>CM060906.1:840292531-841552948 GCA_030737815.1 Allium fistulosum
ATTACTTTCACAAACTAAATTAATTACTTCCTTAATTAATTTCTTAATTAATCCCTTGATTAATTATTCAAAGTAATTAATTCAAATTACTTTTATAAAATCATTATTCAACTAATTACTTCCAGTAATTATCTTATTATTTACTTCCCTAAAAAAATCATACCTTAATAATTACTTTAAGTAATTATTATCAAATCATCTCTTGATTATTCTAAATTAATTAAACTTAATTAATTAACTTAACTAAATCAAATTAACTTCAATTAATTACAATAAGTAATTAATTCTTAATTACTTCCAATAAGTAATTACATTTAAACAAATTCATAAATGATTATCTTCAAATTAATTAATCTAATTAACTATTAAAATTAATCTTATTAATTTATTATTTAATAATCCATAGTTAATGACTTCATTAACTACTATTTAATTACTTTCCTTAAGTAATTAACTTATACTCATTTTTATTAATTCTAAATTAATAAATCTTAATAACCAATTTATTAATCTCTAATTACTAAATTAATTAAGTGTTAACCATAACTTAATTAATATTTAATTACTTTATTAATTAATTCTTAATCATTAATTAATATTCTAACTTATAATCCTTAATTATAAATTAATCATTCCTAATTAATTTATCTTAATCATTAATTAAAATCAAATCCTATTTAATTAATGAATCTTAATTACAAGTTAATTATTCTAAAAATAATTAATCTTAAATCTTTAAGATTAAACCTTTAATTACTTTTAAGTAATTATTTATTTCATTAATTTATTAGATAAATTAATTATCCATTTAATTACTCTAATTATTAAATGCATACAAATTATTAACTTATAATTTAACTTCAACAAGTTTTAAAATTAATTTTAAAACCTTTAAATGATAAATAATATTTTTCTTATAAAAGAAATTTTACAAGATTTAAACAAATCCCTTTTTAATTTCAAAACATTTAAATTTAACAACATTTAAACTTATTTATTTCATACCTTTAAGATTCAAAACTAACTTGAATCTATATAGTTAAACTTTTGATTTAAATTCTAGTTTAAAATTTTCTTTACAATTTAAACCCAGTTTAAAGTTTTAAAAACCAGATAGTTATATAGCCTGTCAACACAAAAGTACCCGAGCCCACCACTAAATTACTTCGAGTCGCCTCTCCCATTTCTTCGAACATCACTCGGAAAAATCTCGAGAAAAACTCAAGTAGCCTCCCCTGTTAATAACCAGACTACACCAGATACATCCTCGATCTCGTGCACGTGCACGGTCACCGGCGTCAACTCCGACCAACCTCGAGTATCTCCACAAGTCGACAATCCTTCCTATACCAGAATCCACCCTCTCGATCATCAAAACTGGAACGAAAACAAAATCGAGCCTAAAACCCAACCTGGAACCATAGACTACACCTTCCAAAACCTGTCAACAATCCTTCTTGCTCGCGATTCTGACCACCAGAGAGGCTAATTCTCTGGCCATGCCTTCGCCTATATCTAAACTTTCATTTCCCAAAAACTTGGAACACTCGATCCATCAACGAAGGCAAACGAATCGAATTCATGGCCTAACTTAAAACTAGGTTTAAAAAATTCAAACCTAAATCATTTCTGCCTCAATGTCTAATTCGATTTCCAGTCATTTTTCCTAGTATCCTTGATCATTACACTACCACTACTAAAGATTTCAAACTTCCAATTTCACTGAGATGATCAAAATCACCAAAATTTCATTTCTAACATAAACCAGAACTGCTCTTTTAATACTAGACTAAAAACTATGGTATTAATACTAAAAATCATATTATCATTTATGTTTTCAATTTATAAGTCTGAATTTATAAATTACAAAGTTCGAATTTTCACTTTTATATAACATATACTGTTATTTTGGTTTACAGAGACAATCTGCTTGAAGTTTGACATAATTAAAAATTTAAGCATTAGTATATGATAAATCAAACATATTTTGTTTGAATATTAAATCCAAATCAATACTAGATCATGAGATATTGATTTTATATCAAAAACAGTAGCCTGGAATTCAAGAAACAGAGATACACTGATGCAAAACAACATGCACACTATATACATTCATGTATATGCTTAATCATCTATAAATATTCACATCCACAACACAATTTATCACAGAATTAAGCATGCAACCTAATTATACTTAAGTTAATTTAAGTAAGAATGTTACTCACCAATTTAAAATGGAGACAGAGTCTATTTTTTTGAAAAGCTTGAAACTGGGAATCTTAAACTGGAATGCCTCATTGATTTAAAAGCTTGAATTGTTGGCTACTGAATCTTGCATGCATGATAACATCTTGTTTGTTGAGATGTGTGTTGCTTAGATTCCAGAATTTCTTCCAGACTAAAGAACATGCAGGCTTTGAAAAAGAATTGCAGGCTGGTTTTCTTGAGTTGATTCCAGATTTAAAATGAATGCAAGCAGTTTTTGATTTCAGATCTGTAACTTGGTTACAGATCTTATGTTTTGAGGAAGATTTGTTTACAGACTTTTGATTTGGTTTGAGGTAGTTACTGAATATTTGATTTCAGATTTTAGATTAGAGGATTGTACTAGAGAAGAGGTTTTGAAAATGAATTGAAATTGTGGTTTTGAGAGGAGTTTAGATTACTGATCTATTTCCAGACTTTTACTAGAGAATTTACATTTGAGTTTCTCTTGTTTTGAAAAGGAAATTAGAAAGAATGAAATAAAGAGGTGCCAATGTTTATATCTAAGTAAATTGTGATTTTATAAAAATAAAAGAAAAAGAAAATAAATAAGACACTTGTCCTATACATTTGCTACTTAAATTACACATGTTTTACAAAGGCTTTAGATAAATGACACATGTCTTATAAGTAATTACTCATATTTATTTATTATAAAATTATTTAAAAAGCCTTTTTCTTATTTATAAAATACTTATCTATATATATTAAAGAGAAACAAAAGCTAATTACATTTATAAATAAAAGTTTATACAAATATTCTAAAATCCAAAACAATTTAAATATTTATCCTTTTGAATTTCAAAGCTTAAATTCAAGTTCAAATTAAATTAAATCTAAATTCCCAATTTACCCAAAGCTTCTATTTACAATATATATAAATAAATATATATATTCAAATAGAAAATATCTTATTAACTTTTAAAAGATAAAATCACCAATTAATACTAATTTAATCAGATTATTAAATTAAATTCAAATCTTATTATCAAAGATTATCCATATCAATTTAATTATTCAACAGATTATTAAATTGATATTGTTAAAATTTCCGGGATATTACATTTAGAAATATTTTAATACCTTAATGGTTCTTTCTTATAGACGCACACTTCTTCTGCATTTTTACTGAAAATCAAACCATTTGACATTTCTATCAAAATACTTACTCTATTCTGATGCTTATATAATGATACTATCATATCATTTCTTGGATTAAATCCAAAAAATACACAAACTCAATATCGCTCCCACTGACTTTGAGACACTTTTGTTGTTATGTGCAAATAATCTATTCTAAATCATTAGTTAGAATTTTCCATTTCGACACATATGTACCAAACACAAAGTGGCACCAAGCGATAATTTTATGAGTAAATCCAATTTTGCTTGAGCACGTTGAATAATGAATCCACTACGGTAATTTCAATAATTGAAATTTACGATGTTATTATTATCAACATTGCTCATTATATTCCAACTGCAGTAGTTTTACTTTTGAAGACACATTCATAGCCGATGGATCATATTCCTTTGGGTACAACTACCAAAATCATATTTTGATAATGTACTTGGAATCCACTATGGATTTGCGTATCATACCATATCTAGAGTTAATAACTCTTATTAGTTTAACTAACAGCCGAAGATTATCTTTCTGGAATTGATAAGAAACCCATAGTTTATCTTCAAATGCAAGAAATATTTATTAGACATTCTAACGCTTTATGTTTATTTAGGTTTGGTTAATTTATTTCATCTCTCGTAGTCAATTTTATCCTAGGATCGTATCGAAATCCATTTTACCACCAATAATTTCTAAAAGAAATTTCTTCACTACAAAGTTGGTATTTCTTTAAATAACAATTGTTACTCAATGCAACGAAATATATATTAATAAACACTTTATGAATTGCCTTATATATAAGACTGAATTGGTTTTAGTTTACAAAACTTATATTCAAAACATAAATATGTCATCCAATGATAATCCTTTCTAAAATTCTTTTGGGGCGATTCATACAAGATCTTTCACGTACAATTATTACATGCAGTCTTTCGACTCGCACAACCTGCCAACTCCTTGGTCTACGATATATTAGGATTTCTTATTAACCCTTATCTTGTATGATTTTGTAAATTATTCTTTAGATGAAATTAATTTTAACCTCGTGTACTACTCTTATGTATACGACCTTATAGAAAGAAGTTAACACAACTTAACTCATCATTGATCATACTTTCATAAACAAAGTTCAATTACTCCTTATCGATATATCATTATGTATCATGGGAAGGAGTGACTTTTGAGATTGGATCTTTATTCATATGTTCGGAACTCTTTCCAATATACTCACATATTCGATCAAATCGAATTAATTTTATTTTCTATTGCACATTATTTTATTTACTTCCGTTTTATATCCTATAAGCTATTCATAGACATACTGCATGTGTATCAAATATACATGTCCATGTTGGTGGTGAAAGTCTATATGAGTGGATCGTCTAGATTATATGCAAGTATAGACAGTTAACTATATAATATAACACTATAAACGATAGTAGCAAAGTAAATAAAACTAATCACACCGGTATTTTATACTGGTTCGGACCTCCCGTCCTACGTCCAGTCCCGAAGCTCCTCTTCGGAATTTCCTTTCAACTAACCCTCGCTTAACCCGGAGGAACAGGTTTACAATAGCAGAGTTTCTTTGTCAAGAATGTGTTCTGTAACACGGATGTTGACTATTGAGTACAAGAGTGCTTCCAATATATATTTATCTAGAGAATATCTGAATGAGGAGTTCTATATATATGGAAGAGTTGATTACAGGTAGTTGATTGCTTGTAGATCAGGAATAAACAGGGTACAAGAGATAAGAGAGTAGGTAAGTCAGGTTGTTCTTTTCTCTTGAATTCCTGATGCTATTTATAGTGATGAAGAGTTTTCTTGTATAGTTGCATCTGTTGTAATCTTCGTAAAGTCGCTTCTGATGATGATAAAGAGTTGCGACAAAGAGAAGTGGATGTGTCTTTTCGAATGTGACAGTTGAGCCTTGAAAATGCACAGTCGAGTCTTGAATCAGACGTCTGGAAAGTTACCTCAGACGTCTGGTCTTCATATCTGTTATAAGCCTGGATACTTTTCAGACGTCTGATGTTGGTAACCAGACGTCTGGTTGCTTCTGAATTATGAACCAGAGGAATCATTCAGACGTCTGGCTTGTGTTCTCAGACGTCTGAAAGTGTGCATGTTGCTTTATCTTGTGCATGTCATATTTCTCTTCAATCTCTTCTGATTTAACATCTTTTGATTCTTGTCTTGAGTGTTGCTTTAGTCTCTTTGGTGACGTTACTTTATCAACTGTCTGTAAATATAGATATATATGTATATTCGATTTCCATTGTATAGTTGTTATCATCGAAACCATAGAATTGATTTCCTAACAATCCCCCCCTTTTTGATGATGACAACTATTCAATGTACTTATATATATATTTCAAATCTCCCCCTGAATATGTGCTTAGTTTTGTTGATACGATTATATATATATATTTCTCCCCCTTTGACATTATCAAAAAGAATATGTAAACGATCAAGTCAAAAAGAAATTTTCATTAAAGCTGGAGAGGAAGTACATACAACGAGTTTTACACAAAATAAAAACAACTAAAAGACCTAAGTTCTAGTGATATTTCGGATTTGGATCGTCTTGTTTTGGTGAAGCTTGTTTTGGATCTCCTTCCTTTGGTGAAGCTTGATTTGTATTATCTTCCTTTTGCTCATTTTTTGTAGAAGTGCTGGCTTTTAAGGGAGATGTCAAAGCTTCCTTTGAAGGATCATCGTCAAAGAGTTTGGAATGTTTCGAAGGAGGAGAGGGTACAGGAGTAGGCCAATCATCAGACGGTGGTGAAGGACCATGAACTCGCTGTAGAACCTCTTTCAGAACTGATAGGACAGTGGAGAGAGACTCTTCGACTATGGCTAGTCGTGTGGCAAATGAAGTTTCAAATTTGTCGATTTGCCTAGCCAAGTACTTTTGATTTTGAGAAAGTATATGTTGATTTCTGAGTGTAAGATCTCGAATACTTTCATTAGGATTTGTTTCTAGTCGAGTCTCTATAACGTCTTCTTGTCCTGGATAATCAAATGGAGCAGGAGGAGGAGGAGTGATTTCTCTATGTTGTTCTGTCTGTTGAGATGAAATAGCAGATGGTTGAGGAGGATTTTCAGTTCTTCTAGATTGTCGATGATGCATCCAATCTTCAAAAGACATGAAGTCCGAAGGAATTTCAGGTAAATGCATCAAAGAAAAGAATTTTGTGGAAGCATATTTTGGGGAAATTTCTTCGAACGTTGAGAGATATGATGAAATATTATGCGCACGAAGAAGCCTCATAATATAAGTAGGATAGATAATTGATGGTCTTGATCGATTCCAAAATTGTTTGAGCTCGTCAAATATGAATTTCGCCCAGTTTACCCTTGTTCCACTAAAAAGAGCATAAAGTGCTTTGTGCTCCATTTCCGTGATTTGCTCGTGACTCCCCATCCGCGGAATAATTGTATTGATTATCATCCTTGTGAGCAATCGAGCTTTAGGACGCAAGTATTTTGAAGCAAATTTGGGCATTTCATCCTCCCATATTTGATGGGTGATGTTATTCCTTGGTTTAAAACGCATATTTGGGATATTGTGAAGATCTTCACCAGTGTCGGAACATCCCAAGGTTCTTCCGATTAATCCTGGAGTTAAACGTATGGTATTTCCATAAACACTTGACCACAACCAATTGTCCTCGTCTTCGGTATTCTAGACAGCAGTGCTATCTAGATTGGCGTAGAATAAGAAAATAGCAAGTTGATCTATCTGAACATCATTCGGTGTGAAAGAAATTAAAGTATCCAATCCAGCATTTTCGCAAAGTTCATCAAGGTCGTACATGGGAAACTTAAGTAAATTATAGAAGGGTCCTATATGTAGCTTTTTCTTTTGAATTTCTTGATACCTTTTTATCGAATGGGGGGCTTTGAGCATCCATCGTTCAATCTGCTCGTCGGAGCATACTTGAGGATTCGAAGATGTTGATTGTTGGTCTAGTTTACGTTTCGAAGTTTTGATATTTTTTGTACGAGGAGGCACCTTGATTTCGTTTGAAAATATCTAGGGTTTGGTATAATTTAAAATCGGTAGAGAGAAAATACGATAAGAGATATGAAAAGTGAATCGTAACTGTCGTTATTTTGGGGTTATAAGAACGGTCGATTGAGTTCCAGACGTCTGATTTTGAAAGTAGACGTCTGGTTTGCCCTAAAAATTGTACAGATAAAGCGAACAGACGTCTGTTTGGTATGTGTTAGACGTCTGATTTGATGAAATTTGAAAAAGTTAGAGGCAGAGAGACTAATCAGACGTCTAGAGATTAACATAGACGTCTGTTTTATGTTTATTTCTGAAACAGATAGGTTAGCCAGACGTCTGAAAATTAGTTCAGACGTCTGAATTATTCTAAATATGTTTTGAAGAAGGCAGAGCTTCATTCCAAACGTCTGGGGACTATTTCAGACGTCTGACATATGCACAGTGCTTAAAAATGTGACATATATCAGTGAATCAGACGTCTGAAGACAATAGTTAGACGTCTGAAAAGATCAATTTTGTTAAAAAACAGTATAAAATTGATGATTTTATTTATTTATCAATTGTTGACAATAAAAATTTATTATTAAAAAATGTATAACAACTTTACAAAATGTATACAATACTTAATTTTGATATTATTTATTTAGAAGGCGACGGTGTTTTCTGATATCCTGAGTCATTATCCTTCCATGGTCTAAGTGGAGACCATATATTCCTTCGTTCGTGGGTCCGTGGGGAGCCCGAATATCGTCTTGGAGAGGGATCAGAAGGAGTACGATACGAAGAAGATGGATCTAATGAACTATAAGGTTTTGGTAGTGGTTCAAGTACATCTTTCTTTCGGGACAAGCAAAACTTCATCGCCACTTGTTCCAGAAAACTAAGCCTTCGTGCTATAACTTTCTGTTCAAAATAGAGTTCTCGTTGAAGATCCATTTATTGTTTTTGATAATGATGAATTTCATCAATTTTCTCCTTTGTATTAGGAGAAGTAAACAAGGATCTTTTCGTCTTTTTAGCCTCTGGAGTAAACCCCGTATGATATGAGGACCACCTGTTTGTTGGTTCTTGTGGTGTAGGTGTCGGAAGACGTTGTGGTGTATCTACTGCGCTATCCGTTGATGGTGTGGAGACAGAAATAGATATGTAGGAATTTTCAGAAGACATTATTTTTCTAAATTATAAGAATTTGATACTTTGTATATATTTGTGATATAACCATGGGTATTTATATATGCTGAAAAGGTTATTTATAGGAAAACTAATCTTCTAACATTTTAATGGTTAAAAAAAAATTCAATAATTTGTGGTAATAAAAAGGTGAACTAAATTTAGTTTTTAATTCAATTTGAAAAACCTTTATCATACAATTGACCAATGCTTAACAAGTTGTGTTTTAGATTTTCTTCTAGTAAAAACATTTGTGATAATAGGAAATTTAGATATACCAGAGTTGATGACTTCTCCAATGCTTATGACAAATCCCTTTGAATTGTCCCCAAATGTTACCGTTCCACCATCGATGTATGTTATATTCGATAACATTTTGAATTTCCAGTCATATGTTTGGAGCATCCGCTATCTAGTATCCATTTCTTCTTATTTTTTATTTTGGGTACCTGCAAGATAAAAAAATTAATTGGTACCCACATATTTGATTAGGGTCCTAATTGTTAGAGAGAGGTAGCCATACCCAAGATGGTTTGGTACCTTTATAAATATAATTTTTATTATAAACTACATTTTCTAAGTAATTATTGATATGCTTTTGTCTAATCAATTTGTTATTTGTTTTAGGAACCCAAATTTTCATATTTTTGGTATTCAATTTTTGTTTAGATAATCTTCTAGTTTTTATATAACTAATATTTTTAGCCTTATTTTCTCTTTGTTTAGAGCCTTTTTTAAATCCTATTCCATTTCTATTACCTGATGGTTTTGATGTTTTGATAAGATTTTCCAAGTCTTGTTTCCCTTTGTTAAATTTTGACATATTATTGGTAATTTTATCTAATTTTTCTTTTAACTCTCTATTTTCTGTTTTCAATAATTCAATATCCTCTTTAAAATCAATATTTTCTTTTAGCAAATTCTCTTTTTCTAAAGTAATGTTCTCACTTTCCATCACAATATTTCTTAATTTTTCTTGAGATATTTCAAGTTCTTCTTCTAAAATAGTTTTTTCATCTTTCAACATTCCTACTTCAAGTTCTAATCTATTTACTTTTACTATATATTATTTTTTTAATTTTTTTATTTGTCTAAATTTATCATCTAATTCTATGCTAAGTTCAAGTAATTCTTCATAGTTAAGTTCTGGACATACCTCATCTTTTTGTGCCATAAAACACACATTAGCTTGTTCTCCGTCGCTATCACTATCACTTTCTGAAGATGAAGACTCGGAGTCATCCCACGTTACCTTGAAAGCTTTCTTCTTTTTGAGTTTTTCAAATTTGCTCTTCTTTTTATCATTGTTAAGTTTTGGGCAATCCTTCTTCATGTGTCCGTATTGATCACATTCATAGCACTTGATTTGAGATAGATTTGTTGAATTGGTTTTTCCTTCTTTTTGAAACTTGGTCATCTTTCTAAATTTCTTGAATCTATTATAGTTTTTGGCAATGAATACTATCTCATTTTCATCTAAATCTGAGTCATCATTCTTTATTGATGGAAATGCTATGTTCTTCGTTTCTGAATTTAATTCTTTACGTGCCTGCAAATTAGCTTCATAGGAAATCAAATTTCCTACCAACTCTTCAACTTTGAGAGTAGAGAGATCATTAGCTTCTTCAATAGCTAATACTTTTCTTTCCCAATCAGGTGTTAAAGAGTTGAGTATTCGTGATACTAAATCAAAATCAGTAAACTTAACTCCTAATGCCATAAGATCATGTTGAATAGTTTGAAATCTTGAATACATGTCTACTATAGTTTCATTTTGTTTCATTTTAAATGATGAAAATTGATTTTGCAAAATTGAAATTTTAGTTTGTTTGACCTTTGTTGTACCTTCATGTGTAATTTGTAAGGTACGCCAAATATCAAATGCAGTAGTGCATAACATGACACGTGAAAATTCATTTTTGTCAAGTGAGCAAAACAGGACATTCATAGCTTTAGCATTATTTGATGCTAAGGTTTTTTGTGCATCGGTCCATGTGTTCATAGCAGTAGTTGGAGCTTCATATTTATCTTGAGTGGCTGACCAAATTTCTAAACCATTAGCTTCCATAAAAATTCTCATACGTGTAGACCAATATGAATAATTAGATCCATTAAAAAGTGGGGGTCGTGTTGTGGACTGTCCTTCTTGAAAAATACTTGCCATATTATAATGATTTAAAAAACGTGTTACTGTTTTTCTAAACGAACCTTGCTCTGATACCAATTGAAAGTCTATATGAGTGGATCGTCTAGATTATATGCAAGTATAGACAGTTAACTATATAATATAACACTATAAACGATAGTAGCAAAGTAAATAAAACTAATCACACCGGTATTTTATACTGGTTCGGACCTCCCGTCCTACGTCCAGTCCCGAAGCTCCTCTTCGGAATTTCCTTTCAACTAACCCTCGCTTAACCCGGAGGAACAGGTTTACAATAGCAGAGTTTCTTTGTCAAGAATGTGTTCTGTAACACGGATGTTGACTATTGAGTACAAGAGTGCTTCCAATATATATTTATCTAGAGAATATCTGAATGAGGAGTTCTATATATATGGAAGAGTTGATTACAGGTAGTTGATTGCTTGTAGATCAGGAATAAACATGGTACAAGAGATAAGAGAGTAGGTAAGTCAGGTTGTTCTTTTCTCTTGAATTCCTGATGCTATTTATAGTGATGAAGAGTTTTCTTGTATAGTTGCATCTGTTGTAATCTTCGTAAAGTCGCTTCTGATGATGATGAAGAGTTGCGACAAAGAGAAGTGGATGTGTCTTTTCGAATGTGACAATTGAGCCTTGAAAATGCACAGTCGAGTCTTGAATCAGACGTCTGGAAAGTTACCTCAGACGTCTGGTCTTCATATCTGTTATAAGCCTGGATACTTTTCAGACGTCTGATGTTGGTAACCAGATGTCTGGTTGCTTTTGAATTATGAACTAGAGGAATCATTCAGACGTCTGGCTTGTGTTCTCAGACGTCTGAAAGTGTGCATGTTGCTTTATCTTGTGCATGTCATATTTCTCTTCAATCTCTTCTGATTTAACGTCTTTTGATTCTTGTCTTGAGTATTGCTTTAGTCTCTTTGGTGACGTTACTTTATCAACTATCTGTAAATATAGATATATATGTATATTCGATTTCCATTGTATAGTTGTTATCATCGAAACCATAGAATTGATTTCCTAACAGGTGGTAACTCATCGGTGAATATAACGAAGTACATGGAACAGTTTTGGTATTAATAGACTTACGATTACTTACATCTATATGTATCATTCCAAAGAGTTTATCAACTCTTATCATGCTCCAACTGAATGGGTGCTTTGCTTTTAATTGTTTGAGATATGATTAACTAGTATCATTTGATACATAATCATAGAATCAAATTAATTCTCAAAACTATACCTTAGTCTATAATACCAAAATAACTGCAAATAATTTCATATACTTTTGTATTTTCCAATGCATCACAAATACCATTATTATAGTTTTATTTTATAATGAATATTCATAATATTCATATTGAAATAAAACTATGTCTTTTTCTTAGTCATACTGAAAATAATAATTATTTCATATAAATAGTGTTTGGTACATTTACAAAAACAACTTTTGTAACTTGATGCGACCAATAAGTGTTATATGACATGCTCTCACTATTTCCGCTATTACTATAATAGCGTACAAATTAAGAAGTTCCATTTCAATCGCTTAATGTAGGCTTTTTATTCCATCTAATATAACCATTTTATAGTCGAGAGTTTTCAGATCAAATATCTTAAACTCAAAGGAATAAATTTCATAGAAAACAATTTTCTATATAAAAAATACATTTTGAAATGGAAATCGTATTTCTCGTTCCAATGTTAAGTATTAATTATTATTTTACAATTCTCGTTTTCGATGTTTCCTTATGAACCAGAAGTGACCATTCACTCTCTTCATCTCAGTTGTACCTTATGTTACATTTACCTCCATGCATTCACTTTTCTTTCCAAAATGGTCAAACCGTTCAAAGGAAATCTTTACTATAGTCAATCATATCGAATACACGATCTTGCACTATGATTTATTAGTTTATTCCAAATCAATCAATTTCATGAAGTTTCGTACATTACGAACAATGACTTTTCACCATCAACCTTTTTATTTGACTGAATATGGATCAAATATCCATTTTCTTGTATTGCTTTTGAGTTCAAAACTCAAAAGACAATACATAGTCTTGGACATATAAACCTTCAAATGACAAGGATACAAATGTATTTAGTAGTCGTAGAATTAGGCTCCTGCATGGGTCTTGGAATAACAACATTCTACAAGATTTATTGGTGGGTATATTTTATATTTCTATGTCAATCTTAATTTAGTTCATTTGTATATTTTACTGATAAACATTTTATCTGTTTTATCAGTCGGACAAATTTATTGATGTAGATTATTTTAACTTTATATAGCAAATGTTCTTACGATATTAGAAAGGTTAAATATTACCAGTTCATTTTATAATAAGACTTCTACTAGACTTCTATGTTTCTCAAAACCCTAAGAGAAAACATAGAAATATTTTGGTTTCTCTAGTGGGTGTTAGGACTCGTATGCCTTGGGATTTTGACCTTGAGGAAAGCTAACCAAAACATAGGCCCACATACAATAGATAACTCCTTATCAATTGTATCATATGCAACTCCTAACTAGGAGTTCCTTGTCATAATCTCATCTTTTCCTTAAGGAAAGCTCAACAATTAGAGAGAGACTATTCACCCATACTCACCATTTCACGACGGCCTAAGTATGATGAACATACCTTGAGGAAAGCTCAACAAATATGTGCAGTTATCTTACCTCATATATTCAATATATTATTAGTACTACACATAATCTCTAACATGAGGAAATCTCAACAACCAAGGAGTATGCAAGTAATATATCAGTATATAAATTATAGAGAACAAGTTTATATTAAAAGTTGATAATCTTTAAAATATTATATTGACTGATATCGACATATGGAATAATGTATTTCTTATGAAATACTCTCATGATTCAAGTGTCGGACACATCGGAAATCACGGTATAAGTGCTGTATGTATGTATTTATCCCTTAAGGCTCGTTTGGGTTTCTTATTGTTTCACTTTTTATTTTACATTCATATTATATAAGCTTAATTATTATATAGCTTTTATAACTTAATTGACTATATAATAGTCTTATGCATATTATATTAGCTAAATCTTATTTAATTAATTTGTTAGTGAGATTATTCGTCTTAGAAACACCCAAGTATTTTTTGAAATAATCAGGACGTTGAACACTTACGTGATTATGAATTGACAAAATTAAATAATGTTAAAATTGCCTTTAAAGGAAGTAATTATGTACAATAATGCTTACATAACTATAAGGAAAACATTAAAAAAAATTATGACAGTTCCTTACCCAATCCGTTAAGCAATATATTCCAACTTTCGCACTAAAAATAGAAAAAAGTAAAATAAAGTACTGAAAACAATAAATGACACAGAGAATTTACGTGGTTCGGATGTTAATGAATCCTACATCCACCGGAAAATGTCCTTCTTTTTTTGGTACAAAAAAACGATGACAAAGAGTACAGTTTTTTATTTCAGTGCTTCTAAAAAGAGTAAAATCTCAAAGTCCTCCCCTTTCTGCTGCAGTGCCTAACTTATTTATAGTATATAGAGATTCACATGGATCGCCAACGTCATTCTTCCGCTCTTTTGATTCCTACCTTTAGATTATGCCATGTGTCGATTATCCATCTTGCTTATTTTTTATACATAGATTACTAATGTGGTCTTTGGCGGGAAACTTAATTTGAATTGGTGAATTTTGACTTTGGGCGGGAAGCTTGAAATTGAAATGGGAAATCTCATTTTGAATAAACCATGACCTGATGGTTTCATGAAGCAACAAGCCAATGAACTATGCACATGTACGAGCAAAATTGCGATGAGAAACTGCCCGCATTTTAGGAAAGCTACACAGGTTTAAGCATTCTTGGACTTTGCTATTGTGAATGGGCCATTAAGAACTGCATTATACAGCATCTGAACTGCGTCTGAACTGCGTCGATATTCTTAAAGCCGTACCACACCATTTATCAAAAATAGAAACGAAACATGGTGTTAGGGGTAATTGAGGTTAAGCAATATGGCTCAGTAACCGAAACTGCACCGCCATTTTGAAGGGAGGCTATATCGCCTGAACCCATTCTGAGATGTCCTTATCAATAGAGGACTGTGCCACCACCCTTGTTTTTAATTTGTATTTTAGGATATTGAGCATGAAATCATAACTTCCTGGCTTGCTTTTGGGGATTGTGCCATGGCTAATGGTTGTAGAGAAGTTTTCCCCATATCCTCATCCATTGAGTCTTTATATCCGTGGTAGTATCTTCTTTGAAATTGCGACACTATTCTGTCACTTCAACGTCAAATCAGGATGGCGGCGCATCCCTATTGCTTTTAATCTTAATATAAGATTGTGGTGTAGCCCTACCACTTTTAATATTTGCTCAAGTTTGCGGCGCATCCCTATCCTGTATTGTTGCTTTGAGGTTTATGCCATGGTTCTATATCATTAATGTTTTTTTGGGCCGCAGCACAATCTCTACATCTTATCATTACTTAATGATTATGATGCAGTTCCAACTTATTAAGGTCTACTTTTTGGAACCATAGTATAACTTTCATGTTTGGTAATTGAATGTTGTGTCACAGTTCTTCTTATCGAAGTAATTGTTAGGATTGCAGATCATTCCTTATATTTTGTTGTTGTCTCAAGGTACTAGCGCAGTATTGTACTGCTGAAGTGATGCTCGATAGGAAGGCGTAGTCTTTATGTTTTGCCACCGACTTAAGGTCTTGGTGTAGTACTATCTTGTTTTTGCTCTTGCTTCCTTTCCATATTTCGATTTCGATTGTGGGAGTAGTTCTTTTGGCTCACTGTTTGTATCAATTTTCCTTTAATAGTGTTAGAAAATATGGATATAACACTTGCCCCCAAGTCTGTAGCGATCGTAGATTGGTGTGGACTTGTCTCGACTTTCATATTTTTTTGTAACCTATCACTTCTTGTATTCCTCTTTCTTCTTCTCAAAAACGAAAAAGCCTTTGTTGTCGTTTTGCATTTAATGCCCAAGCACACGTGTTACTCTCTTACTGGTTGATCTTTTAGTACCTTTAGTCTTTTCGACTCCTAAGAAAATCTATATGGATCCTCACATTAATCTTCCTTGCCATTAATCATTTGATGTTTTAGTGGTCTTTCATCATTCCGATTGTGTGGTTCAGATTCAAATTGAGGTAAGTATACATAAACACACACACACACACTCTTCTTCTCCATTGTTTTACATGCTTTCGAAAACCTTAATTCCTAATCTCATCTTCTCCAAGGCTAGTTTCTTTTCGAACAAAAGTAAGGGTATTCTTTTTCTTGCTTTTTCCTTTTTTCGTAGCTCTTAGCGATGGCCAATAATCAATCCGATATTTTTCGATATGAAATCGGCTTCCATCTCTCCCTTATCTTTGCCATCTAGAATAACCAAATTAGAGGAAATAGAGAGCACTAAGGGTCATTTTATGTTCGAGGGTTATGTAGGTAGGGTTCCTGAATCTCATGAACGTATCCATATGCCCCCAGACAACTTTTTTCTACTACTTCTAAGCATATTTAATGTGGGTTTTATCTTCCTCCTAATCAAATTCTTTGAGAATGGCTATCCACCGTTAATATTGCATCCATTCAACTTGCTCCCATTTCTTATTCCATTTTGATCGCCACTTTCATTATTTATGTAGAGAAGAGCTCTCCTCCTTCCTGCGAGGAACTTCAATTTCTATTCGACATTCATAAGAGTTCTTATGGGGGAGATTTTGGGTTTTATTATGCTAAGGCAAAGAAGTCGATTCTCACATATATCCCCGTAAGACATGAATATGGAATGATCAATATTTTTTCATTTTGAATTTAGATGACTTTCTTCTTCCTTTCGAGCACATCCTAATCACTTTATTTTTTCCAATCAAGTCAGTAGTTCATGCATATCTCGTAGGAAGGACATCCTTGGTTTGGGTGAAGACGATAGGAAAACAAAATCCTTTTTTACTGACTCGATACTGCACAAGTATGATTTTTTACGTACTGGCCACAACTTTTCTCGCTTCATCTTTATATGCTCCTCGGTTATGGATGAATCTAGGGGTAGAATTTGATAAGTCGAACAATGAAATTTTACTTCCTGTTATTTCATAAGGATAATTGCTAATCCTAACCCTTTTTTGCGTAGGTAAAATGAGTAGTGACCTTTTTGATGCATTCCTCAATAATTCCCCATCAATGAAATTAGAGACATTGAAGAAGAAGAGGGGAGAAAAAAGGAGAAATGATAACACTGAAGCCTCTGACCAACCTTTTAAGAAACTACATGCACCTCCTTTTCCTTCTCTTCCTTTCTCAGAAGCATTGCCCATCTCACCTCTTATGTCCTTCCAAGACCTCGCATTCGCTTCTTATATTTACCTAAGGGCATTATACTGATCTTGCTGAAAGGTTTGGGCATATCACTCTATATGGCTTATCGCACATTGCCTCTACCCTACGGTCTTATCTCATCGCTCTTCCAGTTCCTGCACTTTCCTTCCCCGAGCTTGCTACCGAGCTTGAAAGGTCTTTGGTCTACGTATGTACCTTCTTCTCCTTCTTTATTCAATGGAGATTTGATTTATCGATTCTTATCTTATCTATCTTTGCTTTGTAAAAGATAAGTATCTTGGCAGTCGAGGCTCGAAAGAGGGCAGAAGACAACCAGGTTTTATCCACTGCCCGGATGGCTAAGCTTGAGGTAGACCTTGCCATGGCAGCTTTCGAGAAAACCTGACTAGAGGAAGAGCATAGGGCTCAACGGGAGAAAGCAGAAAAGGAAAGAGGGCGGAGAAGGCAGCAAAGGAGGCCTCGACGTTGAAGACTCAGGAATTAGGAGAGAAAGATAAAACATTATGGGAGAAGGAGAAGGTGTTGAAGGAATCTAAGGACAAGCTTGAGCGGATCACTTACTGGGTGCTTACAAGTTGTAAGCCGCGGTTATGCATCAATTTTTTTATCGATTGCTTAGATGATACTGCTGCCGAGGTTGACCTTACCTTTTTGGGAGACTTGGAAAAAATTGAGGATTCCCTTGCTTACTGCAAGGCTGAGTGGGATAAGGAGCTGGCTATGGAGAATGCTTCCCCTTCCTTACTACAGTGCTACGTAGGCTAAAGGAACTGAGGCCACCTCTACTCCTCAAGTTCATGTAATTACCTGAACCTTTGTAAGTGATTTCGCTACTTATTTTGTTTTTAAAACTTCTCAGTACGTAATAAAATGAATTTATTTCCCATTTTTTTATGATCAATTCCTATAATTGTCTTATTGTCTTGTTACTTCACTACAAATGACTGTTATTTTTATTCCTTTATTCATTATAGTCATCTAAGGAAGTAATTTTTTCTAAACTCATAAAGGAAAGTGTGGAAAAACTTCAAACTCAAATCGTAGATCATCTTGGTCTTACTGCGGTGGCAATTTGCAAGTAAGAAAAGGAGTTGGATGAGGCATTTACATAACTTAAAGAAGAAACTTAGGGAATTTTTTCTAAAATTGACCAATTTGTTAAAGAAAAGGAGGCACTTAGTAATTTCATACTACACTGTTGGCGCTATTACCTAGAGAGTAGTTCCTCCCCCCTCGATAGTCCTTATTTAGAGAGGTTTAGGATTAGGCTTGGTAGCCTAAATACAAAGTAAGGGTTGTGTAATATTATTATTTGTATGTGAATTTGTTGCACACTTCATATAAAAATGGTCTTATGTGATAAGTCTCTCTAAACTTAATTTTGTGTAATTTGATCTCTTTCAAAATAAATTGTAATTACTGTCAGTTAGGCTGACTTTCTTCTTCCCTTCGGGCATCCATACGAGTCTAGGGAAGCCTTCATTTCTAATGAACCTTCGTTTCCTACTATCTATGGCCCTGACGATTCAGGCGCTCCTGAATTTGAGGTTACAGTTTTGACTTCTACTTCAACCTTAGAGGAAGAGAATCTCCAACTAGTGCTTACCAATGAAAGACTTGAAAGTGATTTGAATGATACTCTTTTTAACTTCAAAAAAGCTAACTAAGGATGCACACGAGCATTAGCACGAATATAACATCAAACTGCGCACCGAGCTTGACATTGCAAACTCGAAGGTGACCGAACTATAGCAGATGCTAAAGGAAAGTGAAGTGCTCTATGGGATTGTCTACAAAGAGGAGATTAAGGGATTGAAAAAGACTAAAGAAAACATGTCTCTTCGAGCTGTTCATCAATATGAGGAGAAGGAGGGTGCCGAAGGAGGAGAGGTGGTATATGGGTTTAGCTTAGGTGCATCCCCTACTCCTCCTATAGGTATGGATGCTTTATTGGTAGACGAGTGGTGGAGGAAATTGGAGTTACTCTATCAAGGTAAACTTAAAGGGATAGGAGCCCACTATAAGAAACAGTTAGAGCGACCAAGGCTGAATATGCTCCCTCGCACACAGATGAAGGGGTGGAAAGCGGATGCTCCCAAGTACTTTGGTGGTTTTTCAAGGGATTCAAAAACGACAAGGGATGACTAATAAATATTTTAGAATAGATTAGGGAGACTGCCATACTTAAAATTTACAAGGTCGAAGATTGTCTGCATGAAGCTCAGGCTGCTTCTAGTGTCATAGTAGTATCTTTTGATGTGCCAGGTCAGGGTTGACTTGCTGATCGTGAAGGGAAGCTTAAGAAGGAGAATGTCAGATGTAAAATGGGGCAGATTTCTTTGCAATGGGCTATAGATGTTTTGAACTATTTTTACCCTGCACTCGACCCAAGTCTTCTCTATAACAAAGAAGGCTTCGTGATGACCGTGGAGGATTCGATGGACCCACAAACTCGTGCCAACTACGACCCCAGGAAAACTTTTCATAGTAGGATGGATCGACTTTTAGCAAGCATCCCTTAGACTCGATACTTTATTATTATAGTTGCATTTTAGGATTTTACAATTTGGAAAACTTTTGTAAAATTATTTTGTAGGAAATATATTCTTTTGGTTTTGCAAATACTTATAAGGAACTGTATATACTAAATTCTTTTGTAAAGCTTTAGCTTATTTTGCACTTGGCTTCAATTTTGTTTGTTTGGATTTTTCTTGATTTTCAGCTTTGCATCTGGTTTTTGTTCGTGCGCTTAGCATGGCCTGCTCTGTTATTTGGGGTAGACTATTTTTGACTATGAAGTCAGATCACGTATTTATAACTTTTTTAAATTCATATGCATGGTTTTTTGTACTGGTTAGGTTGTCTAATATCCTTACATCCAGTGCAATAATTTGGCTAAAAAGCTGAGTTATGTAAGTTATAACTCAATGTTGTTAGTTATGTTAGTAAAATTAACACAGAAAGATTTTTATACTGGTTTGGACCGTCCAATATCTTTACGTCCAGTTCATTATATTACTATTTTTCATAATAATTACAAATGTTTGTTATAAAAATAACATTGCTTATACAAATTAAACCTGAGATGCTCGCAGTTCCATGTTCTCGGAACTAGATTTCCATTAAGCCTTGAGAGTCGGAATGCCCCATTAGCTAAGACTTCTGCTACAACAAGAGGACCCTCTTAATTCGGGCCCAGAGCTCCATCTGCTGGGTCCTTAGCGTTAGCCATTACTCTTTGCAGCATTGGGTCTCCCTTGTAAAATTTTCTCCCCTTCAGCCTAGAATTGTAATTTTTTGCCATCCTTTGTTGGTATGCGGTGGGTCGGACTGCAACCTCATCTCTTCTTTCTTGAATAAGATCGAGGGCGCTTCTTTCAACTCTTTGTTTTGTTCTGCCACGTATGATATTCTTTTGTGTGATGGAACCTTTGCTTCGACTGGGATCATTGCTTCATAGCATAGGTTAAAGAGAAAGGTGTGTGGCCAGTTGGAGATCTGGGTGAGGTTCGTTAAGCCTATAATACTAAAGTTAACTCCTCCACCCATTTTCCTTTAGCCTTTTGTAATCTTTTTCTTGAGTAGTTTCTTAATAGTTTTGTTTGCTGCTTCGACTTGCTCGTTTTCCAAGGGTTGTGCGACGGAGGAGAAACATTTTATTATTTCATTCCTTTCACAAAGTTCCGTCGACTCCTTACTTTCAAACTGGGTTCTATTGTTTGAAATTATTTTACGGGGGATCCCAAATCTTGTAATTATGTTCCTCACAACAAAAGTGACTATCTTCTTTGCAGTGATTGTAGCTAAGGGATCTGCTTCTACCCACTTGGTCAAGTAGTATATTGTAACCACAACATAATTTGCCCCTCCATTTGACATGGGAAGTGGTCTTATCAAATCTATGCCTCATATGTTGAATGGCCATGGACTAGCTAACGGGATGAGTTCATGGGAAGGTAGTATCAAGATACTGAAAAAACTTTGACATCTATCACATTTTCTCATATATTCCTGCACATCTTGAAGTGCAGTGGGCCAGTAGTAACCATTTCTTAGAACCTTCTTTGCTATTTTGGCTCCTCCTGAATGATCCCCGCATTGCTTTCATGTACTTCACCAAGACTCGTACCTCTTCTTCTTTGGAAATGCATCTATAATAAGGGGTAAGTACCCTCTCTTGTATAACATGCCATCAAAGAAAGAAAAGTGCAGAGCCTGGTATCTTATTTTATGGGCTTCATTCTTGTTTGGAGGTAGAACTCCATTTATCAAGAATTGTTTGATAGAGGTCATCCACGTGCCTATTGAGGGATATGCGCAGTTGGAGACTGCTCTTGATTTTCTGTTGTCCTTTGATATTGAGCTTCTCTAAACGCAACTCTCTGTGCCCTAGTCAAGACCAGTATTTGGTTGGCCTTGGTAATGCTTGGTTCAGCTTGATGCCCTATTGGGACAACATTCACTTCTTATGCTACTTTAGTACTAGCAAGTGTAGCCAATGAGTATATAGAAGAATTGTTCTCACATGGGATTTGCTCTATATCAAATTGATTAAACCGCTCTAGCAACTTTTTGGCCAGTTCCACCTATTTGGATATAGTTGGCTCTTTTGTTTGGTAATTCCCCTGTAGTTTTACAACTAATTAGGAATCACTATAGACTTTAATATGTGTTACCTTCGTTGCCTAAGTCATTCTTAAGCCTATGTGAAGAGCTTCATATTCTGCCACATTGTTGGTAGCTTTAAATCCGAGCTGCACTACCCTATATAATTTCTGTACATCAGGAGTAATTAGCACATATCTGATCACTGCCCCCTATTCATTCGATGCTCCATCTATAAATAATTGCCAAAAATATGGAGTAGGCATTTCTTCCTTTGGCTGTGACTCAGTTGGTAGTGTGCATTCCACAATGAAATCTGATAGTGCTTGTCCTCTGATTGCTTTTCTTGGACAAGAGGAGATATCATACCAATTGAGCTCCATCGCCCATTTTAGCAAGCGGCAAGATATCTTTAGCTTTTGCAGTATTTGCTTCAGTGTTTGTCTGTGAGGACTTTGATGGGATGTGCTTGAAAGTACGGCCATAGTTTCCTTGCTATGAGAAGCAGGTTGTAAACTAGCTTTTCAATGACTGAGTAATTGAGCTCTACTCCTGATAGACGCTTTCTCATGAAGTAAATAGGCCTCTGGGTCCTTTCATCTTTTCAAACCACTACAGCACTAACAGCTTTATCGATTACAGCTAAATACACATATAAGTCCTCACCTGTTACGGGTTTTGATAGGATAAGGGTACTGATCAGATGGTCCTTCAAATTTTGGAACGCAATTTTTCATTCCTCGTTCTTTTAAGATTCTGTTCCTTTTTCACTTGATTGAAGAATGGTATACACTTGTCGGTTGCTTTAGAAACAAATCTACTTAGAGTAGCTACCCTGCCATTTAGGCTCATTATATCTTTCGGTTTTTCTTGGACTCCCATATTCCTAACGGCCTCAATACGTTCTGGGTTTGCTTTAATGCTGTGGGTGCTTACTATGTACCTCGAAAACTTTTTTGACTGGATGGCAAAAATATACTTCAAAGGATTCGACTTCATGTTATATCGTCTTAGGATCGCAAAGGTCTCTTCTAAGTCATGCACATGATTTAGTGCTGCTTTCGACTTGACGAGCATGTCATCTACATACACTTCTACATTTTTTTCCAATCTGGTCTGAAAACATCATGTTAACTAGCCTTTAGTAGGTTGCTCTAGCGTTTTTGAGTCTGAACGACATGACTTTGTAGTGGTATAAGCTTTTGTCCATCACAAAACCGGCATGCTCCTGATCTGGATCAAACATAGCTATCTGGTTGTAACCTGAATATGCATTCATGAATGTGAGAAGCTCGTGACCGCTTGTTGCATCCACCAGTTGATCAATCATAGCTTGAGGAAAGCTGTCCTTTAGGCAGGCCTTATTGAGGTTGGTGTAATTTATGCAAGTTCTCCATTTCCCATTAGACTTCTTTATAAGAACAGGGTTGGCAATCGACTATGGGTAATATACTTCCCTGATGAACCCATTTGCCTTTAGTTTCTTAACTTCTTCATGTAGAGCATTATATCTTTCCTGATCTAAGGTTCTTCGCTTCTGCCTAACTGGATGGGCATTGGGATCGATGTTGAGTGTATGAAAGATGATAGCTGGGTCTATTCCTACCATATCAGAGTGCGTCCAAGCAAAAACATATGCTAATCTTTTGAGGAAGTTTATCAATTCTACTCTGATCTCCGTGCTGAGGTTTTTTCCTACCTTGAGAACCTTCGAAGGATCTTCTGGGTCTATCTGTATATCCTTGAGATAATATAATGCCTTTATTTCTCTCCTTATCTCCTTAATCCTAGATCTATTTTACTTTCTTCCTTTTTAGGTTGGGACGCGGGTTGAGAAAGCCTGTCTCTGAGCTTCTCCAGAAAAATACTGTATGTAAATTGAGTCATACTCATCAGTGCCGATCATATGCATATACTCTCTCTTTTTTCTTCTTACTGAAGTTGTGGTCGAAGAATGACCTATTTCCGCATCAGCCATGGTACATCGTACCCATGCAGTTTTTGGAACCAGCTTGTTTTCTTTTTCGTCATCATTATCATAATTATTAAAAGAGACAACAAAATAATTTTGAGAAATTTTATTGCTATAACTGAAGTTTACATTGTACAATTCTCTAGCCAACTATTGTTCTCCTATAATTGACGCAGGAGTATGGAACTTCATAAGTAAATCCTTTTGGGAATTACTGCTCCAATATCAATTAGTGCATGCTTTCCTAAAAAGCAACATATGGATACTATTGATGAATGATCAGGAAGCTTGCATATAATGATTTGTGAAGAGGTGCAATTCTAGTGGTGACAAGAAGACATGTTGATCCAATAAGGACTGTCATAATATTATTGAGCCGTAAACTGGTTTGGGGCTTGGCTTAAGTATTTCTACTGGAAGCTTCATCTTGTCGAATGCAGATTTGAAGGTGACGTTGACAGAACTCCCAGAATCTATGAAGATTTTCTTCATGGTGCAATTCGAGATCTGCATTGTAATTATCAGTGGGTCTTGATGCGGGAAAGCCACTCCAGCGGCATTGGCAACTGTAAAGATTATATCTTGGGAGGGTTGCCGCTTTACATGGTATATAGTTCTTTGCTATACTCTAGCATCTTGTCTTAGGATCGTGCAATATACCTTAGAAGGGGTGTGTAACGACCCGTAAATTTCAACTGTTTTAATAACGTAATTAGTCGAAATTTTGTGAAATTTTAAATGATAAAATTTTGAAATAAAAATTTCATATTTGGAATACGTCTATTTAAACATAGCAACTGGTAAATTTTCGTCCGAAAATATGAAAGTTTATTTCGTGCGTAAATTCACTACAAATTTAATCAGTTAAAAAGCGATGAAAATAAAATGTTTCCGAAACCTAAATATTTTTACATAGAAAATTCTAAAGCATCTTCTGAGCAAGATGTCAGTTTGTCGTTTTTCCAAATTCGGACATCTTTGACTCCGTCGATCTTATTTTTCAGCGTTTTTCTTGCATTTTCCACTAGTAGAAAAATTCGAATTTTTATAATTCAATCAAACCACTGATATCTTTATACCGTTTTGATCGTCTCGTCTTGCCGATCGCTGCGGTATATAAGTTTGTTTATTTCGGCATCCGGTTCACGACGATATCTACGAGACGACTAATTGTATCGGTACCCAATTCTAACTTTTAGTTTCCTATTTCTTTTCATATTCCACCGTCTAAATTCCAATAGCCTGCAGTCTCTTTTTCACTTTTCAAAATTCAACTTCATGACTGACACTAATTCCTATTTCATTTATTTTGTGACTTTTGGTATTATTTTGGGGTTAGTTCCATTTACTATTCCCTATTTTCAAATCAAAAGAAAAATTAATGCAAAGTTGCTTTGAAACAGCCGTTAATTCATATTTCTTTGGTTGAATAGCTACTAACATTATTCTCCTCTCACTGTCCATTTTTCTTTCCTTCAAACTCACGCAACACCTTGTTTTGCTCGAAGCCATAACCGAAGACAAACCATCTTCCCTTCCCTTCAACTTTGCTCCTACACATCACCTCGCAGCTCGCCTCCCTCCAACTTTCCTTCTCCACCAACCGCGTAGCCTAGGCGGAGCCTCCACCACCAACTCATCGCAGCACCTCCTGACTGCTTCCCTTCCCACCTCGGCTTTCCGCCATCCACACCTTGCAACTGCCGCCACCCAGACCTGCTCGGCCACGAACAACCACACAACCCGAAGCCAGCGACCCATCTCCCTCCCCTCAGTTCGCCACCAAGCAACACATACGGCCGCCACCCTCTCTTTCCATGCCACTCTCACCGATGAAAGCCTTAGCCGCCAGCAACCACGTCAACAGCTTTCCTCTTCCGCTTGACAGGGCAGCAGGCTCGTTCCTCTTCCTTGAATATTAGTTGTAAGCTATTTTGTTTATATATAATATGTTTAAAATTGTATTTTCATGTATATATTATAAGTTGGTTTTAATGTATAGGTTAGTTTATATGTAACAGTATGTACACATAAGTGATTATTCTTCCACAAATTCTCTGATTTTATATATATACTTTACAACTTTGAAAAAATATGTTTATATTCATATATATTTTACAACTTGTATTAAAAAGGGCATAAGATTTCTTTTATAAGTAGGTTGTTTAAATAAATATATCTAATATGCCATAATGTGAAGGCTGAGTCATGCATATGTATATAAAGTTGTATAGAATCCAAGTGCAGTTGGTTTTAGTATACATAAAACGTGTCCAGACTTTATTTTATTTTATACATAGTATATAGTGGTGGCTTACTGTAAAGTTTATGAGTTATTTATATATGCTTCACGTCTGCATTAACTTGAAAAAAAAAGTAACAAGTATATATATGGGTTTGTAATTTATATAGATATATTTTACTGACGCTAGTTTTAAGTGGAATATACTTATATAAAGTGTAACTGTTGTATTTAGATTTAATAGTATAGTTTGTTACCTATATGTATGTTTTTATAAGGTTCTATAAGAGAAGTACATAAATATTATATTTCATAGTAGCTGCACTAGTTTTGTTAAAATATATGTTGGCCAAAGTGATAATTGCGGATATTTTGTTATCGGGATTGTATAGAGAATTATTTGACTTTAGGAGATATGTATGGATATGATTAGTTTACTGACATGTATCCATATTGATATGTTGATTTGAATTTTTATAATGTATATTGGGTTATGAGATGAGTACGGTCTGGAAACTATAATATGTTAGTACTGTAACATAGCACGTGATTTGTATTAGTTGTTTATACAAGTATTTATTTACAAATTATATATTGTATATATGTTTGGTTTTAACTTATGTGTAGAAAAAAAATGATTTTGGAATTTATAAATACATATATACTTAATTTAATAGGTGTTGGTTTCAGAATATGATTATATATATAGTTATATACATATAAGTTCACTTATACCATTTATCTTCGTCAATCCAGTTTATCGTGCCTTACTCTTACCTTGCCAATGTCCAAGTGGTCATAGCATCCTTTTGATTCGCTCGTGTCCGTATCAGTGTGTGTATCTGCGTCATCCTCTGTTCTCTCTAGCCTCGAAAGGTGAGCACTCACTCACGATTAACGTTCTTTTATTTATTAAATTTGATTTCAATTGAAACGACAATTGAAATATGCTGCTGTTAGTTAATTACACTGTTATATATGCTATTACATGTATCAGTTCACCTGTGACATCTGATACCATTTTCTGTTAATTATTTATGCGATGATAATACAGTTTGGCTGATAATTGATTGATTGTTGACGTTTAGATTGGACGTTAATTTGTTAATGTTAAGTGATTAATAGTATGCAGAATTGAAATTGATATAGGATAGCTAACAATTTTAAACTGATTTATATGTTAAATTTGATTAGTTGAATATGACCCCTTTTAATGGTTAAATTAATTGACATGTAGAATAGTGATAATTACACTTTGAACCATTGAACGTATATTTTATTAATTGTTGTAGTGTTAAAATTGAAATCGAATGACAAGTGAAGAACCGTATGAATAACTAGTGTAATAATCTTTAATCTACATGAAATGATAGTGTAGATTCTAGAAATAATTATATTAATTCGTACAAATAACAATGCGAATTAATACGATTATTTCGAGATTATTTGAATTGATTATTGGATTGATGTTGATTATTGTTATTGCTTGTTTATTTACTTTGACACCATCCCAGTTATCACACTGCAAGTTCCCTTTACCATGCTTTGATTTTTGAATTGAATTGGAATCGGGTTGAAATGATAAATACCCAAATTGAACTTTGACCTAGGATAGAGAATTAAATAAAACCCGATTGGTCAATAATTTGATTTGAAATAAAACGAAGATTTTATTTGAATAAATAACATGGTTTTGAAATTTGAATTTTAATGAAAGGAAAATGTTAATATTTAATAATCTGAAACAAAATATTAACAATGTGATTGATGAAAGAATGTTGTTTAATTTGAGAAATGATTGAATTAAGTATGAAATTATAATTAAGTTTGAAATTATTAAACTTTGAAATGATTTAATAATTAAGTTTGAAATTATAATTAAGTTTGAAATTATTAAACTTTGAAATTATTTAATAATTAAGTTTTGAATTATTTAATAATTAAATAAGATTGAATGATTTAATGATTAAATTGAATTGAATTCTTGAATAAGTAAAATTGAACTTTTGAATATGTGAATGTTACTTCGTAAATAATTGAAATTGAGTTTCTTTATTAATTAAGTTTTGGAAATTATTTAAGTAAGTAAATAAGTGAAATTGAATTTCTTTAATAAGAAATAAAATATGATTTATTGAAATTAATGTAAGACTTGAAAATTAAAGGATTTGATTTGATGAATTTAATTTAATTCAATTTGTAAGTTTTGATATAAGGAAGTTGAATTTAAATAATAGATTTAATGAATTGGAAATTTAATAGAAATTGTTTTGAATGGCAAATTAACTTAGTAAATATTGAATGAAATCGATAAATGAATTTGAAATTGATTTGAATGTTAAAGTATATTAATTCAAATGATTTGGAAGGAAACTTATTTGCGAACTTGAATCAATATTTGAATTGTTTTAAATAGAGATTTAAATTGAATTATAAGATTTTGAAATGGTAAATTTAGAAGTTTTGAAACGTAAATTTCGGAAATTGGTTTTGAAAGACAAATGAAATGTTGGTTTACGGATTGAAATTGAAATTGAATTTGATTTGGTTTTTGAAATATATAAACGACCAATCGGTGTAATAATTACGAAAGTTATTAAAGAGACCGGAATCGGTTATGGATATACTCTCTATCTAAACCGAAACCACTTTAATAACTATACGCGGAGTGATGATCCAGAATGAAGTGGTTGGAATGATGTACGTGATGACTGAAGAAAGAGAACGATAATGGATAGCCTTGACACATGTGTCAAATTGGAAATGACTAAAACAGCAGCCGTGCCAGGCCAATGGAGGATTAGCTACCTCAAGTGGACACACTTCTTCGTAAACTACTCATTACTTGTTGTCGATCGGTGCACCCTTGATTTTGGGAGTGTTGTTTCACGGTGTTGCGGGCGCTGCGGCGTTGCGTTCTCACCAGTCCGGATCAGGCAAACGGTAGTATCACTACCTTTGGTATTGCCTCATGTGCCTTGTCATACTTGTATCCCTTTATTCGCGACCACTACGAATTTGGTTTGTACCTTTAGTATATGGATTGCCCTCTGGTGACTTCCGGTTTTGGGGAAACTACGGTCTTGTATATGCTTTTGGGAATAAAAATGTGTTAAGGGTGGAATGGGCCATGACTTAACACTATTTTGATATCTTATATTACTGATAGACATTATCTACTTATCGTACACTACTACATAGTAGATAGTTTAACGGATCCTTAAAGGATGGTTATTTCAAACATCCTTTGAGTTACTTGTATTTCAATTGCTATTTCACTTGAGTTGGATTTATTAATATAAGAATGATAATCCTGACTCGAGTGTCTTGTGTTTTTGCTTTACGCTCGGGTCAGACTGAGTGTACCAGTATTCGAGACTCATCTTTGGAGTTGGAGCTTTGCTTGAAGATCCAGCCATCTATTCTGCTTTCAGTATTCGATGATTCCAGTGATGTATTCTGATTTGTATCTGATGTATCGTATTACTCTTCCGTTGTATCTGGTTTAACTCTGATGTAACTTATACATTTATATAGTAGCTTCATGAACTACTATCTCTTTTATTTCCGCTGCATTTATTACTCTGTGTCTGTGATCTGTGATTATATTTATTTACTGTATATGTTCAGTTTTGCAAAATTTAAATTAACAACGCGGTATTTTGAGCAATTCAATTCCGACATGAGTGTCTACCTATACACTTATAATGGATGCGAATGGTCCAAAATAGCGGGTCGTTACAGGGTGAATAGAGTATTTAAAAATTTCGCACATAAATAAATAAAATAAAGTATGAAAACGTAAATACGAAAAGTAAATAACACACAGATACACCCAACCTTTGTTGCTAACTCGTTAGTGCCTAATGATGCCCCCAAAATTACTACTAACTAAAGTTATATATTCGATACTTACAACACCTGTAAACTCGCACTCTCTACTAATCTGAATATATTAACCCTATGCCTAGTAACCCTACCTGTACTTAGTACTCTAAGATCAGAATCCACGAATTATAACGCGTAGCTCAATCTTAGAAAAAAATCTAAAGTTTAGAATTTAAAAATAAAAAATTAAAAAAAAACACAATTAAAAGCCCCCTTGAAAAATGTTTCTAAATGCAAAAGTATAAAATGGAAGAGCTAAAATGAGTTTCCCCTTATGTTAAAACTTTGACCAGCCTCTTTTGTTTTGTTCTTGAGATCCAATCTTTTTAAAAAAACGTATCTTCCTCTTTTCGCTAATTAATCCTCTCTTCTTCTCCTATGTAAATCACTCCACTAAAAAGCAAAAACATTTCAACTAAAAGCTATTATCACTCGGATCTGAAGCAGCGCCTAAAGATGAAACCACGCAACTGAAAAAGAATTCCTGGACTGCTTCGCCATTCATGTCAGATCTGAATCTGGACTTTTCCACCTCAAGAAATGAGTCACTTCCTAAAGCTTTGCTCTTCGATGCTTTTGATTAGATGCATGTTGTCTCTTAAAGATTATGCTTTGGCTACGGCTTTGTGTCGATACTTGATGTCGTTTTGTCGTTGTTTGCTACTTGGGTATGTTGCGTTATACGTTGGTTGGACTGAACATGTTTGTAGTTACTCGAACCTGATCCGGTTGATGATGGATTGTTTGGTTTTGCTTGGGCGATTATTTAAAGGAGGAGGAGATGCTTGTGTTGCAATTAGGCCTGTCAATGGTACGGGCTTCGGTTCGGGCCCGGCCCGAACCCGCTCTATTTATGCGGGTACGGGTTTTGCCTTTTACCACCCAAGCCCGACTCAGGCCCGATCCGGGTCGGGTACGGTTTTATCAAAACCCGGCCCGGTTGGCCCGACCCGACTATTAGTTTTTCGTCGTATCAAAACATGAGTGCGTATGTTATTTATTTACCATTTTGTTTGTTTAAATGTAGATGTTTTTGCATACTTTTGTTATAAGCTTGACTACATCACCGTCCAATTTATATGTTAACATTGTTTGTATACAAATTTTACCAAAGTTGCAGTTTTAAAATATGGTTTTAACATAAATATTTTAAGTTGGGTATATAGTTATTACCCAGCGGGCTTAAAAAGCCCGACGGACTGGGCTCGGATATTGGGTTGAAATACCCTGCGGGTTCGGGCCGGGCTCGGGTTTTAATTATTGTAATTGGACTCGGATCCGGGTTTTATAATACCCGGACCGAACCCTGCCCATTGACAGGCCTAGTTGCAATATGACTTTGTTGATGAGTTTGGATATTTGCTGAGTGATGTGAGGTTGGTTTTGAATTGTTGTTGATGCTTTATGTGACGACCGCCCATGACCCCTGCACCGAATCTAGAGATAGAGCGCTGTAAAGTGTGCCAGGCGACCATGGACGATTGTCAAGGTAAGATTTAAAACAACAGAATCTATCGTATCACTCACAGCGCATGGACAAAATACAATAGAACATATGTATAGTGAAGCTTTACAGAACAAAATGACATCATATAAAACTTCATAATAGTTGAATACAAGCATCCACATAGTCAATACATCCAGCCTCACTACAAATCTCTCAGAGAATACAAAACAGCGGAATATCCAGTACATATAATAAGAAGATAATATGCAACCCTCTAGCTCGTCTTCGATATCAGCATCGAGAGAAGAGAACAGCACCTGTCACCTGCTACCTAGTCTGCCCGTCCCAAAATGGACGAACAGCCCAAGGCAATAAGAATTAAAACATAAAGCCTTGAGTCAGACAACAGTCTTAGTGAGCAGTAAATTAACTAACAACATACCAAAAGAGCATAAAGGAAAAGGAATAGGAATACAACCCTCCCACTCCAACCTCATTCTACAGTGATAGCCCCCAGACACACACTAAGCAGAAGCAAACATAGCAGAGCATACAATTTAAAGTAAAACTACTATCACTCGAGTCAAGGGCGATGTTTTCCAAGTACCAAGGCCTAAATCAGATAAGCACCCAGAAAATACCACTCTTGAGTTCGAATGATGATACAACCAAACATCCATGACTCTGGCTATCACTGTTATCATTGCTTCGATATCACCGTTAATTGAATGACCGGCACATTCTTTCAGCCGTCCGTCAAGGGCTAATGGAAACCCCGGTTCTAGACATAACTCCCGCACGCCGTCGCAGCCCGTGCCTAGGACTATCGAATCTGCCCAGAGTACTCGACCATCAACAGTTGGCCGTTGGGACTATCGAATCTGCCCAAACGTACTCTTGCTTAGAGCATGCTAGAACCTTCAACAACGATGCTATCCAAGCCTCCTAGTCATCCTCCTCGACGACTATTCTCATATCCATTCATTATCTTCAACTCGAATCATATCACCGAGTTATCAACATGCTTGGAATGATCCCGTCTGGATTAGACCAAGTCTTCATCATATGATGCCTCGCTTCATTACATCCTTGCAAAGCTTCATCTCAACTTCACATCGTCAAATCTATGCATAAGAGCTTCATCATCCCGCTACATATGCCACGAGCAGCTTTTCCAATTCAAGAGCCTTTCCCTTAGCTTTTGAATCACCTTCGATCTAAATCTAATCATCAATCATCTAGTTCATAACAATCAATCAAATCAAACATCAATCCAAGCAATCAAGCATTCAAATATGATCTAAGTAGACAATTATAACAATAATGGCATTTTCGTAATTAAAGAGTTGAAAGTCCAATAAGCATGAAAACATGGATTATATCTCTACAAACTTGATGAATGAACTTGCATAGGTTAACTTAGGATAAAATGGATGTAACATCATCATGAACAATGGATCTATATGGATCTACACATAGGATGAAGAAAATGCATGGAAATCACTATTTTAACACAAAATCGAGCTAACAATCCGATATACTCCTTTGGATCCGTGTGAGAGATAATCACCACTCACCAAATCACCTAAACAAACCCAAATCAACACACTTCAGATCTGGACAGCGAAGGATGAAGCTTGATCTATCACAAATCCGCTTCAAACGAAGAAATCTCTCTTGAAAAGATGAAGATCTTCAATCTAAGCTCTTGAATCTTCAATCTTGATCTTCGATTTGGATGGATGGAAGCACTAGATTAGAGTGGAGAAAAGAAGTGAAGAAGTGTAGAAGTCGAGCTCTCAAAATGGCAGCACTTCGTCGCTTCAAAATCCGGATCCCAAAAAGTGAGAACAACCCCTCCTATTTATAGCTGAAAACTGCCTAAGTCGTAACTCGGCTATCTCCTTAAGTCGCTGCCGACTTAACACTATGCCGACCTACGACCTAAAAACCCCCACGACCTAACAGAGCCTCCGACCTATCCCTTAGCCAACACTCCGACCTAACAGACAACCCTACGACTTTAACATGCGCGCTCCCTCCTAAGTCGCCTGGACGACTTAACAACTAAGCGCCACGCGACCTAACAGTCATACGACTTATAAAACCTTGCGACCTAACAGTGTTACGACCTAACACAGACTGCCTCTACGACCTAACACATAGCCTAACTCTTAAGGTCGCCAACTTGTTAACTCCTTAGGTCGCTAACACAACTCCTTAGGTCGCCAACCCACCCAGTCGACCTAACTACTAAGTCGCTGACCTGCTATCCCAGCTCCACTAGGTTGTTGCCGACCTAACCATAACTACACCCTATAGGTCGCTCGAAACCTTAACTCGAACTGCCGACCTAACACTTAACACCCAAACGCTTAGGTCGCTCACAACACTCTCTTAGGTCGTTGCCGACCTAACTCTAACCCAGAATACTTAGGTCGCCTGAATCTCTTAAGTCGGTCAAGACTTATCTCCTAGGTCGGTCACTTCCTTAAGTCGGTCAACCACACTCCCTTAACTCGGTGAGTTCCTTGAGTCGGCAACTCGACCCAGACTTGTTGCTTAACTCGTCTAAACCCCTAAGTCGGCTACAACTTAGGACTTAAGCAAAATTCAAGCAAAATTCTGCCAAAACCAGAAATGACTTAACAACCATACAACCAAAGGTCAATCATTTTAGAATGTTTTGATCCGTAAAAATACGGGTCGTTACACTTTAGGATGACAATGTGTGTTCAAATTGAGAGTGGTTGTGGGATTGGTATGAGATGATGTTCATGAGGAGATGTATATTTTATTTGATTGGACAGTGGGTTTTGTTTGATATAAAAATTTTCAATTAAGCTTGTATCCGATCCTTTTTTCTTTTGATGTTCTTGATTTTATATAGATTTGTAATAAGTATGGAAAGAAAATATGAGAGAGGATATATGGAGAAAGATATGATTTGTGTAATAACTTGTTTCCCTTTGTAGAAGATAAAATCTGTATATAATGGGAAATAAATTCTGTTGGATCTTCCAAAATATATCATCTGATTGTGTACAATTCTTCGCTTCTAATCTCTATTTATTTCTCTTTCTTCAAATATACTGCCTCTGATTATGCATTGATATATTTCATGCTTCGTATACTTATTTTCCTTTTCTCTGTATATGCAACTTTTATCGCACTGAAAGAAAACCTCTCCACAACCACTATTTTATAAAAAAGGGTAAATATACAATACTAGACAAACACGTTAAATAAAATATATATTTATTAATATCAAAAAGAAATTAATTGTGATATCTCACAATATTTCTTTTTTGATAATAATGAACACATTATTTTTACAGATAAAAATAGATGTGTCTATCATGTGATGTGTTGATTGAAAAAATAAAAGATAACAGGTTGATTGAAAACAAAATTATGCTTTATGAATTTTCAATTATAATACACTATGAAAGAAAAAATATATATAATAATATATTTGTTATCATCAAACAAGACGTATACTCCACAATCTCCCCCTTTTTATGATAACAAAAAACAAGTTAAGACTTGACAAGTGTAACACGCGTTGGGTGTGTACTTGGCATCGTAATATCAAAATCACAGCACAATGTTTTAATATGTATAACATGCTCCCCAATGATACACTCCCCCTACATATGTGGCATATATGTTCTAGAATAAAATATTAAATCAATAATATTTGTTTCAATATTAACAATGAATTCACACTGTCACCAAATCTTAATCGCTCTCCCCTTTTTTCCATCAAAAGTATAAATATCAAATGAACACGACGAGAAAGTGTACTAAGTGAAGAAACTTGATGAAAATATGACAAAAAATATTTAAGAAAAAATCAACCATACATCATAGTAACAATATCGATCAAAGTCATATCCTATGAGTGGAAAGAGAGTGACAAAATAAGAGTAGTTATATGTAGTCAGGATTAAATGACATAGGCCATAAGAAGTATGTAATTAAAATAGCTTATTTTAATTCATTATGAAATCAAGTTAGAATAAGTTATCGCTAACTCATCGTAGATGAGATCAAGATCCTTCCATCCATACATTGTCGCGAGATCTTTTAAATGAAGATGGGCATTACTTGATGCATACCGACATACCTATTTCATAGGCATGGTGGGGCTTAAAGAGTCTATTATATCATATGTGTAATTTTTTACTTTCCACCGGCTTTTGATAATAAATTTTGGATATGTCAATTTAACCAACTAATAATAAGAACAATGGTGAAAAGAAATAAAGTAAGGTGAATCGATGGAATATGATAGCCAAATGGTAGATTCAAAGATGATTGGGATATGCAATAGTCAAAAGTAGAAACTTTAACGTATGCTTGATTATAAAAAAATTCATAATGCCATTATTTAATCAAGTACAAAATGCAATATTCATAATCATTAATGTAATCAATATAAATACCTTTGAACATCACATAAGAAAGATCAATTGACTATGGTACGGTTTCAAAAGTAAATTCTCTGTACATACCTCAAAAATATTTTCAGTTTATATTCTATCCTCGAACATGTAATATGAATTGTTTTTAAAGCTATTTGTGTAAAGAGGGACACAAGTTCTAAGGACATACATATTAATATATCAAAAACAAAAGCAAAGACTCATCTCAAAAGATTTCATCACAAAGATCAAAATTTAAAAAGGTCATCTCTAATAATCATCTGAAGTTTTGAAAAAGGATCTCAAGAAGTTTAAAACAAGGTCATTTCCAAAAGCCATTTCAAGTAAAAATCTATCATCTCCAGAAGTTTCAACATTTTCAAGTCAATGAACTTCTAGTCAAAAGAAACTTCTCACCGAAAATTTATATCGAAGACTTTTCCAAATATTTATTATTTCAAAATATTCACTTCATAAATAAATATGGAGATCAAAATAAATCCTAAGAAAGCAAAAACATATTTTTGGGTTTTTCAATTTTTCAAAAACAAAAACATCTAAGAAGGAAAAAACATTTTTTTTAGATTTTTTTAATAACGAAAATGCAAGATCTCCACATGTGGTGAAATAGAATGTGTGAAATATCAGTCAATCTGTGAAACATATGAACCATCAAAAATATCATACTAGAGAAATCACAAAGGTTAGAAATCATACTAGATGTTCTAAAAAGAAAGAATAAATTAACCTATCATGATTCCACTAGTTATCTGGGCTGTCAATGGTTGTGAACAATGATATCACTTGTGTTCTCTATGTGCCGTGGTGGTGTACAATGGTATCTCAAACAATGGTGTTCGACCTTCCAACATCTCATCATCAATGCCAAACTTGAAAGATAAGCTTCATCAAACAAATGTACTGTGCACCCCACAATATAAATTGAATTTGATCAATATTCAAATTTCCTAGCAAAGTCATCTATGTCAAACAAAAGCACACAAAACCAAAAATTCTCGAACAAAAGATTTGTTAGTCATCATCAAAGGAAATGAGCATGGCATTATCTCATGTAGAAATATATCGTGGACATATGTACGGAAATAAATTACCATCGCAACATCGACAAGCGCTATTTGGAGATTCAATCTTTGAAGTTGCATTTGTATTCACCATTTTATCCAAAGTTAGTGGATCTCCACTTCACTTTCCTAGGCTAATGTGCTTTATAGTTATCGCTCATCAAATGTGTAGAACAACTTGAAATCTACCTCCACCATAGTTGCTGCTTAGCCCATCTTCGTACCTACATATTAGAGGAGGAAGTGAGTGGTCTAGAAAGAGAAGTAATACCACATTTGTTTACAGTTAAAATGTTTGGCACCCAAATTTGTTTATATGGTAAACATTGATATTAACAACCGTACTCTTAGGAACCAAAATTTCTTTGACTTGTCTATTTATGTTTCTATTTCGACAGTTATTATAATTATGTCCAATATTGCCACATTTCACACATTTTGGAAACACACTTCTCCCCTTAGCGGTGTTATTAGTCATTTGTTTATAAACTGACACATTTTCAAATCCAAATTCTTTTTTGTTATTCGCAAAGAGTTGATTTCCTAATAACATACTAAAAGATGTTTCTCTTATAGAATTTTTTTGAATAATCAACTCGAGTTCATTAACTTTGGATTTAAAAAGATTATTCTCATTTATTAGCTTAGAGCAATGATTAATAGCAATCTCCCTCTTTTTAGAATCATTCTGCTTTAAAATCATATTTTCATTTTCGAGCACTTTTATTTTGGTCTTAACTTCAAGCATCCCACTTTCAAAAAGCTGGCATTTTTCAAATTCAAGTTTTCAAAATCCTTGAGTTTTTCAATCTTCTTTCTCAAATCATGATTTGAAAAAATAATTTTAGTTTGTCAATTTTTCAAAATCACGTTTTTGTTTTCAAGGGTTTTGAAATTTTCTTTAAACTCAATCATTTCCCTTTTGAAACCTGCACATTTTCCACATTCGAAAATTCTCCAACTTCTTTTGTAAAGTGTTATTCTTGCAAATCAGTTCAATTTCATTTTCCTTCAAAATCTGAATTTCCTTTTCAAGCTTTTGAAAATTTACATTAAAACAAACAAATTCTTTTTCATATTCCAAACATTTTTTACAATCAAAAATTTCAATTTTCTCAATATTTTCAAGCTCATTTTCCAATTTATCATTTTTGAGAGGAAGTTTAAAATTTTCGCTTTTCGACTTGTTGTTTTTCAATTTAAGATCATCAACAGTTTTAGTTAATTTGTAACACAAAAGAACTAAATCTTTAAATGAAAAATCACTTATCTCATTATCTGTTAAGTCGCTATCATCGTTATCTTTACCATCATTATCTAAATCTTCTTTTGTGAAACCCATCAAACGAAGCTTTGCTTTTGTATTAGCTTTAGGGTGTTCTTTGCAATTGTTGAATTTCCTTCCATTTTTTGGATCGAGAGTGCACCAAATTTCCTGTGCAGTCAAACAATGGGAGATATGGTTAAATTCAACTCTATTAATAAAAGAGATAAAAATATATATAATCTTAGTATTAAATGAAATATTATTCTTATCTACCATATCACAACAATTTTTAGTGACATCCCACATTTTAAAATTAACATATTTTTTAAATAAAATTCTATTTTAAATTTCCAATTTGAAAAATCTATTCCGTTAAAAATTGGCGGTCTAACATCAGATTGACACTCGCTAAAACTACTGCAGCTAGGGTAAGACATGGTATCAGGTTTTTCCTAATAACTTGCTCTGACACTACTTGTTAGGATCCTACAATATACTCTAGAAGGGGTGAATAGGATATTTAAATATTTCACAGATAAACAGATAAAATAAAGTGCAGAAATGTAAATGCGAAAAGTAAATAACACATAAATATACTCAGCTTCGGTCATTAACCCGTTAATGCTTGCCACTCCCCCTAAAGTTACTATTAGTGTTATATATTCAATGCTTACAACAACTATAAACTCACCCTCTTTACTAATATGAATATACTAGCCCTACGCCCAATAACCTTGCCCGAACTCAATGCTTGAGATTAGAATCCCTGAACTACAACATGTAGCTTAATCCTAGAAAAAAAACAAGACTTTAGAATTTAAAAACAAGAAATACAAAACAAAATAAATAAAAGTGGCCCTAAAATAAATAAATGTTTCTAAATGCAAAGTATAAAATGGACGAGCTAAAATGAGTTTCCACGTCTGTTAAAACTTTGACCATCCTCTTTTGTTTTGTTCTTGAGATCCAATCTTCTTAAAAAAACGTATCTTCCTCTTTTCAGTAATTAACCAAATCTTCTTCTCCTATGTAAATCACTCCACCAAAAAGAAATAACTCTTCAACTAAAAGTTACTATCACTCGGAGCTGAAGCCACGCCTAGAGGTAAAAAAGGATTTCCTGGACTGCATCGCCACTCACATCAGATCTGAATATGGACTTTGCCACCTTAAGAAAAGAGTCAGTGCCTAAAGCTTTGATCTGAAATTCGATGCTTTAGATTAGATGCCATTGTCGCTTAAAGACGTCGCTTGAGATTTAAGTGATGTTTGGCCTTGTCGAAGTTCTGACTACGGTTTGGTATCGATACTTGAAGTCGTATTGGTCACTGTTTGCTGCTTGGGTGTGTTGCATTGTATGTTGGTTGGACTGAATATGCTTGCAGTTACTCGAAGCTGATCCGAGTGATGATGGATTGTTTGGTTTTAATCTCTATTTATTTCTTTTCTTCATATATTGCTTGCCTCTGATTATGCATTGATATATTCCATGCTTCATATATTTATTTATTTCCTTTTCTATGCATATGCAACTTTTATTGCACGAAAGGAAACCTCTTTACAACCAGTATTTTATTAAAAAACTGCAAAAATATACAACACTAGACAAACACGTTAAATAAAATAGATATTTATTAATATAAAAAAAAACTAATATATTTGTTATCATCAAACAAGACTTATAACCCACATCCTGTACTTATTGCTCCTGTGCTTTTTTGCTTTTTCCAGCAAAGTGTGGTCCTCCGTGGATAGAGGCTATGAGACTGGAGGGGTTTCCTACTAGGCCTTCATTCGGATCTGAAGAGAGATTCCTTATCCTCCCTCTATTATTCTCCTTTCGATAGCTGCATAAGTATTCCTTCTAAATCATTCTCTCTATTTCATTCCTCAAGTGTCTGCGGTTATTAATATGGTGACCATTGGCTCCGTGGAAGCGACAATATGCTCCTTCCTTATTCTGTTTTGGTTTCTTTCCCTTGTTCGAGATGTTGTAGGCTAGCTCAGTTCTGGTCATTTCATATATCTAACCAGGTGTGTAGGTGAGGGTTGTCTTTGCTGTGAAGTTAAATTCTCTCTGCTACTTTGCAGGTAGATGGTATCCTTCTTCCTCCTCTTTTTTCATTGTGGGAAGCAGAAGCAGTCTCAGATGAATGTGATTCTGTGGCTCCGGTTTCTTCTATTCTGATGTAGCCACTAGCCCTTTTATAGAAAGCCTTCATGCTATGACATGGCTTCTTGTTGTTCTTGTTCCACATAGTTGTGTTTCTTATGATCCCATCATGCGCTACCATCAGCAGTGGTTCTTTACAAGTCACCCCAATCCAAAGCACCTCCGATTTGAAGCGTTTTATAAAGTTGCATAAGATTTCATTTTTCCTTGCTTCACACAGGAAATAGTATTCACATCTAGGGAGCCTCTCTCCTTGAGTTGAACCGCGTTAAGAAATTTGTAGTTAATTACGGGCAGGAACGAACCTCTCCTGGTCCATACCTCTAGACCCACCTAGAAGTTGCCTAAGCCAGGTACACTAGCAAGAGCTTGCATTTGGCCATCCTTCCCACTTCAAATGTCCATGTTGTACTCAAAGGTGCAAATATGGTCATCTGTTTTAGTAGTCCCGTCGAATTTATCGATTGACGGGGCTTTGAAGTTATCAAGGAAGTCTGACTCTTAATAGTTTCACTAAATGAAGAAGGACCCTCTTCCCTTAAGTTTCTATGTTGTTTTGTCAACAAAGTTTTAAATGTTGCTCTATGAGAGCCTTCAGTTGACGAATCTCATCCCCTTTGGCATCTATTTGGGATGATCCATCTTTATAGGGTGAAGTAACATCATCATCATCAGGAACAATTCGTGCTTGCTTTTTCAGCAGTTACGTGTTGATGTTTGCAGGCTTCTATTTGATCTGGGGATTGACTTGAAATTTTCCTTTGAGATTGGTATTTGTTTTTTTGACCAGCATCACCATTCTCACTTCTGAGATTGTCATTATCACTCACACGCTGCATAGTCAATGCAATCGGTGAATGATGACAATGAGCTGCAGAAGGTTGGGAGAAGATCGGCTTAGGAGCAGGATATTTGGCTAGAGATATCTCTATTCCATCCATGCATTGGTTCAATTGATTTGTGAAGGCTTAAAGAGCAGCCAGGATAGGACCTAAGGTAGGCTCTGTAGAGGCGCCTGCCTCAGTTTGGGTCATGGTGGTGAGGAGTTGCTTTTTGGGCCTTTTTTGGTCAATTGAAGTTGTTGTTGGTTAGGAGGAGTGTTGGAATTGGTGGGATTCATGGTGTTGTGGTGGTATTTAAAGGAGATGTGAGTAATGTTTACTGGAGAGGGAAATCGGCCCTCCTACTAGCGCCTAAACTGCTCATGAGATTTTTTGTCTCAGAAACACCCAAGTATTTTTCGAAATAACCACGACGATGAAAGCTTATGTGATTAAGAATTAGAAAAAGTACGTAATGTTATGATTGCATTTAAAGGAAGTAATTATGTGCAATAATGCTTACGCAATTTTGAGGGAAAACATTCAAAATTTTATGATAAGTCCTTACCTAATCCGTTAAACAATATATTCCAAATTTAGCACTAAAAAACGAAAAAAGTAAAAATAAGTACTGAAAGCAATAAATGACATATAGAAAAAACGTGGTCCGGATGTTAATAAACCTTACGTCCAGAGGAAAATGTCCTTTTTTTTCATAGTACAAACAAACAATGACAGAGAATACAGTTTTTGATTTCAGTGTTTCTAAAAGGAGCAAAGTCTCAGAATCCTCCTCTTTTATATTATAGTACCCCGTTTATTTATAGTACATTGAGATCCACATGGATCGCCAATGTCATTATTCGGCTCTGTGTATTCCTGCCTTTGGATCTGCCCTTTTTTTAAAGACGTGTTTCGGGATTTTGAGCATGAAATCGTAGCTTCTTGGCTTGCGTTTCGGGATCATACCTTGGCTTATGGTTGTATATTAGTTTTCCCTATAGCCTCTGTAAGGAATGCAGATTATGGATCTTAAAGCTAAGAATAACACTAGAGGGGGGTGAATAGTGTTTATAAGAAATTACTAAATCTTTTTGAGTTATTGTTGATTTGTACACAAATGTATGCAATATTCAGACACAGATATAATCACAGAATCAAACACAGATGCAGAAATAAAGTAAATGCAGTAAAGGAAAGAACACACCGGATTTTATACTGGTTCGGAGTTATCCTACATCCAGTCCCGCACAACTAAGTACGGATTTCCTTTCAAAAGCAATTCAATAATTACAACCTTCGGTTTCAAGGATACGAGGTACACCCTCCAGAATCACAATCCTCTGGGTAGAGATACTTGATTTCCGGGGCAACAAGTTCACCCAATTGATTTCCAAGGCTACAATCACACCTTTTCTCGCTTGATTGATTTCCAAGGCTACAATCACACCTTTTCTCGCTAGATAGATTACAAAGAAGCCTATAACTTTGAATAGCACTGGGATCTTGTTGAGATAGCGATAGAGAATCAAACCAAAGATTATCTAGTTAGATTCAATGTTGATTTCGGCAGAGTAATGATAGGATTTTGAATAAGAAAATATGGAAGAAGAAGAGAAGTGAAAAACCAGAAAATCTGATATAAAATTCGTTGAAACTAACCCCTATTTATAGAAGAACAACAGCCATATCCATTCGTGAAAGGTTATGGCGAATAGACACTTCTTTTGAAATTCAAATTTTTGAATCTAACTGTCACTATGTCGACATGGGGTACTAGGGCATGTCGACATCCCAAAGGAAATTTTGATGATTTGTTTTTCTTTGAAAATAACCTTTATCTCATATTAAAACTATTTTAAACTTTATAAATATACTTGACTATAGATAAAATACATAGATAAATATAGAGAATAATATATATATAATTTTACTATAATTTTATATTTAAATCTAAATATAAATATATTATAATTAAAAGATAGTTTAAAACAAACGAAGTTTAAAAACAAGAGTTTATTAAAAACAAAAACAAAGAATATTTTAATGCTAAAACATCTTTTTGAAAATTATTTGAAAAGATAATTTTTAAGGCTAAAACATTTTGAAAATCATTCTGAAGTAGTTTTGAAAATCATTTTGAAGTAGTTTTGCAAGCTTCTTCCTGTAGAATATCTCATCATATCAGGACTCGAGAACTTGTACAAAACCAGGATGTTCGTGGGTTTGTAAGCCACTTGTCGTAGGTTGTAAGCTACTTGTCGTGGGTTTGTAAGCCACTAAAAAGGTAGAAATGGGTTCCTTCCCAAAAGAAAAATGGAGTGAAGATTTCAGTGCTATTGTGAAGTTTTAACAAAATTCTAGACTCAATACTTATCTTGAAATCTTGATCTCTTGATAATCTTGATATTCTTGGTACTCATGAGTCTTCAATCTTGATATCTTGAATCTCTATACTGTACAGTCTTCATTCTTGGTACCTGCATGGTTAAATCCTGCATATACATATATATCTAAACTATAATGTTAGTATTTCTATTTTATAATCTTATTCTAAGGTTGTTGTCATCAAAACCATCAACTCATGAACTAACAGCCTCATCCTTTGAGTTTTTGTATATGTAGGTAGTATCTTCTTTGAAATTGTGGCATTGTGCTATCACTTCAACATCAATTCAAGCTGGCGCCGCTTCCTTATTACTTTTAATGTTAATATAAGATTGCGGTGCACCCTTGCCACTTTTAATGTTAGTTCAAGAATGTGGCGCATCCCTATTGCATATAGTTGCTTTGAGGTTCGTGCCATGGTTCTATATCATTAGTGTTGTTTTTGGGGCCGTTGCACAATCTCTACATCTTACCGTTACTTAAAGATTATGACACAGTTCCAACTTTTTAAGGTTTACTTTTTGGAACCACAACACAACTTTCATGTTTGGTACTTGAAGGCTAAGCCATAGTTCTGCTTATCGAAGTAATTTTTAGGATTGTAGATCAGTCCTTGTATACTAGCACAATATAGTAGTGCCGAAGTGATGCTCAATGGGAAGGCCTAGTCTTTTTGTTTTACCACCGACTTCAGGCCTTGGTGCAGTACTATCTGGTTTTTATTCTTGCTTCCTTTCCATATTTTGACTTCTAATGTGTGAGTAGTTCTTTTGCTCGATGTTTGCATCAACTTCCCTTTGATTGCGTTTAGAAAATACGAGTGTAACATAATTCAATTAAGTAACATTTTAATTAATTTTTTGTTATTCAATTAAACATTTTAATTGAATATGTATACCATAACATTTATGGTTTACACATATATCTTTATAAACATGCATTTTATTATTCTTCAATTAAGTTATTTAATTAAATATTAGTTTTGAAAATTTCTTATGTATGTACATATATACTTACATCATCCTAAACAACTCAAAAAAATGTAACATATATCAATATATGTATTATACATGTGTATACTTTAATTAATTTATTTATCTTATTAATAAATATTAAAATTTTGAAATATGTTTATTGTATTTTCAAAATACTTTTGAAAAGTGTATTATAATATTTATAATACACGTAGTCTTTAAAATAAAATTTGAAAATCACATTATAACATTTATAATGCAATTCTTATTTTAAATTAAAAAATTTAACTAAAAATCTTATTTTATTTTCAAAACAATCTTGAAATCACATTATAACATTTATAATTTATTTATTATTTGAAGTTTAACTTTTAAATTTAAAATTTTACTTTAATTTTCAAAACAAATATGAAAATCAGCCCAATTCAAATTGGGTCTTTTCTATTAGGGCCAACCTTTGGGCTCATTTCACTTTTTGGGCCTAGTCGGTAGCCATAGAGGGCTGGGTACTTGATTGCCCAAATCCAAACCTAGACACCAATTTTCTAGACACCATACTAAAAGGGCAAACTTAATTAGTTAGCCATAACATGACTAATTTAGACCACATAGACTATTTGGCTCTGATACCATTGTTGGAACTGGACCAGTGGGAAGCAGGTTAAATGGGTGAAATTCAAAAAATGTCCCTATTTGGATCATAGTGGGCGTATGACGTCTAATGTTTAACACTAGATCCAATCTAGTTGTTTTAATAAAATCAAATTTTATTCTGAATATACATTGCCTTATTTAATTATTCTCATTAATCAAATACATTTAACGTGAATCAAATTCAATTAAATGAATGATGGAGGTTTTATTTATTTAGAGAAAGAAACATTTCAGTTCTCTCTTTTAAAGCTCACTCATTAATTAGAGGAAAGTTCTATTTTATTTAGAGAGAGAAACTTTTCGTTCCACTCGCATAATTAAATTAGGTTGATTTACTTAAATATGCTCGGTATATTTTATGAGCATATCAAAATATACTCAAGTGTATATAGTGCAAGTGCAACTTTTCAAATTATGTACATAGTTAATGTATATGTGTTCAGGTGCTGGGATATACATCGCAACGAACACATTCGCCCTTTATATACGCATTAGCGATCTTAACCATTGCTTACAAATAAATAATATAAATATAATATATGTATATATATACACATACATATAGACACACCCACATTCCTATATAAGAATATTTCAAAAGTTTTCTTTTTTAGTTAAATCTCTAAATTAATTTTAATTGATTTTGACCAAATCAACAAATCCAAATATAAAATTTTGTTTTCAAAATATCATGTTGTCTAATTTGGTAATACAATATGAAAACAGAAATAGATCTACAAATTCCAATAAATAAATAAATGATATAAAATAAAATAAAAATGGAAATAAAGAGATTGTAAATAATATTCATTTGCCAAGACCATAACCTTTTATATTTACTCCAAAGGAAAAGTTTTATCAAACAAGGTTAGAAGGTTAATTTATGTAAGTTTATACATTAAGACGAATCTTCTTTAATATATATATATATGTATGTATGTATGTATGTATATGTACGTACATATGTATGCACGTATGTATATATGTATAGTCCCTCTTTTAAATAATAAAAACCACTTATTGTAAAATATTTCCAAATTAATTTTAAAACACACACACATACTCACACACAAACACATGTTTGTTTGAAACAGAAAACTAATTACGAAGCAAAGGAAATTAACATTGATATTTAAATAAATAAATTTACATAAAATAATAAATTAACTTTTAGATATAGATTTAAAGAAACATTAACACTAATAGAAATTAACAAATAATCATCAATAGAAACCATCATTATCGATTTCAAACCCAAACCAAATATTGAAAAATTATAAAATTTTCAGATCTACACATACATATAAAAAGGACTAAAAATGCGATATAAACTCATCAAAATAAATAAATTGCTAGATAAACCACATAATAATGTATATAGTTAAAATTAAATGGAAAACGCCTTGGTGATATTGCCCTTTTGAATGCATCTTGATTGGTAGATTCAATCCTAGATCTTCTCTCCTAGCTCCTAGCTTTGCAACGGCTTGCAGTACCATGCTTTATTTGATTGATTTAATTGAACTCCATTAAAATAATTTTTTTCTTTTATTTCTCTTGAAATTTTGACCATGAACGTGAAATAAAGAAGATGATGGCTGTGGTTATGAAAGAGAATGATTAAGAGAGGCAGGTGAATGAAAAGCAAGGTATTTATAAAGATAACCTTCCTTAACCACCTCCCTTCATTTCTAGACCCAACCATTGGATTTCAAACCTCCTTTTCTTCATATGGATTGTAATAAATAAGGACTTATGGCCTTTCAATTTGTTCAATAATACTAAGCAAATAGTTATATTTAAATCAAATTTAAACACCCATCGAAATCTTATATCGATTTGTGTATACACAACATTTATATATGCTCCCAAGTAAATACTAATGACATAAAAAATACTAACGGCATCCAATACATCAAACTAATAATCAATTAATTAATATTTCCAAAACATATTAATTAATTAATTAATTTTATAAATCACTTAAATCGTATGGTATTTTGAAGAATCTATCAATGCGGTGGTGCGACTCGTATGTGTGGATTTAGTTAGCGATTAATATCGAACTATTCGAATATTGATGTTCACTCGTCACCCTAGCTAGTAGATTGACATTTTGGCCGAATTTATATCGCTTGTAGATCTTTTCGATAAAACCCAATTTTACTTATTTATGTAACGACCCGTATTTTTACGGATCAAAACATTCTAAAATGATTGACCTTTGGTTGTATGGTTGTTAAGTCATTTCTGGTTTTGGCAGAATTTTGCTTGAATTTTGCTTAAGTCCTAAGTTGTAGCCGACTTAGGGGTTTGGACGAGTTAAGCAACAAGTCTGGGTCGAGTTGCCGACTCAAGGAACTCACCGACTTAAGGAAGTGACCGACCTAGGAGATAAGTCTTGACCGACTTAAGGAAGTGACCGACCTAGGAGATAAGTCTTGACCGACTTAAGAGATTCAGGCGACCTAAGTATTCTGGGTTAGAGTTAGGTCGGCAACGACCTAAGAGAGTGTTGTGAGCGACCTAAGCGTTTGGGTGTTAAGTGTTAGGTCGGCAGTTCGAGTTAAGGTTTCGAGCGACCTATAGGGTGTAGTTATGGTTAGGTCGGCAACAACCTAGTGGAGCTGGGATAGCAGGTCAGCGACTTAGTAGTTAGGTCGACTGGGTGGGTTGGCGACCTAAGGAGTTGTGTTAGCGACCTAAGGAGTTAACAAGTTGGCGACCTTAAGAGTTAGGCTATGTGTTAGGTCGTAGAGGCAGTCTGTGTTAGGTCGTAACACTGTTAGGTCGCAAGGTTTTATAAGTCGTATGACTGTTAGGTCGCGTGGCGCTTAGTTGTTAAGTCGTCCAGGCGACTTAGGAGGGAGCGCGCATGTTAAAGTCGTAGGGTTGTCTGTTAGGTCGGAGTGTTGGCTAAGGGATAGGTCGGAGGCTCTGTTAGGTCGTGGGGGTTTTTAGGTCGTAGGTCGGCATAGTGTTAAGTCGGCAGCGACTTAAGGAGATAGCCGAGTTACGACTTAGGCAGTTTTCAGCTATAAATAGGAGGGGTTGTTCTCACTTTTTGGGATCCGGATTTTGAAGCGACGAAGTGCTGCCATTTTGAGAGCTCGACTTCTACACTTCTTCACTTCTTTTCTCCACTCTAATCTTGTGCTTCCATCCATCCAAATCGAAGATCAAGATTGAAGATTCAAGAGCTTAGATTGAAGATCTTCATCTTTTCAAGAGAGATTTCTTCATTTGAAGCGGATTTGTGATAGATCTAGCTTAGTTCTTCGCTGTCCAGATCTGAAGTTGATATCTTTTGGATTGTTTAGGTGATTTGGTGAGTGGTGATTATCTCTCACACGGATCCAAAGGAGTATATCGGATTGTTGGCTCGATTTGGTGTTAAAATAGAGATTTCCATGCATTCTCTTCATCCTATGAGTAGATCCATATAGATCCATTGTTCATGATGATGTTACATCCATTTTATCATATGTTAACCTATGCAAGTTCATTCATCAAGTTTGTAGAGATATAATCCATGTTTTCATGCTTATTGGACTTTCAACTCTTTAATTACGAAAATGCCATTATTGTTATAATTGTCTACTTAGATCATATTTGAATGCTTGATTGTTTGGATTGATGATTGATTTGATTGATTGTTATGAACTAGATGATTGATGATTAGATTTAGACCGAAGACGATTCAAAAGCTAAGGGAAAGGCTCTTGAATTGGGAAAGCTGCTCGTGGCATATGTAGCGGGATGATGAAGCTCTTATGCATAGATTTGATGATGTGAAGTTGAGATGAAGCTTTGAAAGGATGTAATGAAGCAAGGCAATCATATGATGAAGACTTGGTCTAATCCAGACGGGATCATTCCAAGCATGTTGATAACTCGGTGATATGATTCGAGTTGAAGATAATGAATGGATATGAGAATAGTCGTCAAGGAGGATGACTAGGAGGCTTGGATAGCATCGTTGTTGAAGGTTCTAGCATGCTCTAAGCAAGAGTACGTTTGGGCAGATTCGATAGTCCCAACGGCCAACTGTTGATGGTCGAGTACTCTGGGCAGATTCGATAGTCCTAGGCACGGGCTGCGACGACGTGCGGGAGTTATGTCTAGAACCGGGGTTTCCATTAGCCCTTGACGGACGGCTGAAAGAATGTGCCGGTCATTCAATTAACGGTGATATCGAAGCAATGATAACAGTGATAGTCAGAGTCATGGATGTTTGGTTGTATCGTCATTCGGACTCAAGAGCGGTATTTTCTGGGTGCTTATCTGATTTAGGCCTTGGTACTTGGAAAACATCGCCCTTGACTCGAGTGATAGTAGTTTTACTTTAAATTGTATGCTCTGCTATGTTTGCTTCTACTTAGTGTGTGTCTGGGAGCTATCACTGTAGAATGAGGTTGGAGTGGGAGGGTTGTATTCCTATTCCTTTTCCTTTATGCTCTTTTGGTATGTTGTTAGTTAATTTACTGCTCACTAAGACTGTTGTCTAACTCAAGGCTTTATGTTTTTAATTCTTATTGCCTTGGGCTGTTCGTCCATTTTGGGACGGGCAGACTAGGTAGCAGGTGACAGGTGTTGTTCTCTTCTCACGATGCTGATATCGAAGACGAGCCGGAGGGTTGCATATTATCTTCTTATTATATGTACTGGATATTCCGCTGTTTTGTATTCTCTGAGAGATATGTAGTGAGGCTTGATGTATTGACTATTTTGATGCTTGTACTCAACTATTATGGAGTTTTATATGATGTCATTTTGTTCTGTAAAGCTTCACTGTACATATGTTCTATTGTATTTTGTCCATGCGCTGTGAGTAATACGATAGATTCTGTCATTTTAAATCTTACCTTGGCAATCGTCCATGGTCGCCTGGCACACTTTACAGCGCTCTATCTCTAGATTCGGTGCAGGGGTCATGGGCGGTCGTCACATTTGGTATCGGAGCCTTGGTTAATCGATCTTACCCAACGCTCGCCGTCGTAACTACGTATGAGAGACGTAATTGTATTTTGATGGATGATTACTATATATAGTATAGTAGTTTAGCAGTGAGTTGAGTCCTTTATGCAGTTGTTTCTCTAGATGTTCTAATCATTCCTTTTTATAGATATTGAGAATGAGTCGAAGAGGGAGACCAGCTGCTAGGGAAGGCCGTGCTACTGAAGAGACTGCTGATTATGCAGCCATGTTCAAAGCTATGATGACTTCGATCATGAGAAGGATACCAGTTCCGGGGACAGCAGTTGATGTTGGAGTTCAAGTCCAAACTCCGAAACCAGTGGATTTTGCTAAATTGTGCAAGGATTATACTGCTCTTGGAGGGAAGGTTTTCTTGGGAACAGAATCAACTATTGAGGTCCAGAGGTGGATAGATGCTTGTAGAAGGATCTTTGGTGATTTGGGAATTGATGATGCAACTAAGAGGAAGTTGGCATCAAGGCAGCTTCAAGGGAGAGCTTCTGATTGGTGGAACTCTATTACCATCACTACTCCGGAAGAAGAGATTACTTGGGAGCAATTCCAAGTCAGATTTGAAGCTAAGTTTATTTCTACAGCTCAGAAGTCTGTTCTGTTCAAGAAGTTTGTGGAGCTCAAGCAGGGTGGGAGATCTGTTCTTGAGTATGTTTCTGAGTTCGAAGCTTTGTCCAAGTATGCCCGGTCATATATTGAATCTGCTTATTAGAAGAATGAGAAGTTTGTGACTGGCTTGGATAGTTATCTTGGAAGACAGTTGGTGGATCATTTGGACGATTCATTTGAGAAGCTTGTGGAGAAGGCTCTTAGGCATGAGAGTCTGTTTCCTAAGGAAGGACCTGTTGTTGCTGTTACCAGGGGAGAATCTAAACCACAGCAGGGTGGAAACCAGAAGAGGAAGCAGCAGCATCAGAAGGGTAAGGATGGCCAGAAGAAGCCGAAAGGCGAGGTGACTTGCTACAACTGTCAGCAGAAGGGCCATTTCTCGAAGGATTGTAAGAATCCTAAGGCGCCGATGAAGTGTCACAACTGTGACAAGCCGGGGCATTTCAGGAAGGATTGTCCAGAACCAAGGAAGGACAGGCAGATTGTGCAAGCCTATGCTTTGGGGGCTGTTCCGTCGTCTTCGAAAGCTCCTACTGCGGAAGAGAAGGGAAAGAGTGTGGTTGTTCAAGGTACTCTTTTCCTATGTGGTATTCCAGTTAGAGTTTTGTTTGATACTGGAGCATCGCATTCGTTTGTTTGTAATGAACTAGTAGGCCGGTTAGATTTGAAGCCGGATATTGTTGATAGGCCATTGGTTGTGACTAATCCAGTTGGGGGTTCGTCTTGTTTGTGTATGTTATGCCGTGGTCTAGTTGTGTCGAGTCATGGTTGCTCTTTTGTTTGTGATTGCTTTGTTCTGAACTTTGCGGGGTTCGGAATTATTTTGGGTATGGACTGGCTTAGGAAGTATGCAGCAAAGGTTGATTGCGAGAGGTTGGAAGTGACAGTCGAGAATGTGGAGGGGCGAAAGGTTGTGATACGATGTAAGCATGAAGAAGGCGTCTTCATGAGCTTCATGTATTCGCTAGTTGTTCCACGGGATGGACTGTCTTCAGTACCGATCGCTAATGGATTCGAGGATGTCTTTGACGAAGTCAAAGGGTTGCCGCCGCATAGAGAGATCGAGTTTCGAATAGATCTAGTTGAAGGAGCCAGACCTGTTGTGATGCCTCTTAGGCGAATGGCGCCTAGGGAACAGCAGGAGTTGAGGGTGCAAGTTGATGACCTTTTACAGAAAGGATTCATTCGGCGTAGCGTGTCCGAGTGGGGTGCACCAGTTGTGTTTGCAACCAAGGCAGATGGGTCGTTGAGATTGTGTGTGGATTATCGTGAGCTGAATAAGGTGACTAAGAAGAACAAGTATCCATTGCCGAGAATAGATGACTTGTTTGATCAGCTTCACGAAGCTAAGGTGTTTTCTCAGATGGATTTAGCAACGGGATTTCACCAGTTGAGAGTGGCTAAGGATAGTGTGCCGAAGACTGCTTTTAGGACACCATCCGGTTTCTTTGAGTGGCTGGTAATGCCGTTTGGATTGACTAACGCGCCAGCATATTTTGTGGATCTTATGAATAGAGTGTTCAGAGATCAGTTGAACAAGTTCGTACTTGTGTTCGTGGATGATATTCTGATTTATTCCAGAACGGAAGAAGAGCACAAGACGCACTTGCGTATTGTTTTGGAAATCTTACGGAAACATCGGCTGAAGGCTAAGTTTTCAAAGTGTCACTTCTGGAAGAGTGAAGTGAGGTTCTTAGGCCATGTGATTTCTGGAAATGGAATAGCGGTTGATCCCGCTAAGGTGGCAGCAATCCAGGATTGGGTTAGACCTAAGAATGCGTCAGATGTGAGAAGTTTTCTTGGATTAGCAGGATATTATCGACGGTTTATCAAAGACTTCTCCAAGGTAGCTGCACCATTAACAGGATTGACGAAGAAGAACCAAGTGTTCAGTTGGGATGCTAAGTGTGAGCAAGCCTTCGGAATCCTGAAAGAGAGACTGACGAGTGCTCCTGTTTTGACTATTCCAAGTGGGAATGATGAGATGGTGGTTTACACCGACGCATGTGGTACTGGACTTGGAGCAGTGCTGATGCAGAAGGATAAAGTTGTTGCGTATGCTAGCCGACAACTGAAGCCGCATGAAAGGAATTACCCAACTCATGATTTGGAGTTAGCAGCAATTGTATTTGCTCTGAAGATGTGGAGACACTATCTGTTGGGAGTTCGATTCGAGTTGTTTACGGATCATAAGTCGTTGAAGTATCTTTTCTCCCAGAAGGATTTGAATCTTCGGCAGCAACGTTGGCTAGAGTTCTTGGCATCGTATGATTTTGGTATAGCTTATACTCCGGGAAAAGGTAACGCAGTGGCAGATGCGTTAAGTCGAAGACATGCAGGATTGGGAGCCATGTTTTCAGAATGGAAGAGTCTCGAGTATTTAGCTGGATTTGACTTCAGGCCTAGATGTGAATTGGAACCTGAGATGTTGGCAAACTTATCGATAAGACCCACTCTTGTGGAAAGGATTGGCGAGGGCCAAAAGCGAGATGATAAGCTTGTCAAGATTATCCGTGAATTGGAATCTGGATTGGATCCAGAAAAGGATAAAGGATTCGAGGTCGATCGAGAAGGTTGGCTTCGGAAGCAAGGACGACTAGTTGTTCCCGATATAGATGAATTGAGGAGTGAAGTTCTGAAAGAAAGTCATCACTCGAAGCTGACAATTCATCCAGGTGGAAATAAGATGTATCGGGATATGAAGAGAACCTACTACTGGGAAGGTATGAAGAAAGATGTTGGAAATTTTATTTCCAAGTGTATGAACTGCCAGTTGGTAAAAGCCGAACAGAAGAAGCCAAGTGGATTGCTTCAGCCATTAGAAGTTCCTACATGGAAGTGGGAACAAGTGTCGATGGATTTTATCGATGGATTACCTAGAACCAGAACGGGAAATGAAGGAATTTGGGTCATTGTAGATCGTTTGACTAAGAGTGCACGATTCATTCCTGTTCGATCGACTAGGACTGCATCAAAGTTGGCTGAGTTGTATGTTAAGTGGATAGTTCGATTCCATGGTATTCCGAAGAGTATAGTGAGCGATCGAGACCCATTGTTCACTAGTGGATTTTGGAAGAGCTTCCAGGAAGTTTTGGGAACCGAGTTGTGTTTGAGTACAGCTTATCATCCTCAAACAGATGGTCAGACTGAGAGAGTCAACCGAGTTTTGGAAGATCTCCTCAGAGCTTGTGTTTTGGATTTCGGAGGATCATGGGAAGATCACCTTCATTTGGTGGAATTTGCATACAACAACAGTTACCAGTCAAGCATTGGTATGGCACCATATGAGGCATTGTATGGAAGACCGTGTAATTCTCCGACATGTTGGTTGGAAACTGGAGAAAAGCTGATGCTTGGGCCAGAGATGATTCGTCAGACTTCAGATTGCATAGAGATCATTCGGCAACGGATGAAGGCAGCCCAAGACCGTCAGAAGAGTTATGCCGATAAGCGTCGAAAGGATTTGGAATTCGACGTAGGAGATATGGTTTTTGTGAAGATTTCTCCACTGAAGAATGTTATTCGATTCGGGAAGAAAGGAAAGTTGACTCCGAGATTTGTTGGACCATTCCCGATCATCGAGCGAATTGGAAAGCTCGCTTACAGATTGGAGTTACCAGAGAAGATGTCGAGTGTGCACAATGTTTTTCATGTATCGTATCTACGGAAGTATGTGCACGACTCGAGTACAGTGGTTTCTGCTGAGAGCTATGAAGATTTTGAAGTTGATCCAGTTGACAGAAGACCTCGTAAGCCGCTTCGTGTTGTTGAAACCGACACGAAACAGCTTAGGAGAAAGGTAGTTAAGTTGCTCAAGATACAATGGAGTGACGATGATAACGACTGTACGTGGGAGGTGGAAGAGAGGATGAAAGCAGCTCATCCTGAACTCTTCAAGGTATGGCCCTAAGGTGTCGTGTCATCTAGCGAAATTGTAACTTGTTCTAAGTCTTAGAATTCTGTACGCTAAGCTAGAATTGGATGCATGGTTTATTGATTGTTATGGATGATAGGCGTACAGAATAGCTTTGATTGCCTTGTTTGTTTGGAATTTCGGGGGCGAAAATTCCTAAGGGGGAGAGAATGTAACGACCCGTATTTTTACGGATCAAAACATTCTAAAATGATTGACCTTTGGTTGTATGGTTGTTAAGTCATTTCTGGTTTTGGCAGAATTTTGTTTGAATTTTGCTTAAGTCCTAAGTTGTAGCCGACTTAGGGGTTTGGACGAGTTAAGCAACAAGTCTGGGTCGAGTTGCCGACTCAAGGAACTCACCGACTTAAGGAAGTGACCGACCTAGGAGATAAGTCTTGACCGACTTAAGGAAGTGACCGACCTAGGAGATAAGTCTTGACCGACTTAAGAGATTCAGGCGACCTAAGTATTCTGGGTTAGAGTTAGGTCGGCAACGACCTAAGAGAGTGTTGTGAGCGACCTAAGCGTTTGGGTGTTAAGTGTTAGGTCGGCAGTTCGAGTTAAGGTTTCGAGCGACCTATAGGGTGTAGTTATGGTTAGGTCGGCAACAACCTAGTGGAGCTGGGATAGCAGGTCAGCGACTTAGTAGTTAGGTCGACTGGGTGGGTTGGCGACCTAAGGAGTTGTGTTAGCGACCTAAGGAGTTAACAAGTTGGCGACCTTAAGAGTTAGGCTATGTGTTAGGTCGTAGAGGCAGTCTGTGTTAGGTCGTAACACTGTTAGGTCGCAAGGTTTTATAAGTCGTATGACTGTTAGGTCGCGTGGCGCTTAGTTGTTAAGTCGTCCAGGCGACTTAGGAGGGAGCGCGCATGTTAAAGTCGTAGGGTTGTCTGTTAGGTCGGAGTGTTGGCTAAGGGATAGGTCGGAGGCTCTGTTAGGTCGTGGGGGTTTTTAGGTCGTAGGTCGGCATAGTGTTAAGTCGGCAGCGACTTAAGGAGATAGCCGAGTTACGACTTAGGCAGTTTTCAGCTATAAATAGGAGGGGTTGTTCTCACTTTTTGGGATCCGGATTTTGAAGCGACGAAGTGCTGCCATTTTGAGAGCTCGACTTCTACACTTCTTCACTTCTTTTCTCCACTCTAATCTTGTGCTTCCATCCATCCAAATCGAAGATCAAGATTGAAGATTCAAGAGCTTAGATTGAAGATCTTCATCTTTTCAAGAGAGATTTCTTCATTTGAAGCGGATTTGTGATAGATCTAGCTTAGTTCTTCGCTGTCCAGATCTGAAGTTGATATCTTTTGGATTGTTTAGGTGATTTGGTGAGTGGTGATTATCTCTCACACGGATCCAAAGGAGTATATCGGATTGTTGGCTCGATTTGGTGTTAAAATAGAGATTTCCATGCATTCTCTTCATCCTATGAGTAGATCCATATAGATCCATTGTTCATGATGATGTTACATCCATTTTATCATATGTTAACCTATGCAAGTTCATTCATCAAGTTTGTAGAGATATAATCCATGTTTTCATGCTTATTGGACTTTCAACTCTTTAATTACGAAAATGCCATTATTGTTATAATTGTCTACTTAGATCATATTTGAATGCTTGATTGTTTGGATTGATGATTGATTTGATTGATTGTTATGAACTAGATGATTGATGATTAGATTTAGACCGAAGACGATTCAAAAGCTAAGGGAAAGGCTCTTGAATTGGGAAAGCTGCTCGTGGCATATGTAGCGAGATGATGAAGCTCTTATGCATAGATTTGATGATGTGAAGTTGAGATGAAGCTTTGCAAGGATGTAATGAAGCAAGGCAATCATATGATGAAGACTTGGTCTAATCCAGACGGGATCATTCCAAGCATGTTGATAACTCGGTGATATGATTCGAGTTGAAGATAATGAATGGATATGAGAATAGTCGTCAAGGAGGATGACTAGGAGGCTTGGATAGCATCGTTGTTGAAGGTTCTAGCATGCTCTAAGCAAGAGTACGTTTGGGCAGATTCGATAGTCCCAACGGCCAACTGTTGATGGTCGAGTACTCTGGGCAGATTCGATAGTCCTAGGCACGGGCTGCGACGACGTGCGGGAGTTATGTCTAGAACCGGGGTTTCCATTAGCCATTGACGGACGGCTGAAAGAATGTGCCGGTCATTCAATTAACGGTGATATCGAAGCAATGATAATAGTGATAGTCAGAGTCATGGATGTTTGGTTGTATCGTCATTCGGACTCAAGAGCGGTATTTTCTGGGTGCTTATCTGATTTAGGCCTTGGTACTTGGAAAACATCGCCCTTGACTCGAGTGATAGTAGTTTTACTTTAAATTGTATGCTCTGCTATGTTTGCTTCTACTTAGTGTGTGTCTGGGGGCTATCACTGTAGAATGAGGTTGGAGTGGGAGGGTTGTATTCCTATTCCTTTTCCTTTATGCTCTTTTGGTATGTTGTTAGTTAATTTACTGCTCACTAAGACTGTTGTCTGACTCAAGGCTTTATGTTTTTAATTCTTATTGCCTTGGGCTGTTCGTCCATTTTGGGACGGGCAGACTAGGTAGCAGGTGACAGGTGCTGTTCTCTTCTCACGATGCTGATATCGAAGACGAGCCGGAGGGTTGCATATTATCTTCTTATTATATGTACTGGATATTCCGCTGTTTTGTATTCTCTGAGAGATATGTAGTGAGGCTTGATGTATTGACTATTTTGATGCTTGTACTCAACTATTATGGAGTTTTATATGATGTCATTTTGTTCTGTAAAGCTTCACTGTACATATGTTCTATTGTATTTTGTCCATGCGCTGTGAGTAATACGATAGATTCTGTCGTTTTAAATCTTACCTTGGCAATCGTCCATGGTCGCCTGGCACACTTTACAGTGCTCTATCTCTAGATTCGGTGCAGGGGTCATGGGCGGTCGTCACAATTTAAGCGTTACCTGATAGTGACAATTATTTACACCAATTCTATTCGTCAAAACTATATCACATTAGGACTTATGTAATTTAGTTTTGGTCAAAATTCCAGCATTTTCCTTATTCAACTTTATAAATACAAAAACAAAATCCTTGGTTCAATATTGTAACGACCCAGAATTTTTGATAATTAAAATTTGAATATTTAATTAATTTTAAATATTAATACATGGAATTTAGAAGTCGAATGATTTATTTTTCGAATATTGGATTTAATTTGATAATTTAATCGATAAATTAAATAGTGAAATTCCAGAGATAATTGAAAATCGAGTTTAAAGTGATTGAAAATGATTTGTAAAATTTTATTTAATCATACTGGAGTTATAGAAAGGTTATAGAACTTTTAAAACTGAATTTAAGGTTAATCTGTGGAAATTGAATATTTCAATATTTAATTATCGACTGAAAAATAGCCAATTTTCGAACAGTCTCAGAATTGAACGAGACCAGTTCCATTGGATCCGTAATAGTTAGTTATTATCGGATTTCAATTTTCGTAGCAATCGGATTTGTCGTTTGACCGTGGCAGCTCAAAACGCATCGAAATTGTTTTTAATATTAATTTGGCGAGTTAAAATAGTCATTTTTCAAAGTGTCTCGGATTTCGACGAAACCAGTTTCATCGGATCCGTAATGTGATATTATTGTAAGGTTTCAAATTTCGTGTTAATTGGATGTACCGTTTGTCCGGGGCAAGCCAAAACGCCTAGAAATCTGTTTAATCGGTTTAATTTAAAATCAATCGTTTGTCGCCATATCTCACACAGATGATCGAATTAGCTTCCAAAACCTGATCCATTGTGTCCAGAACGTGGGATAAACCCCAGAAACGCCAGTTACCGCGCGTAAATCGGAGTTCGGGAAACCAGAATGAATAGTGATCGTTTTATTTCTATAAATAGACGATTTAATTCACAAAAATAGAAAACAAAAGAGGCTAGGGTTTCAATTCAGAGCCGCCGCCTGCTATAATTCGAACGGCCAGAAAACAATTTAATTCTTCTCCAATTATCTTTTAATCCACGCATCCATTCGAGAAATCTTCAACTACACATTTGTAGAACACGTTGAGATCTATATATCCAACGGTTATGATTGGATTTTATATGGTAGATTGTCTGCAATTCGAGTATAAAGGCGACATGTTCATTCGCGTTTTTCGAGAAGAAGGCTTGATCGGGTGCACGCGCGCTTTGGGCGGTGGTGGTTTGTGACAAGGGCGTTCGAATGGAGGGGAGATGATGGGGTTTCGTCGAGTGTAGAGGGGGCCGATGTCGAGGGTTTCTAACGTGCTATGGGTCTCGTTCGAACTCACCTGGAACGAAGAGGAAGAAGCAACTTCCTGCGGCCGAGATTCGGGGGGCCAAAATCAACGACTAGATCTGCTTTAGGTTAAAAGTTTAAAATAAAATTGTAAATATATTTATATTAAAAATTTGTACGATGTTTAAAAATGTATAACTCTTTCGTACAAGGTTGAAAAATTACGAGATTTTTTGCGTTGGAATCGTATGGATGAACACTACGCAATACAATTGGATTGGAGTCGTTTGGAGCTAGTTTGAATTTCGGGTAAAATTAAACGCGCGTTTAATTTTATTCGAAATAAACGCTGGAACGGAATTTAAAATCAAGGTGAGATCTTCTCACTCAAATGAAAGTGGATTTTCTTTTACATTTATTGATTGATTGACTGACTGCTTGGATGTGATATTAGATATAGTAGGATATATCTATATATATATATATAGCAATATATACATATTGGCATATGTATATATTGGATTGATTGATTTCCCGCCTCGTATAGCGGATGAGACCCTATTGCGCCGTTAGTAAGCGGATTTTTTTTTATAAAACCCATATACCGCGATAATTCCGTACTGGAGCGGAATTGGTATTGTGCTAACGTCTTTGGATGCAGGGAAACAGGTTGGAGGGATCCAACTGGATTCCTCACCGTATTGATTATTTACAGATATTGTGATATATTCTGTTATCATATGATGATATATGATATTTGAATGTTGTGATTGACTAATTGGTGCTGTTGCATCATCGGATTCAGTTTTTGAAGTTTAAAAATAACGACTTTTACTTTAAAAGGATTTTAAAGTAATTTTTGAAAGTAGACGTTTTATTGAATTTTTGAATTGATTTATTTCAAATAAATAAACGTCTAAAATTTTAAAGTTATAAAAGTTAATATTTTTGGTGAAATTTAACCAAAGTGTAATGTTTGAAATAAATAGTCGAATTATTTATAAAATGGTTTAAGTTGGGATTTTTGAATAACCATAAACGATTTGTATAAAAAGATTTATAAAAATTGATATTTATAAATCAAATATTGGAATTATAAAACGAGTTTTTATAAGTGTTAAAAATGAAATATTTATGGGATTCATAAGTAAATGAAATTTATAGATTTATAAATTATGAAGTTATAAAACGGATGAAACTGTCGAATAGGAGATTTATAAGAAATTAACTTATAAATTGGATTTTTGCCTTTAAATGGAATATTGATCGAATTTGTTAATAAAAGAGATTTATTAAATCAAAGTTGTTATGAATTATGAAGATGAATTTATAAACGTAGTTTTTATAAATTCGAAAATAAATCAAATTTGATTGATTTTAAATATAGAGATTATTAAGGGAATTTTATCCACGATTTTGGACAGTGGATAATTCTTGAAATAAATATGAAAAAAGGGATTGAAACTTGGTTATTGAAGTATATTCACGATTTTGGACAATGAATATATTATTAAATAAAATGGATATGTTTTGGAGAAGTGATATTATGAAATGAAGTAATTGTTTTAAAAGATGTTTTAAAACGTGTTAAGTATTGAAAACATAGATTTCAACATTTATTGTTGAAATAGACGTTTCGAGAAATAAGGAAATGGTGGATTATAACACTGTTGTTATAGTAAATGGTTTCCGAAAGAAAATGTTTTATGTAGTATTGGGATTTATATATCTATCTAAATTTCGAATCCCTATTCTAGTGATTTTGAGTTGTCGTAACGATGTTTTACGTAACATTCGTTTTGACTCAAATAAAATTTGTGAAAGAGAATGATTTCCTTAAAGGATGAAATGTATACTTAATATTGATTTAAGTATATATAATATTTTCAAAGGTTGAAAATAAATGATTTGTGAATTACTTATTTTTAAATAAGTATGGAAATGTTTTTCCAATATGAAATGAACTGTTTTGAGATTTTATCTTCAAAGATAAAATGAAATGTGGAAATTGATTTGAAAATTGTTTTCAAATGGTGAAGTGTGGAAATTTTATATCTAGTAAAGATATTTTGGAAGATAAATAATTTGGGAAAATTATTTGGAATCTGATGATGTTGCGCATCTTTATTGATAGTTAAATAACCGACTATCAATAATTACCCTGAATGGTATTTGTTGTGAATTGGATGAATTTGAATGCCACACTTATTTTTAAATAATCGCTCACTATTCGGGTTAGCCGGGAAAGGACCATGGGGTCGTATAACCCATTCCGAATATGTGATACGCGTTATGGATTGCATTCGAAGACCGGTGTTGAAGACCGGATATTTTTGAAAACGGAAGGATTACCGTCGAGTTACTCTACATCGGCTGATCTCTGATTTAGAGGTTTTTATCACCCTTAGTGACGGGAAGTCCGGACGTGATTAGAAAATTATCCGGATATGCAAGGGCTTCGTGAGAAGTGCCTTCGGTTCTGTTCGATCCCGGAACAGACTTGTATGGATTGTGTGTCTGACGTTACAATTTGAGATATAAAGCTGATTTCTTTCAAATACATTTCTGTTGGTGGCGGAGAATTTATTCTCTTAGCTTAACACCCTTCTCTGAGACGTACGAGCTCAGAGGTTATGTAGTTGAAATTTATCAGCGATATATCCCAATTTGGTAACGTGGCATACTGAGTGTTGCTGTGGAATGATCTGTGTTTGATCATTTGCGATATGATCATTTGTTTGATCTTATATCTTTGTGATCATAGGTTGATCATTTTGTTTGACCCGAAGCAGGGTTTTGTAGAAAGCGTAGCTTTGTGGACGAGACTTCGTCGAGCCTCACACCCCGGAAATGGTCGAAACAGGAAGGATGCGGCAAGGTTCTAGGGAGTAGCGCCCCTTAGTGTATGTCATTCCTTCTGGATAGAGGTGGTATCATGGTATGGAGCCCAGATACTTAACCTATGTGGTTGCTGCATTATTATCTATGTGGTTTGTTGGAAATCGGGGATCCTCGGGAAGATCGGTTACGATCGGGGGATGACATACGCGTGTCAGTAGTTACCTATTTTTGCAGAGGTAACCCGGCCTTGTGTTGGCAGAGATCCGGTTAGGTTCTCGGGTCGTCTATTCCAGGGACGTACCCATCGTGGATAGGAAGTTCCTTAGCCTGACCATTTGTTGGAAATCCAAACTCCAATACGTGACTTGTACGGTATTAGTTGTAGAACCTGCCATTTACGTACGGTGGTCACCACTGTTTAGATGGTAGCTATAGTAGGCATACGATACTGGTCGTATGTTGGCTAAGATTAATATTATACTTTCGAAATGATTTCTACACTATGCACTAATAATAATATCAAAATGATTTGATTTTGCGTAGTAAGCATCTTTGACTATCATAAGAAGAAATCTCCTCCAATTCTGCGTTTGCATTGTGTGTGTGGCGGGAGGTCTTATGGTAGTTTCATTTTCCAAAAGCATTTCGAATTGACTTTAAAAATTATTTTGTTGTTATAAAGAATAACTGTTTTACGATCTCACACCAGTCACCATGACTGACTCGGAGTTTATTGTTCCCTTCTAAACTCTGGGTGCCCACCATTTTCCACACGGGCAGCCTAGAGTTATGTTATCAGGATATTCTGGATATTCTGGAGCTTTGGAAGCAAGCTGGATGACGAGACGTAGTATTTGTATCTGACATTATTTTATTCCGCTGTGTATTCTGTATGAGGACAAGTTTATATAACTGTCCATTGTTATATATTGACTCTGATTGATGTATGTATAAACTGATATAGTTCTTTGTTTAAAAAGACTAGTGTTTATCTATTATATATTGTTCCGCTGCGATATGTGAGATTCTGTTATTGTTTTATGTTCTGATGTTGTTCTTTCTTCTTTCTTCTTCCTTCTTCTGTTTTCTTCTTCTTCTGCCTTTTTCTTCTTTCTAAACCATAATATTTCGGGTTTCCGGCATTCGATTTCTCGGCAGTCGATAAAGTGAGTATCGATGTCGAATTTTCAAAAGTCGAAAATTTTGGGATGTTACAAATATTAATAATTATTATCAACCTTACTGCTTTGACTAGAGACTTTAACTTTGAGTTGACTTAAGTTGACCTTGTGATACTAACCCCATATAACTAAGGAGATGAATTATCTCTTGAATAGTGTTTCGCTTCCAGTGCTTTCACTCGATCTAACTATAGTCATTCGATGGATGTCGTGCCACAACTTAAATATAATCAAAGTGGAGTTTCCAAGTTGAAGCTCAACAATATTCTTAAGTCGAGTGAATTGCGTAAAATTATCACATCGATATTCCCAGTTTGGCTTTAGTTATATTAACCAATAAAATATATCGAGTGAGTCATTCCATAGTTATCCAATAAATATCAATATGTAACCTCTTGGCGCTCCCAACAGCCATGAGTAATACACTACACAACGTTTGAAGAGCATTACGTACTCTAGTCTCAACGGATGTATCAATATCCAGTCTCGATACATCTTGATTAGGAATATTTAAAACGATTTATTTATTATATTATGATAAATCACTCATGATTATAATATATTATAACTACAATTATAAAACATACCAATTATGGATTTTTTTATTAAATATACTTTTAGTTAAATTAATTAACTAATATAACATATTATATCAAGTATATAATAGAAAGAAAACACCTTTTATTTCGAACAAGATTGGTTATCGAGTTAGATATATGTAACAATTACATGATTGAACCTAGGACATACCCCGAACTCTTTCATATTAAATATGAAAAAAAAACAAAGTTGAAAGAGCTAATGTAATGATATATACTCTATGAATTTAATCAAGCCTAATTTATATATTTTCACACGATTTTCAAAAAAATAAAAATAAAATCTAAGCTTCTCAATCTTAGAAAAATATATAATGATCCCAAACAAAAAGGTTAATATAAAGGTAACTCCAGTGTCATGAATTCGTTCAAGAAAAATCTACTCATCTTATACTATCTATTTTATTGTATATAAAAGAGAATATATACATTTTCATTTTCTCTCCTCTCATCCAATCTCAATTCAAATACTGAAATTTCCTTCATTTGAGCCAATAATTAACATTTTACCCCTAACTTTGATTTTTATCTCAAACTCTCCTTCATTTAACCCTTTTAACGCATCCACTTCTCTTTTGTATTTTCAATTACAGTTAGAAATTCTAAGCTAATTGTGTAAACTCTTCCTTTTCCATCCTTAAGGTTGTGTCCTAATTTATTTTTCCCCTCCCTTTTGAAATGTTTAATTTTAATTTCTCAAGAAATGTTTCTGGATATCTACTTATATGTGCATTAAGTGAAGAGACCATTATTCGATTATAAGAACTCTTTGTTTAAGCTATGACCTAAACTCAATCTTTTCATCATAACTAATCTTTTGTCAAAGATATAAAGTCGACCTTCGAGTATTTTGTCACAGTTCTCTTTTCTCTCAAATTTGGTCACATAGAATAATTGTCTTTTGAAAAAATGCGAAGGCCTCCCCCATTTTCCAATCATGTGATATACGCTTTAAAGCATGGGTAATGAGGTTTGTTTTCAACATCATATATCACAATTGGATTGTTTCACTGGTTTTTAGTGGCCTAAACTATGTATTAGACATTCTAGCATAAATCAAATTGTTTCTGTCAGTTGGTTGAAAGAAAGAAAATGGTGCTGCAATAGAAATCTGATCGCCTGTAATTATTTTTTTGCATGTTCGAATGCTAGGTTTACCTGTCCCCGCTATATTTGGGATTATTGGCATGAACTAAGTCTAAAAACTCCTTGGTGGGTGCGATTCTCCCATGAAAAAATTGGACCTCATTTCTGTTTGTGCCATTGCACGTCTGTGGCTTTTTCCATCACATGCGTCGATCCGAGAGTTCTCCTCGTATGTCTTGATAAAATAGGGGTGAACCCGTGGCTATGCCTATTGAATTAAGTTGAATTTTGTGAGGTTGGGGGTGCTCAGAAGAAGCCCTGGCTAAATTTTCTTGAATAAGTTTAAACCATAGTTTGACGCTTTAATAAATGCTATAAAGTAAATACTACAAAAGGTTATTGATTATTAGTTAGAATGTATTAATCATTATTTATAATTTGCAAATTATCATTATTAATTATTAGTTATCGATTATAAACTATTAAGTGTAATCCATAAATTATTATCTATTAATTGTTAATTATTATTAACCATTTATCAAATACGACATAAAATTATTAATTATTTGTTATTGATTATCAGTTATTATTATTTGGATTTATAGTTTAGATGATAACATAATTAAGAACAACTAATTAAATTAGTAAAATAATCACCATAGTCTCATGTTCAAATCAACTATATCGTTTAGTTAACTTTTAATGAACTCTTGTCCGAAGCCAAAGTAGTTGAACTACACTACCACATGATTGGAATAACAATAGTGCAATATAATATTTTTAGTGGAAATCGGCTCTGCGACTTAGGTCGCATATCTTTTTAGTCAAAAAAAAAATAGTGGAAGTTAGGGTCTTTTTTAAGCTTATTTGTTTTACATTATTCCCCTTTAGAAACTATATTTTACATTCATTTTTTTTTTGAATTTCTTTTTTTACTTCTTTCGTTTTCAAATTTAAAAGTAGTCGTTCCGACGTGTATTACGGTGGTTATGAGTTATGGACTTATACTCTAAAAGCGCATGTTAAGCTTGGTAAAATTACTCAAATACCCTGTGAATTTCATTTTTTATATGAAAATAGAGATGCAATTTATAAAACAAAATTGAAAGAAACCCAAGGCTAAATTTTTATAATCATGAGGATGTGTGCCAAAAAATTTCATATTTTTAAATCATTGCAGGAAAATTTCCAACATTAACCAATGATAGCTTTCATCTTATTAACCTATTTAGGGTTTAAATAGATTTTAATCGCAGTCGATGTATATACGATAAACGAACGCATTATCTAATTTTGTTTTTTGGAAAATAGAAATCCCAAGGATGTCGGCAGCAATTAACCAAAGTTAAGCATAAAAAGAATTCCCAATATACTTTAAATAACAAATTTTGTACTATGATTGCCAGCCTGATTGCAGCCGAAAGCCCAAGCCCAGAGGCTGAGATCAAACCTATAGATAAAGCCTAAAGCCATTAGTCAAGCCCAACTCCTGATATCCTGCTAGGGTTAACATTTCATCGTCGTCGTCCTCCTCGCCGACGTCTTCTCGACTGTTGATATTTTGCACCTGACGCGACTAACGATTAGACAAATTTCATTCCTAGCTTCAATTTCGGTCAGTTTAATTCTTTTAAATGTAAGCAATAAATCCGTTCTTGCTTCTGTAAATTACAATGCCTTTGCTTATTAACCTTTTCGAATTAGATTCCAGCTAAAACTAATCATATGTGTTTATGTGAAAATTTCAATCACATATTTAACGCGATTGAATCAGCCAAGTACTTACTATAGCATACCACTTTTGCATTCAATGCTTATTGTGGAATGCTGTTATTCATGCTGGATTATTACATGATAACTTCTGGTGCAAGGTCTGCATTTTATATGAAAAAGATTCAGTTTGATTATTATCAGGGGCTGGCCCATGAGTTGGGTTGCTCGAGACGAATACAACATTTGCTGCCTTTTATACAAAATAAATTAAATAAGACTAATATTATAATATATATATATTTCACATAAAAACACAAAATATGTCTAACGTACATTGATACATTATACAAAAGTTTTAACATGCTATAATAATAAACCATCATCTACATCAAGCACTCTAGTATGATACATCAAACTATTTCAACGAAAACTACTTCTTCTTGCATTTCTTGAAGCGAACTCTTCAATTATATTGTCATATTTTAGCATATTCAAATATTCATTTTCAATTGAGATCATTGCTAACCCACTTAATCTTTCTTGTAACATGGTGCTTCGAAGATAAGTTTTAATTAACTTCAATTTAGAAAGCTTCTTTCCGCCGAAGCAACCGTGATGGGAATAGTAAATAAAATCCGATATGCAACCCACACGTTTAGAAATCCACTCACATCACGATAAGATCTTAAAAAATCAAGAATACTAACTGATTTTGTCACTTCCGATGGTAATATCTTTTTCAATTGTTTAAGCTCAAGAAATAATCCCTTTCCGCAAATATCACTCTCTCGGTTGTGTTCCAAAAATCTTCAAGTTTCAAGCATTGCTCTTTCAATTGTTTATCATCAAAAATCTTAAGTTTTGCATTTAATAAAAATCCAAAAATCTCTTCATAAAGCTTAAATTGTTCAAATCGATCTGTAAGTGAGGTTAGAGCTTGATCTATTATGTGGAGAAAGTAAGTGACTCTAAATTTATCTTTCAAAGATTGGCTTTCATCTACACCAACTTATTTATCCTTGTCAAATTGCTTCTTTCTACGAACAACTCTTTTTTTCAGAAATTTTGGTTCAATGCCAACTTCTTCCGCAAGTTCTGTAGCTTCATTCATCATTTCATCATATCCAACTTCTTTAAAATTCTTAAAAAAATGCAATAAGTCCACTTATTTTATTAATTGCATCCTCGATATCCATTTCCTCCGCTTGAAGTATTTTGCTAACCCGATTAGTATTGTCCAATACTAGTAGGAAGCCCGTGCCGATGGCACAGGTGTAAATTTTGTATTTACTATATATGATGTTATGCATTAGGTTACTGATTTCAAATTTGTTGAATATATAAGGTGCAATATCAATTTGAATTTGCATTGCTTTTAAGGTAGAATGTTCATTAGATAATATGCAGATTATAATAGAAGCCAATTTATGAAGAGTGTAAAGAGGTTAAATACATGTTTGAAAAGCAATAAATAAATTGATTTTTGGTATTTTCCAATGTTTTGGGAAGAAAACAAAGGAAACATTTCAGGTGGCAACTCTTTTGAGAAATATAACAAACATGTATTTTAAAGGAAAAAATAAGTCTCATATAAATGAACAAAAAGTTATATGCAAATAATGTACAACCTAAATCATTCAACGGATAAGATGCTCTGCTCTAAAATACAATTAACAATGAGGTGACAGTGGACAGAAGCGCATAAAAAGGCAACATATTATCAAAATTCAAATCATTGAATCTTTACATATTTTCTTAGCTCTAGATTTTAAACAGTCACCTTTGTTGTAATATATTTTATCATCTTTGAATTTGGTTGAAACTATAAGCCATAAGTTCACTAAATTAAAATTTTGATATATCCGTTCATCTTTGAATTTCATAGTTAACTGATAGTTATAGTGAACTCACCTTATATATCTCAATGGAAACTGCTTAATGATTATTTTCAGTAACATCGGGTTTATAAAAGAATTATACTAATTTGGTTATACTGCGAGTAACATAACTAAAATTCAATTTTGTTACTAAAAGGAGAATAATATGAGATAGACATGCTGAAATGGTAGTAATCACGATGTTTCGACCTAGGATAACATGTAACATAACTATCTAATATTTCCAAAATAGAAAGGTAACCCTTTATTATCTAATCATTTCATATTAAATCCATGGTTTAATTTTGTAAATGCATATACATAAGTTCAGATTATTATATGAAGTATTAAAACAATTACGTCTCAATTGGTATAAAAACATATTTTTATAGTATATTAAAGATGCATGCTAAATATAACATATAGTTATTTCTTTACAACACCACAGTGATCTAATAGTATATTGATTCTAGACATTACAATGTATGGGACAGTATATTAATTTTAGCATGAAGAAATAATTTACATTCAATTTATTCCGAAAATAATTTTAATTGGATAAAAATTTACTAAATTTTAACAGTAAAAAATAATTTACTGTAAATATAATGCATCAATTTTACTTCGAAACTAATCGAAACTGTACGGTTCATAAACTTCTAAATGTGAAAGCATATAAAACTGTTCGGGTTACATAGATTGGAACATGTTTGATCGTAATGGAAAAACCATGAAAGAAAATATCTGATGCATCCAAGAACTCCCTACCATAAAAACGATATATTGTCATCTATCAAATTTAGATACAAATGACTTCATCGTATGTAGTATGAAAACATGAAAAATTATCCATAACATGCGTATTATATTTTATACCATTAACCGCAGTAGTAAAAGCCGGCAGAGAAGAACCATGTAGGTGGAATACATAAATTGGAACTTACAGTAATAAAAATGAATTTTAATTTCCTCACCAAACTTGAATGGTCAAAAGAATTAAGGAGAAAATGGGGTATTAGAAAAATAAGCTTATGAAATGGATGAAATATATATTACAAAAAATGAGCAATAAAAGGATTTAAAAAATAACCAAATCAAACATAGAAGAAATATTTAATGGTGGGCAGTAATTTATTAAAAACAATGATCAAAATGTCAAACATACTTTCGTTAGTCAAATATTTTTTCAATTAGTTGTAGACTGTAATTAATAGTAGCAGTAATTTATAAAAAGAAGCTAATGCACCTATGCAAATTTATTTTTTAGTGGCACATATCCTAGTTTCAAATACTATCTACATTAAACCAACCATTTTTGGCCAAATTACAATGATAGTATACTAAATGAGAAGGTGTAAAAATTGAAAGGATGTAATGGGCATAAAATATGAATTTTTCTCATTCTAAATCAGAAAAAAGGTAAACTTAGATTTTACCAAATTGAATTGATACAAAATAGTTGTATAATAATTTATTATGAAATAAACTTAGCATACTTTTGTATTGCAAACAACCATTAGCTTGGATTAAGTTATAAGAAAATGAGTTCATTATTCTTTATACATGAATTATATATTCTTATTTGGCATACATTAAGATTTTATAATATGTTGCCTGTCATATTTCATATAGAGTAAAGAGTAAAAAATGAAACAAAATTTCAGAGGGAAAGCATTATGAAATACAAAAGACATCATGTGGACTTGCCTCTGCCACCTTGTTGACAATGCAGGTCTAATCTAAAAGCCTTGATTACATGTTTACATTATTTTCAATGTATATTTTTGGTGGATCTAATTTAGCGGAAATGCCTACACAATCTACATATTTCTACATTTTACAGTTTAAATTTGGTTGATGTAATAAATTCTACATTCATTATTTACCAAGATCAAATATATATAACCTAATGTTTTACTAAAATACATTTGAAGGATGTCCTTTACATAATAATACATAACAAAAATTTAATTTCAATGCTTTGATAATAAAATATATTATTCTCCATAATTTTTTATTGATTTTGAATAAATATGAAATCCTACATATAATTATGTGTAATCTTTCATTTGATATGCAACTTTCCTATATCCATGCATCCAAACAAAATGAATACATAGCAAATATTAGAACAATCACTTACTTGGGTAATAAACACTTTTTGCATACTATACTAAAGATGCCTAAAGGATATAACATAGGTTTGTTCCTTTATAATACCAACATGATAATCAAATAATTTATTGGTAGTATGGGAACAATGCACTAAATTTTGAAGGAGAAATGCTTTGTTTTATCTATGATGTATCAGATTTATTCCCAAACTAATCCAAATTATATAAAATTTATTAAACTTTAGGGATGGAAAAGGTATTTACACTAAATAGATTATCAAATATTTGACCTAATCTGAAAATAGATTCTCAAACAAAGACATTAAATCGGAAAATATACATTTTATCTTTGAAAACATAAGGCTTAATATATGGTATACAACTTGTACTGTACAGCAGTTTGAATATAGTACAGTAGAGAACAAATTGCATATATTAAATTCCATAGAAACAAATATATACACAATTACCATAAAAATCAAGATAACGATGCTGCTTAACATATATGGCAAATTTTGATTGATCGTAAATTAATTATTTATTTACTTAAATAGCAAAAGTCAAAGCTTTGTTCTTAAATCGTGAGCAGAGAGCATGCTTCATATATGTTTTTAGCATAAAAAACAAAGAAGATTGTCTTATTGAGTAGATAATTTTTTTTATAAATGGATAGTTACTCACTGAAACCAAATAACATTACCAAATAACAAATGTGAATAAATTAAACTTATATAGTTATAAATAATATCACCTTTGATATCTGTTTTAATAAAATCCTCAATTATATAATTATCATGTTAACCATGCAGGAACACATACTATAAAAAAGCTAATAAACAATCCAAGTTGAAATGTAACTAAGTAATACCTAAATAATCAATCACAAAAAAGTTAATTATAGATTTATACATACTGAATATTCATCTTCAGTTAGGTTTTTTGAAAAAATAACACTTAATCATATATTTATAGTTGCTCTATACTTTGTAAATGTAATAACCCATATTTATATTTTATTTTGCACAAACTACAATCAATGTAATAACAGGATACCATAACTAATTTGTAAAGAACAACGTATCATTTTATAGCAATATTAGAAAATGAATAGTGTTAATCAATGCGAAACTTGCAATGCATTACAAAGAAATTAATGTAGAAACTTTACAACCAAAAGACATAACATAATTGCATACCATTATGCATACTGAGAATCCTCATTGGACAGTTTGAAATCAAGGCAATTCCATATTGTTTTGCTGCGAAACAAAAGTCACATGATCAGTATGATGTGAGAATTCTTAGTTCACACATCTTAGCGAACAGGTTAAGCCCGTAAATTTGTAGTTATCTAAAAGCATTATTGGAGAATTCCCTGAATTTCAAAGATAGCTTATTAGAAAATGAGTAATAAATTCAATTATAAACAGAGAAAATTTTAATGAGGTACAATGGGTTCTAAGTGGAGGGAACTGCATAAGAATGAGGAAATTAGATAACTTATTTGTTGTTCCAGTTCCCTAAGAAAAAGCTTAATGTATGCATATAGTCATTATGCCGTCTAAAGTGTTAGTTGTTCCATTTTTACAAACAGCTTATGTGCACGTGCATGTATTTAAGAAAAATATTTGAGCACAAATTTTAGTAGAGATCGGTAGCAAGTGGAGAAAATGGACAAAAACATTTTATCCATTTGAAAATACGAAGAGAATCTGCATGGACATAATTACCTTAGTAAGAATAATTATTATTTTCTCAAGCGCATCATTTTATCATATAATCTCAAGCAAACAAACTTAGAAACCAATTACAGAAAAATATCTTGCACAAAATATAGAGAACAGTTTTAGAATCTAACCTCTAGTAGACATCCATCATCTTCAAATACCGAAATAAACATCCTCTCAAAACCATTGGTCATTACGTCAAGTCAGTGATCAACTTAGAGCACCGTAGATCATTAATTTACTGCAATCGTAAACAAAGAGCTTCTGTCTAACAAACAAAGCTAAATGATCACCACCACAGCCAATTAAGAGTCCACCATTTGTGAAATCATTGAGCGCAAGTTTATCGTAGATCATCTTTTGGCAACGCGACAATCTTTTACAGTAGTATCTTGGTGATTGAAAATTTCAGCAAAAAAGTGCAATTGTGGGGTTTCAAATTCCAACCAAAAATTAAAACTATGCATGGAGTTCTTTGGTATTCCAACTAAAATCCAAAATCAGATGGTGGTCAGATGTGGCATCAAGCTTTAAGCATCCACCATCTAGCTCTGAAATAGATATTGCTGCAGAAAAAGGAAAAAAAATGAATACCGCGTAGAATCAAAAGGTAGAAATGGAAAAAATACCTTAAATCTGAAATATATTAAGTGGAAATTGATCACAAACGGAGAACGAATAGTTAACTGCTCGTATGTGCGAAGCAGAACATTGTGGATAAGTGTGCAAACGTGGGGTGGGCAGTTACTTAAAACTGAAGCAACATGCGAGGTGGGAAATGTAACGGCGTGAGTATTTATATTTAATTAATAGCGGCAGTTTAAATTTTGATTAAGTGGGTAATTCACAACCGTATGATATCTTTTCTTTAATTAAATTTGATCTCCTCTTTATCTTTTCCATTAAATCTGCTCTATTTTGTTATATAGATAGTATACCAAATACATAAACTAATCAAGAAGTCAAAATCCTCTAAAGCATTTTGACATAAAGCTTTAGCTTCCACCTTCGCAATATCATCATTGGAATTATTTGTAATATCTATCAAAGCATCTCTTAACTCCGATGGTTGAGTTCTTATCGCCTTAACACTTTCAATACGACTTTCCCAACGAGTCGCTGACAATGCCTTAGGAGTCAATCCCTTTACATATTTTTTAAGTATTTCCCATCGATGTGTTGACCCGAAAAATAAAGTATAATTTTTTTGCACATAAGCAAAAAAATTTCTAACTTTAATACATGATTTAGCCATATCACATAAAGCAAGATTCAAGCTGTGACATGCACATGAAATATAAAATGCTCTAGGATTTATGTCAATAAGCCTCTTTTGTACACCTTGATGTTTACCAATATAAATATTAAGTTACTATTCATAAATATGTTGAAATAATAAATGATCATATATGGTTATTTAACTATTTTGAAAAAGAACATATCTTTCATATTTGATCCATTATCATAACTTTGTCTTCTTACATCATCAATATTTAGTCTAAGATCGACTAGAATATCTTCGAGCTTTTTGAAAAGGCGAAGTCCCGATGTGTCATCAACCTCAATGAATCCAAGAAAGAACTTCTCCACCTTAATGTTACTTGCATGTTCAACATCTACACATCTTATAACAATTGACATTTGTTCTTTATGGCTTAAATCCGGCGTACAATCAAGAATGACCGAAAAGAATTTTGCATTTGATATTTTCATAAGCAATATTTCTTTAATCTTTTTGGCCAATAGAAGTATTAGTTCATTTTGTATTTTATGGCTAAGATAATGATTGTTTACTTCATTATTTACCACGCGTCTAAGGTGATCCTTCGTAATTGGATCAAATTCGGCAACAAATTCTATGAGTTGACAAAAAACCCATTGTTCTTCTCATAATTTTTTTTATTGGATCCGCGAAATGGTAAATTATTTCGGGAGAGAGTTTTCACAACACCAATAATGCGAACTAATACTTTTTTCATCGTTCTCTCTTTTGGTCGATTAGAGACTCCATTTTTTTGTCAATTGTTTCTTTTAGTTGAAGGCCTCTATATAAATCTACCCATTTGATAAGAGGTATGTTCTGAATTACATTCATGCTTTCGAAGTTTTATTGTAATATTATGCCAATCATTAAATCCTTCTCCTAGTTTGAATATTTTTGTGGATTTTTGAATAACTTGCAACAAAAACAAAAAAACTTTATTCACCTCATTTGAGTAGATATGCCATTTCCGTTCATGCTCCTCTCTAAGTGGATGATAACCAATATAATGTTTAGAAGAAAAATGTATTCCGTCACTTTCATGTTTATGAAACTTATCATTCTCTTTTAAAATTTTAATAGGCCATTTTCGAACTAACATCACTCTTTTACTATTCGTAATTTTTTCTCATAATCCCGGATCATAGTTGACATCGATATCTTTTTCAAGGTCAAGGTCAATAGTATCATGAACAACAACTTCATCAATATTATTAACTCCTTCATTGTCATTACTTTCTTCACTACTACTTTTATTAATAACATCTTCATTTTTTTCACTTATCAATGCTTCATAAGTCTCAACATTCTCATTGATGGCATGATCTTCGTCACCAATTTGTACCACCATACATGAAGTTGAAGGTTGAGATTTTTGAATTTTTGCTTTATATAAGTTGGAAATTGAGCCAACAAGTGATTTTGTGAGTTCATCTCTTTTTTGCTTAACTTTCCTATTGTAAGCTCCAGAATTTTGTTTTCGGAACCGAATCCGATTTTTATCGTCTTCATTTTTCGTCATATTTCCTACACTTTAAAAAAATGATATACATAATACATTGACTTTGAAGTGAAACAAAACAATCAATTCACATTCACTTTACAAATATTATCAATCAACTGTTCCATATTGTTACTCAATTTCTAAATTAAAATTTCTAAACTAATACTCAATAATAAAAGTGAAATATTTACTCATAAACGCAGATGTATATAGAACTATCAAATCAACAAATTGCAAATTTGCAATACTATCAAATCTAGGGTTTCATGTTAAAGAGACAGCTTTATAAATTGCAATACTATCAAATCAGCAAATTTGGGATTTTGAATTAGCAACTGAAATTATATAAAACTAAAGGAGAAGCTTGAAAATTATATACATATATTACCTGAGGATGAGAGAATTTTGTAGCTCTTAGTGAGGAAGACGCAGTCACGCAGATCGGCAGATGGATGATGAAGCAAGTCTAGGGTTTCAAGCTTTCCAGCATCGCGCGCGCGAGAGCAGAGAGAAAAAGAACGCATTTTTTTTCCTGTGAGAAACTGAAATTTTGTTGCCCCTTTGTTGGGAGGTTGTCCAATTCCTTTGCCTGATGGGCTTGACTAATGGCCGGGCCTGATTATTATATATACCTGAATGATTGGATTTGCAAAATTTCGGTGTTGCTAGTTACTCCACTAAATGTGAACATTGTTAACCAAATTACACTTTATATGTAATGTTCCAAATAAATGGGTTATGGTATTAAAAATCACCTCCCTCATTTGCTTTCAATTGATGGATTTTCCGCCTTATTTTTTTTATCATTAGTTCATTCAGAATCATAAAATTGGAAACTCTAATATTTTATTATAGGTACGTGTTGTCATCTCCAGTAAATTGGAGCCTCTTTTGCATCATATGTGGTGCTTTTGGATGTAAAACTTGCTCATAAAAAGATCATTGCAGGTAAATAAAACTATAGATTTAGCTTGAATTTTTGTTACGGTTTAAGTCATCACTTTAAAATTTGTTCTTATTTTTATAAAAACTCAGGGATATAATCTGAGATGATGCATATAGCTCATGAAGCATTCAGGTTGAAGGAATCATTTGCTAGGGATAAAAATGAAACAGGGAGTCATTTTCTAATTTATTTCATTTTGACTTTGTGGCGATCTTTCTAGATTGGAGTTAAAGAAGGAAACATATACTCGAACACCAAAGCTTATAGAGCATAAGAAGAAGAAAAGTAAAAGAGCAAATGTATATACGTTGCGAATGCTGATACATGTAGAATATCAACTTGGTATTATGTGCTAACTTTTTCTTGCATCTCTTAATCTTTCAAGCTAAAACATACAAGGCTTTTATGCTTTTATTTTGTTATTATTCTTAATTTATATACTTTTTGACTTCCTTCAAGATTGTTACAGTTATTAGTTTTATGATTATTGCTGTTCTAGTAAATTGATGTCAGTCTTCTGTTAATTTAGAATATTCTGTCCTTCATAAAACTTGCACTGTTCTATACTTTGAACCCATGCACTGGCCATTTAAAACCACACAATTACCGTTATTCTTTAAAGTTGTGTAGGGCCTTGGTTTCTAAAGCTGTGATGCATATATGGTAGTTAGCTTAGTACAAATTCAAAATAATACCTTAAAATGGGTTAGACCAGTTAGGTAGCGTTCATAGTCCTTTTCTACTCAGATCAAGTTGGGGTGCGTCTCGTCTGGAGCCCACTTAAATGGTCCGTTGGGAAGAACCATTGAAAATCAACGGTTGACGTCAGAAACGTCAAATGCATCTGACGCCAACAGTTAATTAGTTCAAACAGCTAATTACTCACCTATAAACCATTTTCATCTACTTCATTCCCCTCAATCTCCACTCCATCGTCTTATTCATCTTTACTCTATCTTCGAACAAAAACATCAATAGTTGAAGCATACGACCGAATGTGATCATTTGAATTCTGAAGTCGAAAATTTGACGAGATACAGCTATTTGGAAATTAGAGCGCTACAGAAAGATTCAATGAACCCAATTCACACTTTCAAATATAAAGAAATCCACATGGTTAATGATATACTGTGGCCATTCAGAACATTGTTAACGAAACTTTCGAATGAAAAATCTTCGTTTTCTATGTGAGCAGTTGGAAGGCTACCCAACGTCTATGCGTTGGGGAAATGACAGTCATCTTTCTATATACAACTACTTTGGCTCTTTCTACATGGTAGGTTGTGGAAAGATTTCAACGATCGAATAACACAGTTTACGTTTATTTTCGTGAAGTTTTGAAAATTGTTGGATTAATGTTTAAATATATTATTAGATCGGTAGACCCTCTATTTAATACACTCGCGGAACAATTTAGCACATCACACCAATATTGCCCATTTTTTTAAAATTGTATTAAGGCTATTGATGGTACAAATGTGTCTACTTCAGAAATGCAATGATATGTTGGACGTAAAGGAATTGCTACGCAAAATATTATGGTTGTGTTTGCCTTTGATTTAACATTTACGTTTGTAAATATAAAGTTGGAATGAACTGCACTCGATGCTAAAGTTTTTCGTTTAGTTTCAAACGATGGTAATTTGAATTCTCCCCATCCATCACCAAAACAGTATTATTTAGTTGACTCAGGATATTCACTAATGGATGAATGCTTACGTCATTACCGCAATGTTGGATAGCACATTCAAGATTTTAATGAAACACATAATCAATCAAAGACCGAAAATGAATTTTTAACTATCATCATTCGAGTTTACATATAATAATTGAAAGATCATTTGAAATTTGAAAGAAAAAATTCGCAATCTTACGTAACGTGTCGGCATACAAATATAAAGTACAAGTAAATGTTATTATTGCTGCAGTGGATATTTGCAATTTTTTACGAAGATACAACGAAAGAGGCATGAAATTCATGACATATAACGATAATCTCGATCCTCTTCCATAAGAATTTCTAGAAGAGTACTACATTATTGGAATGTTCGGGAATAATGATCATGAACCAGTTGGAAAAAATCTAACAAATTTCATTGCAATCGTTCGAGATAAAATACGAAATGAACTAGTTATATATTGTTGGACTGTATTGAATTGTTTGCATAACACTACTAGTTCGTTTTTTGTAACAGCACTTGTGTTGGTATTGATATGTTATTCGGAATTGTTATACCCTTGTATCATTATTGTAGTTGAATTATCAAATTTTCGGACTAAGTAACATTCTCAAAATACGTTTATTTCATAACGATACAAATACATTAACAATATAATTAGTAATAATAAAATAATCCGCTTTCATGCTTCTTTCAAATAACCATTTCAAATGTATCTTTCGTAACATAAAAAACGCTTTGTATTCAATCAAACAATCTCCTTTCATACCCCTTTGAAACGCTCCTTTCACCTGTCCCTTCCGCGTAAAACCAAATGCGTCCTTAGTCATTTATGTAAGAATTCGTCTATGATTCTATGCATTCTTACATCTCTAATAATCAAAAAATCTCAATCAACTTCCGTTTATATAAGCGAGTTTCAATTAGATTCCAATTGTTATATTCTCTAGGACCTGTATAGACCATACTCTTATTTTGAGTGCCCATCCGAGTTTGGTCAAATATAGTTTCAAAATAACATTAACTGGAAGGAACTACGTTTGATGTATGAGGGTCTGTCTAGTGCCTTCATGATTCAAGAAATGATATGATATGCATATCCATGTCAATTTTTTCAACCAGATATGTTAAACTTCATCAATGTTTCAGCTTTACATAACGGCAAGAAAGGAGGAGCGCCGGCGTCGCGCGATCAAAAATACGAACAATGGTTGATAGTTGACCTATTTATACAAAAGATTCCATAATCGTACAATTATAGGGAATGCTTATCAAATGCAGGATTAGAGCATTTGGCAATAAGACCCCACTAAGGATTATCATTTACTTCTAACTTTATGACCGTCTTTTTGCAGTTTTGGTTTCATTCCTCTTGCCAGTCATTAGAGACAAACGATGAAACAGATCTTCTACTGTTTATAAATTATCATTTGTACCTGCATATAGTATAGAATTAGTGAGTATTGATGGTGTTGTTATTGAGGTGAAGCCTTGTATTTTGCACATGGCTTTACCTATGACTTTTCCGTTGTAAACCCAATCAATCATCACTGTCAGTTTAAACCTTTTTATTCTTGAAAGAGTATAGTTTGCAAAATGCTGCAATTTCATATTAAAACATAATATGCTGTTTTAAGAAAATTATGTATAAAGGTTGAGGCAACGCGCAACATCTCCACATAAAGCAATATGAGAATGGTCAACTGATGCACTGATAATTTGATGTTAAAATTTATAATAAAAAAGCCGGTCATTTACGATAAAAGTTGAATTATTGCATAACTACTACTCTATTATGAGTGCAATTTGCCACTAGTTTAGCACATCATTGCAGAGGTGGGTGAGAGAATAATTGATATTTTAGTTGGACAAATACTAATTTCCTTATCATGCTAATGATTAGTCACAGGAATTTATTGCATAGTTAGCATTTTCTTTTGTTATATACATTTAGGGTTAGATTTCACACACAAATGACTATAAATCAATTTAAATAAATACGGAAACAATAAAATCGTATTTTAACGTGATAAAACAAACAGAAACAAGAGAATAAAACATCAAATTACAGAATAAAGTAAATATAGAATTTACATATGGATTTACAGTGGTTCCACTGTCGCGGGATGGTATACAACTACTTTAGGAGATGAGATTTTTATGAAAGATAAGAAGAAGAATAAGAAATACAACTTGAAGTAATTGATTTATGATTATAAATCAATGTCTCATCAATTCTCCTGTTACGTTTATCCATTTGATTTTTCAGCTTCCTCCAATTTACATTGGCTGATAAAATTTCTTTTTTGTCAGTTAGTTAGAAAATTAATGAATTACTTCAATTTTCCAAAATAATTTTTTTCTCATGTAGATAATTTAGTGTTTTTTTTTATGCTATAAAAGATGCAATATATTTGAGTAATTATCTCATATACCTTCTAAATCTTTTTGCAACTGGAAATACTGTATGACTGAAATAAATAATATCTTTCAAATCTTTTTTAGTATGAAAATATTCTATCACCAAAACAAATAACCTTGTTAACAGAATATTGTGACAACCTTTTATGATTTATTTTCCAATAACCCTGAATGATATCCACCATATATGTGTTCACTATATGTAGTATAATACTAGCAATTAGAAAATCTCTTGGACAGCCTTTTCACAGGAAACGTTACTCGTGAACATTATGACATTTTTTTTTAGATTGCAAGGGAGAGTCGTGTGCAATAATCTACCTGGTGTTAGGTTGTAGAAAATGACTCGCTTATCAAACTGCTCCTGGATTGATTAAGTGGAATCAAACAACTATTAGTTGGTGTTATGTCATGATGGCAACTAGGATTAGACATGATATGCAAATTTATATGCAGTTGCTTTCAAAGTAGTGAATTTCCTTTGGTGATGTAAAGTTGTAATTGGTTCAAAGATAGTGATATTGAACTAGCCTCAGATTGGATTCATAAGATAATCCACGAATATAAATAAATTTTATGATTGTTTACTCAAATCGGCTTTCATATATTTGCTTGTTATGTATTAGTTAATTCTCTTACACAGCTGGGTTAAAACACAAAATTAATCAGGACGGCTTTTAGATAAATCAAATAATGTGTATTTAATTGCTTTTTTTTCCCCCTTAAGCAGGAACATAGAAGCAGCATTTTGATTCTGTATGAAAAACGAATAGAAGACAAGCATGCAATAATTCAATAACGTACCACTGCTCTGTTCAACAAGAACCACTCTGTAAACGAAATCTGCATGTATGCATTTAGGTGTAATCTAATTTTTCTTTTTTTAGCTAACTTTCTCTATCATGGTATACACAGATACTAATCTAGTTTCAAGTTGCAACTATTATTTTTAGACATTAAATGCAGGCTGAAAATAAATCATAACAGAATTATTGTTTTCAATCTGAAGTATGGGAATAGGACTATAATTACATTTCAGTTAACTGAATCCTTTCATTTACAAATAAATCACAAGTATATCATATCTTTGTATAATTGGAATCAAAACTCTTCTATATAATTTGATTTGATTTGTTTTTTTTATTTTTTGGTACTACCTAAAAGCAACCATCCCCACAAAACTCAAGAACATCAAAGCCCCAAAACCTGTACATACCAAATCCAACATTCCTTCTCTTCTAACTTTACGATCAAGCCTTTCCTTCTTCTTCCTCATAAACTCTTCATACTTCTCCTTAACCTCAAACTCCTCTTTTACCCCTACCCTATTCCCTTCCATAGCAGCCTTCAAAATGACCAAACTACCCTTCCCAGACATGGACATCCCGTCCAAATTCTCAACCCTCATGTTCATCTCTGTCACATACCCTGTCTCCTCTGCACACGTAATAACCACACTAACTGCGCATTCCCTTAAAATAATGGCAAATCGAACCAGTGTCTCTCCTGTGTACCAGTGCCTGTCTATTGAAACCGGCCTTCTGCTCGATATGTTTATTGCACGTGTGCTCTCAGTATCGATCACCACCCAGCTCAGAGTCAGCTCTTCCGGGTCGATCACGGGCATCGGGTATGGATCCGGGTCTTTTTTATCAAGCCCATCTACCCGGAAGGGCAATGTCAAGAACCACGAGGACGATGTGTCGGTGTCAACCACACGGGAAAATACTGGAACACCCTTGTGGAACAGGTCTATGGCTGATATGAGTTTGCCAGGTAGCGGTGGGGTGTTTTCGTCGTTGTCCTTTTCAAAGCACTTCCCTGTTTGTTCCTGATAGCTTGTACTGACCTCTTTGTCAGCTGAACATGGAAAGGGGAAGGAGTCGGAGAAGAAATTACGATACTGTCCAGGTACGGAAAGCAAAGACGAAAGGCGTGGATTGGAGAGAGAAGGCCAGGTGGAGAGGCAGAGGTTCTGCCAAAGGCCAGAATCGGAAGCCAGGTCGCGAAAAAGAGAAGCAGACGAACTGGCGACTGCCAGAGTTGGACCATCCATTTTACTCAGGGTTTGAAGAATGAGGTCGTTGTGCAAATCTGATATTGTGGTGGCAGAAGCAGCCATTGCTTTTTTAGGAGAAAAGAAGAAGAAAAGAAGACTGAAATGATAAGGTAAGGAAAGAGAACAAGGTGTGTATATATAGTAGTGGAATAGAAGAGTTTTTGTGCTTGTAATTTGACCGTGTGTCTCTTGCCTTTTGCACGTTTTTTGCAGGGGGGACATGCACTCTCTTGGCGCGTTCTATGCACACAGGTTTCTAATTTAACTTGTGAGTTTCTTCTCTTTTTTTAGCATTCATGGTCATTTGTACATTTAGGAGTAAATGAACCTCATAATTTCTATGTTTAATGATGAAATCTCCGGTATTAGTTCAATCATATTGCATGGGCCTACGCGAATTAGTTTGGGCTTTCTATTTGTGCACGTTTGTGTGTATTCTAGAATTCGTTCATAATAAATACGGTAATTACTTGTTTGCGGTTCTAAGTAGTCTGTTTATAAGGTGAACCAATAAGTTAGATATGGAAGACAGTGGAAATAGTAGTTAGTTTAAGGCACAAATGAGAAAAAAATGGTGAAGAGTTAGTTAACATGGCTGTTGGATTATTAGTAGTGATTTGTTTGAAGTTGGTTTATGATCAGAATTAGTATGAAATTTTCCTAAACAGATAAGGTGCAATTAATCAAAGTTAATATGTTTTGTATCAAATCAAATAATTAATGCATCTGTATTTGTGATTAAACCTGATTTATATTTTTAACCGTTTCTTTATTCATATGGACAAATTAAAATTATAATATGTGTGTGTATATGATCATGCCTATCTAGATAGAACTTTTTTTGCACTTATTCAAGTAGGACCCGTGTATACATCAAGTTCCATGAATGGTCCTAGTATTTAAAAGCTTACAAATTCATTCTTGATACTCCTCCATTTTTTTTCTATTGATATTGCTAGTTCTCTAGAAGTTAGACCCATTGTGGGTAAGGATTCATTAAAATGAAAGTTAATATAATTCTATGAAATATACAAGTAAAGATTTTTTTTTTCTTTCTTTCAAAAGTTTGTTCTTTTATCTAGTGCAATGAAAAATTATTTTTAATTTTAGTACATTTATGTCTTTAATCAGTTCTGGTGAACTATGAGTTCTATAATGTCGATCATTAAGAATTCTGACTTAGGCATCATTGAACAAATTATAATTCTTGATTAGCATATAACTACCCATTATTTTATACATGTTTATTACAGAGTCGGTAGGGAGATATGGTCAGATTAGTATGCATGAACTCATTGATCGGTTTGATAAGGATATGGGATTACTTTATTCATTTGAATTATTTTATGATTTATCATCAAGTCTCCTTTATATTAAAATCAGACAACGACCAAAGCCCAAATAGACTGTTTAGAAATTACGTTATGGAGGTAAGTCTTAATCCCGTCTCTTAAATGAAACCACAAATATTAAGCACGTAATTTCCTTCTGTCTGCAGTCTTCTAAAGGTCGTTTTCATTCTTCTTTGTGTATTTTACTTTTAAATGATTATTTCCATCTTTTCATGCAATTCATGTATATCACTTAGTTACATATAAAGGGCTGTTAATGGGTCGGATTGGATTCGGGTCGGGTTCGGGTTGATTTTAAATGGGTCGGCTCAACCCATTTATTAAACAGGTCAGAAATAGCTCAACCCGAACCCAACTCGATTAAAAACAGGTTGGTCCGACCCGTGTAACCCGATTATAACCGGGTCGGATCATAAACGGATCGGGTCAACCCGTATAAGGTATAAATGGATTATAAACGGATCGTAAACGGGTTATAAACGGCTCAAATTCAGGTTCACGGATCATAATCGGATCGAGTCAACCCATATAAATATAAATGGGTTATAAACGGATCAAATTCGGATTCACGAGTCATAATCGGGTCGGGTCAACCCATATAAGGATAAACATGTTATAAACGGATCAAATTTGGGTTCACGGATCAACCCGAAATCCACCCGTTTATAAACGGATCAAATTCGAGTTGATCAGAAAATGACCCGTCAACTTAACCGGATCGGGTTAACCTGCTAATTTCCGTGTAATTTTCGGATTGTGCTGGAAATTGACAGCTCTACATATAATGCATTGAGTGCATTTTTGACAACTATTTATAAGTAATCTAAACTTTTTACTAATAATTTATTTTAATTGTAGCGTTTGAAAACTACTTCTTGCAAAAAATATTTTAATGGTTGAAAATTGAGAAGTAACTATTTATTTGCTTATAATGTACAAAGCAAATTCATAAGCTATTTTGACCAAGTAATTCTACTTGAAAGTTAAATCAGTAAACACTTGTACTTAAAAATTATTATTTAAAACTTCTTTTAAGAAAATTCAAAATAAGCTGCTACCTAAGACCATAACCAACATTCTATTTTGTTCAGTCCTTTCTTTCTCATCGCTGGCAGCTGAACGAACGGGCGGCGCAACCAGGAGCAGAGACTAGCCACGGACTGGTTTGGAAAACAACTTATAACGGCAAAGCCTTTGCCGTTATAAATTTATAACGGCAAAGTCTTTGCCGCTTTGCCGTTATAAACTTGCAACCCTAGAAAACAATTCATCGCCGCCACTTTTATTTTCTACTTCCCCTCCTTCATTTTCAGCCGAGAGCAAACCATTTTCCACCTTCGAACACTCAAATCCGCTAGCTTCTATCCAAATTAAAGGCCGTTTTTGAGATACACGCTCGAAGAGATGTTCAGATTATTAAAAAAATTCGCCAAAAAGTTCATGCACGGAGAAGACAGTAGTAGCGGCGCCGACGGTGCCGGTAGGAGCGGCGAAGAACAAAATATCGTAATGTACGGGCATGAACCAAGAATAGAAGATCTGCTTTTAGCCGTTGAAAATCTCGATAATCAGGGTGGAGGTGAAGAAGAAGGCGGTCGCGGAGGCCGTAGGGGTGGTCGAGCGGGTAGGACGCGCAGGGGTGTGGGGCAGTTTCCGCTAGACTCGCCGAGCTTGACTGATTTCAGGATCTGAACCTTAGCGCAGCGAAATTGCCTAAGCTTTCCAACTTTCGTGCACTTCTAGATGGCGAAGTACATGTCAGCACACATACGAGTTTGGCTGTAAGTATTCCTTTATATGATTAAAATAACTGCAATACGTTGTTAGTTTAAAAATATAGTATGACTTTATTAACCTTAACAATCGCGAAATATCCGTTCATGGGGTTCGTTAGCGAACACACTTAGATATTTTCATGCAAATTTTAAAAATAAAGATAGAGTCGTAGCACTATTACACGGGCTTGGATTCCACTATTTTTTAGGTAATCTAATGAACTATTTATTTAAAAAACTAGTTAATTTATCACTTCGTAATTTAACTTCTTATGTAATCTACAATTTTAGGAATCACAAATGTTATAAAAGGTGATGTGCAATTGTGCGCGACTTACGGTGGTATAAAACCACACATGCGTTCCACTTTCTTTGCGGTGAGGTAGAAATTACACCGCTTGATTTCTCCATGTTTACCGGCATTAGCATTAGAGTAGCTGTTTTTCCATTGCTTCTGTTTCGATGATGCTTGATGGCGTGATCCTGAGCGCGTTGATGATCTTCTACCTCATTTTGACGCCTCTGCTGCGTCATATCAGGCAGGAGGCACTATTAGTGCTGCCATGGACAGCATACTCAGTCATTACTCTTCGGATAATGATCTGAAGCTTGCGCGATTATTTATCCTATACTTCATGGGTAATCTGTTTTTCAGCACATCGAGCAGTAGTCTGGCTGTTGGGTTTATTGAGGTCATAGCTGATTTGGATTTCAGCGGTGCTATTCTTTATGACTGGGGTACACCCATTCGTGCGTACTTGTACAAATGCCTCGACATGCAGTGCACCATTTCAAATGCACAGGTTTCATTATTTGGTTTCTGTGAGTTATTACAGTACTGGTATTTTGAGTATTTCAGGAATTTTCATTTTGTCACTTTGACTTCTGACGCGTCAACTTTTTACCCCCGTTTGTCATTTTGATGCGCGGACAACAGGGGGCCCAGGGATAATGAATCCCCTCATGTGTATTCGGTTGCTCACAACTAGATCGATTTGAGGATGTACAGACATCATATTATATGGCATCCATTTCATGATAGTGTATCTTTTGGCATTGATTTTATGGAGATTGCTAGGATGCTTACGGGAGGAGATTTCCACTCCTATCTTATCCCTCGGCGTTTGGTGCATATTTGTATCTTGGTGAGAGGTGTTGGAGACAGCTGTACGACTTTGATGCTATTCCCGATGATCCACACCCTCATACCTATCGCTGTATGATTTACCCGCCAGAGCATCTAGACCTGGCGAGGGCAGGAGGTTGGTGGCTGGCCGAGGGCTTTGTTATTACTGGTCAGTCATACGTTGACTTCTGGCATAGATTTTACACTGGTTCCACTGATACCATTACCCATGCAGCGGTGATAGATTTAGTCGGTCCGTCCGCTATACGGCACGCCATACATCCCCCTGTTGCCGTGGATCTTACCCAGCCTAGCCAGGGTTACCGTGCACCCGATCACATGGCGGCTGCTTCTCACTTCGGATCGACTATGGCAGTTCCTACCATTGGACCAGACCGTTATGTTGACGTGTATCATCCTCCAACGCACGATCATTATCCGGATTAAGTCAGATATCCTACGCTGATCTATATGATATGCAGATGGGGATTAGACATATAGAATATGTAGAGCATAGGCGTAGCCTTGGCTACTACGATAGTGAGCTACGTCGGTAGGCAGAGGCCAGCACGACTGTAGGCACAGCTGGAGGAAGAGCACAAGAGATTTGCTGACATGCAGATGTACTATGACCATTTAGCTGGTCCGAGCGGTGGTGGAGATGATGATGATGAGAGATGTCGTCGACGTCATACACGTCCACGTACAGATGGATGATCTTATGTATTGTAGTTCATTTCTGCTTCTATGTTCTTTATTTATTTATTCTTTTGCTCTAATATATTATATACCTACAATATTTGGTCTGTGTATCGATGTTATTATCATTCATGTTTCTGTTTAGCTGTTGTTATTGTTCATGTGCTGTGCTGTATGATATATATGTTGTATTCAGTTTATGCATTGACGTCATTATTTTTTATGTTTATGTGTTGTTGGCAACCGTGAATCACTGGAACCGTATTCAAATGAACTAACAACATTTAAAACCATGTTATTTGACTAACACTGTAAATGTATTTATATAATAAATAGCTAATGGACAAAATGAATAATATAGGACAGATGGAAAGATTTAAAAAGGCGGGTATTGGGTTGTAATTATGAATATTGATTCGCATGTTTATTGAAAACCAATACAAGTTATTTAATATGTTTGGAAAGTGGGCAGTTAATGTTTAAGTTTATTTTTTACCATGTTTTTCTGTGTTAAATTCAGGGTATTTCTTTAGATATCTTCTTCTCATAATTACCAGTTTGCCATTTTCCGCTTCCCTTCTATATATACACATACCAGTTCACATATGCTTCTTCACAATCATCTACTCCATCTTCACTACTATCTACATCTTCCTCACATTCATTTACATCTCACACCGATGCCATCATGGCCTTCTTTTATTGAGTCTGATATAGGAGGCTACGTGCCTTCGGAAAGTCCACGAACCGATGAGGATTGGTTTATCGAGTATTAAAAGCAGCACTACGAGAATATTCGAACTGAGTTCCAGATCTTAGCCAATTACTAAGACTCCAAGAGGACGTTCAACCTGCATATGAACAACAGGTTGGGCTCCATCCATATGAAGCAGAGATCGAAGTTTCTACAAACACACAGGAACGCCGGGAAGTTCGTAATGAATGGTTTCAGATGGAGCGGGAAGTTAACTCTCCTCCATTACTATATTGTGTTTGCGGAGTGTCGGTTACATATTCCGTCATGCGAAGCGAAAACGACATTGGCTGGCGCCATTACAGATGTCATAATTTTTCAATTGGTTGTGGTTTATGCGAATGGATTGATAATTCATTCCCTCGTCGAGCGGTGTAATATGCAAACGAACTGGAACAAGAACTAGCCATGCTACATGACAGGCTCGGTGCACTGGAATTTCAGTGTGGTGATGGACATAACTAACATGCTGAAGTTGTACTTTGTTTTCGTTGTATGTTTAAGTATGTTGTTCGTTTAAGTAAGTCCTTTGTTGTATGTCCAAGTATGTTGTGGTATGTTCAAGTATGTTGAAGTATGTCATATGTTGTTGTGCGTTTAAGTACATAATTCAGTCTTCAAATTACATCGAACATACACAACTCATATTACTACAGATGGACATGCATTAAACTAATACAAATCATACAATTCAATTTCTATTAAACTAATACTTCAACATAAGCAGACCTAAGACGGTTGGACAAACACGTAGACATATATCGTTCGTTGACACAGTACACACTCAAAATGTCTAATATAATTTACCGACAACTCGTAAGCAGCATGACCAACAAAGTGTGTTTGATGATCCATAAAATACAGGGAGTCAAAATTTGATCGGGTCATTTTAAAAACATTGTCGCGTTCTACCTCGGTTATAATTCTCCGATACCTCCTGCAAGCTCTAGTAAATATAACGAATGTACTTCTAGTATCCAAATTTCGTCTTCTTAGCTTACATTCTGGATGGTTGTTGTAAGTTTCGTTGGCGGTGATCCAAAAATCCTCATGGACCTCCTCTTCCATGTGTCTTGTATCGACCTGAATATAAGCTTTAATCAACACCAAATAATCATGGGGAGTCCATGTCTGATTTGCCATTTGCAATCTTATGAACCTCCCATGTCAATACTTAGTGTATAAATAGTAATGGGGATACTTAGTGTAGCCATTACTGGCATGTCAATTCCAACAGTGCAGCTACACTGTAGCCATTATGGCATCTGCAATCGTACACTGTAGCAGTTATTTCGTGTCATTTCCACTGTAACCATATACACTTTATTGCATGTACACTTTATATCATGTACACTGTAGCCATGTGCACTCATATTACTTCCAAGTCATTATAGCATCTGCACACATATACTTTATAGCCTGTATTCTACACTTTATAGCATGTACACTGTAGCCATGTGCATTCATATTACTGCCAAGTCATTATAGCCTCTGCAAACATTCACTATATACTTTATATCCTGTACACTTGCATTATAGCCTGTACACTTGCATTATAGTCTGTACACTTTACAGTTTGTTTTTTGTCTCGTAGCATGTGCATTCCATTATAGCCTGTAATTTGTAGTATGTGCATTCCATTTTAGTATATCATTTTTTGTCCTGTAGTATGTGCATTCCATTTTAGCATGTAATTTGTAGTTTCGTAGCATGTGCACTTGCATAATGAACTAACTTCAATTTTTGTCCTGTAGTATGTACACTTGCATTGTAGCCTGTACTTTGTGGTTTCGTAGCATGTGCACTTGCATTATTTCACAACTCTTTATATGCTGCCATATATGCATTCCTACAGCTATATATACATGCATTCTGATCAAGTCCAACACACCATTCCAGAAAACTAAAGCAACCTAATAACTCAAAATACATACTCCTTGACAATCATGGATCCCAACCTATACTACCAGTACTATCAAGACATGAACCAAAGTTACGAAAATGAATAAGAAATGGACGATGAGACGGCAGAGTTTCAAAATCAACAAACATCAGTAGGATATTCTTACTTTTTTGGTAAATGATCTACGAGCAACCGTCGTGATTGTATACCTGGAAGGATTGATCGACGATATAAGAGGGACTATAAGGATGTACATTAAAGGATGATAATGGACTACTTCATCGACAATCCAACCTACGATATTAATTTGTTCCGCAGTCGATTTCGAATGAGCCCAGATGTATTCTCTAAAATTTGTCTTAAACTTCATGAAAAAACCCATATTTTACTTATAGGCTAAATGGAGCACTAGAACCTGGACATTCTCCCCACATCAAAATCTCGATTGCTTTACGTACGTTAAGCTACGGAACCGCTATTGATCATATGGATGAACATTTCAGAATCGCATTATCAGCAACAATAGAGTACATGAAGGAATTCTGTAAAACAGTTATTGAACAGTTCGGCGAGGAATACCTACGAACGTCGGGACCAAATGATGTAAGCAGGATACTAGGCAGTGGATAAGCTAGAGGTTTTTCAGGTATGCTTGGAAGTTTGGATTACATGCATTGGGCATGGAAAAAATGTCCAACAAGTTGGAAAGGAATGTTCACAGGATACAAAAAGGTGCCGACAATGATCCTTGAAGCGGTTGTCACTGATGATTTATGAGTTTGGCATGCTTTCTTTGGAGTACCAGGTTCGTTAAACGATATAAATATTTTAAAACAATCATACCTATTCTTTTAACTGTCTAACAGAATTTCAACGGACGTTACATATAAAGTTGGTAATGTCGAGCATCAAACTGGGTATTACCTGGTCGATGGAATTTACCTAAAGTGGAGAACTTTAATACAAGGCTTCAGAGTACCAACAAACGACAAAGTGAGCTATTTACTGAAAAAGTGGCAAGCTACAGAAAGGACATCGAACGAACGTTTGGTGTCTTGCAAGCCAGGTTTCAGATTTTACGAAATCTTGCTCGATCTCATGACGCAAGAGTTCTATCTGAAATTATGTATGCTTGTATAACAATTCATAATATGATTGTAGAGTCCGAAAGAAGTGGGTATAAAAATCAAAAGGCTAATTATCCGGACTTGTTTAAGGGTTTTAACAAAAGACCCGATAGAAACATAAACTCAATGGAGGAATATGTTGCCATGGTACAACGTATTGAAGATCAACCTGCACACTTCCAATTGCGTGATCAGTTGGTGCACCATTTGTGCGCACACAGAGGAAGCAATAGTAGGAATCCTTAGGCATGGATTATAGCAGTTGTTTCTGCAATATTACTAGTTTGTTTTGCGTTTGCTAGTTTGTTTACTGTATTATGTTGATGAGGTTTTATGTTTGATACTTTGTTTACTGTATTATGTTTTAAGATTTGTATGTCGACCATTATGTACTATTATTATGAAATTTATTTAATAAGATGATGTCCGACCTTAATTCAAAATACATAATAGTGCAATAAAATTATATCAAGTGCATATACAGTACACACATAAACCAAAAGTTATTTAGAGATACTACAGAGATTCAACACAAGTACACATCAACCATTACAATGCAACTAAACATCTAAAACGCATCCCTACACGAGCCACTTCCGCTTCCGCTCCCACTACCTCTAACTTTCTTATACGTTTCCAACTGCTCGATGACTTGTTCCTTCTGTAAAGGAGAAAGCTTACTGAAATCACATGTCAACGGTTTGATGTAATTCTTCTCTCACATCAAAGCTTTCTTCTTCTCATGGGCTCGTCTCCTGAACTCTCGATCGTCCATGATAGCCTTCTGAAATTCAGCTTCATTGCGAGTTCTTCGAGCTGAAAAGTTGACTCTGTGCTCTCTTATTTCTTTAGCAAAAGTCTCTAAAGTTCCTACAAATCTAGATAATTCCGCACTGCGCTGCTCCAACTAAATTGACTTGTTTCTACCAAGAGGTCGTCTGTCACTGCTTTCATATAGTGGAGATCTTTCCTGTGAACTTGAATCGCTTTCTGGATTTGAATCGAACTTCATTCTTCTGGCTTTGTTTTATTGCTCGAACATGAAGTTGTTCAGATTCTTCCATTTCGGTAAACTAGACAAAAGCTCAAAGCACTTTGGAAATTTGAAGGGTTGTCCGTACTTTAACTGATAAGCCTTACGCGATTCTTCAATCTGTAAGACAAATCCAAAAATGTATGCATATATAAAACTACTCAAACACGTTACAGTATCAAAGAAATTTAAAACAATATTGTACTTACAATGTCATAGGGAGCGGCACCGCTTTGCTGCCTATTCTGCAATCTGGTAAGTATTGCCACATAGTTTTGGCATGCGGCATTCATAACCCGATAACCACCTCTTAGCGATCCCCATGTTCTCTTTATCGGCTCCAAGGTGTTGTAAAACTCCGCGACTCTTTTCCAAAATTTCCGACCTTTCATATTATTGCCAGAAATACAATCATGCGAAATGCGTGTCCATGATTTAGCAAGTGAAACCTACTGCTCAGAAGTAAACTTACATTGCTTTTTTTCTACCGTCAGCTGTCGTTCCTTCCTCTTCGACATTTTCGTCATTAATGTCTTCTATGCCAGGTTCTGTCTCTATTGCAAGTGAATCTCTGCGTTGTCTGTCGAAAATGCCACTTAAGGATTTCCACTTCTTCTTCTTCTTGTTATATTCCGGGCTAGGCGGTGCAAGAAACTTTGCAGCTGCTTCTTCATTGCATTCTTCGGTATTTATTGCATCCGTCTCTTGGTTTTCGTCTTCCTCCTCCTCCGAACTATAAACATTTTCTTCGTTAGTAGGAGCATTACGTGCATAAGAAAATTGCCTTTGTAGATTCTGTTTTACGGTCATAAATATCTGACTGTTGCGCATTAAGATGATGATGTTGCGTTTGATCGTTCTGCATCATCAAAGACATGTACGATGAATGATCGTCGTATGCGCCTAATGGAGGACGTTGTTGGTAATATTGTTGCGGGGCAATAGAATGAATAAGAGGAAAGTTAGGAGGAGCGAGCGGTTGATAAGGTTGGCTACAGGAAAAGCTTGAATACGGCGAGTATCCGTGCTCATGTGATGGACGAAGTGTTTGTTGTTGGTATGGTGGACATTGGTTTAAAAATCCAATGAAATGTAGATTGGACGTGGTTTTCTTGTCCATAACTTTTTTTCCAGATCGTTTGGATGAAGAAGACAATTTCAAAAGTAGAGGATGAAGAATTAAATGATAAGGTTGTGTGGAAGGAGGAGATGGTGGAATGGAGGAAGATATAGGAAGGTTTTTGAACGTTGGAATGGAATGGAACGTTGAAATGGAACCGTTGTGGTGCAACAACCATAAGATTATAACGGCAAAGCATTTGTCGTTATATATCTTTACTACTAATAATGAGAATTCCATGAACTAATTTCAACCGTGTCTTTTTGGATTACCAATAATACCCTTGCATCTTTATCCTCATTTCCTTGCGTCTGCTTGGTATTACATAATACAAATTAACTGAATATATCGGCACAGAACATTACTTCAAAGTTCATACATATTACATAAAACTCATACATACTTCAATCTTCAGCAGACAACAGCGACCCAAATTACAAAAACCATATGTAGGTATACTTCAGTCTTTAGACGACACTACAACAGCCAAGCCAAGAAGATCTAAGACACATATGTAGGCATATATTAACTGAATATATATGAACTAAATTGTTTAACTGAACCGAATATATATATGCATAATATTTAACACACACATATATAGGCATATATTAACTGAATATATATAACTGAAACTGTATAGGCGTATTGTTTAACTCGATATATATGAACACATACATATTGTTGGTTATTGAACTACAGTTAGAACCGAACACACCCAATTAAGAACATTTAGTTGTGTTAAAACATATAACAAAACACGCTGAAGTGAAGTTATAACAAAACACGCTGAAGTGAAGTTATAACAAAACACGTTGAAGTGAAGTTAGTTTAGAACATGCACGATTGACGGTAAGAACATGTTGTTAAGAACTGAATATATTGATTTATGTGAAATTTATATGTTACATGCTGTAAGTCATTAAAGAAGCACACGTGAAACTATTAATGTTACTATTATATGCTATATGCACAATTTCATACAAATTATAAGTCATTCGTGTTAACAAAACAGTCATTTTGGAACATGTTTTGTCACACATGCATGTATGTATCTATGTGTGTGTGTGTAAGGTTAAAATTTACAATTGAAGTGAAATTAGTCAAGTTACCGAATTGAAATTTAGAACTTAAGTTCATATATACATATATTAGAATTGGTTAATGAACTATATTGTTAGAGAATTCAGTCAACATGATTTACATGGCGTCTTTTTGAAATTTCAAAATTACCGCTCTTCGTTAATGTAATCTTACAACCCTTTTCGACTACCCACCAATGGAATTTTACAATTTGTCAGCGATATCACCAACAAAATAATTTGAAATGTGCTGTGACTAAAAAACATTTGCACTTAAAACACACATTCATCAAAGATAAATATCTTTGGATATTAGATGCACATACGTGAGTTGTATACTAGTGTTTATAAGGGCAAAGTCTTTGCCGTTATAAACTTATAACGGCAAAGACTTTGCCATTATAATAACTAGCCTCTGTTCAGTCAATCAGCCACGAGAACAACTCCAACTAGCTACGAACTAGCCACGACGAAGTGAACAAGCCACACCCGATTGTTCCGTGGCTTGTTTAGCAAATGAACAAGCCATTGTTGGTTGTACCCTAACAGGCTCTAAGTATGAAACTTTTCTAGTAACATTGTGTGGAGTAAAAATGAATAAGAGTGGATACATTAATATAAAGGGCAAAATTTCAAATTAGATCCGAAAAAATAACATATTTCAACTTTATGCCTCGTTCAAAATTTATTACAAAAATATATATCATTTTGCTTTGTACAGCAATTTATCTTGCGCATTCCAATTTTTTTCTTCAAAAATAACACTTGCGCATTCCGAAAATGCTCAAGCACAATTTTTTTTTTTAAAAAATAACACTTGCGCATTCTGAAATTGGTCAAGCACAATTTTTTTTTTAAATAGCACTTGTGCATTTCAAATTTGCGCAAATATAAATTCTTTTTTTTAAAAAAAAATACACTTGTGCAATTCACATATGCGCAAAATTAGACTTTTTTTTTGAGATCATGGAGAACTTTAAGATCATGGTATTCATTGATACTCACTTAAGTAAACCTCACGCCGTGTGTCTACCCCGCTTTTATTTAGTCGTCTCACACGGATGCTTAACGTTGAAACTCTCACTAATGGTTTGGCGCTAAGATTCGAACCTGCCCGGACACAGTCATTTGGTTCTCATCTCCCAGCTCCCAAACCAACCGAGCTACGAACGGAAGGTAATTAGACTTATTTTTGTAATAAATTTTAATCGAAGCTTAAAGTTGAAATAAATTATTTTTTGTGCCCTAATTTTAAAATTTGTCCTAAAATAAAATAGAGAAACATAAATAAAATTTCTAAAAAGTGAGATAACAGATTTTTGTGTACCAATGTAGGTAGCACAGAAGGAAATTATTTTTTTCATAGGCAACAAAGAGAAAATCATTTTGTGAATCTAATTAAAAATGAAAAGAGAACAATTTATAATTTGGGCAAGGAAGAATAGTTGGGAAAGGACTGATGTTTGTATTCTCTTTTTGCCCTCTTTCTATGGAATATGGATGGGGTAAACGTATGAGTCAAGTAGGGAAGCTTGGCTATCATTTTCAATGTGAAATCATTATATACCTAGTCCTTTTTATACTGCCAAATCCAATCCATATCAAGTTGCATATGTTTGAAAATAATAATATTATTATTTTAAAGACAACTCAGATTCTGATCAAAATAACAGTAAAATCACTTACTCGTCTATAACACGTATAATAAGAAAGTATGGTGGTGCAGATTTATATATTTTTTTCCGGTGACTCAAACGAGTTGGCATTAGCTTTTGTCTTGGTGTATTTGTTCTTAGCTTAACCTAAGGACCATTTGGCAAAATTTCACTATGATATTCTTTTATTTTATTTTATTCGTCCAATAGTTTAACTATTATACCGATTAATTACCTAATTATATATTTTATTCAATCATACTATTATAAACTGCGTTTTTGGTTTTTAGACTAGTTCGTCTGTACCTATAGAAAGATTAAATTCTATCTCTGTGTAACTTAATACCGAACTGATAATTCATGCATTGCAGAAATTAAGCGGTATTATATAAGTGCAGTTAAAACTCAACAATTCTTTTGGTGTTTGTAAAATGAAAAAAAAATGATTGTAGCCATATGGTAAGAGAGTATCCCAAAGTACAAATATCAATTTATCAAACAGACCGAAGTAAGGTTTGCCTTACCACAGCATGCTATTTGGAACTCTCTGAAGCCTGTAAAATCTGCAATATTTATCGCACCTGTCCTCTTTCGACTGTCTCTTCCTACAATCTCTCAATTGTTTTCTTCTACTTGGTAAAATTAGATTGACATTGTTTAACAAATTCGGAATCTCCAGTTATGTCGTTGCTGGTTCCTTCTAGACCTGTCAAAATATGACCTAATCCATTAACCCAACCCATTTATGAATATAATTAAATGGATTATGGATTGGATCGATCCATTTTTGAAAGAGTGGTAAATGGGTAACTCATTTATCCATTTATTAAAAAACATTAAATTATAATATAAATTTGAAAAATAAGAATTTTGAACAAATAAATTGTAGTTTTTCATATATACAGACAGTTATACTTAGAAAATAATAGGCTACCGCATCCCCATATTTGAACTCCGTCTAGTGCAGAAGCCGCTATTTTTTTTGTTCAGACTGTAATAACTCCTTCGTACTAATTTAGAATCAGGCGGGATTTTAACTCCCACCTAAATTACGAACAGTGTGGAACACTCGGATACTTCATCGTGTGAACGCACACTGTAGTTCTCAAAGTGGACTGATAGTTGTACTTAGAAAATAATAGGCTACCACATCCCCATATTTGAACCCCGCCTAGTGCAGAAGCCGCTATTTTTTTTGTTCGGACTGCAATAACTTCTTCATTCTAACTCGGAATCAAGCGGGATTTCAACCGATTAACTTCCACCTAAATTACAGACAGTGTGGAAGACTCGGATACTTCATCGTGTGAATGCACAATGCAGTTCTCCAAGGGAACTGATAGTTTTACTTTGAAAATAACAGGCTACCACATCCCCATATTTGAACTCCGCTTAGTGTAGAAGCCGCTATTTTTTTTGTTCGGACTGTAATAACTCCTTCGTTCTAACTCAGAATCAGGCGGGACTTCGACCGATTAACTCCCATCTAAATTACGGACGGTATGGAACACTCAGATACTTCATCGTGTGAATGCACACTGTATTCTCCAAGGGAACTGATAGTTGTACTTAGAAAATAATAAGCTACCGCATCCCCGTATTTGAATTTTGATGAAAATTAGAATTTTAAATTTTTATCGGAACTCAAAACATAAAAATTAGAATTAGAATTATTTTATATTTATTTGTTTTTTATTAGTTAAATTAAGTTTAAATCTTTACATGGGTTAAATGGATAACCCGCTTTTATTAAGTGGGTTGGGTCATAAATGGGTAAAAAAGAATGGATCAATAGGTTGGGTCAACCTCGACCCAACCCAAACCGTTTAATAGGCTAGTCTCTCCTCCAACCCATTATGGATTTCTTAATTCGCTCCCCCGCACAAAAAGCTCTCACTTTACCACACTCCATACCACCGTGACTTCAAATTAATTGACTTTATATTCTTAACCCTAATTTAACATCTCCCGGGACAGAATGAATGATTTTTGGGTTTTCTAAATTCAGAATGCAACGATTTTGAAGAGAACTTTTGCGATTAATATCATGAAAGGAGAGGTCAGTTCTTATAATCATTGTGCTATTTAGGCTGCGTTTGTTGTCTGGATTAAGTTAATCAGAACTTCCTATTGTTTGATTTTTGTTAGTGCTCTGAACAAAGCAATATATTCAAACAAAATAATTCAAATTTTTTTTATTGTTTATTTTTTCTTACGAATGCTGAATGTTATTTTATGTTCTGAATGCTAAAAGCAAACAAACAAATGACTGATTATTCAAAATTCAGTATCTAGCAATTGGCATCCGGATTTCAAAGTTCAGCAATAAAAATTCAAAATTCAACTTTTTAAACAAAGTATCGCTACTCTTTGAAAATATAATTGATACAAACTATTTCATTATTGTATTATATTGTAAAATGTTACAGTATATATTCTATAATATTTCCAATGCACATTAACTGATGCTTAATTGTGAATAAAATGTGTTACACTGGTGTATACTCACCACTGATGCAAAATCCAACAGTTTTATAAATCAAATTCGTATAATAATATGCAAATTGCAAAAATGGAATTTGATTTTGTTATTATGTGTGAATTACAGACAACTAAGATATATGCATTATCACAATTAGCGAGTGATGATGTTCATTCTTTGAATTCAACATAATTTTTGGCATGCTTGGACCTTTTATTTTTGATGCGGTATTGCACCATGACATCAACGTTTAATTCTACAACTACATAATATATGCATTAGTTTTAAAGTCTCACCTATATTTTTGGTAATGTGAATTTGAGTTTTCAATGGTATGGTTAACGGCAGCTCTTTCAGTATATTAAGTACGTCTGCTTTAACAGCGATACAGTTGTACTCTAAAATTATGAGATTGATACTAAACTACTATTTAAAATAACAGCAGTTACGTTCTTCCATCAATATCTCATTTAATTATAATTTTAAAATAGGGGAACTATATTTGTGCTATCATAGGAACTATTAGTGATGTTAATTGAGTGACATCACTAAGGAGAATCAAATCATCTAGTCCTAAATTACCTCTTCTACGTGTCTACTTTATTTAAATCATTGAATCATGTATCATTCATCCTTCATGTAATGCGGTTAGTTCCACATAATAATAAAATCATATAGATGAACGGATGAGATTAAAAAGAACACATGATGATGGAGAATTTGAAAACAGAAGGTTTGATTCTTATTTGTGTTAAATTTACTTTTGAGGTTATTTATCATTTTGGAACCCTTAAGTATGTCATTAGTCTTTTCTTTGAGTGCATACCAGATGAATGATTGTAGTTTTATGGATATTCAATCTCTTAATGTATGAATTGATTAATTAATGATTGGGGTTTGTTCAGAAACAAAACTAAATCACACGCATCATAATGTTTGAGCATCTCTAATTGCGTATCAATACTTATCTATGGTATAATTGTGTTCTTAGCATATTAATAAATTGCAAGATATGAATTCGTTACTCGTATGTTCATATTTATCGGTCGGTTCTCACTGTTAAACGGTTGTACTAGTATATGGAGCAGTTTGAAACTGTAAGCTCTGATTTAGTATTTGCTGTTTTACATTTGGTAGAAATAATCTTCAGGGTTGTAGGAGTTCAGATGGAGACTTGTTCCAAGCAGTTCTAGTTTCACTGCTTAATTAACTCCTTAGTCTCAGTCTTTGCTTTCAACGGTCTTATCCTTTGTATGGCTATTCAAACAGCCAAAGTTGTTAGATAAATGTATCGAAGAACTTTCACTCTTCTGAACGTGAGATTTGAATTGAGAACAACAGTAACAGACTTTTGTTGGTTCTCCGAGTTTATGTACATACGATCTTATATTGACTAGAAATAGGCATTGGGTTATGACCCAGCTTCGCTTTAATAATTGAGTACAACGACCCAATTAATTTTACTGTTATCAGAAGTTCATTATGTTCTAGTTGGGCTCAAGAAACCGTTTACAAGTCAATCTATATAGTATATACAAATAAGTCTCATTTTCTCATAATTACGGAAAACTAAATATACGACTATGAAATGCTATTTAGCCATATGGATTCAAGTCAAATTAATAAGTTCGGTAGCAATTGCAATTAAATTAGAAAATGACTCAAAATGTACGGATCCATTGATTTTGTAACTCAACATGTGATTGGAGATTTTGCAACTCTTGTTGCTATAAACTCACGTTGAACTCATGTTGCAATAAGGCCATTTGAAAATGACTATTCAACCTTTTCTGCTTCGAGATTTTGTTTAGATAAGATCAAAAACTGTATTTTACTTGAATGAAAATTTTAAATGTCGTACTCATAATTTTCCGTCTTTGATTGAACAAAAACATATTATAAAGCAAGTACGTATTTGCTATTAATCATGAATGAGGCGGCCCATAATTTGTTTCATTTTTTGGACAAAGCCCGTCCAGAAATCCAAAGTATTACTTTTAAGATTACAAATGTTAAAAAGGAGTTGGATAAATTAAGCCCAAACTTCTTTAGAGGGCTTTTGAATATTCATTGTCCTTGTTTCTGCAAATCTTTAATAATAGTTATAATACTTTTTTTTTTTGAAATGATAGTTGTAATACCTTTGGTGTCGCATTTTTTTTATGTCAACGTGAATTACTAAAAGTACCCCTAATAGTCAATCTTAATATCACTTGAAAATAAGATCTAACAGTTAAATTTCTTTTATAAATTCAAAACGTCTATCTACAATATTATATAATCTAATATCAATTAAAAACAGGATCTAACAAATAAAATTCTTTTATAAATTTAAAACTTCCATCTACAAATACTATCAAATCTTAATATCACTTAAAAATAGGATCTAACGAATAAAGTATTAATTAATAATGTAAACAAAATTTCAAAATTAAAAAAAAAATAGATGTTGCAACTTACAAATAAAATTTAAACCAACAAATGATTTCAATGCAAAAATATGATTAAGTATTTAAATAAATCGTTTTCTCTTGAATGTGCTAAACATATACAATTTGCAGAAAAACAATTCACGTGCGAAGTACGTACCATCGCATGAACTACCAAAAATGCCCATAATAGCAAACTTAATATTTCCTGAAAATAGAATCTAACAATTAAATTTCTTTTACAAATTCAAAACGTCCGTCTACAAATATTATCTAATTTAATATCACTTAAAAATAGGATCTAAAAAATAAAATTCTTTTATAAATTTAAAACACCCATCTACAAATACTATCAAATCTTAATATCACCTAAAAATAGGATCTAATAAATAAATTATTAATTAATAATATTAACAAATTTTCAAAATTTAAAAAAAAAGATGTCGCAACTTAGAAATAAAATTTAAATTAACAAAAATGATTTCAATGCAAAAAATATGATTAAATATTTCTATAATCATTTTCTCTTAAATGTGCCACACATATACAATTTTCAGAAAAACAATTCGCGCATGAATCATGTGTCATCGTCACGCGTGAAGTGTGTGTCCTAATGCTCATAGGAGAAAACTGCGATCCGAGCTTAACATTATCCCATTTAAAAATGATAGATTGGTCAGTAATACTTGGATCATGACATATCACTTTTACACTTCTAAATCATGTTATGATTACTTTCGTAAACCCTCTGCGAAAAAGACGAGGATACACTTTTATGTCCCATCAAAGCTTCTTTCTACCCTTCATTAATCTCATCTGACTTCAAACCATTATTTTCTTTTTTTTGCTTCAAAACAACGGCGGCAATGAGACATTTAATTAACGCTGATAATCGCGACCAAATTATGCTTTTTCTCTTCAAAAAAACGTTTGCATGCCTTTGCTCTGTTCAGATCCATGAAAAAGATTGAGAATTTCTTCCGCAAGTTACGATCTTTGTTGTTTTTTTAAGCAACGTTGTCTCATCTGGCTTCAAACCCTTATTTCCTTTTTTGCTTCAAAAACAATGGCGGCACGCAATTATCGTTGATAATCGCCACCACATAATCCTCTTTCTCTTCACAAAACGTTTGCATGCATCTGCTCTTTAGGTCCATGTAAAACGAACAGGTCTTCAACAAATTCAGTTAGGGACGCTTCTCTGCACCTAGAAGATCCACCAATTTATAATCAGACAAGTGCTTCTTTCTCCTACTGTTTTTTCCTTCTTTACTCGCCTTGCAGTAATTTGACTTCTGTCTTTTTTCCAGGCATTCTTCAAACTCTGCTTGGAGCAGATTTCCCGATTCTCAAAAGTAGTGTTGAGTTTTGTTCTCTGTAAAGTAAAAAAAATTAAGCGAAAAAATAAAATGTAACTTAAAACAGGAACTTACAGAAAGAGTACCTAGAGTTCGGCATATGAGCGAGGTGTCGAAATTGCATGGACCTTCAAAAGAACTCTTCTCGAGAATAAGGAAAAAACCTTCAAAAGAATTTTGATTTGATTGCTATGATTTTGACCACCTCTGTGATTAGTCGACACACATTTTTCTATTCCACGGTTTTGGTTAAAAATCCGATAGTTCCTCTCTTGCCAAATAAACCAAGCGCAGGTTGAAAACACCATGCTTGCTATGTCTCCCTTTACTCTTCCATTGTAATTTCATACGACGCCATTTCCATACATATGCACTGAATTTACATTTGAAAAATAGACGCTCTACACCCTCTTCATGTTGTCCACATAACTCACAAATCACTTCTATGATCATCCCTCTCTGATCTTATCTTTTTTTGTAGGCAAATATATGTTTATTACTTTATGTAGACAAACAACCATCTTAGGAGTGTGAATTTTTTCACATAAATTATTCCCACAGGACTTTATCATATGATTTTCGAAAAGTATACCATATCGCTTTGAAGTTGTATTTGTTGTTTTTGTTACAAGTCCACGTTTAATAATCTTCCTCCTTGTCATTGTGAATTTTGATGCTTTTGATTTCGTTTCTTAACAGTTCAAGTGTAACACTCCATATTTTTAGTAACATTAATTAGGATATTTAATTAGCTAAAATAAAATTATTTAGTGTAGGTTGATTAATGGATTGAGATTTGTGATTAATAGGGGTAGCCGTGCCATGTTAATGTCTAAATCAAAATGAGATAACATGAAATAAAATATACAAAGGAAATAGATAAGGGCAAAGTTGGAATAAGTATATTCTTATACTCTAAACCCTTGGGAACTCATTCATACGATCATTTTCATTATAAAATTTTTAAGTCTAAGGCCGACCACCATTTTCAAAGAGGGAGAACATAAAGCTGGGATTCAAGAGGAAGAATCAAATCACTTAGTCAAGATCAAATCTCACATCCTAAATCACAAAGCTAAGGTGAATAATGACTACATCTCTTTTAAAATGTTTTCGGTTTTAAGGAAATTCGAATTTATCTTGCATAGTTTAGCCATAGTTTTGAAGGACAAAAATGTATATATATGTTTGTTGATGATTTATGCTTATTCATATAGATTTTATGATATGTTTTGATGTGAAAACTCTATTTAATGACATCCAAATACCTTGCGATTTTAGATATAGATCAGAGATGTTATTTTAGAGATTACTTTCAATTTTCATAATTTTCTAAATTAATGTGGATTTTGAATTAATTTTCTAGTGAAGAAAATGATTTATTGGGTTATAAATAATTTACGGTTAAATTATAAATAATTTGGGTCTGAAATTTTTATACGTTAGAAAACATATTAAAAATGATTTTCTGGAATTTGTGTTGAATTTTCCTAAGTGTTTTAATGAATATATAAAATTATTTAAGGTATGGGACTTAAATGTTTTATATATTTATAAAAGGGGAATGGGTATTTTGTAAATAAATTAAAATGTTTATTTCTGAAATTTTAGCAGCGCTTTTAGAAAAGAAAATTTGCAACCAATATGATTTAGACAAACAAGGCAGGTTAGTTAAAAAGGTTACTTAAAAAGACTAAAAATCTGTTATACATGTAAAACGCATGTTCTGCCACTTTCGACACCCTGCTTCCGACTTAAATTGCTTTCGACTAAGTTCCTACGCCTCCATCACTAACGAAACCAATGTGCATGACATCAAAGACTTGGTGCGCAGCGAATTGGAAAGAAGGCGGAAGGTATGAAGTCGAAACCAGGGGTTCTGAAGGGGTCGAAGCGCTGCTTTGTTTTAAATTGAAAAAGCGTCTGCTTTGCTTTCGACTTGATTGGCTTCCGACTGGGTCAAATGGTTTTAAGAGTTTACACCTTTGTTTTTTTAAACAATCACTTTCGACTAGGTCGAAGCCTTAGCTGCCGCTTTCTACCTTTCGATGCAATGCCTTCGGAAGGGTTGATTTTGTTTTATAAAAACCATGTCGCTTCTCCAATGCTTTCGGAAGGATGGTTTCGACACCATCACTTCTTTACTTAGGTTTTTGCTTTCGAAAGGGTTGCTTTCAACCCGGTAGTTTGTAACTTTAGAGATTTTTAAAGATTAACCCAAAGGTTTCAAAAGATATGGTTTTTAATAGTTTCGAAAGGTATTTCTACATGTTTTAAAATTGAACCCAAATGCTTTCGAAAGGTTTTTAAAGAAAGTTTTTAAGGGGCGGTTCCCCAATGGTTTCGAAAGGTTTGAACGAAGGGTTTTTCCAATGGTTTCGAAAGGCTATATTTAAAGGTTTAAAAGATAGGATGTCTAAAGTTTTAACTTTCGAAGGAAAAGGTATTTCAATGGTTTTGAAAGGTGTATGTAAATGGTTTCGAAAGGAATGTTTTGGCCTTTCGGCCTAGGTGAAGGAAATAGTTTATTTGGTTATGAAAGGGATACTTTCAATGAGATTGAAATGGGTACTTTCAAAGGTTTAAATGCTTTCATCAACAAAGATTTGGGTAAAGTATATATATAGCATGGCAAGGTGATTTTGAGTAAAGCATAGAGTATATATTTTCCTTGTTTAAGTTTGGTTTAAATGGTTTAAATCAATATGAGATGAAAAAGTTTTCAAGGAAAATTTAAGGAAATGTTACCCTAAGTAAAATGACTCAGATATTAGAATACCAGATGAGACTGGTATAAAGTCGCTACCATATACATTAGCTATTAGCCCCTGCTAATTTAGTCTAAAATTCCAGTGTGTAGGGCTTTGTCACAAGTAAGAATAAAATTATGATTACACACAGAAAGGAATATATATTTGTATACAGATAGGTTATTAGTGAACCCGCAAAACCATTAGGATCAGGTGACCTTAGGAGATGATAAGTTAGGGACAAACCGTCCAGAAGAGGAGTATTTAACAAATAGTTGGGGATAGATCGTCCAGAAGAGGAGTGTCTAACAGGCGTTAGATTATTTTGATTATATTGTTTGGTAGGCCCGAGTCAGTCAAATGTTAGTAGTTAGCCCAACAAAACTATAGTGTTTGGACAGATAGTCCATTTGTTACCTGATATGTATGTTTACATAATAATGCTTTACAATTTTAACCGGTTTTGATTGTAGGATTATGATTTGCAAAAAGATATGTTTTAAAAGGATATTAGTGAGGGAAAACCCATTCCGCTAAGCGACGTGGTCTCACTTAATATCAAATAACTGGGATGTATAGTATTATTCACACCAAGCTTTATGTTTGACTCGAAGTTTATGTTTTTTCCCTTAAACTCTCGGGTGCTCAAAAATTGATTTGAGTAGGCCGAGGGTTGAGGATCTACAGGTTTTAGTAGGTTGACGAATAAAGCATCCGGAGATGAGCAGGTGGCTGATGGATAGCTATTTAGGAGTTGCTGTTTTGTTTTGTTTCATTCCGCTGTGTTGTATTTAAAACAGTTATGTCTATATAGTACTCTGGTCACCCAAGTGGGCATCATCATATGTCGCTTTTGACGTGTTTATGTAACAAATATATTTTATCTGAACCTGAAAAACGATTATGGGATTATGTAATTTGAGTGTGAAACTTATGTTTTGAAATGTAATCAGTAGAAATGTTGTTTTTGAAATCTGTGATTTTGTTTCACATTCAAACGCTTCTGATATTATGAATATCATTAACATAGTCGTATTTAGTCGCTGGAAGTTGATACTATGGATGACTACAGCATCTGTAGCGCTTAGCTTTGGTACTCTAGATAGGAATGTTACACCAAGGTAGTTGAATCTATAAGTTTGCCGGTTTTCGTTACAAATTATGCCTTTGACCATCAACTCTTTTCCTCTCATTCTTTCCATTGTGTCAACACATAACTTATGGATTAGCCTTCCACTATGTCTCTCAACGCACTTAAGAGCCTCACCTCTGGTTCTCAATAGATCTTTCCAAACTCCCGAATTGGAACGTTTAACCTATATCACTACAATAGAAAACTGATTTTCCGACGCCAAAATGGCATTGGAAAACTTGTTACCAATGTCATTTTTATCGTCGATAAAACTAGCGTGGAAAAAAAATTCCTAGCACCACACATTGGATGTTTTCTGATGCCTTTCTGACGCCTTTCCGACGTTTTGTCGACGCCAAATTAGAATACAATTTTCAATTTACCCACACCTTATCGATGTTTTTATGACATCATTTCTGAAGCAATTTTGCAAGAGCTTTATCGTTTTTCTAATATTCAAACTCAACATCAAATACAGTCATTATACCAAACATGCTATGAAACATCTATATCTCAACTAAATAAAATAATATTACGGACAACATTATAAAACAACAAAAAGTAATTATATAGTTGATGAAACATTCAAATAACACTAACATTCAAAGTATTGTCTAAACGAAAATCATTTTTGGTTTTTGTGTTTTTTATAAAATACCAGTTCTTACTCTCTTTCTTTGTCCTCCAAATATGCCTCTCGACAATAGGATATTAATAAGTGAAATTATAGCTAAAAAAATGTGACTAATTTGCAACTAAGTCACTGCTTTCCTTAGGCAGATTCACCAGTCCAGTGTGTCTTAACAGCTACAAGGATCTTTTCTGGATTGAAAGGACCACTTCCATGATCGCTTATATGACCATTCCGTCTCATCCCTTCAATCGTTTCCTTCATTTTGGTCAAACCGTCTACAATGTCTCGGAAAATAAGAGTGCCTTCTAGCCTCTGTATTGGATCCATCTCTAGTAAAATGTTTACAATGTCGCACCTACAAGTATTTCTTATATCAAAAAAAGATTGCATGACACTATATACATATAATGATGTAAAAAAATGCTCTTTAAAATATATGATTCAAATGTCAGATATGTAACGTGTAAGCAAACCTGTTGAGTTTGATTTGCCAAGTTAAAAATTCATGATTCAGGTTAAGATAATATGTGCACATTATTATGCAAAAGAGGTCCTAACATTTTGAGTGCATGGTTATGTGATCTTAGCAGTAAATAGACTACATTGTTGTAATTATACATAATCAGTCATTTCTCCTATATGCAAATCATGTTGACTGATATATGCAGCTTGCATAATTCATCAAAATGGAATGTTAATTATTTAACTCGCACCTTTGAGGCTTAATTATTTAATGATTCCACTGACATCATGCAGGATGTTTAAGATTGAGTTGATGAATGAAGGCAAGCTTTGAGAACCGACATGATCCTCTACATCGATGTTTAAGTGCTCAAAACGTACTTCGGTAGTAGGAAAGTCGAGCCCAACTCTGATTGAAGAACAAAAATGACTACATTTTAGTAGTTGTCAAGAGTTTGTACTCTATATGCATATTTTATTTATTATGAACCAATATTACATGTTACCTGCTCTAGATAACAACAAAAAATATTCAACAAATGTAATGAATAACATGTAGATTGGAATCTAAGTATCTAACAATTCTAGAACGTCAACGCACTTTGGGGGTGAAATGTCATCAAAATATCCATGAAGGTAATAATACTTCACCAATTCATTTATCCTATTGTGGCCATACTAATATAAAATTTGTTGATATGTTAACACCACCTGTGGAGAAAAAGCGTCCTTACCCAAACCGACACAGTCAGTAGCTAAGGTTCTTCTTAGCATTGTTCTTAACCACAAAGCAGTAAACAACAACCCCAAGTTTAGTTCCAGGCAACGCCTCAATCTTGAACAAAACCTCTACATCAAAAAACTTTCTCGACTTCCTAAAAAACAAAGAATTTCTCTTTTTACACATTGAAAAACCTGTATATTGTATGGATTTATCATTGTAATTTCCATCTGATATAACAAGAAGTAAGTTGCACAATTTGTTTCTAAAAGTGTGGTATATACATACACAATACAATTTGTATAATTTAGATTAAATCATTTTATAATTGATGACCATGGTTTGATGTGCATACGAGTTACATGGACTTCAGATTGGCATCCAACTTGGAATGTATATAACCTAATTGTATAAGAGTTGAGCTTCATAATTTTCCTAGCACATCATAGTAAAGTTCAAAATAAACCTAGTCAACTAATAGATTATCTAAACACTCTTGTTATCATTAAAACAAAGATACAGAAATAAAATGCACTGGAGGTATCATTGGTATCAGATCATACCATTTTTTTTTCTATTTATTCCTCTATCATCAAAGGACGTTCAAATGAATATGTTGAAATGCTTTTTCATTGAATGAACAAATATACAAAAAGATAGGACTGTTAGTGTCACAAAATTGCAGCTAACACATGTTTCAGCTATAACTATTATATGAAAATCAAAACAAATAACAATTAAGCATTAAACAGGAAATATAAACATAAGTAACATACCGAAAATTGGTCTTATGTACGATTAGATTGTTCCTATGTGCGCTCCATTGTAGAAGAAAGATACGATCCTGACGAAGAAGGGGACGACAAAATTACTCAGGATCGTATCTTTCGTAATAAGGCGGGAATCTATATTCTCTTTTTAATCCTATTTAGTAGGCTTTGGCATTCTAAACTTTTATATTCACACTAGACAGTGGTATACCTAAGTATCTTACTGGCATATCTCTATGCTCCATGCCTAATGCTTTTGTTATCTCCTCCTTGTTTTCCACTCCTTCACAAAAAAAACACCTTGGATTTTTCTGTACTTTGGCACAATCCTGATAGCTCTTTCAATGACTGAAAAACTTCTTTGATGGCTATTGCTCCTGACACATTCGTCCTTACAAAAAGTGCAATGTCATCTGCGTGTATTAGGTGTGTTAACTTTCTATCTATGTCTGAGATGGGAATAATTCTTCTCTCTTTTGCTTTTTCCTCCATCAGGAATGTAAAATATTTCATAGCTATGGTGAATAGAAATGGCGATAAGGGTTCATCTTGTCTCAAACCAGAAATGCCCTTGAAAAATCAATAGGGGCTTCCTTATGCTATGATTAAAAAGCTAGGAGACCATATCATTTCCTTGATTATTCTTGTCCATTTATTCGTAAAATGCATCTCCCTCATCAAATGTATTATAAATTTCCTATTTGTCGAATCATACACCTTTCAAAGATCTATGTTAATGCACATCACTTTATTGTTGCTTTTAACAAAGGAAAGTTTATGCACAAGGAGAATTTCACCTCCTATTGACTTATTTGGGACAAATACACATTGATTTTCTGATATAAGATTATCTAGAAATAATTTCATTTTGTTGCATGGGATCTTTGTCAAAATTTTATATATCATATTACAACATGCTAGGTCTAAAATGTTGAATCTCACTTGCCTCTTTTGTCATCGTGCTGAGGTGTAGGAATGTATGATTACATTCTCTCATCTTTCTGCCCTCAGAAAATACATCATTTAATGCCTCCGTTAGGAGATTTTTCATCTGATTCTAGTGCAGTTTATAGAACTTTGCATTAAATCCATCAAATCCTAGCGGAGTGCCATCTTTGATGCTGTATATGGCCTCCCATACTTCTATTTCATCAATTTGATCATTTAAAAAGTTTTGCCCGTATTTTGAAATAATGTTCTTGCATGTATTTTAGGGAATGATTCTCTTTGGTTCTGGTTATACGTACATTTTGCTATAGAAACCAATAGCATCGTTCACAAATTTATCTTTATCAAACACTCTACCTCCGTCAACTGGTATTCGATCCATCTTGTTCATCATATTTCTTCTTTTGGACATTTTAGCATAAAAGAAAGATGCAGCCTCATCTCCTAGTTTCACTCAGTCACATTTAGCCTTTTGTTTAGTATCATCATATTCCGTCTTTAATAATTTTTCCTAACTCAATCTTTCTCTCCTACAATTCTATGGCAAAATTCAAATCGTTGTTTCCTTCCAGCCTTTTTTGGGTCTTAGAGCATGCCTTTCTACATTTTACTATCTCTTTCTTTGTATCATTCTTATTTGCACTCCATCCCTTTTTCTGCTTGAATATCAATTGGTATAATAGTCTACCCTCACCTTCTTTGTTCCACCCTTCCTCAAATTTCTCCAAATAATCCTCTTGAATACTCCAAGCATTCATATATTTGAATGGCTTGTTACTTTTCTTTGTGAACTCTGTCGGAGAGTAGATGATTGGGGTATGATCACTTACGCTTGAAACAATGTTTACTGTCGACGAAGCATTAAAAACCCTTTTCCATTCTATATTAACTAAGATTCTGTTTATCTTAGTTAGAATTTTTTTGCTGGGACTCAACCACCACGTGTACTGTATATCCATCACTTCCAGTTCGCTAAGCCCTATCATATACATCAAAGAGTCTAGGTCATTAAGTTTGTGATTAGGAACGTGAGTGCCACCCAATTTATCCTACGCCTTTCTAATGCAGTTATAATCCCCAAGTACAACCCAAGGCTTGTAAATGTAGTATGAGTCCTCTTCTATATTAAACCACAATTTTTCTCAAGTAATCAAAGTTTTGCACATAAACATAAGTACAATTAATTCTCATACCTCCAAGGTTGATAAGTTCCAAAGTAATTTGTTGCTTACTCATGCTAATCAGCTTGAAACCCCAATTTTCTCTATCTATGAGAACCATAATTCTACATTTATAATAACACGATACATTACTCAATATATCCCATTTATTGTCCAACCTTTTTCTCAACGTTCTATTTCAAAGCTTTGAGTTTATTTTCCAAAATACTTATATAGTTTATCTCATATTTTCATATGAGTTTCTTGATTCCATAAGCCTATTCGACTTATGAAAACCTCTTATGTTCCAACAAGCAATCGTCATTTAGCTGGCTTGGACCTACTCCGTAGTTCCTTGCCTTGATACCCGGCACCTTTATTCTCCACTCTATTTTCTCTATTCTCCTCTGTCCACTCTAGGTTCTTTACTAGAAGCTCTCTTTTGACCTCTTTTTTTGCTTGCTGACTGGCGGGGCTACTAGGGGATATGTCGGATGTCGGAGAGTTCTGTGTCGGTTCGTGCACATTCTTTGTACCAAGCTCCAATGCTTCCTTACTCTTCTCTTTATTTCCCTCCCTCCTGTAATAAAGATACATTAGAATTACTATACAAAAGATTACAAGATGAACTAGCACTGGCTTTATCAAAATAAGGAAAATAAGGGTTGTGATCGATATTAAGGAGGTCTGATGATGCTTCATCCTTATGATGATCCGAAGCTGTTGGTGGTCCTTGGTTGGTCTGAAGTCCAGTGGCCTCCTTGGGTTGCGAGGCTATGGTGACTGTAATTTGTTTGACTATCTTTGCTTTAGCTTTCTCCTCCTTAACCGAGGACTCAAACTCCATATTCTCCCTCTCTCCTTATAATGGAATAGCTTTCACAGTGTTCTCTAAATAACTTCCAATTTCGTTTTCAACTTGCTTTACCTTTCCATTCGCAATTTCCTTCAAAATAGCCTCCTTAACCTGGCTAAGTTGTCTGATGGCTTCCTCAACCTCCGTAAGAGTGTTTTCTGATTAACCTTCCTTCTTTCCTCCTTCCTTTTCTACTAAGGAATCTTCTTCTGATATTTTAGTTTTCACCTCCATGAATTCATTGACAGTGTCAAAGGACTTCTCCTTAAACATCACTTCCTCCCTTTTCTTTTTTAGTTACCTCCTCTTTTGAACCTTTCTCCATATTCTTATTCTCTACCTCCATCTCTTTCTCCTCTATGATTCCAATTTTATGCACTTCTTTTGGAATCCAAACTTTACTCATATGACATTGTTTCTTTATGTGTTCGAAACATATACAATTTTCGCATCTGGTGGGTGCTTTCCTATATAGCTTCTTGTTTGAAAACTTCCCCATCTTCTCATACCACTTCTAGAATACTCGAGAGTCCATACTCAGTTTTCATATCCACCAAAATTCTTGCAAAAGGTATTCAAGACTTGTTCATAGTTGCCTCATCTAATCTAATGGGATTTCCGATAGTGCTTACCAAAGCACTAGTTGCTTTAGGTCCCATAGTCTAAAGTTTTGTCCTGGTAATCTAATCCATACTGACATACTGGTTAATAAATCTCTATCATTTCTCATATGTGGGTTAAGTCTCTTCATTATTATTAAGTTCTTATAAAAAAACCATGGCCCTTCATCTATGATTTTATTAAAGTCTGTCTCATTATTAAACCTAATAACAAAGAAACCATTTTCTCTTGATTGAATTGTAAAGTTCCTACTTCCTTCATGTATAGCCCTCCAACGCTTTATAGTATGGTCTAGGACCTACAACATACATCATCACACAATTTCTCCATCCTCCTTCAGCCTCCTTTATAGCCTATGTTGATATAAATCCTTTCGGCTGCCTTTTTCTACTACGGATTGCACAAACGGTAAATTCCCCCTACTACCGAAGCAGATTTAGATCTCCTCAAAGCGTCGCCTTTCTTAGACTACTCTCACGAAAACTACAACACCTACCAAAGCAGATTTAGATCCCATCAGCTCCTCCTTTTAAAATGCCTACCTCCCATCTCTCATGAAAATTGAAATGCCTAACCAGAGAATTTCCTTTCATAGCCCTTTTCTCCTCTTCCTTAGAAGATTTGCTAACCTACTTCACCTTTTTTTCCTTTTCTGCCTACTGTCTCCTATCCACCCTCCTTCCCCAAGTTCACAACTTGTAAAATAGACTACTTTGATGTCTTGATCAATGTAAACAACAATTTATTTCCTTGTGCATGTGTTAAGTATTGGAGCAACAAATTTCCGACCAGGTACGTCTTCCATTAATCCAAAATATGCGCCAGTAATGTAGAGTTTTCTACTATTTTTGTTGAACCGCAATCCCATTGGTCTTTCGCATATTGTCTCTTTGTATGGGTTTGTTGAACCCTTATACTCCTTTACCCTAAACAAAATACATTTATCTTATAGCATACGGGAAGATTGTTTTATCTGGCATTTGAATCGAACAACATTTTGGTAGAACTGAGTACGAAGTGATAAAAGAATGTATCAAGAAGCTTAGAAGATATCAAAAATAAAGTACCTAAAAAAATTGGCAGGTATATAAGCTTCAACATCTATCAGTGCCGATCGATCGATCAAAAGCTATAGTTGGGACCCACTTTGCTTCTACAAAGGTCCTACATGCAAATTTAAAGAAAAAGAAAAGTTTTGAGAATGAGGACTGATCAGTACCGATCGATCTATAGTGACAATTTTGTCCCTGAAGAATCAAAGTTTAAAGAATTAAGTATTTTTGAAGAAAGAGACAAAGAAATTGTCAATGCTATCGAACGATACTGATTGATATTGATACACAGATAAAACATCAATTTGATTTATTCTTCGTGTTGGAAACTTAGATCTGCATGTCTAAGAGATTCAATAGAAGATTTACGATTCTAGTGTGGAATTTAGTCTATAAATAAACATCTTACAACACATGAAAACAGAATTTTTTTTATTTTTGCGCGAAACTACCGTCGAATTTGAAACCAACCATTTATAGATCTAAGATCATGTTGTAATAGGATTGTAATATCAAACTCAATCAGATATAAAATATAAAGTAGATGTATGCGTTTATTTGATCGAATCAGAATAAAAATTGTGTGTTCTCTCTCTATTTTTAGTTTCTTACTTGATAATTTTCTTTTTTGATCGACTAAGAGTGTTCCTCCGTTTCTCATGCAATTTTTTTATGCTTTCATTGAGAGCTGAATTCAGGATTAGATCTACGATTGCTATTAAGATTTGAAGAATATCTCTAACCAATCTGAAGAAAATGGCTCATAGAGAGACGTATGCTAAATCAGGAACACTTGCTAAGGAGCCAGAAGATCTCAGCATGAAGGTGGTGATGTTAATCAAGGAGGGACTTTGAATCAACTAGAAGTTGTTATGAAGGATGAGTTGGATTGCTTAATGGCTGACATGAATAAGAAGATGATGAAAAGTCAGATGTTCATCATGGAGAAAATGAAAAGTGGTTCGCTCTGTTGGCACAACCCTCGCAACAAGAAAGATCTCATGGGCATCATAAGGAAATAAGAGATTCTTCATCATCTGACGTAGGTGAAGGAAGTTCATCATATCAAAGCCATGAATGAAGAAAGTATGATTTGCTTCGTTATCCTTGCATTATTTTCTCTTCCTATTTTGATATCCAAAACTTTATTTTTGAATCTTATCTCATATTTAGATATAATAGAATATTATTAACAAAACGATACTAAATTTTTACACTTTTTTTAACTCAATCCATAGTTATTCAGAATTTAAGTCATTTTAATTTAATTCGATTGCAAATTGATAGAAGTTGATTACAACAACTGTCGAGCCAAAACAATTTGTATTTCATTCAGATTCATTGAACTATGAAATAGAATATAGGAATTTACCATTTTAGGGGTTTGATCGTTTGCAAAATAAATGACATTACTTCAATTCCAAAATTTTAAAAAATCGATGCTTTAGTTAGAGTCGCATATTAACAACAATGGAGACAATAGAGTTTACCAATAGTGAACTAATTTATAGCAAATCGGTTAAGGGTTAACCAATTTTATTAACCATATCTCAAAATCATATATTCATATTATTGAAAATTACATTTCAAGAATCAGGTGCAGCACTTGTAGCATCAATCTTCAAATATAGGGAAACGAGTTGGTGATAAAATTAGGACATCAAGCTGAAATTAATATTAGGGCAACATACTACGCAATGACAAGATGAAGACAGTCCGACGGAAACCTGACTGTGTGAGGTAGAGGGGGACTGTCGCCTATAGGATTTGAGAGAAGAGGCCGAGGTAAGAACTGTGAACACGGTTGCATGAGGTGAGAATTGTGGATAGAGAGATGCATATCCTTGTGCTTCCCATTGCCCTAGATTAATACCTTGCTTGCCTTGATATTGGGCTGGGCCTGCCTCTACTAACCAACTATAAAGGTCCATTCATATCCCTTTTTTGTCCTGTTGGAGCTCGTGCTGTGTCTAATGCGTCATTGTTAGAGCCTACTGACATGCCCTGCTATGGTGAACGATTAAAAATGTCAAGTTGGCTTTCGACGTGTCCGGACGCAACGGACAACAACTGTACTTAAAATTCTACTCTGTTTATAAATGCCTCTTTCATTTCCCTTTCAAATACCACTTTTATTCCTCCTTCAGTGCACACAAAAACATGTTCTCCTTCCTTTAAATTTTCACTTTTCATTCCCTTTCAAATGCCCTTTTCCCATGACCTTTTTGTTTGGCATAAAAATGCATTTTAAACCTTTTAACCACATCTTCAAAAAATATATTTCTTTGGTTGGTTTGGGGAAAGTCGGGTCCAATATACAATAACAAAAATTAAATATTTGCATTAAAATGAATGCAAAACAAACTTTGGTCAAATATACAATAAAGGAAATAAATATTTGCATTAAAACAGATGCAAATCAAATCATGGGAAATTGGAAACATTCTCAAAACCTTAACGGAATTGATTGTTTACTTTCCTAATCAGTTACATTCTTTTCCAAAAAAAATAGTTTCTTCTATCTTATTTAATGGGGCCTCGAGTAATTGGAAAAGCATATCTCATTTTTCTCAAGCAATAATTTCTCTAAGGTATTCTCATGTAAATTTGTGAAAGGTATAAGCTTTACCCAATTTAAAAAATCTCTATCAGTTTTGTAATCTCTCCCCTTGTAACTAGTGAAAGATATAAAGCTATAGGGTCTCCATGGATGTAGGTACGCTAAACCATATTAAATTTATGTATTTTTTTGTAGCTACTGTTCTTATTTAAACCGATATTCATCATTTTTTTTGAATCAACTAATAGTCTATCTATAAAATAGATTATGTATTTTCGTTGTAGAATGTATTTTCTTGTATGGAATTAGTATCAGAGCTTGTTATTCATTGAGATTCTTTATCAACTATGTGGAGTTCTTTAAAGAATAGTGGCAAAAATCATGTTGTTACACGATTTGATGGAAAAGATGATTTTTGTAACAACCCAGAGTTTTACAACAATTAATTGTCGTCTAATGACGATCGTATGGGTTGTTAATTATGATTGGGATTTTAATTAGTGCTTAATTTCTAGTGCAGTTTTGAGTCGATTCGGAATCCTTTTTGTAAAAGATTATTATCGTCACTAGACGATTGAAATTGATAACAAATTTCTATTAGGAAATTTGATCGAATTGAAATTCTTTTTAGTTGTAAAATCCTTTTAATAAATTGTTAAAATTTGTGTGGGCTTTAAGGACAATCTTGGCCACGTTCCATTTTATTTTGGAGCTGCATTATCTAAGGCCGATGCCCGCTTTCCTCGTATTGACTTTCATTCGAACCCTAGATCAAAACAAAAGAAAGAAAAATGGTGGCGGCTCTCGTTTTCGTTTGCTTTTCCCCCCATTCATTTCGAAATCCCTAATCAAGACGAGCTAAAGAAGAGAATGGCGGCTTCAAAATTTTCTGCGCTCGTTCGATAGTCTCGAAGATGCCGTCCTATAATCGCTCGATCGAAAGAATGATCAACGTCGTTCCCTAGTCGATCGCACGTGCTCACGACTCTGTGAAATTGGCCAAGCTCGTAATCAAGGTGAGTGATTCTTAATTGTCACTCACATCTAATTTGAAACTTTGCCGATTGTAAACTTGCATTTTGATGATCCCTTTGGTTCCCGTCAGTGATTCATGGCTTTGATTTCTGATTTCTGTGTTCGATTCCTTGATACTTATGGTTTGAATTGCCTTGCTCATTATGGTTGCGATTTTTAGTAGTTCGACTTGTTTAATGTCGGCCTCGACACTTTTGTTCGAAAGTGATCGTTGGTTGACTTTAGCCATACAGTTCACTATCCCTGGCAATGTTTGTTCATTTTACCTGATTTCGATTTGTGATGTCATTTATGAGATGGTTTTAGGCTTTCAAGGTGGAACTTGCTGTTGTAATTTCTTTTGTGACTTCGGCTACTTCAAATATGTGATTTTATTACTGGACACCTTCTGTCAACATTATAATTTGTTGCTTTAGTTTATAACTACTGTATATAGTAGTTTATGTGTAAGTTGTCACCAAGCTTGTGCTTTCATGAGCTTGGTGTTCACTTATTGTTCGAACTTTATATTTTCTTTTTCACTATTTCGTGAATTTCTGGCATCACCGATCATTTGGGCTTGGATTAGTTGTGGCCTCTATGTACTTCGGCCTCTGGTCATTCGACTTTAGCGGTTGTTGCATTCATTCCTGCTGTCACCTTTGTTCATCATTGTAGTAGCATGCACAGTTTTCTGTTGTTGTCTGAGCACTTGCATTATGGCAGTGCTTCATCCTGCACACCGCTACTTGTCTGTAGCCTTTGTTCAGTATTATTGCGTTTGAAACTGTACTTTGTTTGATTTTGTCCCCGTGACTTCGGCCTTGTTCATGTCGATGCTTACACTGTGGCATATGTATGTATTACTGTTCATTTGTCTGCACTTGTCCAGTGCAGTTTCATTGAGATTTCATTTTGTGACTTTGTACATTTAAATAGTTGCCTCTGTGTATCATTGTGAAGTTCGGGTTACTGGTGGGTTTTCTTGGCACTGCTCCACTGGTATTACGAGTGTCTTTGTAGTTTGTTTCTTTCAGGTTGCCAGTTTGCATTTCTTTGATCTTTATTTCCCTGTTGCCAGTTTTGGTTGCACTGGTCATTTCCAGTGCTTGATCATTTGTATATACTTCTTGGCCTTGGTTTCAGTGTGTAAACCATTCTATGACATTTTGGTTTTCTTCTTGCTGCTTGATTATTTTTGTGGTTTCACATGCGTGCACACATACCATTGTATGTGTGCATGTATATGTGTTGACCCTACACATGTGGGTTCACTGTACTTGATCCTCTGAGTTATTTTATGCATTACTTGTTGTGTTACGTTGCCTTGCCTTTGTTGTCTCTGTTCATGGTGATTTTTGAAGCCGGATTTCGATACTTGTTCGAATTGATCAGTTATTAGATCATTTCGGTGTTCCATGACTTTGGCATTTTGCCTTGTTCTAGATTATGATGCTAGTACTGTCCAGTTCACAGTACCATATATATATATGTTGCAATTGGTACATTTATGTTTTTGAGGCTGTTTGCACGCAGTTGCAATTTAGTCATTTGTGTTGTTATCACTTGAGTTGAACCCAATTTCGGGGTTTGACCTTGTGATCATTTGTGACTTTCACTGAGCTTTTGTGTATCTCTTGTGATAGTGGCGAGGCAGTACACGCGTGCGTGTGCTGTAGCCCTATCAGATTTGACAGCTTTAAATTTATGTTTCGATTTGTTGAATTGTTTCGTTGGTTAATTTCAATGTTTGGAGTTGTATTCTGATTTGGATTGCTGATTTGTTGTTTAACACTATGTAGTGTTATATTTGCCGTTATCCAATTCTCGTATCGAGAGTTGGATATACGAGATTTCCGTGACTGTCGTCTATTTGATGTTGATTATTATTGCTTCTATGCATTAATAACTGAGTTTGAATTAGACTGACCCGTGTATTATTTTCTTTTGAATATAATACTCGGGTCAGACCCGAGTTATTTCAGGTTGTAGATTTCCTTCTTTGAGTTGCTGTTCGGGATTTGAAGACCTTTCACATCTTTTGAAGTTATCAGTGTCATTTTGTAGTAGTCGTGTCATTGTATAAAACGATATGTATTCATGTATATTAGTCGATAATGTACTTGTATATATAACTTCTAGAGTCGACAGTTGCAGTTGTATCATATGTATTGTGTCAACTATGTATTAACTGACATCAGTTATATATATATGAGATTTTTTGTTAATCTGTGTTCCGCATTTATATTATCTGTGTTATTGTTATATCTAATGTCCTAAACTATTATGAACCGTCGTAGTTCGTTTTATACTAGTATTGGGTATGTCGATGGGAGTAAATAAATAATAGATGAAAAATAAAAAGTATATACTACTTCTATCGAGATAACCAATATTAGTGTAAGGCCAATTACGGATGGTCGCTCCTATCCAGCCTTATTCTTCGTAATAATAGACAGTATTCCTTTTAATACTCTTTGTTATTATGAGCATAGAGGTGGGGCGCCACAGTTGGTATCAGAGCTTGGGGTTTATGGACATAATATAAAACATAACTTGGATGGAACATATGTTACAACTATTGGTCGATGTTTTATCTGTGATTTGAGTCAAAACTAAAGTTTTGAAATTTTGATGGAATTTTTAAATATCTTTATTTAAAAATAAAAGTGGAGTTGTGTTTTGTTGTTTTGATGAAATTGTGTTCTGATGATTTGATTGATTTGTGTTCTATTTATCAAAGTGCGCAGCGGAAACAGTGAAACTGTCTTCGCTGAGTACCACTGATAATCTTTTTGATTTAAAAATCAAAATATGAAATTAAAATGAATTTCATTTATTGTTTACATAGCTGCAATTATTTTGTTTCTTTGAACCTTTCGAATCCGAATTGAGGATTCGAAGAAATTACAGTTATGTGATTTTTATTGAAATCTTTGCTGGCTTTCTTTTGTACTAATCATATATTGATTAGATTTTTGCTGTTTTGAATATTCTTCATTGAAGATACATTCGAATGATTTCTTTGTTCATTTTGTAGTACGTGCAAAATTTGAATTGCACGTTACTGCATTTATTTTACGTTGAACCGATGCTTGGTTATGATACGTATTTTGTTGCCGTTATTTTATAACGGGATTTTACACCAATGCTATATTTTGAAGCACGGTGTTTTGTGGCATTGTGATGAATGAGAATTCACTGATATTACATTTTGATGTAGATTGTTTTGATGTGATTTTTGACGTTTTAAAACTACTGTCGCTTTGGCTTCAATAACCGTCAAATTTTAAAAAAGTGGATTTTCAAGCGGTTATTTCGCAATGCTGTTTTGTGACCGTTTTTACGGTATTTTGAGAAGTACAATTTCCTTATCGAAATTGTTACTGATTTGCTGTTTTAATCACGTGATTGGAAAATCATGTTAAAATGAAAATTGTTTTATAAAATTTTTAACGATTTGCGTTTTCAAAAGAATGAGAAAGCGACTTAAACGATTCAGCAAAATCGAGGATTATGACCCCTTTCTTTTACTGATTCGCTTAACTCCGGACTTGTCCAGTTGAGAATGTAAATTGTTATTTTTTTTATAAAATAAATAAAATTGTTTTCAGAAATTTTACAGTTTGCGCTTTCAAAAGAATGAGGAAGCGATTTAAACGTTTCAGCAAAATCGAGGACTATGACCCCTTTCTTTTACTGATTCGCTTAATTCCGGACTTGTCCGTTTGAGAATGTAAAGTGTATTTTTACAAAATACACAATTTTGCACTTTCAAGGAAACGATGAAGAGATTTAAACGATTTAGCAAAAGTGCGGAGTATGGAACCACACTTTTGCTATTTCGGTTAATTCCGGACTCGTTAATTGAAATATCTGTTGTTTTGATGATTTTGATGATTTTACACTTTCAAGGAAACGAAGAAGAGAATTAAACAATTTAGTAAAACTCGTGGTTATGGGACATGTGCGTTTGCTATTTTGGTTAATTCCGGACTCGTTAATTGAATTATTTGATGCTTTCGTGTGCTTTCGAGCCACTATGAGGACCTTCGGGTCATTTGTTGGGCTTTCGGGCCACTTTGATGGACCTTCGGGTCAAATACCAGTACTAGACCTTCGGGTCACTCTGCGGACCTTCGGGTCATTTGTTGGGCGCCAAAATTATGTTGAGTACTTGGTAGGCTTCGGCCATTTGTTGATGCACGTGCGGCGAATTAAAAAACTCGCCATCTGATGGGATCGATCCAAGCTTTTATGTTGATTTTCTAGTCTTCTTAATTGATTTCTAGATATTTGTTGTTTCTAATTATCTGCAGGTAATTAGATATCTGATGTTATGAGATTTAATTATCGTATCGGTAATTAAATATTTGTTGTTTCTGATTATCATTTTTGATAATCAGATATTTGTTGCTTCTAATTATCGCTTGTGATAATTAGATATTTGTTGATATGAGTTCTGATTATCGTTTTTGATAATCGGATAATTGTTGAAATTTAATTATCGCCTTTGATAATTAAATATTTATTGTTGATTTGAGATTTAATTATCGCTTGAGATAATTAAATATTTGTTGATTTTAGATTTAATTATCGCTTGAGATAATTAAATATCTGTTGATTTTAGATTTAATTATCGCTTGAGATAATTAAATATCTGTTGATTTTAGATTTAATTATCGCTTGAGATAATTAAATATTTGTCGATTTGAGATTTAATTATCGCTTGAGATAATTAAATATTTGTCGATTTGAGATTTAATTATCGCTTGAGATAATTAAATATTTGTTGATTTTAGATTTAATTATCGCTTGAGATAATTAAATATTTGTTGATTTGAGATTTAATTATCGCTTGAGATAATTAAATATTTGTTGATTTTAGATTTAATTATCGCTTTAGATAATTAAATATTGGTTGATTTGAATTTGGAATTTGATTATCGCTTGAGATAATCAAATATTTGTTGAATTTGGAATTTGATTATCGCTTGTGATAATCGAATATTTGTTGAATTTGAAATTTGATTATCGCTTGTGATAATCGAATATTTGTTGAATTTGAAATTTGATTATCGTTTTTGATAATCGAATATTTGTTGATTTGAGAAATTTGATTATCGTTTTTGATAATCGAATATTTGTGAATTTGAAATTTGATTATCGTTTTTGATAATCGAATATTTGTTAATTTGAGAAATTTGATTATCGTTTGTGATAATCGAATATTTGTTAAATTTGAAATTTGATTATCGTTTTTGATAATCGAATATTTGTTGATTTGAGAAATTTGATTATCGTTTTTGATAATCGAATATTTATTGAATTTGAAATTTGATTATTGCTTGTGATAATCGAATATTTGTTAAATTTGAAATTTGATTATCGTTTTTGATAATTGAATATTTGTTGATTTGAAATTTTAAATTACCGGTTGTGGTAATTAGATATGTGCTGATTTGTTTTCTGATTATCGTTTGAGATAATTAGATATTTGATTTGTCTTCTGATTATCGTTTGAGATAATTAGATAAATTGATGTTTGCTGATTTTGTTGATATGAGATTTTCTAGTCTCCAGTTGTTTCTAGAGTATGCTGATTTTATTGAATCGCCGTTTCTATCTATTTCTGTGAATAATTAGAGTTTGTTGATTATGGGATTTGTGGTTTCTAGTTAATTATTGAATAACTAGATATTTGCAGTTGCGATTTGTGATTTGTGTTTCATAATTATCCTTGTTGATAATTATATTTTGTTGTTCTCTAATTATCGTATCGATGATTAGACATTGTTGCTTTATGATTCTCTGTATTCTAAGTATCTTGTTGATATTTGAATGTCGCTGATGATTGCATTTATTCAGTTTTGTTGTTTTTTGATTATCTATTGGTAATTAGACTTGGTTGAGATTTGTGAATTTCTCTTATGAAATTAAAAGATTTCTTTGATGTTTGTGTCCTCGATCTTTATTTTCTAACTTAACCAGTTTATGTTAGAAGGATAATCGTTATAGACAGCTTTCATTATGAAAATTGCGGGGACGCAATTTTTATAAGGAGGGGAGTCTGTAACAACCCAGAGTTTTACAACAATTAATTGTCGTCTAATGACGATCGTATGGGTTGTTAATTATGATTGGGATTTTAATTAGTGCTTAATTTCTAGTGCAGTTTTGAGTCGATTCGGAATCCTTTTTGTAAAAGATTACTATCGTCACTAGACGATTGAAATTGATAACAAATTTCTATTAGGAAATTTGATCGAATTGAAATTCTTTTTAGTTGTAAAATCCTTTTAATAAATTGTTAAAATTTGTGTGGGCTTTAAGGACAATCTTGGCCACGTTCCATTTTATTTTGGAGCTGCATTATCTAAGGCCGATGCCCGCTTTCCTCGTATTGACTTTCATTCGAACCCTAGATCAAAACAAAAGAAAGAAAAATGGTGGCGGCTCTCGTTTTCGTTTGCTTTTCCCCCATTCATTTCAAAATCCCTAATCAAGACGAGCTAAAGAAGAGAATGGCGGCTTCAAAATTTTCTGCGCTCGTTCGATAGTCTCGAAGATGCCGTCCTATAATCGCTCGATCGAAAGAATGATCAACGTCGTTCCCTAGTCGATCGCACGTGCTCACGACTCTGTGAAATTGGCCAAGCTCGTAATCAAGGTGAGTGATTCTTAATTGTCACTCACATCTAATTTGAAACTTTGCCGATTGTAAACTTGCATTTTGATGATCCCTTTGGTTCCCGTCAGTGATTCATGGCTTTGATTTCTGATTTCTGTGTTCGATTCCTTGATACTTATGGTTTGAATTGCCTTGCTCATTATGGTTGCGATTTTTAGTAGTTCGACTTGTTTAATGTCGGCCTCGACACTTTTGTTCGAAAGTGATCGTTGGTTGACTTTAGCCATACAGTTCACTATCCCTGGCAATGTTTGTTCATTTTACCTGATTTCGATTTGTGATGTCATTTATGAGATGGTTTTAGGCTTTCAAGGTGGAACTTGCTGTTGTAATTTCTTTTGTGACTTAGGCTACTTCAAATATGTGATTTTATTACTGGACACCTTCTGTCAACATTATAATTTGTTGCTTTAGTTTATAACTACTGTATATAGTAGTTTATGTGTAAGTTGTCACCAAGCTTGTGCTTTCATGAGCTTGGTGTTCACTTATTGTTCGAACTTTATATTTTCTTTTTCACTATTTCGTGAATTTCTGGCATCACCGATCATTTGGGCTTGGATTGGTTGTGGCCTCTATGTACTTCGGCCTCTGGTCATTCGACTTTAGCGGTTGTTGCATTCATTCCTGCTGTCACCTTTGTTCATCATTGTAGTAGCATGCACGGTTTTCTGTTGTTGTCTGAGCACTTGCATTATGGCAGTGCTTCATCCTGCACACCGCTACTTGTCTGTAGCCTTTGTTGAGTATTATTGCGTTTGAAACTGTACTTTGTTTGATTTTGTCCCCGTGACTTCGGCCTTGTTCATGTCGATGCTTACACTGTGGCATATGTATGTATTACTGTTCATTTGTCTGCACTTGTCCAGTGCAGTTTCATTGAGATTTCATTTTGTGACTTTGTACATTTAAATAGTTGCCTCTGTGTATCATTGTGAAGTTCGGGTTACTGGTGGGTTTTCTTGGCACTGCTCCACTGGTATTACGAGTGTCTTTGTAGTTTGTTTCTTTCAGGTTGCCAGTTTGCATTTCTTTGATCTTTATTTCCCTGTTGCCAGTTTTGGTTGCACTGGTCATTTCCAGTGCTTGATCATTTGTATATACTTCTTGGCCTTGGTTTCAGTGTGTAAACCATTCTATGACATTTTGGTTTTCTTCTTGCTGCTTGATTATTTTTGTGGTTTCACATGCGTGCACACATACCATTGTATGTGTGCATGTATATGTGTTGACCCTACACATGTGGGTTCACTGTACTTGATCCTCTGAGTTGTTTTATGCATTACTTGTTGTGTTCCGTTGCCTTGCCTTTGTTGTCTCTGTTCATGGTGATTTTTGAAGCCGGATTTCGATACTTGTTCGAATTGATCAGTTATTAGATCATTTCGGTGTTCCATGACTTTGGCATTTTGCCTTTTTCTAGATTATGATGCTAGTACTGTCCAGTTCACAGTACCATATATATATGTTGCAATTAGTACATTTATGTTTTTAAGGCTGTTTGCACGCAGTTGCAATTTAGTCATTTGTGTTGTTATCACTTGAGTTGAACCCAATTTCGGGGTTTGACCTTGTGATCATTTGTGACTTTCACTGAGCTTTTGTGTATCTCTTGTGATAGTGGCGAGGCAGTACACGCGTGCGTGTGCTGCAGCCCTATCAGATTTGACAGCTTTAAATTGATGTTTCGATTTGTTGAATTGTTTCGTTGGTTAATTTCAATGTTTGGAGTTGTATTCTGATTTGGATTGCTGATTTGTTGTTTAACACTATGTAGTGTTATATTTGCCGTTATCCAATTCTCGTATCGAGAGTTGAATATACGAGATTTCCGTGATTGTCGTCTATTTGATGTTGATTATTATTGCTTCTATGCATTAATAACTGAGTTTGAATTAGACTGACCCGTGTATTATTTTCTTTTGAATATAATACTCGGGTCAGACCCGAGTTATTTCAGGTTGTAGATTTCCTTCTTTGAGTTGCTGTTCGGGATTTGAAGACCTTTCACATCTTTTGAAGTTGTCAGTGTCATTTTGTAGTAGTCGTGTCATTGTATAAAACGATATGTATTCATGTATATTAGTCGATATTGTACTTGTATATATAACTTCTAGAGTCGACAGTTGCAGTTGTATCATATGTATTGTGTCAACTATGTATTAACTGACATCAGTTATATATATATATGAGATTTTTTGTTAATCTGTGTTCCGCATTTATATTATCTGTGTTATTGTTATATCTAATGTCCTAAACTATTATGAACCGTCGTAGTTCGTTTTATACTAGTATTGGGTATGTCGATGGGAGTAAATAAATAATAGATGAAAAATAAAAAGTATATACTACTTCTATCGAGATAACCAATATTAGTGTAAGGCCAATTACGGATGGTCGCTCCTATCCAGCCTTATTCTTCGTAATAATAGACAGTATTCCTTTTAATACTCTTTGTTATTATGAGCATAGAGGTGGGGCATCACAATTTTGGTGCTTGGAATTTGAAGATGGAAGCGATGCTAAATAAAGAAAAGACATTTAAAATTGTCTCTGCACTTGAAAGGCTGAAGGATTTAGGAGTTGATATGTTAAAGAGATGGAGGAGGAAGCTTTACCACTATCTAGTTAAGCTATCATATGAGGTCCTTCGTGAATTCTCCCATATTAAGACAATAAAGAAATTATGGGAAGAATTATTTGCAACCTATCTGAACAAATCTCTTACCAATTGCATCATCCTATAACAACAGCTTTACGCTTTTAAAATGAAGCTGGGTAAGATTTTATGGAACAATGTGATACCTTAAATAATTTATTTGTTAATCTAAAAGTAGCTAAAGTTGATATTACTGATGAAGCCAAGCAGTTTTTCTTTTATGTTCTTTACCTAGAGAATATACTGCTTTGTAAATTTTATGATATATGGGTGCAGGAAAATTAGTCTTTCTAATGTGAAGGTCGGTTTGCATAATGAAGTATCAAGGGGCATATTAGGTAGTACTAGTTTAGACAATGATTTTAAAGGCTTGTTTGTCCAAAGTAGGAGAAGTAAGTTTAAACTCAAATTTGGTGGAGGTCATAGAAAATCAAGGTCTATGTCTAGAGGACCTATTGATAAACTTTGTTATAGTTGTAAAAAGCCTAGGTATATAATTGCAATTTGCCCAAAGTTGGAGAAAAATAATGAAGCTCCTAAGAAAGCTTCAAAAGTTACTACAGAGACTTCACAAACTGATACAAAGAGCGACGTAGATGTTTTCACTGCTTCTGGCTCTACTACAAAGAGTCATTTATGGATCATTGATATCAGATCAACTTATCATATGAAACGTAGCAAGAACTATTTTCCACTTACAACGTGGTTGATTGGGGAGAGGTTCTAATGAACAATGATGCTTCTTACCATATGATGGAGGTTGATAGTGTGACGATTAAGATTCATGATGGTGTTGTTCGCATTATTATTGATGTTAGGCACGACTGATTTGAGGAGTCTTATTTTTGTTGGAGCTTTAAGTAGGTTTGTGCTGAAAATTGTTATTGAAGGAGAAAAATTAAAAGCAACAAAGGATTCTCTTATTATTATGAAGGAAATGTGGAAGGGGAACCTTTATTTGCTGAAGAGTATCACTGTTAGGAGATTCAGCCACTATGAGATATATTAAAAGCGTGGTTTGATAGTGTTTTAGAAAATAGGGTTGGTTAACAGCGTTCAACACGCCAGGTTTAGCTTTGTGAAGGGTGCATAATTGGCTAGTAGACAAAAGTTTCTTTTGAAATTGGAAAACGTAAGTACAAAGCTATTTTTGAGTACGTGCATATAGATGTTTGAGGGCCCGCATCTTGCTTTGGGTGGAGTCAAGTACTTTGTTTCCTTTATAGATGATTTCTCTAGAGAAGTATGGGTATACTTTATGCAATCTAAGAGTGAAACCTTTGTTAAGTTTTGGGAAGTGGAAAACTATTATTGAAAACAGTTAGGAAGAAATTAAAGGTTCTTCTTCAGAATATGATGCTGAATTTATGTCTTAGAAATTAATTAATTTTGTGTGTTCGAAGGAATAAAGAGACATTACACCACACCTGATGACCCTCAGTCTAATAGGGTTGTTGAACACATGAATTAGAAATTGTTGGAAAGAACTTGTTGCCTCAGACCCTTGCTGGTGTAAAGGAGTTTTTGGCAGCAGCTTTATCTATGCGGCATTCCTCATCATTGCATACCTTCACCTCTATAAACATGAAGATCACAGAATAAGTATGTAAATAAGAGCCTGTTGATTATTCATTTCTCCAAGTGTTTGGTTGCCAACTTATGTCAGTGAGAGAAAAGGAAAGCTGGATCTGATGTCGTGTAATTGCATTTTTCTTAGTTATAAATGAGGAGTGAAGTGGTATATGATGTGGTGTCCTAATAGTAGATGAATTATTACTAGTAGACATTTGTGATTTTTGATGAAAATGCTTTGTTGAAGGATGAGCATACATCAACCAATGATAGTTCGAGGACAGTTTTAGAATACCAAACCGATGGCAAATCATCATACTATTTCCATAAGTTACAAATGGTTTTTCCAATGGCACCTTGTTTGATAAGGATAATTTTCAAGTTCAAACTTACGGGTGGAGCTCAATCTCAATCTAAGCTCGTTCGTTAAAGGAAGAAACCAAGATGGCTTGATGACTTTGTGGGACTTAGTATTAAAGAAGTGGATTTTTTTTTCATAATGGTTAGCGGTCGTTTCTTATCATGAAACTATTTTCTCATTTTGATCAACTTGGCTTGAAAGATGATTAGAAGTCACACCATGATATTGCACTACAAAAGATATTGAATAGGTGTTGAGATAGGTAAGAAGTAAAGGAAAAGTATGAAGCATAAATAGCATTGATATGCTGAATTTTCCTACAAAGGTATTCTATAGTTTAATTCAAAGTAATAAAAGGACATATTGGTCACATGTGTCTACATGTGTCTACCCTTATGAGGGAAGGAAGAACCACTTTCTAGCACACAGTGTGTGAACTTTAATCACTTGGATTTTTACTATTTATTGCTTTCGGTTATCTTCATTATTTATTTTCACTATAGCTTCTCAGTACAAAATGTTTGAGGATACAAAAGATTTTTTGATGCAGCCCAGAATGATGAAGAGTTAGGTCACGTACGACCTAACGAATCCTTTAAGTCGTTACTGGTTGATGAAGCACAAGTTGGTAAAGTGTTAGGTCACGAACGACCTAACGAGGCCTTTAAGTCGCTCCAACGACTTAGTAAAGCTCGCAAACGACCTACTGAAGACTCGCGAGCTAACGAGTTGAAGGGAAAAGCGCTCAAACGACTTAACGAGTTACGACCTATGCTAGGTCGTGGGAAGATATGGGGAGATAGGTCGCTCATTTTAGGTCGCTTCGATGCTTCAAATGAAGACTTTCATGAGCTACGACCTACGATAGGTCGCGTGAACGACCTACGACCTAAGTTAGGTCGCGAGATGCTTTAGGTCGCCAATTGCTATGATTTGCTGAAACTCATGCCGCCTAGACTTCTGGAAGACGCTGCCTTGTTTTCGGTCAAGTCTTAAGTCGTGAGGTTTAGATCGTGATATTTTTAAGTCGTGATGTTTAGGTCGTGGACGACCTATATGTTGTATTGAAAGTGTGGAGTTGTAATGTGTTGTGTTGTTTTCTTTGTACTGTTGTTAAGTCGCTGCCGACCTTAGTTAAGTCGTAAGTCGTCTGTTTTAAGTCGTCTACGTTTTAGGTCGTGATGTTTTAGGTCGTGGCCGACCTAAGTGTTGTACAAATTTCTGTGTGTGCGTTGTAACTTCTATAAATAGGCTGGTGGTTCCATTTGTAATGGTTGTTGATTTTTGAATAAAATTCTTGTTTGTTAGCTTTGTGCTTTCAATTAAATTGGTAGTTGAGTGTAATCTCCTATCTCCACCTTCGACATTCGAGTGCGCTCAAATCTTCGATCGTTGAAGCCGATTCGCGGAATCAAGTGCGCTTGATCAACGCTTGAAGAATTGAAGATCTCTTTTCACGGTATCGTGTGCGATCAATGTGTCAGAGATAGCTAGAATTCGGTATCTTCGGATCAATGAATTTGGGCATTTCAGTATTCATCAATCCACCGATTGCCATTTTCATCGATCTACCTTGTTTTTGTTTAATCCGCTGCGTCAGTTTGTTATCAGAGCTTGTTTTAGCCAATCATAGCTAAAATCGAGTCTTGGAGCCAAGGAATTTGAAGTTGTGTTCATCGTGTTCATCGCAAAGTTGCAACAAGTTTGGAGTTTACGATCCATAGCTGTTTGGATCAAAGTTGGAGAAGTGTTTGGATTTGCGCGGGAAGTATTTGCGCGCCAAGCTTTGAATTGTTAAAAAGGACGTGCGAGCTAGTAAAGCGCCGAGCAAAGTTAGGTCATTTGATCGTGAGACGAGCTAATTGAGTTGAAGTTTTGAAATTTCGAAATTTGAATTTGTTGAAAATATTTGTGAAATCAATCATGCCACCGAGGAGAGCAAATCGACATCAAAATATTGAAGCATTGTATCGAAGAGAGGAGGCCGATCAAATGGAGCAACGTATGCATGAAAAATTTGATGAAGGTATTGGTAGACTGGAGAGAATGATGCTTGAATTGAATCAAAGTAGAAGAAGAAATTCACCTGAATCAATCCATGGAGGAAGTAGAGTTTCGCCACATTCAGACCGAGGGAGGAGAGAAAATCATGATCATAGAAGTGCTGATAACTGTAGTGGGAATGATAATGATCGTGATAGAAGGAAAGTAGATCGGAGGGATGTTGGTGGTAGAAGTGGAAGTGGAAGAGATGTGGGTGGATGGGATAGACAACGATATACATCAGTTTTTGACGAGGAGTTTGACGGTGACAGGGGAAGTGTTCAATTCCGAGATTGAGATCAGGGACGACGTCAGTATCGGGATGTTGAAGATGATCGACGTTGGGAGTCTGGGATGAAGACTGAAATACCGGAATTCAAAGGTGGTATGCAAGCTGAGGAGTTCTTAGATTGGTTGTCTAATGTGGAAGAGATTTTTGACTTCAAGGAAGTTCCAGAACATCGTAGAGTGAAGTTGGTTGCTACAAGGCTGAGGGGTAGAGCTTTGGCATGGTGGCAGCAAACCAAACTTACACGTGAACAGATGGGGAAGTCAAAGGTTGAATCATGGGAAAAGATGAGGAAAATGATGAAAGCTACTTTCTTGCCTTATAACTATCAATCGCTTATGTATCAGAGGTTGCAGAACTTGAGGCAAGGAACGAAATCTGTGAATGACTATGCTGACGAATTTTATCAACTGATTGCAAGGAACGATATCATGGAGATGGAGGAACAGTTAACAACCAGATTTGTTGGAGGTTTGCGAATGCAGATACAGGATATGGTTAACATGTTCGATCCCAAATCTGTAGCAGAAGCACACCAGAAGGCGTTGGTTTGGGAGAAACAAGGAAGACGAGGAGGTGGTGTGTTTACAAATTCCAACAATCCAGTGAAGGGTGTTAGTGGAAGTTCTAATGTTTCAAAAGCTGTTGCAAAACCAGTTGTGAATGAGGTTGGGAAGATGAAAGTCAATAATGGTTTCAAGTGTTATAATTGTCAAGAAATGGGCCACAAAAGTAATGAATGTCCAAAGCCGAAGAAGAGAGCTATGATAGCGGAGGTTGAGGATGAGGACGAGGAAGCTGAATGTTCCAATTCATTACCTGATGAGAAGGAAGAGGAAGTGTCAGGAGACGAAGGTTGTAATCTGATGATGAGGAGGTCTTGTTTGACACCAAAGCAAGAGGAGGATTGTAGTTGGTTGAGGAGCAATATTTTTCAGTCGACATGTACTATTCTGGGGAAAGTTTGCAAATTTGTTATTGATGCTGGAAGCTGTGATAATATAATTTCGTCGGAGGCTGTGAGGAAGTTGGCATTGAAGATTGAGAAACACCCGAAACCGTACAAGTTGGCTTGGTTGAGAAAAGGCGGGGAAGTGAAGTTTGGACAAAGGGCTCGTGTGAATTTTTCAATTGGAAAGAAATACAAGGATGAAATCTGGTGCGATGTGGTAGATATGGATGTCTGTCATTTGTTGCTGGGGAGACCGTGGCAGTATGATAGGGTGGTGCAACATGATGGGCGTACCAACAGTTACATTTCTTGTTCGAAGGCACGAAGATTACTCTAGTTCCAAAGAAGCGACAACAGGAAGAAAACAAACTGGAGGAGATTGAAGAGTTGAAAACTTTATTATCATTGAAGGAGTTTGTTAAGGAGGTTGAAGAGGAGCCCGAAGTATTCTTGTTGATTGGATGAGAGAGTCGTGAAGAGGTTGAGATTCCAGAAGAAGTGAAACCAGTGTTTAAAGAGTTTGAAGATGTATTCCCAGATGAGTTACCAAAGGAGTTACCACCACTAAGAGACATTCAACATCAAATTGATCTTGTTCCGGGAGAAATGTTGTCACACAGACCACATTATCGAATGAGTCCGAAGGAACATGAAGAATTAAGGAGGCAGGTGGAAGAATTTCTTAAACAAGGACGAATACAGGAGAGTTTAAGTCCATGTACTGTACCAGCATTACTCGTACCGAAGAAGGATGGTTCATGGAGGATGTGCACCGATAGTCGGGCATTAAATAAGATTACAGTGAGATATAGATTTCCGATGCCGAGGCTTGATGATTTGTTGGATCAATTAAGCGGAGCTACTATATTTTCGAAGATTGATTTGAAAAGCGGTTATCATCAAATTCGAATCAGACCAGGAGATGAATGGAAGATGACATTCAAGACGAGGGAAGGATTGTATGAATGGCTGGTCATGCCGTTTGGTCTTTCGAATGCACCGAGTACATTTATGTGGGTGATGAATCAGATTTTTAGACCATTCATTGGGAAGTTTGTAGTGGTGTATTTTGATGATATTCTGATATACAGTGGAAGCGCAGAGGAACACTTGCAACATCTGAGAGAAGTATTGATGGTACTGCAACAGGAACAGTTTTATGCTGCAACGAAGAAATGCATGTTCATGACGCATAGTGTTTTATTTCTGGGGTATGTTGTATCAGAGGAGGGGATACAGATGGATCAGAGTAAAGTAGAGGCGATTAGAGATTGGCCACAACCCAAGACGATAACGGAAGTTCGGAGTTTTGATGGGTTGGCGTCATTCTATCGAAGGTTTATTCCACACTTTAGTAGTGTGATGGAACCTGTGACTGATTGTATGAAGGGTAAACAGTTTGCTTGGACCAAGGAAGCAGGGATTGCTTTTGAGCGAATTAAAGAACTCTTGACTTCAACACCAATTCTAGTATTACCAGATTTTCAGCTGTTGTTTGAGCTACACACTGATGCGTCAAAGGGGACGTCCTATTGCATATTTTAGTGAGAAGCTATCGGGAGCGGAGATGAGATATAGTACATATGATGTGGAATTTTATGCTGTTGTGCAAGCTATTAAACACTGGAGACACTATCTATTAAAGAAAGAGTTTGTTCTTTACACTGATCATGAGGCGTTGAAGCATTTACAAGGGCAAGACAAGATTTCAGCGAGACATGCATCGTGGATTGCATATCTGCAACAGTTTACTTTTGTTGTTAAACACAAGTCAGGAGTGATGAATCGTGTGGCTGATGCTTTGAGTAGGAGGAGTCATTTATTGACAGCAATGAAAGTTGAGGTGATAGGTTTTGAATTATTGCCGGAGCTGATTGAAGAAGATCCTTACTTTATGAAATTTGTTGAAAAAGTTAAGGAGGGGAATGCTGATGAATTTCTGTTGGTGGATGGTTTTCTGTTTAAGGGAAATCGATTATGTATTCCAGAGGGCAGTTTGAGAATGAAGATCATCAAGGAGTTGCATGAGGAAGGACATGTAGGACGGGATCGTATGTTACATTTGATTTCTCAATCTTACTTTTGGCCATCAATGAGGAAAGAAGTGGAAAGATTTGTGGAGCGATGTCATATCTGTCAGGTTTCGAAAGGAACTGCGACCAATGCTGGATTATATATGTCGTTACCTGTACCAACTAAGCCTTGGGTTGATGTGAGTATGGACTTTGTGTTGGGATTGCCGAGAACACAGCGTGGTAATGATTCCATTTATGTGGTGGTTGACCGATTTTCGAAAATGACACATTTTATTGCTTATAAGAAGACGACGGATGTTGTTCATATTGCTCAGTTATTTTTCAAAGAGATATATCGACTTCATGGATTGCCAGAATCTATTGTTTCGGATAGGGATACTCGTTTTCTGAGCCATTTTTGGCTAAGTTTGTGGAAGATGGTGGGAACGAAATTGAACTTTAGTAGCGCTTATCATCCGCAGACAGATGGACAGACCGAGGTTGTGAACAGATCATTGGGGAATTTGTTGAGATGTCTTATGCAAGACAATCTGAAGAGTTGGGATATGAAGCTATGTCAAGCAGAATTTGCTTATAACCATGCAGTGAACCGGAGTACTGGATTCAGCCCATTTCAGATTGTATATTCTAGTTTGCCCAAGGGACCGTTGGACTTAACGGTAATACCACAACCGAAAGGGACAGTCAAGCGGGCTGTTGATTTTGTTGACGAATTGGCGGAATGTCATAAAATCGTTCAGGACCGATTGGAAAAAGCGAATGAAAAGTACAAGCGATCTGCGGATTTGAAGCGAAGAAGCATTGAATTTAATGAAGGAGATTTAGTATATGCCGTACTAACGAAAGATCGTTTTCCAGTGGGAGCATACAATAAACTTAAAGCACGAAAGATTGGTCCTGTAACAATTGTGAAACGGATCAATGAAAACGCTTACAGGTTGAAGCTGCCTGAGGATGTGTACACGTCTGACATGTTTAATGTTAAACATCTGATACCGTATCATGGGAATGAGTTTGTTGTGGAAGAAGAGGGCGCAAATTCGAGGACGAATTTTTCTCAACCTGGGGAGGATGATGCAGCACAGAATGATGCCCAGAATGGTGAAGAGTTAGGTCGCGTACGACCTAACGAATCCTTTAAGTCGTTACTGGTTGATGAAGCACAAGTTGGTAAAGTGTTAGGTCGCGAACGACCTAACGAGGCCTTTAAGTCGCTCCAGCGACTTAGTAAAGCTCGCAAACGACCCACTGAAGACTCGCGAGCTAACGAGTTGAAGGGAAAAGCGCTCAAACGACTTAACGAGTTACGACCTATGCTAGGTCGTGGGAAGATATGGGGAGATAGGTCGCTCATTTTAGGTCGCTTCGATGCTTCAAATGAAGACTTTCATGAGCTACGACCTACGATAGGTCGCGTGAACGACCTACGACCTAAGTTAGGTCGCGAGATGCTTTAGGTCGCCAATTGCTATGATTTGCTGAAACTCATGCCGCCTAGACTTCTGGAAGACGCTGCCTTGTTTTCGGTCAAGTCTTAAGTCATGAGGTTTAGATCGTGATATTTTTAAGTCGTGATGTTTAGGTCGTGGACGACCTATATGTTGTATTGAAAGTGTGGAGTTGTAATGTGTTGTGTTGTTTTCTTTGTACTGTTGTTAAGTCGCTGCCGACCTTAGTTAAGTCGTAAGTCGTCTGTTTTAAGTCATCTACTTTTTAGGTTGTGATGTTTTAGGTCGTGGCCGACCTAAGTGTTGTACAAATTTCTGTGTGTGCGTTGTAACTTCTATAAATAGGCTGGTGGTGCCATTTGTAATGGTTGTTGATTTTTGAATAAAATTCTTGTTTGTTAGCTTTGTGCTTTCAATTAAATTGGTAGTTGAGTGTAATCTCCTATCTCCACCTTCGACATTCGAGTGCGCTCAAATCTTCGATCTTAGAAGCCGATTCGCAGAATCAAGTGCGCTTGATCAACGCTCGAAGAATTGAAGATCTCTTTTCACGGTATCGTGCGCGATCAACGTGTCAGAGATAGCTAGAATTCGGTATCTTCGGATCAACGAATTTGGGCATTTCAGTATTCATCAATCCACCGATTGCCACTTTCATCGATCTACCTTGTTTTTGTTTAATCCGCTGCGTCATTTTTTAATGGAGAAGATGAATATATTTAGCGGAGATGATCATAAATGGTAGAGTTATAGTGTATATTTTGCGGAGAGTGATATGTTGATTTCTTTATCATTTACTTGCCTTTTTATAGCTGAGATTTGGCTAAAATATTTCCTTTATTTGCGCACTGGGAATTGGTGGAAAGATTCCTCTGATATTAGTTTCCATTTAAAAAGGGTTTGCTGTCTAATTTGAGCATTTGACAATGAAGAGATTGAATTTGAATGAAGTTGTGATGATGTGGTGAAGTTCTAGGTAGATTTGAGTAGTCAGGACTAGAACACAACCGTTACTCCAAGGTCGGGCTTGAGCTACTTTTGTAACACCCCATATTTTAGTAACATTATTTTGGATATTTAATTAGTTAAATTAAATATAATAATGTAATGATTAGGGGGATTGAGATTTGTGATTAATAGGGGTAGTCGTGCCATGTTAATGAATAAACTAAAATAAGCTAACATGAATTAAAATAGATAAGGAAAATAGGGGGGGGGTTAAAATATGAAAAAGAATATTTTAACACCCTAAACCTTAGCCGTGCTGACACACATATTCCTTTGAAAAAAATTAAAACTTGAGGTTGGCCACCATTAGCAAGAGCAAGAGGAAGATAAACAAGAAAAGCTAAGGAAGAAGATTAATCAAATCAAAGCTATTCAAATCTCAAACTCCATAATCTCAAAGCTAAGGTAAATAATGACTACATCTCATTTTTTAGTTGTTTTCGGTTTTAAGATGAATCTAAAGTATTTGGCAAGATTATGCCATGTTTTTGAATGATTAAGTGATTATATATGCTTGTTGATGATTTATGCTTATTCATATATGTTTTATGATATGTTTTAATGTGAAAACCCTATTAATTGACATCCAAATGCCTTGCGATTTTAGATTTAGATCAGAAATGATATTTTAGAGATGGGTTTCAATTTTCATAATTTTCTAAAATGTAGATTTTATATTAATTTTCTAGTAAGGAAAATGATTATTTGGGTATAAAATTATTTAGGGTTAAATAATATAAGTTTTGGGTCAGAAATTAAAATATGTTGGAAAACATATAAAAAAAATGATTTCCTGGAATTTTGTTGAATATTCCTAAGTGTTTTACTAGATATATAAAATTACTTAAGGTATGGGACTTAATTTTTTTATATATTTATAAAATGAGAAGGGGTATTTTATAAATAATTAAATTGTTTATTTCTGAAATATTGGCAGCACTTTTAGAAAAGAAAATTAGTAACCAAAATTGACAAACAGGGCAGGTTAGTTGAAAAGAAATTCTTTTTAAAGTAAAAATTAGTCTTTACATGCGTTTAGCATGTTTCGCCACTTTCGGCACCAAGGGTTCCAACTTAGTAGTTCCGCCACCATCACCATCGAAACCAATGCGCATGGCATTAAAGACTTGGTGCACAACGAATTTAATACAGGCGGAAGGTATTAAGTCGAAACCAAGGGTTCCGAAGGGGTTGAAGCGCTACTTTGCTTTCAAATGAAAAACACGCCTTCTTTTCTTTCGAAGGGGATACTTTCGACTTGGTTGGCTTTCGGCTAAGTCAAATGTTTTAAAGGAATGGTTTTGAATGGGTTGTGGCTTTTGTTTTAAGTAAATGCTTTCGAATGGGGTCGAAACCCCTAGTTGCCGCCTTTCTACCTTTCGACACCAATGGTTTCGAAAGGTATACCTTACTTTTAAAACTTAGCCGCTTCTCCAATGCTTTCGGAAGGTTGGTTTCGACACCAACACTTCTTTACTTAGGAATTTCTTTCGAAAGAGTGCTTTCGACTTAAACATTTTATGACCCTTTTGCTCTATTGAAGGTAGAACCCAAATGGTTTCGAAAGAGATAGTTTTCAATGGTTTTGAAAGGTGATTCCACATGATAAATTGAAATCAAATGCTTTCGAAAGATTTTAAAGAATGGTTTTGAAGGGGTGGCTCCCTAATGATTTCGAAAGGTTTTAAAGGAAACGTTATTCCAATGTTTTCGAAAGACAATGTTAAGTGTTTTAAAGGTAGGATGTCTAAGGTTTTAATGCTTTCGAAGGAATGGTTTTGCCAATGTTTTCGAAAGGAATGTTTTGGCCTTTCGGCCTAAGTTATAAAGAAGGGTTTTACTTGGTTTCGAAAGGTGTACTTTCAATGGATTTGAAAGAAGGTACTTTCAAAGGTTTAAATGTTTTCATCAACAAAGATTTGAGTAAAGTATATATATAACATGGCAAGGTGATTTTGAGTAAAGCATAGAGTATATATTTTCCTTGTTTAAGTTTGATTTAAAGGTTTTTAATAAATTTGAGATGAAAATGTTTTCAAGGAAAATTTAAAAGGGAGATTACCCTAAGTAAAATGACTCAGATATTAGAATACCAGATGGGACTGGTATAGGGTCGCACCATATACATTAGCTATTAGCCCCAGTTAATTTAGTCCAAAATTCCAGTGTGTAGGGCTTGGTCACAAGTAATACTAAAATGATGATCACACGCAGAAGGGAATATATATTTGTATACAGATAGGTTATTGGTGAGCCCACAAAACCATTAGGATCAGGTGACCCTGGGGAAGATAAGTAAGGGACAGACCGTCTAGAAGAGAAGTATCTAACAGATAAGTTAGGGACAGACCGTCCAGAAGAGGAGTATCTAACAAGTGTTAGATTATTTTATATATATTGTCTGGTAGGCCCGAGTCAGCCAAAGGTTAGTAGTTAGCTAAACAAAACTATAGTGTTCAGACAGATAGTCCATTTATTACATGGTATGTATGTTTATATGATAATGCTTTACGGTTTTAACCCGTTTTGATTGCATGAAATGATTTGCAAAATATATGTTTTATAAGGATATTAGTGAGGGGAAACCCGTTCTGCTAAGCGGCGTGGTCTCACTTAATATCAAATAACCGAGATGTATAGTATTACTTACACCAGGCTATATGTCTGACTCGAAGTTTATGTTTTTTCCCTAAAACTCTCGGGTGCTCAAAATTGATTTGAGTAGGCTGAGGGTTGAGGTTTACAGGTTTTTAGTAGTTTGGCGAATAAGCTTCCGGAGACGAGCATGTGGCTGACGGATAGCTATTTAGGAGTTGCCGTTTTATTTCGTTTGATTCTGTTGTGTTGTATTTAAGACAATTATGTCTATATAGTACTCTGGTCATCCAAGGCGGCATCTTCATATATCGCTCTTGGCGTGTTTTGTAATAATTATATTTGACCTTTACCCGGGAAACGATTATGGGATTATGTAAATGGATATGAAACATGTTTCGTGAAATGTAATGAAAAAAACTATTTTTGAAATCTGAGATTTTGTTTCATATTCATGTGCTTCTAATATTGTGGATACCATTAACATTACCGTATTTGGTCACCGAAAGTTAATACTATGGATGACGACAGCATCTGTATCGCTTAGCTTCGGGCCTCCAGATAGGGGATATTACAACTTGGTATCAGAGCATAGGTTTATGAAAAACTTTAAACTAAAAATGATTTTTGAAAACATAATCCTAAGGTATTATAGTAAGATCGGGGTATGGGATAACGCTATAGTAACGTACTTGTATTTGCTATATATAAGTATACGCTATATCTCTATTCTCCTATCTCTCTTAGGCCATTCTTTTGTATCCCACGAGGCTTGAATACAAATATGGATGCTAGAAGTGGAAGAGTTAACGTTGGAGGAGGAAGCACCACTATAAATGGAAATGCCAGACCGAATACTAGAAGGAACCCAGGTCAGGCACAAGCTGAATATGTTAGTGCTGGATTCCCACAAGTGGATATGGGAGCTATGTATCAGTATTTTGTGAACATGATGCAAGCTGGAATTGCTGCTGGAGTGGATGGAGGAAATGCTGGAGGAGTGAACCAAGAAGCTTCGATGGTGAATAACTATGCTATCCTGAGTGGAGATTATGTTAAGCTTGGAGGAAAACCCTTTATTGGAACTGAAGATGCTACTGAGGTGGAGAACTGGTTGTTGCATTCTGAGAGGATCTTTGCTGACTTGAGGCTCAATGATGAGCAGAAGAGGAGGCTTGCTTCCAGACAGCTTCTAGGAGCAGCTTTATTCTGGTTTAATAGTGTGACGGTTGGAGTTAATGAAGTGGAGATGACATGGGATGAGTTTAGGAGAAGGTTCCAAGAGAGGTTCATGTTAGTGATGGCGTAGACACCTTTGCTTAGAAAGTTTGCTGAGTTGGAACAGGGGAAGATGTCTGTATTGGAATATGCTAGAAGGTTTGAGGAGTTGTCAAGGTATGGACAAGCCACTGTGGATACTGTGATGAAGAGAAATGAGAAGTTCATAAAGGGGTTGAAGTCTGAGTTGGTAAGGGCTACATTACCTCATATTAGGGATCCTTGTGATGTTGTAGTAGAGATGGCTTTAAGACATGAGGAGATGCTTGCTTCTCTGGAGAAGAATAAGGTGAAGGAGGTCCAGGTGGGGCAGAGTCAGAAAAGAAAATTCTTTCATAAGAAGGGTGCTTAGAAAGGTGGAGCCGCAAAGAAAGAGAAGTCGGAGGTTGTTTGCTATAAGTACGATAAGAAGAGACATTTTTCTAATGAATGCCGTACTGGAAAGGCAAAGGAAGTGATCGGGAAGAAGAATATCAGATGCTTCAACTGCGATCAGATTGGTCATTATAAGAATCAATGCAAAGAGCCTGCTAAGGATGTAAGGGGCAAAGTATTTGCATTGGAACCTGCTACATCAGGACCAATAGCGTAAGAGAAAGGGAAGGCAGTGTTGGGAGGTACGCTTCTGATCCATGGTATGTCTGTTAGCGTTCTGTTTGATACCGGTGCATCGCATTCTTTTATATCTCATTGTTTGTAGATAAGCTTAACCTAGAACCCTCATGTTTAGTTACTTCCTTAAGGGTTGCAAATCCAATTGGAGGGTATGCGACACTTAGGATGAAGTGTGACCACCTAGAGTTTGCTTTGTTAGGTCATACCTTTGTTTGCAGTTTGCATATGTTTGACCGGATTGTATATACCGTAGAAAACCCTAGTTGTTAGGTGAATGCTTTGTTGGGTGTAATGGAGTTGGAAGACGAGTTGAATCGAGTTTTCGTGGTTAGAGAATTCATGGATGTTTTCGAGTCGGTAGTAGGATTGCCACCGGAATGAGCCATTGAGTTCCGGATAAATTTAGTGTCTGGAGCAGAACTAGTGAGTAGGCCGCCAAACAGGATGACACCTACATAAATGAGAGAGCTGAAGGTGCGGTTGGTGGATTTGGAAAGCAAGAGTTTTACTAGACCGAGTTGTTCACCATGGTGAGAAACCGTAGTGTTTGCTAAGAAGCCGGATGGATTGTTGAGGTTATGTATCGATTATCGTAAGTTGAATGAGAAGACAATAAAGAATCAATATCCACTGCCTAGAATTGATGATTTGTTCGATCATTTGAGTGGAGCCAAGGTATTTTCTTAGTTGGATTTAGCAACAGGTTTCCATCAGCTTAGAGTAGCAGAGGATAGTATACCTTTGACGGCGTTTAGGACTAGATATGGATCGTATGAATGGTTAGTTATGCCGTTCGGACTAACTAATGCGCCGACATTCTTTGTGGATCCAATGAACCAAATTTTCCAGGAGAACTTGGATAGCTTCGTATTGGTGTTTACAGATGATATTTTGATATACTCTAAAGATGAAAGGCAGCATGAAGTTCATTTCAGAATTGTGCTTGAGACGCTGAGGCAGAATCAGCTGAAGGCAAAGTTTTCGAAGTGTCATTTCTGGAAGAAAAAAATGAAGTTTCTTGGTCATGCAGTCTCAGAGAAAGGGCTGTCTGTAGATTTGACTAAGATTGAAGCGGTGAATAATTGGAAGAGACCCGAGACAGTGACCGAGATAAAGAGTTTTCTTGAATCAGCTCGGTATTATAGAAGGTTCATTAAGGATATTTTGCATATAGCAGCACCGATGACCAAGCAACGAGAAAAGATGTGAAGTTTTGTTTGGACCGATAAGTGTGAGGAAGCATTCCAGAGCTTGAAACACTTATTGACCCATGCACCTGAGTTGGTTGTTCCGGAAGGGAATCAGGATTTGATAGTTTATACAGATGTGTGTGGAACTTGATTAGTAGTTGTGTTAATGTAGAGAGGTAAAGTGGTTGCCTATGCTTCTTGACAGCTTAAACCGCATGAAGTAAAATATCCAACGCATTATTTGGAATTAGTTGCGGTGATTTTTGCATTGAAGGTACGGAGACATTACCTTTTGGGAGAGTGGTTTGAGCTTTACACGGATCATAAGTCATTAAAGTATTTGTTCTCTCAGAAGTAGCTGAACATGAGACAACAAAGATGGTTAGCATTTTTAGCCGCTTATGACTTTGGAATTGAATACACACCAGGGAAAGGTAATAAGGTTGCAGATGCACTTAGCAGAAAGCATCGGAATGCAGTGTTGGCAATGATAGCAGAGTGGAAAGATTTGTAAGCGTTGTCGACTTGCAGGGTGCAGTGGAGATCTGAAGTTAGGTCTAGTGGAGAATCTGTTGTGTTGTCTTGTTTAGAAGTTCGACCGATGATGATCGAAAGAATTGCTTCTAAACAGATGGAGGATCCGGTATTAGTTAAACGGATCAGAAAGTTAAAGGAAGGAACGGAGAGCGATGACTTAAAGGATTTTAGTCTTGACCAGAATGGATGGTTGAGAAAGAAAGGTAGGTTATGTGCTCCGAAAGAAGACATAAGGAAGGAAGTTTTAGAGGAATGCCATCGTTCGAAGTTCATTATTAATCCAAGAGGAACTAAGATGTATCAGGATATGAAGCGGAGTTTCTTTTGAGAATGAATGAAAAAGAATGTTGGCTTATTGGTGAAGCAATGTTTGAACTGTCAGCAGGTAAAAGCCGAACATCAAAAGCCAAGTGGGTTGCTTCAGCAATTAGATATTCAGGTATGGAAGTGGGATTCTTTTTCTATGGATTTTATAGACGGATTGCCAAGATCTAATAGAGGAAATGAAAGTATATGGGTGGTAGTGGGTAGATAAACCAAAAGTGCCCATTTCATTCCAGTTAAGTCAACTAGGACGACACTTGTTTTAGCTAAGTTGTTTCTGAAGAATATAGTTAGACTTCATGGAATTCCTAGTGGTATAGTAAGTGATAGAGATTCCTTATTCACTACCTATATGCTACCCTGTAAACCCTCTCCTTCATGTTAAATCGCAAATCATAGACTTCAAAAAAAAAGCAAACGATCGTTGAAAAAAAATATATAATCGATCGAACGATCGCGACTAGGTAGTAGAGGGAGGCGATTCTTGTTCGCCGCGAGCAGGTTAGTTTGGAGCACGCGATGGCGATCGGTTAGGGTTTTAGGTTTTCCTGTCTTATCTCGTGTGCGAGTATATGCTATGGTAGTGGCGGCTGCAGGCGGGCGGCGCGTGGGGTTCAGCGGCGGTCGACGATTGTTGGCAAGAGGCGATCGATTTGACGCGAATATATATATATAGCGATCGAGCTGGGAGGTAGAAAGCGGGCTTGGTACTGTAGCGTGGATGATGGGGTAACGGCTTTGTTTAAGTTTGCTAATTATTTTTATTTTGTTAATTAGGTTTTAATTATCGTATACTAATATATTGCATAACTTTTGCGTTCGAGATTGGATTCGAGTGCGGTTTGTTGCACTGGATTCATATCGACATCGTCTACGCCATGGAATCGAAGTGGAATTTATTTGAAGCTGAAATATTTTCAGATTCAAATAAAAAGGTGAGTGTTTATACGCTCACAATTGACTCAAATAATTTTTATGTTAGTTAAATTTAAATCATGAAGTGATGTAATTTATTGATTGTTGTTTGATAAATTTAATTGGCATTTAAATGGATATCTGAATTAATTAATAGAATTTGAATTGACAGTTAAATTGAAATTAGAATTAAATTGTTAAAAAAAATTTAATTATTGAAAATTGATAAAAAATTTGTGAATTATTGATTGTTTGGATGATTGATTGTGATGGATGAAAATTGATTGATATTTGAATGATGGGATATTTATTTATTTTATATATATATCATGCTATCATTCTGTATATTATTTACAGTATATAAAACTGTAAATCGAATTATTTCGAGTAAATTAAGTAATAGGTAAAAATGATATATACTTATGACATTTATTTTGGATTAAAATGATATATATCCATTCCTGAACTAAAATTGAAATAATTGATTCACTTGGCCATAGGGTAAAAAATTATATACGAACACCGAATTGGTTAAATTAAATGATTTTAAAATTTTGATTTGAACTTATTTAAACGGTTTTGATTTAAAGAAATAAAAATCAAATTTATGGAAATAAAATTATATTTGAACTTGTGCTCGAAATGTTAAAATTTAAATTTGATAACAAGAATTGTTTAAAAAATCGAAGTTGAGATTTTGAAATTATAATCGAAATATGATTTGAATTTCAGAAATTAATTTGTTTTAAAAGATTGGACTTTTATTCGAACTTTGAATATTACTAAGTAAAAGTAATATAAGACGATATTTCAAAATTGAGCTTGGATCGAATTATATTTGAAGATTTGGATTTTTAATTGATATTGAAGGTAAATTTGATTTAAGTGTTTTTGAATCGATATTTTGAAAATCAAACTCGGAATTGGTATAAATCAAAATGGTTTAAATTTGAGAATTGAGTTGAAATTAATTTGGAATTGGAATTGAAATAAATTTGGAATTGGAATTGAAATAAATTTGGAATTGGAAGTGAAATTAATCTGGAATCGAAGTAAAATTCGACTTGAAATCGGAATTGAATAGATTAAATCAAAATGGAAATTTAAAGTGATTTGAATTGGGAAATTTTGGAATTGAGTCAGTTTGACTCTGAAACTATTTTCAAATAAATTATTTTAATATAAACTGTTTAAAAATCTATCTTCTTAAATATTCAAATTATTCTGATTTTCCAAACTATTTTAAACACTCAAACTATTTTAACTATTTAACTATTTTAAATTATTTATACTGTTTTCTAAAAATTCAAACTGGTCAAAAGGGTGGAATGTTTATATTTAAATCTTGGATTTAAATGTAAATTGGGCTAAAGTGAAGATATAACCAAAATTGAAATTCGAATCAAATTTTAAAGTGAAATCGATATATCGAACTGAATTGACATTTTGAAGTAAAATATGATTTTGTAGCGAATATGATGATTTCGAAATGGATTTTATTTTGAAACCAATATGATATTTTTAATATCAAGTATTTGTTTTCGAAATATAAAAGTACCAACCGGTGTGTAAAATAACGATGGGTTGTTAAAGAGACCGGGGTCTCTTATTGGCATACTCTCTATATATTGGAACCACTTTAACAACTGTGTACGCGGTGGATGATATCCAGAATGTAGTGGTTGAATTGTGAACGTTTATTGGAATGAAGTAAGAGAATGATGATGGATAGATTTGACACTCATGTCATAATTAAAATAACTAAAATAGGAGCCTATGTTTGGCCAATGAGGTTAGCTACCTCTAGCGACGTTGAGCCCTCATATTACTATTATGATTTCGTATCCGATGGGTGCATCTTTTATTTGGATTGATTGTCGCGGTCGGCCACAGATGGGTTACGACCAACCAGAAAGGGTAAACTGGTAGACTCCTTTCTTAGGCATTGCCTCACGTGCCTTATCATATTTATTCTTATACGAGCCCATTACGACTTTGGTTTAGTATTGTACCTATAGAGGACTCACTGGCTACCAACATTACTGGTTGTGTTACAGCTCCTACATAGACTACATGTTATAAAATGTGTTAAGGTGGATCAATGTAAAACCTTAACACTATTTTGATATTTATTTTACTGATAGACATTACCTATTATAGCGTATACTATTATATATAAATAGTTTAACGGATCCTTAGGAGATGGAAAATCCCATAACATCTCTTAAGTTATTGCACGCATGGTATACACTGGATAGAAGATGTAAAATCCCGTAAACATCTCTAACGACGTTACACTCATATTTTCATGATATTGATTTGACTTACATAAGAGTATTTTAGTCCTGACTCAAGTATTTGTCTTTTCATTACGCTCGGGTCAGTCCTGAGTTTTTCCAGCGTATTGAAGATTATTCTCTGGAGGACGAAGACAAAGATTTGGTATATTATTACTATTATTATTCTCTGCATCATGTTATTCTGCTGCATTTTATTTATCCCTGATGTATATACACAACTCTAATAAATGTTGTATAGATTATAATCAAATGTATGATATAAACAGCTTTATAAACTGTTTATTTGATTATTATATTTTGTCATTCCATTGGGAGATTCTGTGTTTGTTTTCTTCTTCTTTCCTTATTTTTATTAATTTTCCCCATTGATTATCTACGTTTCGGATTGTTTAAGTTGGACATGTGTGGATTATTATCGATTTAAACCTTTCGAAATGTGGGTCGTCACACTTGGAGTTCTCTGTTGGAGATCATGTTTTCATTAAGGTGTCACCAATGAAGGGTGTAATTAGATTCGGGAAATCAAGGAAGTCGGCACCGAGATTCGTAGGACCATTTCCTATTGTAGAGAGGATCGAGAAACTCGCGTATAAAAGAGTTACTTAATAGTTTGGCAGGAGTCTACGATGTTTTTCATGTTTCTCATCTAATGAAGTAAGACTACTATAACACCGACTGGTTTGATGATTTAATAGTAGAACCAGACCTGACTATAGTTAGAAAGCCAGTCCGGATAGTTGCGAGGGATGAGAAGAGGTTAATGAACAAGACAGTCAGATTAGTTAAAGTCCAATGGAGCGATGATGAGAGAGACTGTACTTGGGAGACTTAGATCAGGATTAGAGATGCTTATCCTAATTTGTTTGATGGTATGTTTTACCATTTTGAATGATTTGTTGTGTACCTTATCGTAATTTCGATGACGAAATTCTTTAAGGAGGGGAGATCGTAACATCCCATATTTTTAGTAACATTATTTAGGATATTTAATTAGTTAAATTAAATAAAATAATGTGATGATTAGGAGGATTGATATTTGTGATTAATAGGAGTAGTCGTGTCATGATAATGAATAAACTAAAATGAGCTAACATGAACTAAAATAGATAAGGGAAATAGGTGGGGGTAAAATACGAAAAATATATTTTAGTACCCTAAACCCTTAGCCGTGCTCACACACAAATTCATTTGCAAAAATTAAAACTTGAGGCCGACCAACATTAGCAAGAGCAAGAGGAAGATAAACAAGAAAAGCTAAGGAAGAAGATTAATCAAATCAAAGCTATTCAAATCTCAAACTCCATAATCTCAAAGCTAAGGTTAATAATGACTACATATCATTTTTCTAGTTGTTTTTGACTTTAAGATGAATCCGAAGTATTTTGCATGATTATGCCATGTTTTTGAATGATTAAGTGATTATATATGCTTGTTGATAATTTATGCTTATTCATATAGGTTTTATGATATGTTTTAATGTGAAAACCCTATTAAATGACATCCAAATGCCTTGCGATTTTAGATTTAGATCAGAAATGATATTTTAGAGATGGGTTTCAATTTTCATAATTTTCTGATTTAATGTGGATTTTATATCAATTTTCTAGTAAGGAAAATGATTATTTGGGTATAAAATTATTTATGGTTAAATAATATACGTTTTGGGTCTGAAATTAAAATATGTCGGAAAACATATAAAAAATGATTTCTGGAATTTTTGTAGAATTTTCCTAAGTGTTTTACTAGATATATAAAATTATTTAAGGTATGGGACTTAAATGTTTTATATATTTATAAAAGGAGAAGGGGTATTTTATAAATAAATTAAATTATTTATTTTTGAAATATTGGCAGCACTTTTAGAAAAGAAAATTAGCAACCAAAAATATTTTGACAAACATGGTAGGTTAGTTGAAAAGAAATTCTTTTTAAAGTAAAAATCAGTTTTTACATGCTTTTAGCATGTTTCGCCACTTTCGACATTAGGGGTTCCGACTTAGTAGTTCTGCCACCATCACCATCGAAACCAATGCTCATAGCATCAAAGACTTGCTGCGCAGCGAATTGGATATAGGCGGAAGGTATTGAGTCAAAACCAAGGGTCCCGAAGGGGTTGAAGCGCTACTTTGCTTTCAAATGAAAAACACGCCTACTTTGCTTTCGAAGGGTATGCTTTCGACTTGGTTGGCTTTCGGCTGAGTCAAATGTTTTAGAGGAATGGTTTCAAATAGGTTGCGCCTTTGGTTTAAGTAAATGCTTTCGAATGGGGTTGAAACCCTTAGCTGCCGCCTTTCTACCTTTCGACACCAATGGTTTCGAAAGGTGTACTTTGCTTTTAAAACTTAGCCGCTTCTCCAATGCTTTCGGAAGGTTGGTTTCGAAATCAACACTTCTTTACTTAAGAATTTCTTTCGAAAGAGTGCTTTCGACTTAAATGTTTTATGACCCTTTTGCTCTGTTGAAGGTAGAACCTAAATGGTTTCGAAAGAGATGGTTTTCAATGGTTCGAAAGTTGTTTCCACATATTATAAATTGAACTCAAATGCTTTCGAAAGGTTTTAAAGAATGGTTTCGAAGGGGTAGTTCCCCAATGATTTCGAAAGGTTTTAAAGGAAAGGTTATTCCAATGTTTTTGAAAGGTGATGTTAAGTGGTTTATAGATAGGATGTCTATGGTTTTAATACATTCAAAGGAATGGTTTTTCCAATGTTTTCAAAAGGAAGATTATGAATGATTTCGAAAGGAATGTTTTGGCATTTTGGCCTAGGTTATAAAGAAGGGTTTTACTTGGTTTCGAAAGGAGTACTTTTAATGGATTCGAAAGGGGTACTTTCAAAGGTTTAAATGGTTTCATCAACAAAGATTTGAGTAAAGTATATATATAACATGGCAAGGTGATTTCAAGTAAAGCCTAGAGTATATATTTTCCTTGTTTAAGTTTGATTTAATGGTTTTAAATCAATTTGAGATGAAAAGGTTTTCAAGGAAAATCTAAAGGAGAGATTACCCTAAGTAAAATGACTTAGACATTAGAATACCAGATAGGACTGGTATAGGATCACTCCCTATACATTAGCTATCAGCCCCAACTAATTTAGTCCAAAATTCCAGTGTGCAGGGCTTTGTCACAGATAAGACTAAAATGATGATTACACACAGAAGGGAATATATATTTGTATACAGATAGGTTATTGGTGAGCCCACTCTACCATTAGGATCAGGTGACCCTGGGAGAAGATAAGTTAAGGACAGACCATCCAGAAGAGAAGTGTCTAACAGATAAGTTAGGGATAGACCGTCCAGAAGAGGAGTATCTAAAATGTGTTAGACTATTTTATTTATATTGTCTGATAGGCCCAAGTCAGCCAAAGGTTAATAGTTTGCCAAACAAAACTATAATGTTCGGATAGATAGTCCATTTGTTACCTGATATGTATGTTTATATGATATTGCTTTACAGTTTTAACCAGTTCTGGTTGCGGGAAATGATTTTCAAAAGATATGTTTTATAAGGATATTAGTGAGGGGAAACCTGTTCCGCTAAGCGGCGTGGTCTCACTTAATACCAAATAACCGAGATGTATAGTATTATTCATACCATGCTTTATGTCTGACTCGAAGTTTATGTTTTCCCCTTAAACTCTCGGGTGCTCAAAATTGATTTGAGTAGACTGAGGGTTGAGGTTTACAGGTTTTTAGTAGGTTAGCAAATAAAGCTTCCGGAGACAAGCATGTGGCTGACGGATAGCTATTTAGGAGTTGCTGTTTTATTTTGTTTGATTCCGCTATGTTGAATTTAAGACTATTATGTCTATATAGTACTCTGGTCATCCAAGGGGGAATCATCGTATGTTGCTCTTAGCGTATTTTGTAACAATTATATTTGATCTTTACCTGGGAAACGATTATGGAATTATGTAAATGGATATGAAACATGTTTTATGAAATGTAATGAGGAAAGCTGTTTTTGAAATCTGTGATTTTGTTTCATATTCATGTGCTTCTGATATTATGGATACCATTAACATTACCGTATTTGGTCACCGGAAGTTAATACTATGGATAACTGCAGCATCTGTAGCGCTTAGCTTCGGGCCTCCAAATAGGGGATGTTACAACTTTGGACCGAGCTGGTCAATGATTCGAGTGCTCTAGGGTTATAAACCATGGATTCATGTGCTCCAGGTTTGGGCTCGAGCTACTTTTGGTTAGCTAGGAAGATTACCTCAAATGCTTCGGGTCGAGTTGGTTGGGTAGCTTTGTGTGCTTTGGGTTGGGCTCAAGTTTTCTTTAGGTTGAAATATGCATGAACTTGAGCACTCTTTGGTGCCTAGCTTGAGCCCTTTGTACTAGATAACTCCAAACTATTTGAGCTCTCCAAGTTTTGAATGCACGTCAAAAACTTTGGATAAATCTCTTGAGCACCCTAGGTCATGCTTCAAATCTTGATTCGAAGCATGATTCGGGTCATCACTTAAGTGATCGTCGATTACTTTGTTGCATTTTTCTTCATTTTTTCAAATGTTTCCTCAAGCGAGTCAAGTAAACTTCCGGAAGTCTTCTAATTCGATTTCTAAATATTCTTTTGAGTATTTACATTTGATTTTTGAGTAGTATTTAGCAGTCTTTAGAAAATTCAAAGTGGAAGTATCCATAAATTATGCTATCTTTGATTCTATCATCTCTAGATCTAGAAATTATTTTCTAATAAATACAAGTATCGCCAAAATATGGGTATAATACTTTAACCCCGGGTTTGCTTGTGCTTTCTATGGAAGTAAACTTTCAAAGTACATAAGTGTTACACCAACTCTTCACTAGAAATTGTCCTTTGGTTATTGTTCATCGCGTCTATTTACTTTCATTTAATTGCATATCTTTGTTAATTTACATTGCAGAAATCTTTTCTTCTACGCTTGGATGTTGAAATTTTTGTATGATTGAGCCATATTATATAATCAAGTGGTGAATCTAATTAAATGCACTTTTACTTTCTCTCTTACCTTTTTTTTGAGCAACACTCCATATTCTGATCAATCCATTTTTCAAACAACGTTGAGAACTTTGGCCTTTTTTTCCAATTCTAAATGCTTCCACTTTTTTCCCTCCTTCTTAATTCGATTTATTGAATATTTCAAATATTGTCTACAAAATTATCGACGATGATCTTTGAACCTTTGTATCTCTCGATCGCTTTAAATTTAGAATGATTGCATTCTTTGAGCTGTTGGAATTCTTTTCTCGGAATATGATCTTGATAATGCTAAAAGCATAACAAAACTTGTTTGGTTGAATTTTGTTGCTCATGGTGCATGCTTCAAAATGTTTATGCATAAAAACTCAAGCAAAATTCCAACCTTCATGATGTCTTCATTTGCTTTTGGTTTTTCATCCTTGTAGTCATCATTTTGTGATGTTATCAAATAATGTAAGACAATCGGTTGGATACCTATGTGCATGCTTTGAGCTTAGAAAATTTTCTTGAACGTTTTTAGGCAGTATTTTAGGGATTTATGGCCATCCATCTGAATTTTTGGATGTTTGGTACTGACTGTGAATAGATTCATCACAGTGTTTTTGGTTGTATAGGTGTTTTAGGTTGCAACTTGATAGTTTCAATTTCTCTTTAGTGTCAAATCTTTGACAATCCCTTGTGTCAAAGATTTTTATGACTTTATTGCCTTGGTATACATAACTTGCACACCTTTTAATCTTTTCTTCATTACCTTGTTTGTTTTTGTGTGATATTCTCCTTGTTTCATTAGGATTTGACTTTGAAAGAGAGGTTATATTGCTCCTTGCCAAGAGGATGTTGTTGCATATTGAACATCTAGGTCTTTCTTGCTCCTACTCACTTTTGATTTTAATGCCGAGTTTATGAAATTTGTCGGGAATAAGTTTGTATTTTTAGTAGCTTCTTATATGTTTGACTTAGTTTTGCATGGCTTTCGCTATTTGGTCACCACTTTGATATATCTGTTTTGCATGTGATTCTCATACACACACCTCCTTGCTGCTATTATGCAATGGTTACGTTATTCTAGCTTCATACACTTACTTTTTGTTCGGATCGTTCGCAAACAAGTAGTGCAATCATGTTTAGACAACTTACGATAGATATCATTAATGCTATAATTTGCTTAGTGCACCATATTTGTAATCTATGGAAGATACTTTGAATATTACTTTAATATTCAAATGGAAAAATGTGAGATACTAGGAACATGCTTTTTGTATGACTTCCAATTCACAGTTCGTTGCAAATATTTTGAGGGGTGTACCCATGTTTTACTTATAGTGATTGGACTTTTATGACATTCTTCCATTTGTATTTCATTATTGGACCTGGATCCTTAGCCAATCTTAGTTGATGGGAATGGATCTTTTGTCTGCCTTGGCCTACTTTTACAAAGTACTTGAGATTCCTAGTCTTTGAATTTTCAAATATTCTCACTTAATGTTAGGCCTTCAGATACCCTGCTTGATAGATAAATAGGTATTTAAGGTCTTTACCTATGAGAGCTCATGATTATAGGATCTTGCAAATTTAATTCGATCCTTTACTTTTTAATGATATTCATTTTTTTTTGCATGGTCGCTTACTATTGTAGTGTATTTGATAGTTTTTGTACTATCCCCTACTTTTAAAGGGTACTCGTCGGTTGAACTGTCATCTTACGACATATTGGTTAGGTGCCCCAAGATAACACGATAGCATTTCCTTGGGAAGCACCTTAGTCATATCATGGATTTTTAGTTCATTTTAGGGGTCGACACTATTCTAGTGTACATTGGCAAAAATCGGATACATACATTTACTCATAAAGTGGAAATAAGGCAAATGGATCTTGCTACGGGGCTTCACCATAGCTTAGCTTGTCGTCTAATGATCTCGAAGACCCTATGTGAACACACTATAGATTAGCTTCTATTTTTAGGGGTTGTAAAAAAAATTTCAATAAAATAATTGAAATTTATCAAACTATCGTCATCGCTTACCTTTGTTAGAATGCCCTCAAAAGAGATTGTGTAGAACCAACAATTCGGCATGTAATCGTTGATTATAGTTTATAAGTGGATTAGTCGTTAATTTATGTTTTCTTATCAGTTCTATACTATGGTTCTCAGATCTTGATCTAGGAATGATTAAAAAAATATGAAGTAATATAGAAAAGAAAGCAAGGAAAGCAAGTAAAAATCACACAATGATTTATAGAGATTTGATGTTTGCCTACATCAACTTTAATATGAATTTATTCCCCTTTTCACTGGTTTCCAATTACAATCAAAATGTAAAAAATTTAAGTGTGATTTGAGATAATAAAATGGAAAACCTCCCTTAGTGATAGATAAGTCGATCCCTTTTTTGGCCGACGTCCCTCTGTATTTATACAAGTAGAGGAGATGACTTAGGGCTTTGAAGTCAAAATCTTCTCTTTGAAATGTCATCCAAAATATCTTTTTTTCCAGATCCATAAGTTTAGGAGAAATATATTTTGACTATGCTGATAGATCCGTACCAACTATAATCGTGGATGGTATTGATTGATGCACTTGTTAATTTTTCTTTGTATTGCACCGTTTTGATCTTCATGTGTCCTCTAATTAATCGCTGCTTAATCCCGTAGCTTTGCTTCATGCCATGGTCGATAATGACCAATGCACTTAGCATTTCTTTTTTACTCTTTCTTCATCCAAACTTTCACTTGATCGTATATGAGCCTTATATTCATTTCTACATGATTTTGAAGTTTGGTATCGTTGAATCATCGTGGATGAAAAATCATGGATAATACTTGTGATAGAGTTAAGGATGTGCCCTAAGAGTAATTATGTAATTTATTATGTAATTTAACTCTTATGTAAGAATCTTATTCGAAATGAAGTAGAATTTTGGTTTTGTTTCTTTTATATATGTTGTTCTTATATAACGATAGAAGCAACGAATTAATTATGTTAAATATATATAAGTAGAAAATCCATAGAACAAGTGTTTTATTGATTGCATTTATGAATGTGCTCATAATCATGAGTATCGAATTAATATACAAACAATCTCTTTAAATGTTCATATGTATGATGTATTGAATCGACGAACGGTGAACCACTCAAGTTCTATAACTGTAAACAGATAGTTCATTTCAAGAGTAATTGCCTGGCCCTGCAAAAGGAAGGACAAATAATTAAAGCATATGCACTTAAAGCTGTTTCGACCGGTAGTCATATGCCATTACCTACTACGAAGAAGGAAAAGCATATCAAAATTGGAGGAAAGTTATTACTTTTAGATATGGAGTGTTACCGTGGATACTTTAGGCTTTAAAATCTCACAATGTTCTTGAAAGTTGAAACTATCATGGTATCAAATCCGTCTAAGGGATCAATCCATTTGTTTATAATTGCCATGATTTGAAAAAAAAATTAAAGTGTATAATCGTTTATGGATGCATATGAACTTTGGATAAATCTCTTGAGCACCCTAGGTCATGCTTCAAATCTTGATTCGAAGCATGATTCGGGTCATCACTTAAGTGATCGTCGATTACTTTGTTGCATTTTTCTTCATTTTTTCAAATGTTTCCTCAAGCGAGTCAAGTAAACTTCCGGAAGTCTTCTAATTCGATTTCTAAATATTCTTTTGAGTATTTACATTTGATTTTTGAGTAGTATTTAGTAGTCTTTAGAAAATTCAAAGTGGAAGTATCCATAAATTATGCTATCTTTGATTCTATCATCTCTAGATCTAGAAATTATTTTCTAATAAATACAAGTATCGCCAAAATATGGGTATAATACTTTAACCCCGGGTTTGCTTGTGCTTTCTATGGAAGTAAACTTTCAAAGTACATAAGTGTTACACCAACTCTTCACTAGAAATTGTCCTTTGGTTATTGTTCATCGCGTCTATTTACTTTCATTTAATTGCACATCTTTGTTAATTTACATTGCAGAAATCTTTTCTTCTACGCTTGGATGTTGAAATTTTTGTATGATTGAGCCATATTATATAATCAAGTGGTGAATCTAATTAAATGCACTTTTACTTTCTCTCTTACCTTTTTTTTGAGCAACACTCCATATTTTGATCAATCCATTTTTCAAACAACGTTGAGAACTTTGGCCTTTTTTTCCAATTCTAAATGCTTCCACTTTTTTCCCTCCTTCTTAATTCGATTTATTGAATATTTCAAATATTGTCTACAAAATTATCGACGATGATCTTTGAACCTTTGTATCTCTCGATCGCTTTAAATTTAGAATGATTGCATTCTTTGAGCTGTTGGAATTCTTTTCTCGGAATAGGATCTTGATAATGCTAAAAGCATAACAAAACTTGTTTGGTTGAATTTTGTTGCTCATGGTGCATGCTTCAAAATGTTTATGCATAAAAACTCAAGCAAAATTCCAACCTTCATGATGTCTTCATTTGCTTTTGGTTTTTCATCCTTGTAGTCATCATTTTGTGATGTTATCAAATAATGTAAGACAATCGGTTGGATACCTATGTGCATGCTTTGAGCTTAGAAAATTTTCTTGAACGTTTTTAGGCAGTATTTTAGGGATGAGTTGGGTGACTCATTATGAGATGGCAATGGACGGTGATAGCATTATAGCTTGAAAGAGGAGAAATAAAGTGGGCACGATTTTGTTGTATGTCATGATCCAGACGGTCCCACTAAGACGAGTCATTATCCATACTATAGCATATGATCCCCTTATGCCTTCGTAGAAGATTCTGATCTTACTTCCTAAATAAATAAAGCTCACTAGGCCTATTGACATGCCACTTTAGACATATGATTCCACTTTAGACTTATGACTCTAGAAGAGAATTAGGAGTTGGATAAGAAAATTTTCAAGTTAGAAATGGTTAAAGGAAAGTAAGTCCAAGTTAACTGTTTGAAACGTCATAGAAAAGAGATGTTAATCTAATAACAAAATAATTGGGTTAAGATTTATATGAAGGAGATCGGGCCGAAATTATATTTGCATGATATTGGAAGTTTTGAAGGCATTGTTGAAGTATAGTTTCAGAAAACTGGATAGTGGAATGGACGTTGATGATATTGGAATTTTAGTTGAATGGATCTCGTTAACCAATCAGTTGAAATCATTTAGGGTGTAGTTGACAATATCTGATTAAAAGGGCCTAGATTTCATTGTATGATGGGGATTTGATGACCGAATAGTATTACTATGCGATCTGAATCGATGTTTAGTCCATAGATTAAAATTTGGAACAGTGACATTAACAATCTTTAAAACAATATCATTATGGTAATGGTCGATGATGGAGGCGAATAGAGTTTAGATGATTTATTGTTTGACTTCGTCGGTAAAGGTAGAAAAATTGATTGGGTTGTGGACTGGTGTCGTTGATCTGACGTTTCGGGTAACAATACAGCGTGCATATTTATTTTGGTTGGGTGGTTATAGATCTCCAGGAAAGTGGCTTGTCATCTTACTGTACATGTTTTATGGTGATATTTACAAAGTATTTATACTTGAGTTGTCATTCCAACCCTAAATACATTGTTTAGATTGGATGTGACATGAGTTCCATATCATGTTCACTAAGCTAGGACATCGTTTAGTTTTGATGTATCTAGATGTGGTTTTGTGGCACAATGTTATTTAGATTCTTGAAATATTTTTTTTATCGGATTGATATGGCATGACATTATTCCATATTGAGTTGTCTCGACTATAGGGCGATAAAAGTGAAACAGAGAAGCTATGTTTATAAAAGATAACATTAGTGGATTTTTATAGAAGAATGATTGGATTTGGATCTTAAATTATAAAAGATACCTCGGATTGAGTTGGAGCTAAGGTTATAGAAGATGTACTACCGATTAATGTAGGATAAGAATTTCAAGCTGTTTGGGTAAGACTGATTTGAGGGAATAAGGAAAAATATACTATTGTTTGCACGCATTAGAATGCGAGGACGGTTTCCATGGAAAGCAGAATTTTGAGATTCGAGCATGATTTCAAGAAAGTTGGTAGATTTTTTTTCAGTCATCCCTCGGTTGAAGAAATACTATCTATCAAGAATGATATTTTAAAGCAACAACTTAAGGGTACATAGTTCATGTTGCATACCAGGTGTACGTAAACGATGTATCACCTAATCAACCACTTAAACACTACCATAATCTTTGACTAGAATTTCACTTAGCTTAGGATTTCAGTTAGATTAAGGATTTGGTGCTATGTTTGAATGGTTGAATATAATATGATTGCTTTGTTTGATCGCTTGTATATTTTAGGACTTAGAAGAAAATTTGAAAACTTTTGTAGATTGAGAACGTGGTACTTCTGTATCATGATTTTTGGATGATTGGAGAATTGATATCATAAGTTGAATGATACCACCAATGTTGGGTTGAAAATTAAAAAAGGAAGCTATGTTATGTTCAATAGATTATGTAACAACCTACACCCAGTGGGCCTGAATTTTTGCTAAATCGAAAACCCAAGTCCACCAAAGTACAGATCGTTGGTTTGGTATCTTGCAAATAAAACAAAAGAATGCATATCAGAGCTCTAATAAAATAACTTATATCAGAATATAATAGATCACAAAATTACTGACCAAGATTTGACACTTCCTAAGTCAAGTGTCCTTATCGGCACCAAACACACCATGCACCAGTACTTGTCCTTCTAACTATCATATGGGTCATAATGAGGAGGGGGTCAGAACAACGTTCTGGTGATTGGTAAAATTATACATTTTGTAAATAATACTAGTTTATGTCGATTATCTTCTATCTCATGTTATGTCTTTACATTTTTAATAACTCATCTCGACTCTACATCCCCGTACGATCCATTCCCATCTATCCTCCATAGAACCATATCCATGTATATATAAATAAATATATATCCCATGGTCCCCAATTGGACCTAGATACTATCCTCGCTAGTATCTCTCTATTAGCATCCCATCGGGGTCCCTTGCTCTCGTTGTATCATGATCTCATCGCTATGAATATTGAGGGACTCCCGTAGTGCCTAGTGATGGCTTTTCATACATCTTGTCATACTCTATCTCGCTTTGGGGATTTACTACTTCGTTTGCTTCCTATTGTGGACTCAGCTTCATGGAGCACCCCAAACATTTTTAAAGAACTCCTTTTTGGGTTAACTATCATTGCCCTAACAAACAAACTTACAAACAACTATAGCGGTGCATAACCCAACATGGCCTACCCTGGTAGGCAGGGAAGACCAGTTACGTGTAATCTTGCCTTTCCCATTAACCGCTAAGGACTGATGATGTTCTTGCCCTATGCAGCCCTACCCCTGAATTTTGATACCAACCATTGCTGCATAGTGTCTGATCCCGCTCATCATCCTATTTAGATTGCCTAATGTAATCAAGGCAATACCCTCTTAAATACCATATTTTAAGCAGACTAATCTAGTTATTTGGGGTATTCCTTTATCTATACAAAAATGTATATACTCCATAGGTCCTATGGTTAGATATGTCCCACATCAGTATAATGTTACATAACTGCTAATAGCCCCTGAAGGTGGGCAAACTCACATCAGTATAATGTTACACAACTGCTAGTAGCCCCTTACGGTGGGCATAATATTATTGTGAAACACTACCACCCTTGCATTCCAATCTACTCTAATGAACAAATGTCATGATATTCATTTAATTATACTTTAATTACAATAGTTCACACCCACCATAAGCACATATTTGAGGCTACTTATATATATATATTCTTTCTTACTTACTAAATTATCATGCCTCTACAGCTTTACAATTAACCCTAAGTCTTCATTTCATTATTTGATTCACCTCTTTCTTTACTTTAAGTTCATTTACAGCCTTTCTCTTATCAAGTTCATAATACCGCTGGCCATCCTTTTTATACTCCGTTCTCTATTTTCATCTTCTATTCCCAAGTTATCCCTTTTTTCCTTCTAACTTATCTTCCATATTTTCTTTTCAATTACTTCTAAATTTTATTGGTATTTCACATCTTAACTTTTAGAATCTTTTTACTTCATTCATTTCTTGCCGTTTTACTTTTGGGCTTACTACATTTTAATGCATTAAAACTATGTTTTTATTCCAAAAATGTTAATACCGTAAATTTCTATGTCTTATCCAGAAAGAGAGAATCGCGTGGTGACTATAATTACAAGGAACTATATTTTATTTTTTGAAATAGACGGTACAAAATACAACAATATTTTGTACATCTCTTTCTTTTTAGGTGTATTCCTTGTCATTCCAAACATTGCACTTTTGTTTATTTTAAACCTAATAATACATGGAAATATACTTGCAACATCCCAAATTTCAATGAATTAAAATATCGCTTAAACCCCTAAAATCTTATTAAAGTTCCTTTTTATTTTAAATTCTTTTTCCATGTTCAAATACTAATTTGTTATTACCAATTTCATAACAAGTTATTGGGATGACATATGTAGCCAAGTTTTCCAAATTTCATTTAAATCCATACTATAATCAATCCCATAATCCTTTTCATTACATCAATTTCATTAAATTCATTATGTGTAAACACTAAATTTATATCTGATCATTACGCTCCTACAGATTCAAATCTAATCATTATGCACTTACAAATTTATATCTAATATTCACATACTTATAGATTTATATCCAAATCATTATAAATAGGCATAATTGAAATATATTACAATGAAATAAATCAAATTTTATTATAAAATATGAAATTTTCCCGCTCCCTTTTCCAAGCGTTTCTAAATCTCCGGATCTAATCCCCGTTATTTGTATCTCCTCTTTGACTCCCTATTTGGATTTATATATAACATATACATATAGATCTATTAGATATTTTGGTTTAGAAAGGAGATATTTAGGTTGATAATAATTTCAAATTTGGGTTTACAATATACCTTGGTTGTAGCAACTTAATTTGAACTTATTCTCTATATCTATCATCTTCTAAAATCCTCCAGTGGTGTATACATGCAAACTAGACTATTTTTATGAGCTTAGAGTTTTGGAAGCAGAGCTTTCGTGCCCATTATAGAATTATGAGTTGGAAGTAAGGATCTAGCTTTATTTTTATAGGGGTTCAAACCATTATCAACTATTTAATTAAACCATTTTAAATTGGGTCGTTCGTGCCTAAATTTATTGCCGCAATTACACAAGCGCGGGTCGACCGCCCCTTGCTTAGGGTTGACCACCACCGGTCGACCTAATTGCTATCTAGGTCGACCTTTGTCATGTAAATTATGTTAATTATTAGCGTTGATCAGATTTGTTAATTTATTTCCATTTGTTTATTCAATCTTTTGTTTTTCTTCCCATTTAACGCCGATTGCAAAAATTTGTTTCCACATACATATATCCTCTTAGATTTAATTTTTATGTTAACATTTCTTGACATTTATGTTTCCATTGATGTAACAAATTAGTGTTGATAGATTTTATTACCGTATTTACGTATATAATTATTCCGACGCTAAAACTTCAAACGTTGATAACGTTTTCGTTTGAACTTCAATCGGAAAAGTATATATATGAAAATTGATCAAAAAATCGCCATGAATCCAATGGAATAAATTTCATGACCAAATTCTAAAGTTCACAAAAATTCTATTTTTAGCATTATTTATTTCTTTTTAAATTAATGATCGTAAAAATCATTGGGTGTTACATCCTCCTCTCTCTTAAAAGAGATTCATCTTCGAAATTCCTCAAGGACTGAACAATGCAACATACTATACAACCGTTCTAAACTAACAATCAGTTAATGTACAAACAATTTGCAACAAATAATGTACAAGTTCGTAGTGTATAACAACATATGTGATATGCATGCCGAGCAATTCTAAATCGGCGCCTCCTATATGATTGCATTATTTTAATATAATTTCGAAAATATGATGCAAAAATCCTAAATGTACTGTAGTTCTACATGTATGTAACCTTCGAAACTAAAAACTTGCTTTTACATCCAAATTTTCCCACACTTCTACGAATAGGAGTATAGTTCAACCAATATTTCATCCAATATCTACCATCCAAAATCCTAGCACATGTTGCTAACATTCAAATTTAGAAAAAATCCAGTTTTCTATACCTATTTTCTTATGCTTGAAAAGGGTCTAGATGGAAAATTCCATATTTCCATCCTTCTCCTTTGTACCATTTTTCCGCTATACCTTGGAATCTTCTCTTTTGTCCCCAATTCTCTTCCACCGTTTCCAAGTACAGTCCGCATACGTAAATTTTATTTAAATCTTTAAACTTTTAAAATAGAATTATTTTAAAACCAGTTTAGTTCATCCATCGGCAAGGTATAGAGGAAGTGATTTCATAGCTAAAATAGCTTTTCCCTTGTTCCTATTGGACCAAAAATTGGTATAATCCATGGTGCCATGTTGAGCCAACATTTTGTCCTACATCCATGATGTTTTTCAATACGATATCATTTTGGAGGGCTGTGAAGGCGATATTAGGCTAAAAATTGGCTCATCATTCAAGACTTAGTACAAGATGATATCAATCTAAATAGTCTCATGATGCCCTTGGGTTTTTGGCTTTGTTATAGAAATGACCAAAAAGCCATATCATGTGTCCAGGAAAAATATGCAAGTTTCTTATATGTGCAATAGTCCATTAATCTTTTATTAATTGGTAAAATAAGAAAGTTACATAAGCCACAATCCATTATTCATATGCTTGATATGCAAGATAGTCAATATGCGAAATAACATTAAATTGAACAATGGCTTAAATGGCCTTCTTTTATTTATAAGTCTAAAGTCAAGTCCAAGTTCAAAGTTAGTCTTATGTAAGTCCAAAGTTCGATTATAATCAAATATATACAAAACAAAGGGAATAGGCTATATTAAATTATTCGTCCAAGTCTTTGTTTATAAGTCTTAAAGGTTACAATCAAATCTTGATTTTTCCCCCTAATTCAATTTAGGGTTTACAATCTTTAATTTGAGAAAGAAAGAAAGGAAATGATCCCCTTTTACAATGCCCATGGATTCGTATTTATAGGGTTGGAGGTGTACGACATAGTTGAAACATGAATTTCGAGATGCCTAACATTTGGCTTCATCCACTGAGACGTTGGTGATTCACGATATTACTCATACAACATTCCTTTACTCATTACCGTTTTTCGATATCCTCTTAGTTGCTTGCCTCCGACATCTCTTATTATACTGATGAAGTGCGGTATTAGTGTCATACGATATCCTTTCTCACATTGATGACTTATGATATGCTGACATCCGAAATCTTCACTGTCTCGATGATATGCGACATCATACGCTGCCACTATTGGTGTGAGATGCTTTATATTCTTAAATTATGTATCTCTATCCATCCATAAGTTCGATATCTTCTTTTGCTATTGTAGGAGCTTATCATTTTCACCTTCATAAGTTTGAATAGATCTATATTTTGACAACCTTATCTTCAAAGGTTTGATATTTTTGTTTGCAATTGTTTTATGTTCATAGGTGCGTTAACCCATAAAGCCTTTGAGTTTGACATCCGTTTTTCCTTCGACTATGATATCCTTATAACCTTTAGATACGACATCCTTGTGTTGGCGCTAGTCATATCATTAATTGTAATACCCATGGTGGATTTATTAATTCAACATCATATTCCCTTGCTTTCTTGTTTGTTTTCATTAGAAAATATATGGACAACATTTGCCCCATTATTGTATAATAGAAGCTTTTTACACTTTAGTGTAAAACCAAGAATTTTCTTGCTTTTCAAATTCTTTGTAAGGTTTTCTTTCTAACCCTGTTTTTCTATAAAACATAAAGTAAGTGATGAGTTTCTATTAACTTTAGATTTGGTTTTGGGCAAACCCTCTTGGATTTGGTAAGGTCATGAATTAGCTTACCATGATTTTCCTATAAAAGAGACTTTCGTACTTTAAAGTTAAATTTGATTAAGAAGATCGGATATAGAAAGTCTATAAATTCCATCTGGCAATATTATCATAGCTATATTTGAATAGGAGACTATAAATTCTATGGTAGTAATAATCCAAATAGAAGACCAGAAATCCGTTCAATAATAATCTGAATAGATGACCAAAAAATCCATCTGGTAATAATATCACTTGAATAGAAGACCAGAAAATTGTCTGGAAATAATAATCTAAATAAAGGACAAGAAAAATAATCCGGTAGTAATATCACTTGAATAGAAGACCAGAAAATCATCTGGTAATAATCTGAATAGAAGACCGAAAATCCATCCTGGCAATAATCTGAATAGAAGATCAGAAAAACCATCCGGTAATAATCACTTGAATAGAAGACCAGAAAAATATCTGGTAATAATAATCTGAATAGAAGACCAGAAAAACCATCCGATAATAATATCACTTGAATAGAAGTCCAGAAAATTATCTGGTAATAATAATCTGAATAGAAGATCGGATTGAACCATCCGATAATAATATCACTTGAATAGAGGACCAAAAAATTACTGGTAATAATAATCTAAATAGAAGGCCAGAAACTTCTGTGGCAATAATATTTGAATAGAAAACCCAAAACTTATCTAGTAATAATAATCTGAATAGAAGATCAGAAACTTCTTTGGGAATAATATCTGAATAGAAGACCAGAAACTTATATGGCAATAGATTGTTCTTGACCTTCCTATGAAGATTACTTTACCTTTATCTTGATGTGAAATTAAAGATGTTAGACTGTTCTTCCTCTAGAAATTGCTTTTGCCCATCTTTAGGGTAGATTTGAACTTACTCGATTGATTTCCTTTACTCCTTACCACTCTTTGGGTGGTGATTTAAGCTTTAATTCACTTTGCCCCTTATCACACTTTGGGTGATGATTTGGGCTTTAATTCTCTTTGCCCCTTACTACTCTTTGGGTAGTGATTTTGGTTTGAGACCCTTATTACCTTTTAGGTAATGATTTAGGCTGGTCAGTACGTTTGGTTAGCCATCTTAGTCAGGACAAAAGTCTTACCCATCCTCCTTCTAAGACGCGCTCCAGTAAGGTCTTATAGGCAGAACCGAAGGCTGGTTTGGTGCTTTGGCCAAGCCATTTTAGGCGGGACTAAAGGCTTACTCCATCCTTCCTCTAGGAGGCGCTCCGGCCAGGCCATGTAGGCCAGACCGAAGCTTGCAATGCTTTAGCCAGGTCATCTTAGGTGAGACCAAAGACTTACTCTAACCTCCCTCTAGGAGGTGCTTTGATAGAGACCCTTGTGGTAGGATCAAAGGCTTTTTTTGCCCCTTGCTACCATCTTATGTAGTGATTTAAAGTTTTCCTTTTAGCTCTTTTCTTTCATTTGACTATCCATTCCGTAGATATGCTTATCTCAATCTTCATTATTCAACCATTGTAGGGAAGTAAGGCCTTAAATATTTGATGTTCCATGTTCTTGTTATTATGTTGTCGTCGGGCCGACATAATTAATATGTTCCTGGTAGAAATACTTCATGAATAACAAGAGGACCTTCCCAATTTGGTCCAAGTGATCCGTCTGACGGATTTTTGGTATTTGCCATGATTTATTGGAGTACTAAGTCTCCTTTTTGAAATGATCTTCCTTTAAATTTGGAATTATAATACCTTGATATCCTTTGTTGATATTTTGTTATTCGTATGGCCGCCCCATCCCTTAACTCATTGATCAAATCTAAGGATTGTTTCCTCAATTCTTGATTGTGATCAAATGCATATGCAATACTTTGATGAGATGGAACCTCAACCTTGATTGGAAACAGTGGTTCACATCCATATGTTAAAGAAAAAGAGGTATGTCTTGTTGTAGTCTTAGTAGAAGTTCTATATGCCCATAGAACTAGCGGTAGCTCTTCTACCCAATTTCCTTTTGCTTTATCCCGTCGTTTCTTAAGAAAAGTTCAATAGTTTTATTGGCGGCTTCAACGGCTCCATTAGCCCTTGGATGAGTTACAGACGAAAAGCTTTTGATTATTCCATTTTATCACAGAATTTGGTGAATTCTTCACTTTCAAACTGAGTTCCATTATCAGATAGTATCGTATGTTGTATTCCATACCGTTTAACTATGTTTTTAATCATAAACTTTAACACTTTTCCTGATATTATGTTCGGTAATGGTTCTGCTTCTACCCGTTTGGTGAAATAATCAACGCTACTACTGCATACTTAGCTCTACTTTTGGATACAGGTAATGGTCTAATTAAATCGATTCGTCATACATCAAAGGGCCATGGACTTGAAACTAGGGTCAATTCACTTCGAGGAATATGTAGGATTGTAGAAACTTTCTAGCACTTCACACACCTCTTTACATGATTTACTGTATCATTACTCATTTAAGGCAAATAAAACCCCCGCCTTTTGACCTTTTTCGCTAATTTTATCCCATTAGAATGATCTTCAGAGAATCCATCTTGTTATTCCCTTAACAATCTTAAGCCGTTTTTTGGACTAACACATCTTAAGTATGGAAGCGAATATCCTTTTTTATAGAGTATTCTATTCATCATGGTAAAAGTTGGGGCTTGGCGCCTTATCTTTCTAGCCACTCTTTTGTCCCTTTGTAGTTTTCCGTCCACTAAGTACTCAACAATGGGTGTAATCTAGTTGCTTTATATTGACTATTAATCTCTTTATGAATGATTCTTTCTTGGTTTTCTCTGTTGTCATTTCTTAATTCATCTTGTTTATTAGCTTGGTTAAGGGTCCGAGATCTAGTCCCAGTGCCTCATTTCCTAATTTAGGAGTTTTTCCTCTATACCGGGGTTTTACCAGAAACCTACAAGTACAATTCGAGTTTCTGGTGCTCCTTGTAAGCTAGCAAATTTTTCTAATGAATCGGCTTGAGAATTCTTCCATATAGGAACTTGGTGTATCAAAAAATCCTTAAATTGAGCTAACATCTTTAGTATCTTGTTAACATAAAGGATTAGTTTGGCGTCTTTTGTTTGACATGTCTGATTTAACTGATTAACCCTTAATTGAGAGTCGCTGAAAACCTCTTCCTTGGAATTTTTAATTGCATAGCTAGGGTAAGTCCTGTTATCATTGATTTGTATTCAATCATGTTATTAGTGGTAGGAAATCTTAACTTCATAGCATAATGCAGATGTCCATTGAGGGTAATGATTATGTATCCTACACCCGCCCCTTGTTCATTTGATGCTCCATCAACAAATAATTTCTACCTTGGCTTCAAATCTTCTTTAATCTTTGATTGTTCTTTGATGAATCCTGTGCATTCTTTACGAAGTCGGTTAGAGCTTGTCCTTTAATTGCCGCTTGAGGTTAGAACTCAATATCATATTGGCTAAGTTTTATTCCCCACTTTACTAACCTTCCTGACATCTTGGGTTTACTGAAGACTTGTTTAAGTAGAAAGTTGGTTAAAACCTTAATCGGGGAAAATAAGCACTTAAAATTCGAGGGGTCAGTGTTAAGTAGAATGCCAACTTTTCTATGACCAGATATCTAACTTCTGCATTTTTGAGCCTTTTGCAAACATAATATATTGGCAGTCGAGTTTTATTTTCTCCCCTTATTAGAACAAAGCTTACTATATGCTTAGAAATTGCCATATAGTGATAAATATTTTTCCCTTCTACCAGGCTAGATAGAATTGGAGACTTTTCAAGATGATCTTTTAGTTCTTTAAAGGCTCTTTGGAAATCCTTCCCCCACTCAAAGTTTTTCTTCTTTTCGATCGCATCAAAGGATGGTATGTATTTATCAGTGATTTTAGAGATGAATCTGTTCGAGGCTGCAACTCTTTCATTTAAGCTCATCATACCTTTTCTTGTTTTTGGTTCTGCCATGTCCATAATTGCATTGATTTGGTCTAGATTGGCCTCAATTCCTTTGGTGCTAATAATATATCCTAAGAACTTCCCAAATTGTATCCCAAAAGAGCATTTTTGCAGATTTAATTCATCTTATACTTTCTTAATACTTATAAATTTTTTCAAGATCTTTCAAGTGATCGGTTTCTTCTTGAAATTTGGCTAGCATATCATCTACGTATACTTCCATGCTTTGACTAATTTGCTCTTTAAACATTCTATTACTGATCTTTGATACGTAGCCCCTGCATTCTTCAGATCGAAAGGCATAACTTTGTAATAATATATTCCCCAATCTATTATGAAACTTTGTGTGTTTTCATCCGGCCTGAACATGAGAATTTTATTATACCCTGAGTATGCATCCATAAAAGGCAATATGTTATGTCCTCTTGTCGTGTCGACTAACTAGTCTATTAATGGTAAGGGATAACAATCCTTTGAGCACGCTTTATTCAAATTAGTATAGTCAACATACATTCTCCATTTTTTGTTGGGATTTTTGACTAGTACGAGATTGGTTAACCATTTTGGGTAGAAAACTTCTCTAATGAATCTATTTTATAGCAGCTTTTGACTTCCTCTTTCAATGCATTACCTCAAACCGTATCGAACTGCCTTTTCTTTTGTCAGATGGGAGTGATATTTGGATCTATGTTCAGGGCATGGCTCATGGTTGTTGTGTCTACTCTGATCATATCTGAGTGTGTCCAGGCAAAAACATCCTTGCTAGACCGAAGAAATAGGATAAATTCTTTTTTGAGCTCGTTGTTCAACTCCTTCCCTGTAACATCCCGTATCTGGAGGCCAAAAGCTAAGCGCTATGGATGCTGCAGTCATCCATAGTATTAACTTCTGGTGACGAAATACGGCAGTGTTAATGGTATCCATAATATCAGAAGCAGTTAAATATGAACAAAATCACAGATTTCCAAAAACAATAAATTTAGTGATTATGTTTCAAATAAATCATATCCAAGTTACAAAATCCCAAATGTAATCCCATGCATTGATCAAATATAATTTACAACAATACGCAAAGAGCGACATATGAAGATGCCCTCTTGGACGATCAAAGCAATATAGACATAACTGTCTTAATACACAGTGGAAACAATTTTAGAACAAAATCCCTAAATTAGCTATCTGTCAGCCACCTGCTCGTCTTCGGATGCTTTATTCGCCAAAATCTGCTAAAACCTGAAAACATAAACCTTCAGCCTACTCAAATCAAATTTTGAGCACTTGAGAGTTTAAGGGGAAACAAAAACTTCGAGTCAGACTTAAAGCCTGGTGTGAATAACTTATGTTACATCTCAGTTTACTGATAACAAGTGAGACCACACCGCTTAGCGAAACAGGTTTCCCCTCACTAATATCTCTTTTCAAAACATATATTTTGCAAATCATTTCCTGCAACCAAACTGGTTCATCAACTGATTATAATAATAATATAGTAATATCCATTATGTTAAATAGGAAATAAAATAGACTAACCGTCTAAAATCTGAACTATTTGTTCTAAATTCTGAGCTATCTGCTCTTTTCTGGACAAGTTGTCTTAAAACTAGTTATACCAAAATAGCAATTTCTTTTATGCTAGATAATGAGCTATCTGCCCAAAACAGGTAAAAAGGGGTGGACTGACTGTCCTTAAAAATTTAGCAAGGTCCGTTTTGCTAATAAATGAACTATCTGTTCATATCAGAGCTGACTGCTCTTTTTGGACTAACTGTCCTGGACTAACTGTCCTCTAAGCTGACTGCCCTCAAAATGGACTAACTGTCTGAATTTAAACGAGAATATTTTTTTAAAAAAAGCCCCTTTCTCCTTTATAATTATATAAAACATCCAAGTCCCATACATTAAATAATTTTATACAATCATCAAAACACCTTGAAAAATTCCAAAAAAATTCTAGAAAGTAATTAATATGTTCTCTTCAACATATAAAAATTTGGGATCCAAACAATAATTATTTTACCCGTAAATAATTTTTATAATACAAATTAACCTTTTCTTCTTTAGAAAATTATAACAAATCCACAAAAATTTAGAAAATTCTGAAAATTGAAATCCATCTCTAAAATAACTTTTTAGATCATCATATAAATTTGCAAGGCTAACGAATGTCATTTAATAGGGTTTTCATCTTACAACATGTCAAAAAATCTATATGAACATTCAAAAATCATCAACATGTATATATAATATTTTATCATTCGAAAACATGGCAAACATTTGCAAAATCATTCGGAATTAACCTTAAAACCGAAACCAAAAATATTTAGAGATGTAAACGTTATTCATCTTTTCTTTAATGATTAAGGAGCTTGAGATTTGAATGAGTATGATTTGAATTTGCTTTCCTTAAGCTTCTCTTTTGTTTCCTCTTCTTCTTCCTTCATTAATGGGGGCCGGCCAAGCTTTTAATTTTTGAAAATGAGAATGAACGTGTTTTGAAATATACGGCCTATGGAAGATGATACTGGAATGACCTCTTTTCCATAATACCCCTCCTCTAATTCATTTTTAAACCCTTCATTTAATTTATTAGTTAAAAGGCACGACTACCCTAATTAAATCAAATCTCAATCCCATTATCAACACATTATTTTATTTAGTTTATCTAACTAAATCTCCTAAATAATGTTATCAAAAATCTGGGGTGTTACAAACTCCCCTCCTTAAAGAATTTCATCCTCGAAATTACAATAAGGCTCAAAAACAAACAAGAAGGTATACATACCATCAAAACAAGTCAAGGTAAGTATCTCTAATTCTGCTCTCAACTCCCAAGTACAGTCTCTGTCATCGTCACTCCACTGGACTTTGACTAATCTGACCATTTTGGTTCTAAGCCTCTTCTCATCTCTCACAACAATGCAAAATGGCTTCCTTACTATGGTCAAGTCCGGTTCTACCACTAAATCATCTAGCACTATCGGTGCAATAGCAGTCTCCGGGTCTCTAACACACTTTCTGAGATGAGAAATATGAAAAACATCATGGACACCTGCCAAACTACTCGGTAAATCAAATCTATATGCGAGCTTCCTGATCCTCTCAAGAATAGGAAAAGGTCCTATGAACCTAGGAGATAACTTCCCCGACTTCCCAAATCTAAGCACACCCTTCATCGGTGATACTTTGACGAAAACCTGGTCCCCAACCGAGAACTCCAAATCTTTTCGTCGCTTATCTGCATAACTTTTCTGCCTACACCGAGCCTCCTTCATCCTATCTCGAATGACCTTAATTTTTTCTGCAGCTTCTCTGACCAAATTTGGACCAAGAATCAATCTATCCCCAGTCTCCAACCAACAAACGGGAGATTTGCGTGGCCTTCCATACAAAGCTTCAAACGGTGCCATGCCAATACTAATTTGATAACTGTTGTTATACGAAAACTCAACTAGATGCAGATGGTCCTCCCATAATCCCCTAAAGTCCAGAACACAAGCTCTCAACGGATCTTCCAAGATCTTGTTAACTCTTTCCATTTTCCCATCTGTCTGTGGATGGTAAGAGGTACTCATCATAAGCTTGGTTCCTAAAACTTTCTGCAGACTCTTCCAAAACTCGCCAGTGAATAAGGAATCTCTATCACTAACTATGATGCTAGGAACTCCATGCAGTCTAATCACATTCTTCATGAACAACCTTGCTAAAATAGGTGTCGTCCTGGTTGACTTAACTGGAATGAAATGGGCACTCTTGGTCAATCTGTCTACTATAACTCATATACTTTCATTTCCCCTGTTCGACCTTGGCAACCCGTCTATGAAGTCCATAGAAATAGAATCCCACTTCCACACTGGAATATCTAACAACTGAAGAAAACCACTCGGTTTTTGGTGTTCGGCCTTTGCTTGCTGGCAATTCAAGCACCGCCTTACACACAAACCAATATCCCGCTTCTTTCCTTCCCAGAAGAAATTTCTCTTCATATCCTGGTACATCTTGGTATCTCTGGGATGTATAGTGAACTTCGAACGATGGCATTCATCTAAGACTTCCCTTCTTATGTTTCCTATACTCAGAACACATAATCTACCTTTCTTTCTCAACCACCCATTCTGGTTAAGACTGAAATCTTTCAAGTTATCGCTCTTGGTTCCTTCCTTTAGCTTACTGATCTGTTCGGTTAACACTAGATCCTCCATTTTCTTAAAAGCAATCCGTTCGATCAAAACTAGTCGAACTTCCAAATAAGACAATACAACTGGACCACCACTAGACCCTGCCTCGGATCTCCACTGCATTCTGCAACCTGCTAATGCTTCTAAATATTTCCACTCAACCATCATTGCCAACACTGCATTCTGATGTTTCCTGCTAAGTGCATCTGCAACCCGATTGCCTTTCCCTGATGTGTACTCAATCCCAAAATCATAAGCGGCTATGAACTCTAACCATTTCCGCTGTCTCATGTTCAGCTCCTTCTGAGAGAGAAAATACTTCAGCGACTTACGATCTGTAAACAGCTCAAACCTTTCTCCCAAAAGGTAATGTCTCCACACCTTCAAAGCAAAAATCACAGCAGTCAAGTCTAAATCATGCGTTTGATATCTGACCTCATGCGGTCTAAGCTGTCTAAAAGCATAGGCAATCACTTTACCTCTCTACATCAGCACAGCTCCTAATCCTGTTCCACATGCATCGGTATAAACTACCAAGTCCCAATTCTCCTCTGGAACTACCAACATAGGTGCATTGGTCAATAAGTGTTTCAAACTCTGGAATGCTTCCTCACAGTTATCGGTCCACACAAACTTCACATCCTTCTTCATTAGCCTGGTCATTGGTGCTGCTATCCGCGAGAATCCTTAATGAATCTCCGATAATAACCACCCAACTCAAGGAAACTCTTAATCTCGATTACTGTCTCGGGTCTCTTCCAACTATTCACTGCCTCGATCTTAGTCGGATCTACTGATAACCCTTCCCCTGAGACGACATGACCAAGAAACTTCACCTCCTTCTTCTAGAAGTGACACTTCAAAAACTTCGCTTTCAGCTAATGTTGCCTCAGCATCTCCAGCACTACTCTAAGATGAACTACATGCTCTCTTTCATCCTTAGATTAAATCAAGATATCATCTATTAAAACCAGCACGAAACTATCCAAGTGCTCTCGGAAAATCCGGTTCATCAAATATTCAAAGAAAGCTGGAGCATTCGTCAGTCCGAACGACATAACTAACCATTTGTACAATCCATATCTGGTCCTGAATGCTGTCAAAGGTATACTATCCTCTGCTACCCTGAGCTGATGGAAACCCATTGCCAAATCCAACTGAGAAAGTACCTTTGATCCACTTAGCTAGTCGAACAAATCGTCAATTCTGGGCAATAGATATCGATTCTTTTTCGTCTTCTCATTCAATTTACGATAATCGATACATAACCTCAATGATCCGTCCAGCTTCTTAGCAAACACTACCGCTGCACCCCACGGTGAATTGCTCGGCCTGGCAAAACTCTTGCCATCTAAGTCCACCAACTGCACCTTCAACTCCCTCATCTCTGAAGGGGTCATCCTGCTCGGCGGTCTACTCACCGGTTCTGCTCCCGGAACCAAATCTATCCAAAACTCAATAGCTCATTTCGGCGGCAATCCAACTACAGGATCAAACACATCTACGAATTCTCTAACCACGAAAACTTGACCCAAATCATCATCTAAATCCAAAGCACCAAACAAAGCAAACACTACACCGCTAGAACCTCCTACGGTGAAAACAATCCGATCTCTGCAATCCGGGTGACTAAGAGATATCTTCCTACCTTGGAAAAATATCTTAACATCGTACTTACTTAACCAATCCATACCTAGGATGATCCCAAACCCCATAAAATCAAACACATGCAAACTGCACTCAAAAGTATGACCTAATAGGTCAAACTCAAACTAGTCACACTTCAACCCTAGAGTTGCATATCCTCCCATTGGATTCGCAACCCGTAAGGAAGTAACTAAATATGTGGTTCAAGGTTAAGCTTATCTTTCAAACATCTAGATATAAAAGAATGCGATGCACCAGTATCAAATAAAACGCTAACAGACATACCATGAATCCGAAGCGTTGCCCCAAGAACTGCCTTTCCCTTCTCCTAGGCTGTTGGCTTGGAAGCGGCAGGCTCCAATGCATACACCTTGACCTTACCATCTCTAATGGGCTCCTTACACTAGTTCTTATGATAGCCTATTTGGTCACAATTAAAACACCTGACATTCTTCTGCTTAGCCACATCCTTTACTTTCCTTGACCGACACTCATTAGCAAAGTGCCCTTTCTTGTCGCATTTATAGCAGACAACTTCAGACTTTGCTTTCTTGGCTGCTCCACCCTTCTGAGCACCCTTTTTGGGAAAGAACTTCCTCTTCTGGCTCTGCCCAACTTGGACCACTTTTGCCTTGCCCTTCTTCGGAGACTCAAGGACTTCTTCCTGCCTCAAAGCCATCTCTATAACAATATCAGAAGGATCTCTAAGATGAGACAAAGTAGCACTAGCCAATTCTGGCTTCAATCCTCTAATAAACTTCTCATTCCTTTTCAACACGGTATCTACAGAAGCATAACCATACCGGGCCAACTCTTCAAACTTCCTAGCATACTTAGCAACAGACATCTCTCCCTGCACCAGCTCAGCAAACTGCCTAATCAAAGCCGACTATGCCATTACTGACATAAACCTCTCCTGAAATCTCCCCTTGAAATCCTCTCAGGTTACTGTCTCCTCATCAATTGTTGCTGATACACTGTTCCACCAGAACAATGCAGTCCCCTGAAGCTACCTAGATGCCAACCTCCTCTTCTGCTCGTTATTGAGCCCTAAATCTGCAGAAATCCTTTCGTAGTGTAACAACCAATTATCCACTTCAATGACATCCTCCGTTCCCATAAACGGCTTCCCTCCTAGCTTCACATAATCACTGCTCATCTTAGCGAAATGATTAACTACTGGAACTTCTGGAACTCCTACTTCGGCAGCATTTCCTCCTACCACTCCGGCTGCAACTCCTGCCTGCATCATATTCCTGAAAAACTGATACATGGGTTCCATTCCAACCTACGGGACTTCAACATCAACATTCTCTACCTGACCTTGGCCTCTCCCTACATTGGGTCCGGCTTCCTTTCGATGCTTCCCCCTCCTTGGTTAACTCTGCTTCTTCTACCATCCATATCTGTATTCAAACCTCATGAGATACAGAAAGATAACCTAATCAAAGATAGATGAATGGAGATAAAGCGCACACTTATATATAACAAATACAAGTACGTTACTACAACGTTAACCCAACCCCAACCTTACCCTAATTCCCTTGGATTTTTTTTTTCAAAACAAATTTTTTAGTTAATTTTTTTTCATAAACCTATGTTCTGATACCAAGCTGTAACATCCCGTATCGGGAGGCCAAAAGCTAAGCGCTATGGATGCTGCAGTTATCCACGGTATTATCTTCTAGTGACGAAATACGGCTGTGTTAATGGTATCCATAATACCAGAAGCACTTGAAATATGAACAAAATCACAGATTTCCAAAAGCAATAAATTTAGTGATTATATTTCAAATAAATCATATCCAATTTACAAAATCCCAAATGTAATCCCAAGCATTGATCAAATATAATTTACCATAATACGCCAAGAGGGACATATGAAGATGCCCCTTTAGATGATTAAAGCAATATAGACATAACTGTCTTAATACACAGCGGAAACAATTTTAGAACAGAACCCTAAATTAGCTGTTTGTCAGCCACCTACTCGTCTTCGTATGCTTTATTCCCCAAAATCTGCTAAAACCTGAAAACTTAAACCTTCAGCCTACTCAAATCAAATTTTGAGCACCCGAGAGTATAAGGGGAAACAAAAACTTCGAGTCAGACTTAAAGCCTGGTGTGATAACTTTTGTTACATCTCAGTTTACTGATAACTAGTGAGACCACGTCGCTTAGCGAAACGGATTTCCCCTCACTAATATCTCTTTTCAAAACATATATTTTGCAAATCCTTTCCTACAACCAAAATGGTTAATCAACTGATTATAATAATAATATAGCAATATCCATTATGCTAAACAGGAAATAAAATAGACTATTTGTCTAAAATCTGAACTATCTATTCTTAATTCTGAGCTATTTGCTCTTTTCTGGACAAGCTGTCCTAAAACAGGTTATACCAAAATAGCAATTTCTTTTATGCAAGATAATGAGCTATCTGCCGAAAATAGGTAAAAAGGGGTGGACTGACTGCCCTTAATAATTTAGCAAGGTCCGTTATGCCAATAAATGAACTATCTGTTCATATCAGAGCTGACTGGTCTTTCTGGACTAACTGTCCTCTGAGCTGACTGCCTTCAAAATGGACCAACTGTCCGAATTTAAATGAGCTGATTGCCCGAATTTTCTTTTGGGTTAACTACCCTTCAAAATATCCGAGCTAACTACTCTACACAATATCTAAGCTAATTGCTCTTCAAAATTTTCCTTGAAAACCTTTTCAAAATGATTTAGTCCGTCAAATCATATATATACAAGGAAAATATCTTTAGCTTTACTCTAAGCTATTTTTTGCCACATTATATATATACTTTACTCAAAATAATGTTGATGATGTTTAATAAGGATTGTCTATCCTTTAAAATAAGTTAAAGTCCTTTATAACTTAAAACACTTAGGCTATTTGCCTAATTCTTATATTCGAAATCTTTGTTTAAAGCCTTCAAACAACCTTTCGAAAACATTGAAGGTAACTCCTTCAGAATCATTCGTAAAACCCTTCGAAAGTATTGAAGCTAACTTCTTCATATCCTTTAATAAACCTTTCGAAATCATTAAAGGTAACTCCTTTTAAACCTTTTAAAAGCTTTCTTTTCATAAGCTTTAAAACATATGACACCCGCCTTTAAATCCTTTAAACCTTAGCCTTTTGAAAACATAGCTAAACTATACCTTTCGGGAATCAATGTACCTCAAAACCTTTCGAAGACATTGGGTTCAATTTAAAACAGGTGGAAAACCTTTCGAAATCGATCAAAGTTAACTACTTTGAAACCTTTAAAATGTTTTGACTCGAAACATTTAGATTATGTGAAGGGATCAGAAAAACATTGGAGTCGAAAGCAACTGTTTCGAAACCTTCATAAAACCTTTCGGAATCAAACCTTTCAAAATCAAAACCTTTCGAAATCAAACCTTTCAAAATCAAAACCTTTCAAAATCAAAACCTTTCGAAATCAAACCTTTTGAAATCAAAATCTTTCAAAATCAAAACCTTTCGAAATCAACCCTTTCGAAATCAATGGAGAGAGGCGGCAAGTTTTAGAAAACAAAAGATAACCTTTGACTCCATCTATGTCGAAAGGTTAGGAAGCGGCAAATATGCTTCCAACCTGGCCGAAAGCTATACCTTTCCACTTTGCCGAAAGGTTTCAATTAAAACAAGAAAGCAAACCAATCGAATCCTTTTCCTTTTAAACCTTTTAGACAATTTCGAAAGCTCTTTGTCGAAAGCTAGCAGGTGTATTTTTCTTTAAAACCAAAACAAAACTTCATCTCTTCCGAAAGCTATAACCCTTCGTCCCCAACTTTTTGAATTCCTCCAATTCACTACTTACCAGTCTCCTGATACCATGTGCATTTGTATTTAATCTAATCGGAAGGTTTGATACTTTTTGACCTTTTCGGAAGGTCTAGAATGTAGGTGGAAGCTCTTGCCGAAAGAGTTGAAACAGTGAAAATACTGTTTGAAATAGTTCTTTTTTACCTCACCTGCCTTGTTATCTAAATTTGATTGGTTGCTAGAATTTTATATTCAAAAGTGTTGTCGACTTCCTTATTTGGAAATTTGAATAATTTAAAAATAGCCCCTTTCTCCTTTATAATTATATAAAACATTTAAGTCACATACCTTAAATAATTTTATATAATCATCAAAATAGCTTGAAAAATTCTGGAAAAATTTCAAAAAGTAAATTAATATGTTCTCTTCAACATATAAATTTTTTGGATCCAAACAATAATTATTTTACCCGTAAATAATTTTTATAATCCAAATTAACCTTTTCTTCTTTAGAAAATTATAACAAATCCACGAAAATTCGGAAAATTCTAAAAATTGAAACCCATCTCTAAAATAACTTTTTAAATCATCATATAAATTCGCAAGGCTAACGAATGTCATTTAATAGGGTTTTCATCTTAGAACATGTCATAAAATCTATATGAACATACAAAAATCATCAACATGTATATATATATATATATAATATTTTATCATTCGAAAACATGGCAAACATTTGCAAAATCATTCGGAATTAACCTTATAAAACCGAAACAAAAAATATTTAGAGATGTAAATGTTAATCGCCTTTGCTTTAATGATTAAGGAGCTGGAGATTTGAATGAGTTTGATTTGAATTTGCTTTCCTTAAGCTTCTATTTTGTTTCCTCTTCTTCTTCTTCTTCGTTAATAGTGGCCGGCCAAGCTTTTAATTTTTGAAAATAAGAATGAACGTGTTTTGAAATACACGACCTAAGGAAGATGATATAGGAATGGCCTCTTTCCCATAATACCCCTCCTCTAATTCATTTTTAAACCCTTCATTTAATTTATTAGTTAAAAGGCATGGCTACCCTAATTAAATCAAATCTTAATCCCTTTATCAACGCATTATTTTATTTAGTTTATCTAACTAAATCTCATAAATAATGTTATCAAAAATTTGGGGTGTTACATTCCCGATCTTTGCTATTTTTGTTGGATCAAGTGAATCCAGGCTTACTTCTGCTAGGTCTTCGATAGGCTTTATTCTTTCCTGCTCGCCTCTACAGTCTAATTTAGTGATGATTCTTTGCTGTCTATTTCTTTATCTTAGGTTAGCCTCTTTCCTTTTTCCTTTTCTTTTGGAAAAGTTAAATATTTTTAGCACATTCTTAGCCTTTTCAGTTGTCATTGTCTTCTTATTTGCTTTAGACAGTTGGCTTATAGGACCATCATCCAAGGGCTTTTTTATTTCAATTTTGATTGATACGTCTTTTTCCGAGTCATAACAAGAAAGATGATCTCTTTTGCATTGATCGACGGTAGCAAAATACAATTCTTAAGAGCTGAATTGCTCTCTCCTTATCATTCCCCATCCTTTCTTAGTTAGAAATTTCACCATCATATACTTTGACTATACAAAAGCATCCACCTCATCCAGAGCTGGTCTCCCAAAAAAAGCATTGTAGTAGGAATGTTGGTCTATTATTACAAACAAGGTCTCGAAAGTTCTTGAACAGGGTGGAATCCCCATTTGCACTAAAAGCTTAATATGCCCTACTGGAGTAGATCCTTTGTTATTAAACCCGAAGATGGGCTCAAAACTTGGCTCTAATTTTCTTTTGGAATTCCCATCTGATCGAAGACATGCTTAAAGATAACATTTGTCGCACTTCCAGTATCAACAAGTATTGTGGTCACTATGGAAAGCTCGCTCTGTGGAGTTATCGTTAACGGGTCATTGTGTGGATGGCGAACCCCTCTCAACTCCTACGGGGTTATTGTTAAGTTGGGCATGTGAAGCTAATATTTGCGAATTTTGAGCGGTGGCTCTTCCTGAATAGAAAATACTCCATCTCTTATCTCTCTTATGTTCCTGCTTCTGACTCCCTTGCTACTCCCAGCTAAATGTGGCCCCCCATAGATAACGTCTATTTGATTAATTAATGGAATAAAATCTTACTGAGAATTGCTTTCCATAAAGTTCATGGTATTATTTGGTGGTCTTTGGTTACTCTCTTCAAGATGGGTAGGTTTCTGATTCTGTTTGACAAATTCTTTCAGGACCCCAGATTGGATCATATTTTGAATGATTCCTGCTAAGACATGACATTTGTCGATTTTGTGTCCATTCTCCTTGAGGTAGGCACAATTCTCATCCTCTTCTTAGCTCGGGATTATTCCTTGCCTTGAAACTAGTCGGGAAGTTGCCTCCATCCTTGGCTGTAGCAAAAATATAGGAGATTAGTTTGTTTAAAATTACATAGTTAGATTTCAGGATCTCCTCTCATCTTCCTCTCTTACTCTCATCCCATCTTGGCTTCTTGTTGGGGTGATCCTAGCCAGATCTTTGGCTTCCTTCTTTGTTTGAGACTTTTCTTAGTGTGATACATCTCATCCATACGGATGAATTTGTTAGCATGGAAATAAAAATCTTAAAGGTCTCTGCATCCATTGATATAAAGTTCCTCCCAGAAGGAGGTTTGTTCAATCAATCCCAAACGCACTACCATCAACTTTTCTCTATCGGTGACGTTTTCCGCTTTCTATGCATCTACATTGAAGTTTTTCAAGTACCCACCAAGCTGCTCTCCCGATCTCTACTTGACATAGGGCAGTACACTGGAATCGATAGTAAGGTCCTTACACACACAGAACTGTGTTGAGAATTCATAAGAGAACTGTTCCAAGAATAAATGGTCTTCTCACTATAATGTCAATACCACTTTCCAGCTGCTTCTTAAAAAGTGGTCGGAAAATGCCTACAGCATACAACTTCAGAGGCATTGTGAAGATCCATTTGGCTCTCAAAGGCTAGAAGGTGATTATTGAGATCAGTAGTCTTGTTATACCTTAGTGATGGAATCTTGATGTGTGAGCGAATTTTGATAGACATTACTCTTTCTATGAAGGGATCTTCACGAAAATTATTGTGGACTTTGGGATCAAGGGTTCTCTTTCCTTTGACATCAAGCATAACCTTTGTTGTCTTATCAGTTATATCTCTCAAATAATTCATCATCGTGGTAATCACGTCTATAGGGCATGTATTCCTTGCATGAGATCGAGCTTCCTAATTGCTCGTTAGACCTTTTTGCGAATTCTTCCTGGCAATTTGCTTTAACCATGTTATCTGCAAACAATTTTGGAGTGAACGCTGCAGCTCTAGCCTTTTGGATTCCTTTTTCATGTGGGGACATAACGACTTTGTCTTTATCCTTGCTTCTGAGCATAGAAGTACCTAGATTTGTCCTTGGAGATTTTGCCTCTTCTCCTTTAGTGAGCCTTATTGTTTTGGAAGACTTTTGAGAAGGGACCTTCTCTAGTAACTCTTGCATCACTGCCATTTATTGCATTAAGTCTTTGATTTTGGCTTCACTATTCGTCGGCTTTGCTGGTTTTGAACATGGACTAGGCTCTGCATTTTCTAGATTAAAGCATGGAGTGGCATTATCTTCCAATGTTGTTTGTTGTACTATCTCCTCATTTGAAACGTTAATTCTCTTAGCTCTTTTTATTTTCCTGAAATAAAACTTCAAATAATTAACTTCTAGACAAGGTTAATATGATACAGAGGTTCGAGCCCTACTTCTAGCGCCAAAAATATTGGACCAAAAATTGGTATAACATCCATGATGCCATGTTGAGCCAACATTTGGTCTTACATCCATGATGTTGTTCAATATAGTATTGTGTTTGGAGGGTTGTGATGGCGATATTAAACCAAAGATTGGCACATTATTCAAGGCTCAGTACAAGATGATATCAATGGAAACAGTCTCATAATGCTCTAGGGCTTTTGATTTTTATAGAATGGACCAAAAAGTCATATCACATGTCCAAGGAAAAATAGGCAAGTTGTTTATGTGTGCAATAGTTCATTAACCAGTCGTTAATGAGCAAAATAAGCAAGTTATATAAGCCACAATCGATTGTTTATACGTTTGATAGGCAAGATAGTCAATATGCAAAATAACATTAAATTGAACAAGGGCTTAAATGGCCTTGTTCTATTTATAAGTCTAAGTCAAGTCCAAATTCAAAGTTAGTTAGTCCAAAGTTCGATTATAATCAAATATGTACAAATCGAAGGGAATGGGCTATGCTAAATTATTCATCCAAGTCTTTGTTTATAAGTCTCAAAGGTTACAAATCAAATCTTGATTTTGCCCCAATTCAATTTAGGGTTTACAATCTTTAATTTGAGAAAGAGAGAGAAAATGATCCCCTTTTACAATGCCCTTGAATCCATATTTATAGGGGTGGAGGTGTGCGGCATAGTTGCCACATGTCCATCGAGATGTCTGACATTTGGCATTATTCATCACGTTGATGGTATTCGACATCCTTTGATGTATTGTTGTGCCATGATATCCATTGAGGATTAGTAGTTGCGATATGCACTAAGAGGTTGGTGATTCACGATATTACTCAGACAACATCTTTTACTCATTGTTGTTTTCCAATAACCCCCATAATGCTATTGATATGAGGCATTATGCTCGATTAGTGATTCATGACATCCACTCTCGCTTTGATGATGTGCGACATCCACGTTGCATTGATGACTTATGACATCTTTTTATGTATTGTCGTCTTTCGATATTCTCTTACTTTCTTGACTCCGACATCTCTTATTACATTGATGAAGTGCGACGTTAGTGTCATACGATATCCTTTCTTATATTGATGGCTTACGATATGCTGACATCCGATATCATCACGACCTTAATGATATGCGACATCCTACACTGCCTTTCCTAGTGCAAGATGCTTTATATCCTTAAATTTGATATCTCTATCTGTCCATAAGTTCGACATTGCGTTTTGCTTTTGTAAGAGCTTATCATTTTCACCTTCATAAGTTCGAAATGCTCTGTATCTGACAACCTTATCTTCATAGGTTTGATATTGTCTATTTGCAATTGTTTTATGTTCGTAGGTGCGATAACCCATAAAGCCTTTGAGTTCATCATCATTTTTGCCTCGACTATGATATCCTTCCAGCCTTTAGATACGACATCCTTGTGTTGGTGCTTATCATATCATTAACTTGTAATCCCCATGATGGACTTATTAATTCGACATCATATTCCCTTGCTTCCCTATTTGTTTCCTTTAGAAAATGTGTGGATAATAGCCCCTAACCACATTTTATTTTACTGCCACTTCTACTGCACAGTAAAATCTACACTAATCAACATGTTGACTATTCTTCCTTATCAAGTATGTGGCAATTCAAAATTTGAAAATTCTTTCGTTTTCAATTCAAAAATATTTTTATATTACTTCCTAAAATATTCATAAAAATTTAAACTTAAAAATCTTCCAAAACATTTTGCAAAGATATTTTATCTTTAAAAAGTATACATATGCATAGTTATTTCAAAACAAATTTCCACATCTCAAGAAATCGAGGTTCAGTCAGCAGTCCAATGTCCATAGTCGACTCTTCTTAATTTACATGGTAAATTTTAAGTTTCAAAAACTTTTCTTTTATTTATAATAGCAACCAACAACCATGTTCAATTATAAATTCCAGCCTTTGAGGTACAGGGACATTGACCTGTGGCGACACAACATCCTTTCCTTATCCTCCGCTCATCGAAATTTATTCTGAATTTTTTTGGGACTTACAATCTTATTTCATTTATATTTTAGTAGTCAATTAAATAAATTTTCTTAATTTATCTCTTAACTTCCAGCCTTTGCTATTTTATTTTACTTTGCATTAGTTGATAGTATTTTTGAAATTTTCTTATGTTTATTATTTTCCCATAACATAGCGGTTCACAAAGAAAACACATAAAAAGGAACATTTCCTATAATATCATACGCACTTTTACCCCCAATAAAGACAACTGATGCTTACAACCCAACCTAAATAGAACAACTGCTGGAAGCTGCTATTTAACATTAACTAACACTGATGACGTCGTGGCTCTGTCACTTCTGACTTGAATGGACCTTTCTGACATGCCATCCTTTTGCAATCCTCATATTCTAACTTTGAATTTTCTAACTCCATATGTGTTCGCCACCTCATAATCCTATGTTACCATATTCCTTTAATCCAAATTCCCTGATGGTATTCTCAAATTTTTGTATTTATTTCCTTCATCTTTAACCCTTTATACGAGCGTACTCTAGAACTCATAAAAGCATGCTTTAATGCCATTTATCATTCCTTATGGATTCTTTATATAGCTTGCACACATGTCTAACTAAATAATCCTAGCTTACCATTATTCTTTACACTCTATGGGGGTTCCTTATTACTATCCATGAGTAACCATTGCAAGCTTCTTCATATGCTTACTTTTCACCCCGCCTTACCTAGGCACTCATTTCTATCTACTTTATATTTAAAATTTTGGTTTGGTCTTCGGCATTTTTTTCAAAACTTCAAAACTTCAATTTTTTATTTGAAATACTCAATCTCAAAACCTTTGTATTTAAAAATTAAAACTTAGAAACTTTTTATTAAATTCAAAAATGCTTGGTGTCTTTAACTTTTAAAACTATAATCTAAAACTTCTGAATTTAATTTATTCATTAAATCTAAAAGAAAATGTTAGAAAAATTCTTTCTTTTTCCTTCCAAATCAACTTTTTTCTTTTAAAGACCTTTTAAACTCTTACTTCTTAAAAATTGAGATTATTTTAGTTCAAACTATTTATTAAGTATTCCTTTCAAAAACTTATTTATTACACCAAACCATTTCTTTTTAAAATATACTTTACAATGTTTTTAAAACATCATTTTATAATCTTCACAACAAAACTGGAGTAGAGAAGGACAACCCTCATTCCAATATTTTCTCACCACTCATACTATCTCTACTTTCAATCCTTAGTGGAGTCTCTAATATCATATAAGGGGACTTTTAAAAGATACTTAAGATAAATGCACACAACAAAGGAAAATATCCATTTTCCTTTATTCTACCTTCAATTTTCCTACATTGTTTCTAGTTGGATTACTAGTATCACCTTTAATTATTCTGCTAACATTATTTCTAATTACCAACATTATTTTATATATGAATTTCTAATATATTTTTTACATTTTACAATGCTATTACTATTCAACTTTCCTTTATCTAAAGTGCACAAATTCCAATCATTTTTCTCTTAATTTACTATCTTCTTACTCGAATCATTGTAGTGCATTCGTCTACAGCTTTGCATTTTCCTTTCCATACTATCTACTCTATTACAAACTTGCACCACTTCCTATTGTCCAACTCTAAAAATGTTTTTACTGCCTAAAATTTTTCATTACATAAAAAAACCCATAAGCTATATTGCTCTATTGTTTTTCTTTCAAAAATAGCTTTCTACAAAAAGTTCTTTACTGAAATTTTGGATTTTTAACTATTCTAGAACTTTATGTTTATACTTTTCTTTCTTTACAAAGAAACTAGCTAGCTATATATACTCTATAACCTTTAAAGACAAATTGCTTTTGTAAAACCATTTTATGGAAACTTTTAAATTTAACTAAGCAAACACACACACACACATACACACACACATATATATTTCCAACAAAACTTTTATTATATAAATATTTTCCCAAAATTCAATATTTACTTACTTTTTCAAATATATTAAATATATATTATTCTCAACTTTTAAAACTATTTTCTATTGGGTTGAACTCAAAGTAGACTTCTATTTGTTCTTCTCTAGAACTTTTGCTCTTTAACTTACTAACTTATCATCTTTCCAATATTAGAAATCCGGGTATTAACTTGGAGTGACTACTTCACACCATTAAAACCAACTGCTTTTGAATATCTACAATATATCTATTCTTACTTTCTCCTTATCTGGACCTACTATACATCATCAATCGGCAATCATACGGGGATTTACAATCATTGGCCTATCAAGGCCCGACTAGGGTGTCATGTACCATCCAACTTCAGGGACCTTCCATATGAAACTACCCTATAGTTGAAATTCTTAAGATTTAACGTATGTTATATTTATAGGCAAAATATAAATACGTTCACTCAACGTTTCCTAATTTTTAAAGATCGAATAATCTAAGCTCTAATACCAAATGCAACAACCCGCACCCTAGTGGGCCTGACGCTAAATCGAAAACCCAAGTCCACCAAAGTACAGATTGTTAGTTTGGTATCCTGCAAATAAAGCAAAAGAATGCATATCAGAGCCCTAACGAAATAACTTACAGCGAAATATAATAGATCCAATCTCCGTCCGGCCCGAGGAAACCTTTGATCATATAATTACCGATCAAGATTTGACACTTCTAAAGTCAAGTGTGCTTGTTAACACCAAACACGTCAAGCACCAGTACCTGTCCTTCTAACTATCCCATGGGTTGTAATGAGGATGGTCTCAGAACAACGTTCTGGTGATTGGTAAAATTAAACATTTTGTACATAACACTAGTTAATGTCGATTATATTCTATCTCATATTATGTTTGTTTACATTTTTAATTAGTCATCTCGACTCCACGTCCGTGTCCGTTTCTATCTACCCTCTGTAGAATCATAGCTATATATATATATAAATAAATATTTATCCCATTGTCCCCCATTTGACCAAAATACCATCTGTGTTAGTATCTCTTTATTAGCACCCCATCGGGATCCCGTGCTCTTGTCATATCATGGTCTCATTGCTACACATATCGAGGGATTCCTGTAGTGCCTAATGATGACTTTTCATACATTTTGCCTTACTCTATCTTGCTTTGGGGATTTACTACTTTATCTGCATCCTATTATGGACTCTGCTTCACGGACCACTCCAACCATTTTGAAAGAACTCATTTTTAGGTTAACTAGCCTTGCCCTAACAAACAAACTAACAAACAACTATGGCAGTGCGTAACCCAAAATGGCCAAACCTGGAAGGCGGCGAAGACCAGCTAGGTTTAAACTTGTCTTTCCCGTTGGCCGCTAAGGACTAATGACGTCCTCGCCCTATGCAGCCCTACCTCTGAATTTTGGTACTAACCGTTGTTGCATAGTGCCTGATCTCGCTCATCAACCTATTTAGATTGCCTAATGCAATCAAGGCAATACCCCCCTAAATACCATGTTTGAAGCAGACTACTCCATCTATTCGAGGTATTCCTTTATCTATATGCAAACGTATATACTCCACGGGTTCTATGGTTAGATATGTCTTACATTAGTATAATATTACACAACTGCCGATAGCCCCTTATGTTAGGCAGACTTCTATTGTGTAACACTACTGACCTCGCATTCCAACCTACTCTAATGACCAAATGCCATATTATTCATTTAATTATAATAGTTCACACTCACTATAAACGAATATTCGAGGCTACTTATATTTATTTCATATATATATATATATATTCTTTCTTACTTACTAAATTATCATGCGTTTACGGTTTTACAATTGATCCTAGGCCTTCATTTCATCATGCGCTTCACCTCTTTCTTTACTTTAAGTTCATTTACCACTGTTCTCTTATCAAGTTCATAATATCGTTGCCCATCCTCTTTATCCATTCTCTATTTTCCCCTTCTATTCTCATGTTATCCTTTTATTCCTTCTTGCCTATCTTTCATATTTTCTTTTCATTTACTTCTAAATTTTATTGGTATTTCACATCTTAACTTTGTAGGATCTTTTCTACCACATTCATTTCTAACCGTTTAACTTTTGGGGCTTACTACATTTTAATGCATTGAAACTACGTTTCTATTCCAAAAATGTTAACACCGTAAATTTCTATGTCTTATCCAAAAAGAGAGAGTTGTGTAGTGCTTGTAATTACTAGAAACTATCTTTTGATTTCTTGAAATAAGTAGTCCAAAATAGGCAATTATCCCAAGTTTGTACATCTCTTTCGTTTTAGGTATATTCGTTGTCATTCCAAACATTGCACTTTTGTTTATTTTAAACTTGATAATACATAGAAATCTACTTGAAACATCCTAAATTCCAATGAATTATATATCACTTAAACTCCTAAAATCTTAATAAAGTTTCCTTTTATTTTACATTTTTTTCTACGTTCAAATACCAATTTTTTATCACCAATTTCATAACAAGTTACTGGGATAACATATGTAGGCAAGTTTTCCAAATTTTATTTAAATCCCTACTATAATCAATTCCATAATCCTTTTCATTAGATTCGTTACTTGTAAATAATAAATTTATATTTGATGCTTACGATCCTATAAATTTAAATATAATCATTACGCACTTACACATTTATATCTAATCATTACACACTTATAGAATTATATCCAAATCGATTATAAATATGCATAATTGAAATATATTACAATGAAATAGTTCTAATTTTATTGCAAAATATGTAATTTTTCCTCTCGCTTTTCCAACCATTCCCAAATCTCCGGATCTAATCTCAGTTATTTGTATTTCCTCTTTGACTCCCTATTTGAATTCACATATAACATATACATACAGATCTATTAGAAATTTTGGATTAGAAAGGAGAGATTTAGGTTGATTATAATTTCAAACCTGGGTTTACAATTTACCTTGGTTATAACAACTTGATCTGAACCTATTCTCTATCTCTATCATCTTCTAAAATCCTCCAATGGTGTATACATGCAAATTAGACTCTTTCAATGAGTTTTGAGTTTTAGAGGAGAAGAGAAAATTGAAGAGCTTCCATACCCATTAGAAATTTATGAGTTAGAAGTGAGGGTCTAGGTCTATATTTATAGGGGTTCAAACCTGTAACAACCCGTGGTTTTGCACCTGTTAATAATCGTCATTAAACGATTAATGGTGATAGCTGATTTTTGTTGGGAGTTTAATTAGTTGAAATTCTTTTTAAATTTCTAAAAGAGTTAGGCGGGCTTTATTTTGGCCCACGTTCTTTTGCTTTGGGGCTGGGATTATTATCAAAAGCAGATAACCGTTCCTCCCCCATTCATTCTCTCGAAAAGGCCTAAGCATAATAAACGAAAAAAGAATGGTGGCTTCGTTCGTTCGTCCCTCTTTGCAAACTAGGGTTTATGAAATTGTAGGCGCCGCTATGTTAGATTGTCGATGCTTCTTTCGTCGATCAGTTGGATCGTTCGCGGCTCCTCTTCGTAGTCGAGCTCGTCTTTGCTTCGACAAAGGTGAGTGATCTCTTCACTCACATCTAATTCGATTTGTTTGAGCTCGTCTGCTTATTTGTTTTCGTTGCCACGGCTTCGACTTTTCTATGATGATGTTGATTTACTTTGGCCAATGATTTGAGTATGTTTCTTATGACTTGTTCAAAACTGTTACACTTCTCTGTTGACATTTTCCTCTTTGATTTTGTTGGTGACTTCGGTTATGCTTTGACCTGCAGTTGTCTTTGAGCCTGTTTGCACTGCCTTTGTTTATGTGATAATATTCACTGGTTCGTAGTTGACTTCATTATTGTTTGGATCAACTTGTGTATTTCACTGCTATATGTGCACCTTTTGGCTGTTGCATTGTGGTCAGACATTGTTGTTTACTTTGTTGAGTTCAATGTGTACATCTATTTCACTGTTTGACTTGAAGTCTGTGTATCATGTGGTCTCTGTTGAAGTTATATTGCTTTGACCAGTTTCATTTGTGTGTTCCTGTACATGCTAAGCTTATGTTGTCACTGCTGCTACATGACTTGTACCTTGTATATGTGACTTGTTTGCATTTTTCACTTGTTTGTACTCATTGTGTAGCTTGACTTGTTCCTTCGAGTTTGAGTTTGCATTGAGTCACTTGTGCAGTTTCAAACTGTTGTGTTGATGTTCATGTTGGTTTGCTGTGTGACATTAGTCTGGGTTTTTCTGATGTGCTTTTGAAACTTGCATCCGTATCATTGTTATCTTCTTGCTTCACTTTGGTATTTGCAGTTTCGAGTTGCACCAGTCTTTTTTGTCTTAACATCTGATTTAGTTGAGTTTGCACTAGTCTTTGATGATGTTGTGTTCATTAGCTCATGTGGTCTTCACTTTTGTGTAGTCTGCACTTGTATTGTTTGTTCACTTGTAGTCGAAGTATCCTTCGAGTTTAATCATTCATTGTAGCTGTCTTGATCATTTGAGGTAGTCTGCATAATTGTTTCATGTAGGATGGGGCATAGGTAAGGTTGCTTTCATGTGGTTCCATTGATGAAATGGTTCATCACTGTTTTGTGTATTAGTGCTCATCCATGCTTTGCTTGATCCAGTTTGCATACAGTTGCATTATTAGCCTTGAGATTATGTTTCAGTGATGCATTGCATTTGTTGTTGGTTTGATGTTGACTTCACAGTGGCATTAGCTATTTGATGCATATATCTATGTAGTTGAATACTTGTTGTTTTGTAGATTCATTTATCCTTGTGCACTTGGTCATTCGAGTGGAGTACTGTACTTTTGAGTTTTGTTCATGGGTCGATTTCGACCTGTTCTGTTGTCACTGTGTAGTTGCTATGCATTGTGCATATCACTGCACTGTTTCATTTCACTGTTGCATGATTATATGCATTTCTTTGAACTGTTAACCTTTGGGTTGTAATTTCTGATTCATTGGTGACTTTGTTGATTTTTGGATTAGCTTGTGGCCTGAGCATTCTGGCCATGCCGTATTGCCATTCCTTTGGAGCAGTTTCATTTTATTTGTAGTTGTGTTGAGTCGTGATAGCCGTGACTTGACCTTTGCAGTTTCGATGAGTTGTTGGCATTTGGTGTTGTGATGATTTCATATGCTGTTGTGGCGAGGCAGTGCACGCGTGCGTGTACTGCAGCCACACAGTATTGACTTTTTAAGCGTTATTTCAATTGTTTGAACTGTTTTGTGTGTTCAATTCAATATTTTGAAATTGTATTCTGATTTGGTTTGAATTGATCATTTTTTTTGTTGTCTAATTATCTATTTGATAATTAGATTATGAGTTTCTAATTATTTATTTAATAATTAGATTTTGTTGTTAATTATCGTTTAGGCAATCCTGTGTTTTCCAAATTTCTTCATTGATAATCTTTTTATTTATCTTTGTTGATGATTTGAAATTGCTGATTTGTTGTTTAACACTGTTAAGTGTTATATTTACCGTTATCTGATTTCTTATTAAAGGATTGGATAGACGAGATTTATTATGACTGTCTTCTATTTGCTATTTAATTATTATTGCTTCTGTGAATTAATAACTGAGTTTGAATTAGACTGACCCGTGTATTATTTTCTTTTGAATTTAATACTCGGGTCAGAACGAGTTATTTTAGGTTGTTGATATCTTACTTTGGGTTGCTGCTTGAGCTATGAAGTCACTTCATATCTTTTAGAGTAGTCGTGTCATAGTATAGGATGATATGTATTCATGTATATTATTGTCGATAATGTACTTGTATATATAACTTCCAGAGTCGACAGTTATAGTTGTATCATATGTATTGTATCACATGTATTGTAACTGACATCAGTTATATATATATGAGACTTTTATTATCTGTGTTCCGCATTTAGCTTATCTGTGTTATTATTATATTAATTGTCCTAAACTATTATGAACCATCGTAGTTCGTTTTATACTGGAATTGGGTATGTCGATGGGAGTAAATAAATAAGAGATGAAAAATAAAAATATATACCACTCCTATCGAGGTAACCAATACTAATGTAAGACCCAACTACGGATGGCCGCTCCTATCCAGCCTTATTCTTCATAATAACAGACAATATTTCTTTTAATACTCTTTGTTATTGTGAGCATAGAGGTGGGGCGTCACAAAACCATTGCCAACCGTCCGATTAAACCGTTTTAAATCGGGCCATTCGTGCCAAAATTTATTCCCGCAATTACACAAGCGCGGGTCGACCGCCCCTTGCCTAGGGTCGACTACTACCGGTCGACCTAAGTGCTTTCTAGGTCAACCTGTGCCGTGTAAAATATGTTAATTATCATCATTGATTAGATTTATTGATTTATTTCCATTTGTTTATTCAATCGTTTGTTTTCTTCCCATTTAATGCTGATTGCAGAAATTTGTTTCCACATATGTATATCCTTTTACATTTAATTTTTATGTTAACCTTTCTTAACATTTATGTTTTCATTAACGTAACTAATTAGCATTAATTGATTTTACTACCATATTTACATATATAATTATTTCTGATGCTAAAATTTCAAATGTTGATAACCTTTTCGTTTGAACTTCGATCGAAACAGTTTATATACGAAAATTGATTAGAAAATCACCACGAACCCAATGGTATAACTTTTGTAGCTAAATTATGAAGTTTACAAAAATTATTTTTTTAGCATTATTATTTATCTATTTGTTTTTAAATTAATTATCTCAAAAATCGCGGGGTGTTATAGATTAAAACATCACCTGATTCAATGTTCACCTTTTAGTGGTTCAAGTTATTGATTTTCTTAGGTAAGATACCATCTACTTTTGAGTTTTTGTATCCTTGATAGAGCTACAGATATGCTTTAGGGCAATTTTGTCATTTATTGCAAATATTTAACTCTATAATAAAATCACGTGTGAAATAGAATGTGTTTTCTTTCTATATGTTACTTGTCATACTATGTTATGTTAATTAATTATTTAATTTAAGTATATTAAATAGAAAATCCTTAAATAATATGTTATTTAATGGTTATTGCAATATGTTGTAATCATGAGAAATTTATCACATTAAAAATAACACATTATTTTAAACTTTTCTAGTCAAGATGTAACAACCTGCCTCGAAACTAAAGATGAGAAAAACTTAAGATTCCTACTCATATATAGCACCAAGACTAGCATGCCTTCAGCTAAGGGCATCAACGTCAACATTCCCTTTTTCGGTGGTATACTATATCTCAAAATTATATGATGCTATGAACTCCAATTCCTTCATTCATCTCGACAAAACCTTCAACTCTCACTTAAAACGGGTTGTTACATAGGATATTGATGCATCCATAGAGACTAGAGTATGCAACGCTCTCCAAATGTTGGGTAGTATATTACTTATGGCTACTGGGGGCATCATGGGCTGCATAGTGATAGTTATTGGATACTATAAAATGACTTGCTTTAGAATTTTATGTTGGTTAATATAACTAAGGTCAAACAGAGAATCCCAAAGTGATGATATTACACAGTTCTCTTGACTTGAGAATACCGCTTAACTTCAACGTGGACATTTTAGAGTTAAATCATGGCATGATGTCCATTGAATGACTATAGTTGGGTCTGAGATGAAGCATTGGAGGTGAAACACTATTAAATGGAGAATTCGTCTCCTCGTTTATATAAGGTCAATATCACGGTCAACTATAATCAACTCAAAGTCAAAGTCTCTAACTAAAATAGTATAATTAATAATAATTACTTTTATTAAAGCAAAGACTTTGTGTTTGGACCAATCAAGTTAAATGTGGTCTATATCAAAATTTTGACCAAAACCAAATTCCATAAATCCTAAAGTAATATAGTTTTGACGAAGAGAATTGGTGTAAATAATCGTTAATACCGGATACCACTTAAAGTAGTAAAACTGGATTTTACTGAAAACTGTGTAAGCGATAAATTCGGTAAAATTGTCACATTGGCAGCTAAGGTGATGTGTGAACGTTGATATTTGAATTGTTCAATATCAATCACCGTCTGGACTTACATAGTCGAGTCGCACAACTGTAATAATGAATACTTCAAAATACCATACGATTTTATTAATTTACAATTGTTATAAATTAATTAAATTACTTAATATTTATGAAATTTTAATTATTATATTATATTTTATTTATTTGAATATCATTAGTATTTAATACAGTGCGCATATAGAAGTTATGTATATATGCACCGATAAACGATATCGATAAATAATTAAATTTGATTTAAATTAATTAATTACTAAGTGAGTTTGGAAATTTTTGCAGGACCATTATGCCTCTAGTATGGCTGGCCATAGGATAGAGGGGATGAAGATTTTAAATGTTGTAGTATTGATTTGAATTAGTATAAAAGACTAAGTAAAGATAGGACGATAGATCTCTACATTTTCCACTACATAGATGCGTATTTAAGCACCTCGTACTCATTCATTTGGTCTCTTTGTTTATCCCTATTCCAGGCTCAAGATCCAAGGCTAATATATATTAACTTCCAAAATAATATTCAATACAAAACAATTAAAATAAAGAGCGGTGTTCATCTATAGTCTATTGCAATTTCTGGAGGTAGTTCGATTCGGTCTAGGAGTAAATCATAGACTACTGGTTTTTGGTAATATTCCAGTTTCTATATTAGTTATGATTATATCTATTGATAATTATGTTCATGTTGTTTAAATCCCAATAGTTATAACGAATTTGTATATACCTTTTGTAGTCCAATCTTATGTGTATGTCCAAATTGTTTAAAAAAATACATGAAAACATCATTAAAACACTTAATATAAATTTGGGCCATATATTAAATATTTAAGTATAATTTTTTGAAATTTAAAATTATGTTAAGTAGCTATAATAATTTTATAATGTGATATATGTAACTATATATATATTAAATTGGTATATTATATATGTTATATATTATATATATATGTTAAATAATTTTAAACTAATTTATAAATATATGTACTTCTGGATTTAAAAAAATACTTTTGAATAATAATTATTAATATATATATATATATATTAATGTAATTCTTATACCAAATCTGTACGAATTTAATAAAAAATTAAAAACTTTTTTGTTCGAGAATAGAAAATTTTCAAACTTTTAATACACACACACATATATGTATGCATGTATATTTACTAATTAATAATTTATCAATTAATATATTTTAAATTAATATTTACAACGTATACATGTTTGCGTTTCGAATTAAAAATTAAAAAATCTTAAGATTATATATATATATATATTATTTGTAATTTGAATTTAAAATAGATATTTACTTAGATTTAGATCTGTTTTTGAATTTTTACTAACACATGCTTTTTAAGATATTAATTCAAAATATTTGAATTTGTCAAAGTTACTTAAATAAAAGTCTAATATTATATATATATATAGTTCAAATAAAACTATGGACAATAAAGGCAAATATAAAGGGACAAATGTGTCCACTACTATATAAATCCCAACACCTGTAACGACCCGCATTTTTCCAATAATTAAAATATTGAATTTAATAAAATTTTGTAATTTAATATTGGAAGAAATTAAAATTTGTGATTTATTAATGAGAATAATAACTAGAATGAAGTTTAATGATGTTAATTTAAGATAATTGATAACTATTTAATGGAATTTCAATTAATTGAAATGATTGTAAATTTAAGATTAGTTATAAATTGTAAATAAATGAATAAACCAAATGTCATATTTAAATGATAAAATTGTACGTAATTAATTGGAATTGGTTAATATGAAATGGTTAATCGGTATGTGAATTTATCTGCTTGGCTTGTAAAAAATAAACATAGAAATGTGTTTGAATTGGTAAGTTGTAATAATGGTTTAGTTATAAATTCACTATTTAATTCTTTGAAATAAATTGGAAATCAATTGCAATTAATCTTCTGAAATATTACAGTTAATGTGAATTAAAATGATAACTGTAGAATATTGTTGTAATAAATAGTAAACCAATGTTAATTACATCCATAGAGTAATAATGGATTGAATAATAAGATATAATCAAAATAAAAGAATTTATTTGAAATTAAAATATAATTAATTAGATTTTTATCACAGTTGAAACTGAACACTATAATTAGTGTAATATTTAACATTGGATTGACATGGAAATTTATTGTAAAAAGACTATAAATTAATAGGTAATCAAAAATGATAAAAATTGTTAGTTACTAAATTTGAATTTAAAAAGTGATTTAATTAATTTAATAATAATTTATTTAATTAACGTGAAAACATCCATTTTGGCCACTGTCTCAGATTTTGACAAAACCAGTTTCATCAGATCCGTAACAGTGAATTATTGTAGGATTTCAAGTTTCATAGCAATCAGACTTGTCGTTTGATCGTACGGGCTTGAAACGCGTAGAAATCAATTTAGTGAATTCAATTTGAAATAAATTGATTTTAAAAGCTAACTTCTGTATACAATGGAATTTGTGTTTGAAACCTATCCATTGAGTTTAAAAATATCGAAAACATCTATTTTGATATATGGGATGACCTACTTTCGTTCCAGAAGCGAAACGGGCTTTTCGAGTCGTTATTGTCATTTCAAACCGATTCGACACGTTCATTATTTCTCATCGAACGTTGTCTATATAAATAGATCTTTCTAAACCCTAGCAGCCTTTCTATTTTTATTTTATTACATTACGTACAACTCCATCTGTTTGTTCCTCTTTCTCAAATTATAGAAACCCTAATTCCTTGATTCAATTGCAAATCAAAATCAAATCGAAAAATTAGAACTCTTTAACTATCATATTATATATCGTTGGAAAGCCCTTGACGAGCACAATCTACTGCAGCAATTCATTTTTCAATTTGGTTCATCATTTGATCAGAAATCGAGGATGAACCTTGACCGTTGAAACTAGGTTTTCACGATCCAAGGGTGGATCGTCGACCATTTGACGATCGGAAGGCGGCGTTGGGAAGAGGATGAAGGGCAGGTCCGAGGGGTGGTATACTTTCGTGATAGAGGCGCTTGAATTCGCCGTGATTGGGCATTGATCGTATGGCGGCGGCGGCTTATGGCCCACTTCAGGCGGTCGCTCCACCTCTGCTAGGCTCGGCTCAGCCAGGGCGGTCGATTGGAGGTGCTTGATCGTGGTGGTTGTCAGTGTGGTGACGATGCAAATTGATTGACTGTTGGTGGCCGTGGTGAGGTATAGTTCGCTCATGATGTGCAGGCAGAGCTAGGGTTTGGATCCACTGTTCCAGATGATGACGTGTAAGCGTTGTTTTTTTGTTTGTTTTATTTTAATTTAATTTTAATTTCCAAACTTCTAATCGTCGTATCTTTTACGTACGAGGTCGGATTCTCGCGTGGTTTTCTCCGCTGCGATCGTAGCGAAATTCCGGATATTATGGAACTAGTTTGGACAAATTCCGAGATGTTCAAATTTAGGCCTTTATTTGGATTTTAAATCATCGAAAATTCAGTGGTGAGTGTTTTAACCCATTCACGACTACTAAATTATCTTATGTTAGTTAAATTAAATTTATGATGTGATTAGCAATTGATTAGGTGTTGTTTGGTATATTTAAAGTGTCACTCTAGTTAAATCTGACTTTTATTGAATTTAATCGCCATTTAATTTAATATTGAATTTAAATTGCCTATTAATGCATGTTATTGATAATCAGTCAACTATTGTTATTTATTTGTTGATTTGAATGGTAATTGTGATGGATGTTTAATTGTTGATATTGGATGACTGGATGTTATGTTATTTTATATATATTGATATCATAGTGCAAATTCCCTTAATTTATTTTTAGGAAAAATCACTGTGGGTTGAAATGATACATACCCGAACGATTGGATAGATTAGGGAAAAATTGTTATGGATTGAAATTATAGACCCGAGTGATTTTATGGATTTTGAATTTTATTCGGGATTGCGGGTTGAAATGATATATATCCGTAAATATAAAGATTTGCGGATTGAAATGATAAATATCCGTATCACTTGGCCATAGGGTAGAAAATTATATACGGACACCGGATTAGTTAAATTTAATGATTTTAAATCCTTAAATTTTGAATTTAATTAAATGATATTTTGAAGAAAATTTACTTATATAAACTGAATTATTTTTGAAAATCCAAGTTTTAAATGTTGAAATTGGAATTGGTTTAAATTGAAAATTTAAAGTTAGATTTGAAGTATAAATGAAATTTATCGAAATTGAGTTATTGAAATATTTGAATATTAAAACGTCAAAATCTGCTAAATTTGAGATAATTTAAATTTATAGCTCAAACATGGATTTGAAATCGATATTGATTAAATGGTTTTAAAGGAGAATCTGAATTGAAAGACAAAATTGAATTTGTTGGTTTGGAAGCTGGACATAGTCCAGATGTGTTGAAATGAAAGAAATAGTTTAATTTGAAATTAATATCAAATTAATTATTTTAACATAAACTGTTTAAAGATCTATCATTTTAAAATTCTGATTTATTTAGATTTTAAAATATTTACTATATAAATTATTTCTATAATCGTACCATTTTATATTAGCTAATAAAACTATATTTGATCTATTTTAATCTAATTTAAACCATTTAATCTATTTTAAACCATTTTAATCTATTTTAAACTATTTTAATCTATTTTAAACTATTTAAACCATTTTAATTTAATTTAAGCTATTTTAATATAATTTAAACTATTTAAACTATTTTAAAGTAATTTACACTATTTAAAGTATTTTAAAGTATTTTAAACTATTTTAAAGCATTTTAAACTATTTTAACTATTTTAATCTATTTATGACTATCTAAACTAGATTTCTAATGGTGCAAGGTTGAATTGTTTATATTTAAATGCTTGATTTAAAAGCGAATATGGTTAAATGATGTTATAACCTAAGTTGGGATTTGAAATGATATTTTCTAGTGAAATGTCATATTTGAGTGAATATGATGATTTTGAAATGAAGATTTAACCTATTTTGTCGATATGATTTCGAAAGTGAATATGATTTCGAAAGTGATATGGTTTGAATTGAATATCATATTTTGATATCAATTATAAAGTGACTTTTGAAATGTAAAAGAACCATCCGGTGTGAAATAAGCGTTTGGTTGTTAAAGAGACCGGGATCAGATACTGTCATACTCTCTGCCAATACCGAAAACCACTTTAACAACTGTGTACACGGTGGAGATTCCATAATGAAGTAGGATGGTCTGGCGAACGATTCTATATGAGGTATTTATGTAGCCCTGACTCCCATGAGTCAGCTTAATGTGGCTAAAACAGGAGCTATACTGGGCCAAGTGAGGTTGCTCCTCCTATCGGGCACATTTCATCGATACCATATTATGACTTTGTGATTGAATTGGTGGCTACTCCTCAATTTTAATTATGGAACTGTGTTCCAAGGTGGGCGGTAGTAGCTGCTAGCCGTTACCACCGGTCCGGGAGTGCAAATGGTAAAATTACCCTGGCATTGCCTCCCGTGACTTGTCACATGCCTTATTGCGCCTTCTACGAGTTTGGTTTGTACCGTACCTATGGAGTGCCCTCTGATAGCCCTCTAGTTTATGGAGGAATTACGGTACTATATAGACTACGGGAATATATAAAAATGTATTAAGGGGGATATGGGTAAACGCCTTAACGCTATTTTAATACTTTACTTTACTGTAGACACTATTATAATAGCGTATTGTACTATGTATGTAGATTGTTTAACGGATCCTTAGGAGATGGAATTCCAAACATCTCTTAAATTATTGCACTCACGTTAGACACTGGATAGGAGATGTCAAACTCCGTAAACATCTCTAACGTCGTTACACTCATATTTATTTACTTATGATTTAACTTACATAAGATCTTTTAGTTCTGACTCGAGTGTTTTGTCTTTTCAATTTGCTCGGGTCATTCTGAGCTTTTCAGTGTATCGAAGACTGCTTTCTGGAGGACGAAGACGAAGATTCAGTACCATTAATATTATTTATATTTATACTACTGCATCATGTTGTTACACTGCATTATTTATTTATTCTTGTAGTATATAACTCTGATGTGTATTGTAAAAGTGTAATCAAATGTTATTTGTAAAACAGCTTCATGAACTGTTTATTTGATTATTATATTTTGTCATTCCGCTGTGAGATTCTGTGTTTGTTTTCTTTCTTTTCTCTTCTTTTTCTTATTTACCCCATAACATCCTCCCTTTTGAATGGTTTGAGATTGACATGTGTGGTTTATTGTCGATTTAAACTGTCCAAAACGGTGGGTCGTTATATTTGGTATCATAGCGAGATTTAGCGATAACCTTAGCTTTGTGGGGTCTGACTCATTAGAGATAGGGTAGTAATACCCTAGAATGAGTCATTGAGTGTATGTATATGAGAGAGCGTATTTGTTAGTGTTATAAAAATATTTTTGTATTGAGTTAATTTGCTATGTTTAGTATTTATAAATTCTGGTTGGAACATGGGACGCCACGGCGTTGATAGGGATTTCTAAACACCAAATAGGGCAAACTGACACAATATTGTTTTGAAATATAGGTAAATGAAATAATTTTACTTGGTATTATATTTTGTATATAAATGAACAATTTTTATAAAAGATATAGTTGGATGTGATATGTTGTTTATTAGGTAGTGAAGTTTGATAAATATTAGTTGCAAAAATGGGATTGTAAATAAAATGAATATAAATTGGTAATTTAGAACTTAAGTTCCAGGGTTTTGAAATTGGTTTCAAAGGATTTTGGAATATAATATTAGTATTGTTTGGAATTATTTTCTGATAAAAATATTTTCAATGCGATTTAAAAGAAATGTTTTAAAAAGAATTTTTAAAGGAAATAAGTTTTGTACTCCCCTCTTTGTCGTTGGAAAATAATTTCGGTGATGAGTGCACGCATCATCGACGTTCATTTTCGAGTTTCAAAGTGAGAAGACCGTTGTAGTGGCTTTACTACACATTTGTTTGATAACTAAATCTTCATTTTAAATTTCTAAATATGATTGATATATATAAAGGATATGTATATATATTATTTTAAAATGATTTGAAAGGAACCCGGTATTTAGTTCTTAAGTTTCTGTAAATTAGAAATTTTAATTATTATAATGAATGAAATCTTGATCATATTAATAATTGGAAATTTCTAAAATGAAAATAATAATAATAAGAAATTAAGAGTTAAGTGATTTATGAAATGAAAAGAAATTGAAGGTTGTCGCTTATAAATTAAAGAGTAATGAAAATTTAGAAGATATAATTAGTGAACATTTTGATTATTTAAAATGAATGAGATAAACTTGTGTAACATTCAATTGCATTCTAAAAGACATATATATAACTTACCAAAATGTTTAAAAAATTGAAATGTTAATAAGAATATGTAATAGAATATTATACAAGTAAAACTTAGGAAATGAAAGTGTTCAATGGAATTATCTCTATAAATAAGAATTTAGATGTACAATGAATGTTATAAGCATAAGTTAATGTTTTGAGATGCTAATAATTAGATTTAATAGTAAAGGCGGACATAACTTAAGTTGAATGATTCATTAAATTAAAGTCAAACTGTATAAACAATGAATGTGAATAAAAGGTAGAGGAACTTAAGTAGGAATTTATTCACAATGAATATTTATATTACATGGAAATCAAGCTATATAAGTAAACAATAAATGTGAATAAATGAATGTAAACTAATAAGAGACAATCTTGTATGAATGAATTGGAAATAAATGAAATTTATGTAATACTTTAACAATGTATTCAATGATGATTTCAAACATTGAATGGGGATTATATTATGTAAATAACTTATGTAAGTAATGAATGTAAAGTAATGAAAAGAAAATTGACATTGTATGAATGAATGGGAAATGAATTTGTAAGGAATGAATGAAGATTAATGAAAATAAGCTTTGTATGAATGAATGAAAATAGATGAACAGTAAATGATATGAAAAGAAATTTGTAAGGATAAAATTAAATGATATATGAAATTATTGTTTGTTTTGGCTTACGGGATGGTTGGAAAGGATACTTTTAACTGTATAAAGATGTATAAATAATCTATTAAGTTTTATCCAATACTGTTGAGTGTATGGTATACTTAGTAGTTTATTTATCATTTTATACGATAAAAAGTTTCTAAACCTGAACAAACCATTTGTTTTGATAGTTATGGATGGATGGTTGATTACTTTTATTGCATGTGATGATTGTATGGTTTTTTTGCAAGTGACTATTGATTTGTTTTGTTATTAATTGAAACAACTTAAATATTTCTCTTGTACATAATTTTAACTTCTTTGGATTATATAAGTGAAATTCAGGTTTATGGAAGCAATAGCTACTGCTTTTGGTTTCATAAATAAAGCATTGTTTGCCCGACAAATAGGTATGTTTTCGGATTACGGTTTTATAGCGATATTATATTGTTTTTCAGTGGTTTGGGAAATTTAATTTTGAAATATGATATGTATATGATATTATTATTTCTTCCGGACCTCTCTGTACAAAGGAGACTCTGCCGAAATTTTAAGTGAATTTTGGACTTAGAAAATTTTGTGAAAGTGGAAATGTTTCTCAAATTTTTATTGAACGTGAATATGAAAGGATTCAATTGTTTTTAAATTGATATATTTTATTTAAATTATTTAATTATATAAATTAATTATTTATAAATTAAATACTTTGAATAAAATATATTATTTCCTTCTTTTTCCTTTCCGAGGACGAAAAGTTTTGAGTGGGGGAGAGTGTAACGATCCGCATTTTTTCCGATAATTAAAATATTGAATTTAATAAAATTTTGTAATTTAATATTGGAAGAAATTAAAATTTGTGATTTATTAATGAGAATAATAACTAGAATGAAGTTTAATGATGTTAATTTAAGATAATTGATAACTATTTAATGCAATTTCAATTAATTGAAATGATGGAAAATGTAAGATTAGTTATAAATTGTAAATAAATAAACAAACCAAATTTCGTATATAAATGCTAAAATTGTACGTAATTAATTGGAATTGGTTAATATGGAATGGTTAATCAGTATGTGAATTTAATAGCTTGGTTTGTAAACAATAAACATAGAAATGTGTTTAAATTGGTAAGTTGTAACAATGGTTTAGTTATAAATTCACTATTTAATTCGTTGAAATAAATTAGAAATCAATTGCAATTAATCTTCTGAAATATTGCAGTTAATGTGAATTAAAATGATAACTGTAGAATATTGATGTAATAAATAGTAAACCAATGTTAATTATATCCATAGAGTAATGATGGATTGAATAATAAGATGTAAATCAAAATAAAAAAATTTATTTGAAATTAAAATATAATTAATTGGATTTTTATCATAGTCGAAACTGAACACTGTAATTAGTGTAATATTTAACATTGGACTGACATGGAAATTTATTGTAAAAAGACTATAAATTAATAGGTAATCAAAAATGATAAAAATGGTTAGTTACTAAATTTTAATTTAAAAAGTGATTTAATTAATTTAATAATAATTTATTTAATTAACGTGAAAACAATCATTTTGGCCACCATCTTGGATTTCGAAGAAACTAGTTTCATCGGATCCGTAACAGTAAATTATTGTAGGATTTCAAGTTTCATAGCGATCGGACTTGTCGTTTGATCGTACGGGCTTGAAACGCGTATAAATTAATTTAGTGAATTCAATTTGAAATAAACTGATTTTAAAGGCTAACTTCTGTATACAATGGAATTTGGGTTTGAAACCTGTTCCATTGAGTTTAAAAATATCGAAAACGTCTATTTTGATATATGGAATGACCTACTTTCGTTCCGGAAGCGGAACAAGCTTTTCGGGTCGTTATTGTCATTTTAAACCGATTCGACACGTTCATTCTTTCTTATCGGACATTGTCTATATAAATAGATCTTTCTAAACCCTAGCAACCTTTCTATTTTTTATTATAGTACGTACAACTCCATCTGTTTGTTCCCCTTTCTCAAATTATAGAAACCCTAATTCCTTGATTTAATTGCAAATCAAAACCAAATTGGAAAATTAAAACTACTCAAACTATATCATATTATATATCGTTGGAAAGCTCTCGACAAGCGCAATACACTGCAGTAAATCGTTTTTCAATTTGGTTCATCGTTGGATCAAAAATTGAGGATGAACCTCGGCTGTTGAAATTAGGTTTTCACGATCCAACGATGGATCGTCGACCGTTTGACGATCGGAAGGCGGCGTTGGAAAGAGGATGAAGAGCAGGTCCGGGGGGTGGTATTCGTTCATGGTAGAGGCGCTTGAATTCGCCGTGATAGGGCTTTGAACGTGTGGCAACGTCGGCGGCATATGGCCCCCTTCAGGCGGTCGCGCCACCTCTACTAGGCTCGGCTCAGCCAGGGCAGTCGATTGGAGGTGCTTGATCGTGATGGTTGTCAGCGTGGCGACGATGCAAATTGATTGATCGGTGGCGGCTGTGGTGAGGTATAGTTCTCTCGTGATGTACATGGAGAGCTAGGGTTTGGAACGATTGTTCCAGATGATGACGTGTAAGCGTTGTTTTTTTGTTTGTTTTATTTTAATTTCCAAATTTCTAATCGTCATATCTTTTACGTACGAGGTCGAATTCTCGCGCGGTTTTCTCCCTTACGATCGTAGCGAAATTCTGGACATTAATGATCTAGTTTTGACAAATTCTAAGACTGTTCAAATTTGGGCCTTTATTTGGATTTTAAATCATCGAAAATTCAAAGGTGAGTGTTTTAACCCACTCACGACTACTAAATTATCTATGTTAGTTAAATTAAATTTACGATGTGATTAGAAATTGATTGGGTGCTGTTTGGTATATAAAAATTGCCGTTACAGTTAAATTTGACTTTTATTGAATTTAATCGCCATTTAATTTAATATTGAATTTTAAATTGTCTATTAATACCTGTTATTGATAATCAATCAATTGTTGTTATTTATTTGTTGATTTGAATGGTGATTATGATGGATGTTTAATTGTTGATATTTGGATGTAATGTTATTTCATATATATTGATATGCAAGTCGACAACTGAAGCCGCATGAAAGGAATTACCCGACTCATGATTTGGAGTTAGCGGCGATTGTATTTGCTCTGAAGATGTGGAGACATTATCTATTGGGAGTTCGATTCGAGTTGTTTACAGATCATAAGTCGTTGAAGTATCTTTTCTCCCAAAAGGATTTGAATCTTCGGCAGCAACGTTGGCTAGAGTTTTTGGCATCATATGATTTTGGTATAGCTTATACTCCGGGAAAAGATAACGCAGTGGCAGATGCGTTAAGTCGGAGACATGCAGGACTGGGAGCCATGTTTTCCGAATGGAAGAATCTCGAGTATTTAGCTGGATTTGACTTCAGGCCTAGATGCGAATTGGAACCTGAGATGTTGGCAAACTTATCGATAAGACCTTCTCTTGTGGAAAGGGTTGGCGAGAGCCAAAAGCGAGACGATAAGCTTGTCAAGATTATCCGTGATTTGGAATCTGGATTAGAACCAGAAAAGGATAAAGGATTCGAAGTCGATCGAGAGGGTTGGCTTCGGAAGCAAGGACGACTAGTTGTTCCCGATATAGATGAATTGAGGAGTGAAGATCTGAAGGAAAGTCATCACTCAAAGTTGACAATTCATCCAGGTGGAAATAAGATGTATCGGGATATGAAGAGAACCTACTACTGGGAAGGCATGAAGAAGGATGTTGGAAATTTTATTTCCAAGTGTATGAACTGCCAGTTGGTAAAAGCCGAACAGAAGAAGCCTAGTGGATTGCTTCAGCCATTAGAAGTTCCTACATGGAAGTGGGAGAAAGTATCGATGGATTTTATTGATGGGTTACCTAGAACAAGAACGGGAAATGAAGGGATTTGGGTCATTGTGGATCGTCTGACCAAGAGTGCGAGATTCATTCCTGTTCGATCGACTAGGACTGCATCAAAGTTGGCTGAGTTGTATGTTAAGTGGATAGTTCGATTCCAAGGTATTCCGAAGAGTATAGTGAGCGATCGAGACCCATTGTTCACTAGTGGATTTTGGAAGAGCTTCCAGGAAGTTTTGGGAACCGAGTTGTGTTTGAGTATAGCTTATCACCCTCAAACAGATGGTCAGACCGAGAGAGTCAACCGAGTTTTGGAAGATCTCCTCAGAGCTTGTGTTTTGGATTTCGGAGGATCATGGGAAGATCACCTTCATTTGGTGGAGTTTGCGTACAACAACAGTTACCAGTCAAGCATTGGTATGGCACCGTATGAGGCATTGTATGGAAGACCGTGTAACTCTCCGACATGTTGGATAGAGACTGGAGAAAAGCTGATGCTTGGGCCAGAGATGATTCGACAGACTACGGAGTGTATAGAGATCATTCGGCAACGAATGAAGGCAGCCCAAGACCGTCAGAAGAGTTATGCCGATAAGCGTCGTACGGATTTGGAATTTGACGTAGGAGATATGGTTTTTGTGAAGATTTCTCCACTGAAGAATGTTATCCGATTCGGGAAGAAAGGAAAATTGACTCCGAGATTTGTTGGACCATTCCCGATCATCGAGCGAATTGGAAAGCTCGCCTATAGACTGGAGTTACCTGGGAAGATGTCGAGTGTGCACAATGTTTTTCATGTATCATATCTACGGAAGTATGTGCACGACTCGAGTATGGTGGTTTCTGCTGATAGCTGTGAAGATTTTGAAGTCGATCCAGTCGATAGAAGACCTCGTAAGCCGCTTCGTGTTGTTGAAACCGACACGAAACAGCTCAGGAGGAAGGTAGTTAAGTTGCTCAAGATACAATGGAGTGACGATGATAACGACTGTACATGGGAGGTGGAAGAGAGGATGAAAGCAGCTCATCCCGAACTCTTCAAGGTATGGCCCTAAGGTGTCGTGTCATCTCACGATATTGTAACTTGTTCTAAGTTTTAGAATTCTGCATGCTAAGCTAGAATTGGATGCATGGTTGGCTGATTGCTATGGATGGTAGGCATGCAGAATAGTCTTTGATTGCTTTGTTTGTTTGGAATTTCGGGGCGAAATTCCTAAGGGGGAGAGAATGTAACGACCCGTATTTTTACGGATCGAAAAGTTCGTTCAAATCTGGAATTTTCAGCATTTTAAGCCGTTTCAGATTTTAGGCAGAATTTTTCTAAGTCCTAGGTCGTGAACGACCTAAGTGATAGGTCGTGACCGACTTATAGGATTGGCGACCTAAGGGGTAGGTCGGCAGCGACTTAAGGATGTTGATGACCTAAGAGTTTTGGTGAGTTAAGTGTTAGGTCGGCAGGGCGAGTTAACGACCTAAGGAACTGACCGACTTAAGGAGATGGCGACTCAAGGGTAGGCAGACCTAGTGGAGTTAGCGACCTAGTGGTTACCGGGTTAGCATAGTTAGGTAGGCAACGACCTAGAGGAGCTGGGGTAGCAGGTTAGCGACTTAGTAGAGTGAGCGACCTATGGGATTGACCAACCTAAGAAATAAGCTAGTTAACGACTTAGTAGTTAAGTCGTTGGACGACCTAAGGGGTAAGTATATGGTCGTGTGGACTAAGTCGGAGTGGTTGGCTAAGTCTTAGGTCGCGTATTGGCTTGAGTGTTAGGTCGCGTAAGCGCTTAAGTGTTAGGTCGTAACACTGTTAGGTCGCGTGGGTTGCTAAGTTGTTAGGTCGCAAGGTTTTATAAGTCGTAGGTCGTAACTCAGTGAGTTGTTAGGTCGTAGAGGCAGTCTGCGTTAGGTCGCTGGGTTTTGTCTAAGTGTTAGGTCGTACCTATTGTTAAGTCGCGTCTAAGTGTTAGGTCGCGATCTGTGTTAGGTCGTAAGTCGTATACAAGTGGAAGCGCACGTGCATATCTGTTAGGTCGGAGAGGCTTAGGTCGGAGACGACCTATGGAGATAGCCGAGTTACGACTTAGCGAATTTTCAGCTATAAATAGAAGGGGGTTGGCTTCATTGTTGGGATCCGGATTTCGAAGCGACGAAGTGCTGCCATTTTGAGAGCTCGACTTCTACACTTCTTCACTTCTTTTCTCCACTCTAATCTAGTGCTTCCTTTCATCCAAATCGAAGATCAAGATTGAAGATTCAAGAGCTTAGATTGAAGATCTTCATCCTTTGAAGTGAGATTTCTTCGTTTGAAGCGGATTCGTGATAGATCAAGCTCGATCCTTCGCTGTCCAGATCTGAAGCATGTAGATTTGAGGTTGTTTAGGTGATTTGGTGAGTGGTGATTATCTCACACGGATCCAAAGGAGTATATCGGATTGTTGGCTCGATTTGGTGTTAAAATAGTGATTTTCATGCATTTTCTTCATCCTAAGTGTAGATCCATGTAGATCCATTGTTCATGATGATTTGACAACCATTTTACTAAGTGTTAACCTATGCAAGTTCATTCATCAAGATTGTAGAGATATTTCTTATGATTTCATGCTTGTTAGACTTTCAACTCTTTAATTACGAAATTGCCATTATAGTGATAATTGTCTACATAGATCATATTTGAATGTTTGATTGCTTGGATTAATGTTTGATTTGATTGATTGCTATGAATTAGATGATTGATGATTTGATTTAGACCGAAGACAATTCAAAAGCTAAGGGGAAGGCTCTTGAATTGGGAAAGCTGCTCGTGGCATATGTAGCGGGATGATGAAGCTCTTATGCATAGATTCGATGATGACGATGTTGAGATGAGACTTTGCGAGGATGTGATGAAGCGAAGTATGATATGAGATAGTCTTGGTCTAATCCAGACGGGATCATTCCAAGCACGTTGGTAACTCGGTGATATGATTCGAGTTAAGGGTAATGGATGCTTGAGAGGCGCTTGAGCTAGTATGGAAATAGTCGTCAAGGAGGATGACTAGGAGGCTTGGATAGCATCGTTGTTGAAGGTTCTAGCATGCTCTAAGCAAGAGTACGTTTGGGAAGATTCGATAGTCCCAACGGCCAATTGTTGATGGTCGAGTACTCTGGGCAGATTCGATAGTCCTAGGCACGGGCTGCGACGACGTGCGGGAGTTATGTCTAGAACCGGGGTTTCCATTAGCCCTTGACGGACGGCTGAAAGAATGTGCCGGTCATTCAATTAACGGTGATATCGAAGCAATGATAACAGTGATAGCCAGAGTCATGGATGTTTGGTTGTATCGTCATTCGGTCTCAAGAGCAGTGTTTTCTGGGTGCTTATCTGATCTTGGTTTAGGCCTTGGGGGTTTGTGCTTGGAAAACATCGCCCTTGACTCGAGTGATAATTTCTTTACTTTACATTGTATGCTCTGCTATGTTTGCTTCTGCTTAGTGTGTGTCTGGGGGCTATCACTGTAGAAAGAGGTTGGAGTGGGAGGGTTGTATTCCTATTCCTTTTCCTTTATGCTCTTTTGGTATGTTGTTAGTTAATTTACTGCTCACTAAGACTGTTGTCTGACTCAAGGCTTTATGTTTTAATTCTTATTGCCTTGGGCTGTTCGTCCATTTTGGGACGGGCAGACTAGGTAGCAGGTGACAGGAGCTGTTCTAGCTTTTCATGGTGCTGATATCGAAGACGAGTTGGAGTATTGCATATTGTTTCTTTCTTACTATATGTACTGGATGTTCCGCTGCTTTGTATTCTCTGAGTGATATGTAGTGAGGCCTGATGTATTGACTATTTGGATGCTTGTATTCAACTATTATGGAGTTTTATATGATGGCATTTTATTCTGTAAAGCTTCACTATACATATGTTCTATTGTATTTTGTCCATGCGCTGTGAGTAATACGATAGATTTTGTTGTTTTAATTTACCCTGACAATCGTCCATGGTCGCCTGGCACACTTTACAGCGCATTTTCTCTTGATTCAGTGCAGGGGTCATGGGCGGTCGTCACACTAGTCACATGCCTTATCGCGCTTTCTACGAGTTTGGTTTGTACCGTACCTATGGAGTGCCCTCTGATAGCCCTCTAGTTTATGGAGGAATTACGATACTATATAGACTACGGGAATATATAAAAATGTGTTAAGGGTGATATGGGTAACGCCTTTACGCTATTTTAATACTTTACTTTACTATAAACACTATTATAATAGCGTATTGTACTATGTATGTAGATTGTTTAACGGATCCTTAGGAGATGGAATCTTGAACATCTCTTAAGTTATTGCACTCACGTTAGACACTGGATACGAGATGTCAAACTCCGTAAACATCTCTGACGTTGTTACACTCATGTTTATTTACTATTGATTTAACTTACATAAGATCTTTTAGTTCTGACTTGAGTGTTTTGTCTTTTCAATTCGCTCGTGTCAGTCTGAGCTTTTCAGTGTATCGAAGACTGCTTTCTAGAGGACGAAGACGAAGATTTAGTACCATTATTATTATTTATATTTATACTACTGCATCATGTTGTTACGCTGCATTATTTATTTATTCTTGTTGTATATAACTCTGATCTGTATTCTAAAAGTGTAATCAAATGTTATTTGTAAAATAGCTTCATGAACTGTTTATTTGATTATTATATTTTGTCATTCCGCTATGAGATTCTATGTTTGTTTTCTTTCTTTTCTTTTTCTTATTTATCCCATAACAATCCTCCCTTTTGAATGGTTTGAGATTAACATGTGTGGTTTATTGTCGATTTAAACCGTTCAAAAAGGTAGGTCGTTATAATACCTATATACGTATACGTTAACCATGTACATTTTTCATATGTTGCACGTGCACTATACACGTTATAAGTGTATTTTTTGCCAAGACAAGTAGGGATGACTGGACCCTTACCAGATTTATTAGAAAACAATAAAGTTACAAGAACGGGAAAGGTAAAGTATAAGAAAAAACCAAAACAATAGAAAAGGAACCAACACATGCGGGCCACAAGAAAGAAATACAACCCTACCCAATCAAGCGATCTAAACTCAAGAACTCAAATGACAAATTAATGCCACCTGAAATAGGGTATTAGAGTATTATTTAGTCTCTGATTATTTAACTTTACCTTAATCTTTTCCTTGATTAGCCTCGCCTGAGCAATAGCGCTCAATCGTTTGCAGTTAAAGATGCGATTATTTCATTTAAGCCATGCGGCTTTAACTGTTTTCATAAGCATAAGTATTAAAACAATAGAAACTGGTGTACATCATCTAGTAGCTTTGAACAGTCTATGCCATACCTAACTGGAGATATGTTTAGGTGCATCAAAGTTTGCATATTTGAGAAGGTGTTTCCTAGTCGTGAGAGCATCGCATTCAAAGAATAGATGAGTATTCGATTCTTGTTCGTTACCAAATAGAAAGCAAGAGTCAATGCCAATAATTCCAATGATTTTAGGCTTGTTTAATGTCTACAAAGTGTTTGATATTGCCGTCCAAAACATGAAGTTGTCATTTTTAGAAATCGAAGGTTAACACGATATGCTTTGCCCAAAGGAAACAAGGTGCTCGACGGAACTCCATCAAGTGTTTATACATACCAAAAGTAGAGTATTTGATACATTTATTAAATATTTAAAAAACCTTTTATAAAAAAATAAAATAAAATAAATATTTTATTTAAAATTATTTTAGATTGGATCTAAAGACTTTTAGACTTCAAAGGCCCAATAAAGATGTAAAAATGTAATTTTTTGAAATCACCTATTTAACCCGCTACAACCCAACTTAGTTTTTTTCAATGGTATCAAAGCCCAATAATCTATGCAATCTAAATTAGCAATATCAGGGCTAACTTATTACAGCCTACCCATTTAGTAGGGTGTCTAAACATGTAGTGTCTAAGGCTGAATTTGGATAATCAACTACTCTGCCCTACCTGGCTACTAGCCTGGCGCGAAGGATGATGTAAGCCTAAAGGTTATCCTCAACATAAAGGTCCGAATTAATTTTGGGCCTAAGGTTAATTTTAAAAAATTTAAATAAAATTTTAAACTTAAAAGTTAAGTTTAAATTATAAATGAAATTTTATAAATGTTATGAAATATTTTCAAAAATTATTTTTGAAAATTAATAAGTTATTTTCAAAATTTTATTTTAATTGATTAGATTAATTAAATAAATAAATAATTAAAAGTTGATTAATTAAAATATATATAATGATATATATATATATATGTGTGTGTGTGTGTGTGTGTGTGTTAAAATGCTTAAGTTAAATTTGGAAAATAATTTTATTATAAATAAAATTGTTTTAATTAATTAATAAATTAAATACTAATTAATAAATAATGTACATGTATAATGATATATGTGTATAACTACTACAAATTTTATAGTCAATGTTCATTTTAAAATAAATAAAATTAAATTAATTAAATTATTAATTAAATAATTAATTAAATAAATTAAATATGATTTTATTAATAAAATTAAAATCAAAATTTAATTAAATATGATTTAATTAAATAGAATGAAACTGTAAAAAACCCAAATTAGATTTATGGAATAAATACATACGTATGGTACATATATCGTGATTCCAAAATCTGTCCGACACTTGAATCACAAGGATATTTCAAAAGAAGTACATTATTCCACAATTCGATATCACTCAATTAAATATATTAAAGATTATGAATCTCTAATATAAATGTTGTCCTCTATCATTTATATATTAATAAATTGCTTGCATACTCTCTAATTGTTGAGCAAACTCAAACTATATATGTTATGTGCTATTATTTATGAATATGTTGACTAGATGAGGTAAAATAGTTGTATGTATTCATTGAGCAAACTCAAGGTATATACGTTGTACTTAGATCATTGCGAAATAGTGGGTTCGAGTGAATAATCTCTATCGATTTGTTAGTATTCCTAATGAGATTGGGACAAAGACCACAAGTTAGAAGCTATATATGATACAACTGATAAAGTGTTATCCATTGCTTACGGGCTTATGATTATTGATATTCCTCAAGATCAGAATGTCAAGGCAACCGAATCCTAACACTCACTGGAGAAGTCGAAAGACTTCAAATTTCTCTTTAGGTTTTGAGAAATATAAAAATCTAGTGGGAGCTTATTAATAATATGAAATATAATATTTAACCTTGCTAATTACATATGTTATGTATAAATGTCATGATCAACATAAATTAAATTTACAAAAAACTGTCTATAGCAAAGTTATTTTCAGAAAATGATAAGCTTAGTGGACCTAATTACATAGAATGGTTAAGAGCAATCAAAATAGCACTGATCTATGAACACTTATGGCTATTGATGCACTAACCTCCAAAAGAATAACCCACTGAAGTTGCAGATCCTTAATTAGAGATTGTTTATAACAAATGGGTAGTGGATCTTTAAATTTCCCAAGTTTACGTGATGTCTACTTTAGATAAACAATTACAAAGACAACACGAAAACATGATTGTCCATCAAACCTTCAATGGCCTCAAACTTTTATTTGGGGAACAATCTCGTTCCGTAAGGTGCGAAATTACTAAAAAACTATTCAATACAAAGATAATGAAGGGAACTCGTATGGATGAATATGTCTTAATGATAAAATGCTATATTAATATACTTTCACAACTAGACATAACTATAAGCAATGAGCTGCAAGTGAACTTGATCTTAGAGTCTCCTACTCCACAGTTTGAGCTATTCATATTGAACTACAATTTGAACCAGTTGAATGTGATTCTCGTGGAGCTTCTCAATATGTTGAGATCAACCGAATCCCTATCCAAAGATTAAGACACCTTGCTTAATATAAAGGGAAAGGCATCATCTTTTAATGGTTCAAAGAAGAGAAAGTATGTAAAGTAGAAGAGTAATCAGAGCACTCGTAAAGACAAGGTTGAATGTCACCACTATCATAGAAGGGGCACTAGAAACAAAATTGTCCAGACTACCTGAAACTCGTCAAAGAGAAGAAAATGAATGGTTCTACTGATCCTACATGTATATTTATTGTAATGATCCGGAAATTTTAACGATTTTAATAACGTATTTAACTAAAAAAATTCATGAAAATAAACAATAAAATTTAGCAATGAAAATTTGATATTTGGTACACATCTATTTAAGCATAGCAAGTGTCAGATTTTCATCAGAAAATTTGTAAGTTTGTTAAGTTGTGAAATTTTAATTTTAATTTAAAATCAGTTAAAAACTAGATGATAATAAAATATTTTTGAAATCTTAATATTTTTTTATATAAGTTCTGAGTGAGACGTCGCAATTCGTTTCGCCAAATTTGGACTGCTCTAGTTCCGTTTATATTATTTTCGACGTTTTAGCAGCATTTTCGGCAGCGAATATCGAGTTTTGATTGGTAGGTCGTGTCTCTCATATCTGTGTACCATCTTGTTCGTCTCATCGTGCTGATCTCCACACTATATTCATTTGTGTGTTTCGACGTCCGGTGCACGGCGAAATCTGCGAAACAGTTAGGCATATCGGTACCCATTTTGAGCCTTTTGGGTTTTCTTGTGTCCTTTTATTTACTCACCTTGGAGAAACAAATGGCCACTTACCTTTATTATTTCCTTGAATTCAATCGTCCTGACTCTTGTTATTCCAACTTTTCAATATATTTGCTGGTTCTAATATATTTCTGGTTCGTTCCTTTTCATTCTCTTCTCACTTTGTTGTTTTCGTGTTGTCATACTCTATAAAAAAAAGTAAACAAGTTCGCATATATTTTTCTATGACCTTCTCCTCTCCTCTTCCTTCTCAACCCACTTTCCTTTGCAACCCGTCCTCATCTAACTCAACCGCTCAGCCATCAGCCTCCCTCCATTCCCGTTGCCGACCTAAACCCATCCGCCGTCTCCCTTCTCAACAGCCTCCAACCTCTACCGCCTTTCCGCGGCCTACCCAAGCACCCATCCCAGCGCCAACACCTCACAACCTTCCACCCGGTAGCACCTTCCTCCACAGCCCGAACATCCCCTCCTTTGAGCACTCGCCATCCACGTCCAGCATACAGCCAAGCACTGCCGCCAACGCCGCATCCTTCCAGCCATTGCCATGATTCTGCGCTTCTCCTCCGCTCCACCGTCAGCCCACCTTTTCCAGCCGCTTGAGCCTCAGCCAAACCAGACTCCAGCCAACATTCACCTTTTCCCACCATGCTCCGCCACTGCCTAGCCACTCGAACTTCCCCAGCCTTTCGCCTCCGAGTCAACCAAGTCTTCCGCCTACACCCAGTAGCCATTGCCACGCCTTCCTCCGCATTCCAACCACCTTGCATAACCGAGCGCACGCAAACATCTCCACGCAAACACCCGCTTTTTTCCCTCCACCAGCCAAACCCACACCCTAGCCTTCATGCTTGCAGCTACCTAAGTGAGCAGCCGCACCACTTCCCATTGCCGAGCACCCCCTGGCGGAAAATGCTAATCATTTCTCGTTTCCTTTATTATATATAAAAAAGAAATATATATAGATATATATTTGATTCATCAATCCCTACTTTTCGTTGCTTTGCTTGCCACTGTCCTGTCCATAGTCACAGCAGCTTCTTGCTTTGTTTCGCTGCTTGTTCGTGTGCGTGTCTGTCGCATCTTATTCTCGTTGTTCTCTAGCCTCGAAAGGTGAGCGATCACTCACGATTAACATTCATATGTTTAGTAAATTGATTTCACATGAAATGACTATTTAAATATGTTATTAACTTGAATTGGTTAGTAATTTAGTCGTTGAATATGATATGTTAATATTTTGAATTATTTACCTATGTTAATTGACATATGACACCATAACATGTTGTATATATATTATATATTTTAAATTGTTAATTATGATCCATATTTGTAATTGATATGTTATGCTATTTTATATTATTATTCTATTATTCTCTCACTGCAAATTCCCTGTTAGTTAGGAAATCCCAATGTGTTGAAATGATACATACCCGAATGATCTTATAGATTAGGGAAAATCGTTATGGATTGAAATGATAAACCCAAGCGATTTTATTGATTTTGAAATTTTGGGATTGTGGGTTGAAATGATATATACCCGTAAATATTAAATTATTGCGGATTGAAATGATAAATATCTGTATCACTTGACCATAGGATAGAAAATTATATACGGACACCGTTGGTCTATTTTTAAAAATGATTTCCAAAATTATTTGAAAATATATGGGTTTTAATAAATATTGATTTTAAAATATAATGTAAAGATTTTATTTTGATATGTATGTAAAAATTTAGATTTTAAATTATATGTTTGGAAATTTTAAATTTATAAGTTAAGTTTTGAAAAATATAAATTTTAAGATTTTACTCATAATTTTATTATTTTAAATATATAAAAATAAGGTTTATTATAAAATAAGATAGATTTGATTTAATAAAATCTAATTAAAAATCAATTTAACTAATATATATAAAGTGTGTTTAAATATTTATTTAAAATTTATATTAATATTTTGAAAATAGATTTTGTAATAACTTTAACAAATTAAGGTTGGAAAGATAATTTGAAATTGATTTAAAATTTAATTTGTTTAAGAATTGTATTTAAATAGGAATTGATTTGAACTTATTGATTTTGAGATTTTAAAGATATGATTTATAACCTGATAACTTGATTTTGATTAAAGGTGATTAAATGAATATTTTCAAATTAAATAAAATTTGAAATTGAATATTAATTTTTATTTAGAGTTGTAATTTGAGATTTTATTTAAATGTTTATAAAAAGTGATTAAGTGAATATTTTCAAAATTAAATATAATTGAAGTTGAATATTTAATTTTGATTTAAAACTTAAAATTTGAGACTTTATTTAAATATTTATAAAAGTGAATATTTAAACTTTGAAACCTATTGAATTTGAAGTGGTTTAAATTTGTAGTTCAAACCTGGATTTGAAATGGATATAAATTGAAATGGTTTTTAATGAGAATTTGAATTGAATCTTTAACCTTTTAATTGAAATCGTTGAACTGAGATTGATTTAAATTGAATTTTGGAACTAAAATTGATTTGAATTGATTTGTGAAATTGGAAGAAACAATTCTAATTTGAAACTATTTCTAATATATAAATTATTTTAATATATATTATTCTATATTCATAATTTTTTTAAATATATATATTTTAATATATAACTATTTTAATCTATAACCAATTTTTAAATATAAACTATTTTTAATGTATAACTATTCCAATATATAAACTACTTTCCTTATTCAAACTGTTTAAGTTGGAACTGTTATGATTTAGATTTAATGGACTTAAATGCGAATACTTTGATATGATGGTTTAACCTATTTTGTGGTTATGATTTGGGAAATGAATATGATTTCGAAAGTGGATAATGATTTCGAAACTGAATATGATTTTGAAAGTGATATGATTTTGAAGTGAATATGATATTTTGATATCAATTATAAATCGATTTTGGAAATGTAAAAGTACCAATCGGTGTGAAATAAGCTTTTGGTTGTTAAAGAGACCGAGATCAGATATTGTCATACTCTTTGTGAATACCGAAAACCACTTTAACAACTGTGCACGTGGTGGAGAATCTAGAATGAAGTAGGATGGTTTGGCGAACGATTCTGTATGAGGTATGGACGCAGCCCTGACCCACTCGAGTCAGCTTGATATGACTAAAATATGAGCCACGCCGAGCCAAGTGAGATCGCACCTCCAATCAAGCATGCTTCTTCGAAACCATTCTATTACTTTGTGATTTGATTGGTGCGCACCTTTGATTATGGGAGTGTGTCTCAAGGTGGGCAGTAGTAGCTGCTATGCATTACCACTAGTCCGGATCCGCAAAACGGTAGTATCCTACCCTGGGCATTGCCTCGCGTGCCATGTCATATGCTGTATCGCGCCCATTACGAGTTTGGTTTGTGTCGTACCTATGGAGTGCTCCTTGATAGCCCACCGGCTTGGTGGAGTTTATAGTACTGTATAGACTACGGAATTTATATAAAAATGTGTTAAAGGGGATATAGGTAACGCCTTAACGCTATTTTAATATCTTACTTTACTGTAGACATTATTTATGTATCGTATTTTATTATGTATGTAGATAGTTTCACGGATCCTTAAAGGGTGGAATCCCAAACATCCTTTAATTTATATTGCATTTCACTTGGACATCTCACTTGAGTTTTATTTACTTGCATAAGAATGTTAATCCTGACTTGAGTGTTTTGTGTTTTGCTTTATCCTCGGGTCAGCCTGAGTATCACAGCATTTGAGACTCACTTTTGGAGCTTGAAGCTTTGCTTAGAGATCTATCGTTTATCTATTCAGCTTTTCAGTTATTTAAGTTATTTCCAGTTGTTTATGTTCAAACTTGTCATTTGCTTTTGTATTAGAGACTTCTATGTATTTGGATTTCTGTTGTATTTTGCTTTAGACTCTGATGTTCTGTAGTAGCTTCACGAACTACTATTTATCTATTTCCGCTGCTTATTGTTGTATTACTCTATGTCTGTGATTCTGTGATTGATTTATTTACTATATATGCTAAGTTTTTCCAAATATAAAAATAACAATATGTTGTTTTGAGCAATTCAAGTCGGACATGTGTTGATTATTGTTGATTTGAATGGTTCGAAATGAACGGTCGTTACATTTGGTATCAGAGCTCTGGTTTAGGAAAAACTTAGCTTATGGAGTAAAAACTCATTAGAGATAGGGTAGTAATATCCTAGAATGAGAAGAATCAATTATGAAATCATCCTTCCTTTCGAGCCTATCTTTTTAGTTAGAATTCTCTTTGATTAGGGTTCCTTTAAATTTGAATCTCTATCCTTGTTCTAAAATCCACTCTTGAATCATCCTATGATAGAACGTATTTGTAATTGATATAAAAATGTTTTATATTGTGTTGTTTGAGTTGTTAAGTTTGAATTTTGGGTTTCGATCGATTCGTTTAGCTAACGCTATTGATAAGAATTCCAAAACACTTGAACAGAGCAAACTAACACAATATTGTTTTCAAAGTTAGTAAATGAAATAATTTTATGTATGATTATATTTTATATATAAAAGTATAATTTTCTGATATTAGATAGTTAAATGAATTGGTTGTTAGAAATAATAGTACTAGATTATCATTTATTGTTTTGTCAACATTCCTAAACCGTTAACTATTGTTGTATGTTATAAGGAGACAAATTTTTTTTTAAAATGGTATATAAAGCTAATTTGCAAATGAAATGAATTTAAATTAAGGATTTGAGAATTTAATTTTCGGTGCTTTTCAAAATTTGGTTTTCAAAGTTTTGAAAAATATATATTATTTGAAGTATTTTTGTAACGATCCGTAATTTTTAACTGTTTAAATAACGTAATTAAACTGAATTTTTTTGAAATTTTAAATATTTGAATTTTGAAATAAAATTTGATATTTGTAGTACGTATAATTGAACATAACAAATGGTAATTTTCATCAGAAAATATGGAAGTTTATTTTCTTGTGTAATTTTATTTAAATTTAAATCAGTTAATATTTAGTGATAAAAAAATGTCTTCTGAATCTGAATATTTTTATATAATATATTTGTAAATCATCTTCTGATTGTGGCGTCATCTTTCGTTTCTCCAAATTTTGACTGTATTGCTCCATCTATCTTATTTCTGGCATTTTAGCAGCATTTCCGGTACCGATATCGAATTTTGATAGGATGATCATACCACTGATATCTTTATACCGTTTTGATTGTCTCGCCATGCTGATCTCTGTGGTATATTCAATTCTGTGTTTTGAAGTCCGGTACGCGGTGAAACCAGCGATCGGTAGCTGTACCGATAATTGTTTCAGTCTTTATCTTCCCATGACCTTTCATTTATACTGTGAAAACCAAAAGCCATTGGGTTTTAAATTTCCCAGATATCAACGTGACTTTTGACATTTTTCTCTGAACATGTTTGTACCATTTATTTTTGTGACGCCCCACCTCTATACCCACGCTAGCCAAGAACACTACGGTGTAATGCTGTCAACTAGCACAGAGAATAAGGCTGTTGAGGAGCGACCATCCATGTAACTTCTTTGTGCGAGCACCGATATGTCAGATAGTATATCATGAACTTCATTTAAGGAGGAAATCCGACATACCGATACAAACTCAAAGCTATCACACGGTGACTATATATAAGCTTTGGAAACAAACATAGAAATAAACATAACATAAATCAGTCACAGACATCCATATCACAAAGGCGGAAAAAGATATGAATATATATATAACACATGAAAGTGTACATCAGAGTAGTGGTCAGAAAGATCCACGATAATACAAAAGAATAGCAACCCGTGCTATACAAAAGAATAAGTACACAACATAGAGTCTATATCTCAAATGTGTACATCCAAAAACTACTAATCTAAGTAGTTAGCCAAAAGTCAGAATGATCCAGAAGAGAAGTCAAGCAGAAGCACCTGTAACATCTCGGTCTGACCCGAGTATTATTTATAAGAAAATAATAAACGGATCAGTCTAGCTATAAATATCAGATGATATGGTACAAAGTAAAAGACATCACATGAACATGTAATAACCATAATGGCATACTACTATAAGTAAGTAAATGATAATAAACAAGAGATAAACCAATATCACAAGAATCTTCTCAAAGATAAAATAGGGTATCATACCCTAAACTTGTATTCATAACAAGTCAATGACACACGAATTCACCAATGCACAAAAATTGATATCATATCAATGAAAATCACGAAAATTGGTGAAGCACAAAATTCCAGAAATCATCACAAGAAATCCAGAAAACACATAAAAAGGGGGGAAGGCCTATGAGCCGAATGCTCCACGAACGGTCCGAAAACCAATGAGCCGAATGCTCCACGAATGGTCCGAAGACCTATGAGCCGAATGCTCCACGAATGTGAGTAGAAACATCACACAAACGAAGTCTGGTCTCCCTCGCAAACAAAAAGACATCGCTCAATTGCTAGTCTAAATCAAATCACAAAAATGATCGTCATGATCATTGAGAAGTGTCAATCACACCAAGCTAGTAAATATAAGAGTTTAGCTTCATGTCCCATAACCACTTACTTAACTTAAATATTTACGAATAAGCTGTGAATCTTCACTGGAAAATTGTCACAAAAGGTTCAATCGAACAAGTCCAAGAATTAACCTACGAAGTGAACGCAAGCGTTTCATACCACTTGTTTTACTAAGCCGTTTAATTAGATTTCTCATCCGAGTGAAGTAAAGGCTTGTATATACTAGTAGATTAGAAAACGGTTTGAGGAAAAGAGCTTTGTAGTTAAAACAGTGTTGAAATCGCTTTGTTGAAAGGGTTTTGATATTCACTACTAGTATTGAAGCCTTCACATTTTGAAAGCGACAAGTCACAAAATGATTGTTGAAACAAATCGAGTCACATAAATTCACGTTCGGAGACGTGAGTAAAGTCCAAAGAAATCAAATCCCAAAACCATCAAAGTAGAAGCCTACTTGCGACCTAACGAGATCGAGCTAGGGAGTGTAAGTAGGTCAAGTGACCTAAAAGGTGAACAGGCCGAACGACCTAGTGGGTTGCGACCTAAAGTAGAATAGGTCAAACGACCTAATGGTAACCAGAGCCGAGCGACCTGAACAATTCAAGGCCATGCGACCTAATGTGGTTGAGGTCTAGCGACCTATCGAAGTACGGTGGCAAGCGAACTAACAGGGTCAAATGGCGAGCGACTTAAGAAAGTCAAGTGGCGAGCGACCTATGAGTTTGTGGCCTAACAATATAAAGCAAAGAGGCGCGTGACCTAAGACTCGCGACCTAGCGATATAAAGGCAGAGGGGTGCGCGACCTAAAGACTCACGACCTAGCGACCAAAAATGAAAACAAGTCAAACGACTTAACGGGGTTGAGGCCATATGACCTAAGACCTAATGGTCCAAACGACCTAAGAAGTAAAGGCCTTGCGACCTAAGGAAAATAGACTCGCGACCTAAAGTAACGCGACCTAAAACTGGCGACCTAAAGACTCGCGACCTAGAGCGAGCGACCTAACAGGTCTTCAGATGCTTCAATGGTCAAGCGACCAAAAGACGAACGACCTAACGATATAAACCACGCGACCTAACTCCGAGGTGCCTTTTCCAATCAGAGGGAGCGATCTAACTCCGAGCGACTTATCAATGGCGCGACCTAAGCATGACGCGACCTAAATACAGGCGACTTAAATGCGAACGAGCTAAATGCACAGAGGCGATTTTTCCCCAGTCTGAGCGACCTAAGCCCAGTAACATGCCAAAACACACAAGAATTTGGGATTTTTGCCAATTCAATCCAAACCAAATGCAAATGTTCATACAAATGCGATAGAGAATCATTCCCAACAACCCAATGACAGTTATAGGCAAGATGTGAGATTAAAAATCTCACCTTTGCACCAAAATCAATGAAGATGAAGCTTGAAGCAAAGCAAGAACAATAACAAGCTTGGATCAATGTTCTTCATGTGAATTTGGGGTAGATGTTGGATTATCAATGAAGACTTGAGCTTGGAATTTTAATTTCCCATTCCCTCCACCATTTTTGAAGAAGCTTTGATGTTTTAGAAATGAAGAATGAAGTGGTGAAGAGAAGGAAGGGGTTGGGCTGAGTTAACAAGTGGTTCAGCCCAAACTAAAGGTCCAAAGCAAAAAGTGACAAAAATTCCGCTATCTCCAAATATATCGAAGTTCACACTTAAAAAGATCGCAAACGTCATTTTGAACTCAATGGGGGTGGTCTCGAGTCCTAATTTGACCGTATGCAAAAAGTAGCTTTTCGGACCAAAATCCGATTAATGATAAAATATTTAAATAAAATATTAAAATATAAAATCGATAAATATGCGGGTTGTTACAGACTCCCCTCCTTAAAGAAATTGCGTCCTCGCAATATATAAGATGGAAATAAAAAATAAAAAGTAACAACCAAAAAAGCATATTAACATAAAAGAGATTTGAAATAAGAAGTTTACCATAAAGAGGCGAAACTTCAACTTCCACAATAACACCGGGCTCAAGAATAAAAATCGGAATACCAAAGGTATCTCCGTAAATAAAAGACGTGAGAAAACGTTATGAATAACAAAAAATTGAGCCGGTGCAACGGCGTAGCACAAAAAGCGATATGCCAAAGAAACTGGAAACTCGAATAACTCCGAACACCGACGTAGTACAATAACGGTACGTCTAATGAACGGAAACTCAAAAAAAAATTCGAAACACCATAAAAGAACATCGGACACGAGTCCTTAAAAGAAATGAGTCGAAGCTCAACAAGCCCAAAAATGTTCAAAGAAAATAAGTCACAAGTTCTTTTGATAAAAATAATGAGATGAACTCATATCAAAAAGAACTTGAATAAGATAATCACAAAATAAATGTTATCAAGGATTGAATGAGGAGTACCTCGACCACGAGAAGTGTCAGTAGGTGCATTTAGATTTCCCTCTCTCCTACTTTGAAGTTTGGGACAAGAAGATATATGGTGACCCGAGTTTCTGCAATAGCGACAATGAAGGGGTTTCAGACACTCCCTTGCATAGTGGTCCATGGAACCACAATTGTAGCATTGCCCACTGCTAGAGGTAGGGGTCTTTGCTACCGAAGTCTCTTGTTTCCCTTTCTTATTGGGGTTGGGGTCTATGAACATAATAGGCCTCTTCATATCATTGTTGAAGTTCTGTTTGGCACCCACAACTTCAACATCACACTCTCTATCGGCCTCTTCAAGACGAAGAGCGATATCAATGAGTTGATCGAAAGAAACTTCTAATTTTAGAAGTAATGGCTTCTTGAGATTTTTGTTTAAGCCATAGACGAATCTTTGATTCTTCTTCAATGGGGTGTTGATGTATTCAACCTCATATTTAGACAGTGGCTCGAAGGATGCGACATAATCTGTCACAGAGGATTCACCTTGAAAAAGGTCTATGAAACGACGAGCCAATGTCACTTTCTCTGCTTCTGGTACGAATTTCAATTCGAAGCATTCCCGGAATTTCTCCCAGGTGAGACCAGCTTAATTAATTTCTGAAATAAGAAGTTCGTACCAATCCAATGCTCTCTCTTGGAGCATACTGGAGGCCACCTGAACACGGTGAAGATCGATAAGATTCATGTGAGAAAAGATTCTATCGCATGTTCTTAGCCAAGCCTGGACCTCGATAATAGTTTCGGAACCTTTGAATGGTTTCCCACCCAAGTTGGTATAATCGTTGCACAAGCGTGCAAATCCAGACTTAGGATGGGTAGGTTCCTGATTAGGACCAGCTGCTTGAGCATTCTTTACTAAATCAAGAAGCTGTTGAGCAGTCATAAAAACTCCATCCTGGGGAGTGACAGTAGATGGTCCAGCTCTGGGACGACCTGGTCTAGACATTCTCTTCTTTAAGAAAGAGAGAAGAAGAAAAAGGTTATTCACCAAATGAATATCAAGCAAATCTTGATAGATGAAACAAGGAATCATAAAGAAAACAGGATGAATTGGTTCGAAGACTCGAACTAAATCCTGAAACACAACTCCTAAGGTGGACTTAGGACGATGATCCTTGTTAAGTTATTCTAAATTGTTCCGAAGTTTGGCTCTGATACCAAGCTGTGACACCCCACCTCTATACCCACGCTAGCCAAGAACACTACGGTGTAATGCTGTCAACTAGCACGGAGAATAAGGCTGTTGAGGAGCGACCATCCATGTAACTTCTTTGTGCGAGCACCGATATGTCAGATAGTATATCATGAACTTCATTTAAGGAGGAAATCCGACATACCGATACAAACTCAAAGCTATCACACGGTGGCTATATATAAGCTTCGGAAACAAACATAGAAATAAACATAACATAAATCAGACACAGACATCCATATCACAAAGGCGGAAAAAGATATGAATATATATATATATAACACATGAAAGTGTACATCAGAGTAGTGGTCAGAAAGATCCACGATAATACAAAAGAATAGCAACCCGTGCTATACAAAAGAATAAGTACACAACATAGAGTCTATATCTCAAATGTGTACATCCAAAAACTACTAATCTAAGTAGTTAGCCAAAAGTCAGAATGATCCAGAAGAGAAGTCAAGCAGAAGCACCTGTAACATCTCGGTCTGACTCGAGTATTATTTATAAGAAAATAATAAATGGATCAGTCTAGCTATAAATATCAGATGATATGGTATAAAGTAAAAGACATGACATGAACATGTAATAACCATAATGGCATACTACTATAAGTATGTAAATGATAATCAACAAGAGATAAACCAATAACACAAGAATCTTCTCAAAGATAAAATAGGGTATCATACCCTAAACTTGTATTCATAACAAGTCAATGACACACGAATTCACCAATGCACAAAAATTGATATCATATCAATGAAAATCACGAAAATTGGTGAAGCACAAAATTCCAGAAATTATCACAAGAAATCCAGAAAACACATAAAAAGAGGGGAAGGCCTATGAGCCGAATGCTCCATGAACGGTGCGAAGACCAATGAGCCGAATGCTCCATGAATGGTCCGAAGACCTATGAGCCGAATGCTCCACGAATGGTCCGAAGACCTATGAGCCGAATGCTCCACGAATGGTCCGAAGACCTATGAGCCGAATGCTCCATGAATGTGAGTAGAAACATCACACAAACGAGGTCTGGTCTCCCTTGCAAACAAAAAGACATCGCTCAATTGCTAGTCTAAATCAAATCACAAAAATGATCGTCATAATCATTGAGAAGTGTCAATCACACCAAGCTAGTAAATATATGAGTTTAGCTTCATGTCCCATAACCACTTGCTTAACTTAAATATTTACGAACAAGCTGTGAATCTTCACTAGGAAATTGTCACAAAAGGTTCGATCGAACAAGTCCAAGAATTAACCGACGAAGTGAACGCAAGCATTTCATACCACTTGTTTTACTAAGGCGTTTAATTAGATTTCTCATCCGAGTGAAGTAAAGGCTTGTATATACTAGTAGATTAGAAAACGGTTTGAGGAAAAGAGCTTTGTAGTTAAAACAGTGTTGAAATCGCTTTGTTGAAAGGGTTTTGATATTCACTACTAGTATTGAAGCCTTCACATTTTGAAAGCGACAAGTCACAAAACGATTGTTGAAACAAATCGAGTCACATAAATTCACGTTCGGAGACGTGAGTAAAGTCCAAAGAAATCAAATCCCAAAACCATCAAAGTAGAAGCCTACTTACGACCTAACGAGATCGAGCTAGGGTGTGTAAGTAGGTCAAGCGACCTAAAAGGTGAACAGGCCGAACGACCTAGTGGGTTGCAACCTAAAGTAGAATAGGTCAAACGACCTAATGGTAACCAGAGCCGAGCGACCTAAAGGATTCAAGGCCATGCGACCTAATGTGGTTGAGGTCTAGCGACCTATCGAAGTACGGTGGCAAGCAACCTAACAGGGTCAAATGGCGAGCGACTTAAGGAAGTCAAGTGGCGAGCGACCTAAGAGTTTGCGACCTAACAATATAAAGCAAAGAGGCGCGCGACCTAAGACTCGCGACCTAGCGATATAAAGGCAGAGGGGTGCGCGACCTAAAGACTCGCGACCTAGCGACCAAAAATGAAAACAAGTCAAATGACTTAACGGGGTTGAGGCCATACGACCTAAGACCTAATGGTCCAAACGACCTAAGAAGTAAAGGCCTTGCGACCTAAGGAAAATAGACTCGCGACCTAAAGTAACGCGACCTAAAACTGGCGACCTAAAGACTCGCGACCTAGAGCGAGCGACCTAACAGGTCTTGAGATGCTTCAATGGTCAAGCGACCTAAAGACGAATGACCTAACGATCTAAACCACGCAACCTAACTCCGAGGTGCCTTTTCCAATCAGAGGGAGCGATCTAACTCCGAGCGACTTATCAATGGCGCGACCTAAGCATGACGCGACCTAAATACAGGCGACTTAAATGCGAACGAGCTAAATGCACAGAGGCGATTTTTCCCCAGTCCGAGCGACCTAAGCCCAGTAACATGCCAAAACACACAAGAATTTGGGATTTTTGCCAATTCAATCCAAACCAAATGCAAATGTTCATACAAATGCGATAGGGAATCATTCCCAACAACCCAATGACAGTTATAGGCAAGATGTGAGATTAAAAATCTCACCTTTGCACCAAAATCAATAAAGATGAAGCTTGAAGCAAAGCAAGAACAACAACAAGCTTGGATCAATGTTCTTCACGTGAATTTGGGGTAGATGTTGGATTATCAATGAAGACTTGAGCTTGGAATTTTAATTTACTATTCCCTCCACCATTTTTGAAGAAGCTTTGATGTTTTAGAAATGAAGAATGAAGTGGTGAAGAGAAGGAAGGGGTTGGGCTGAGTTAACAAGTGGTTCAGCCCAAACTAAAGGTCCAAAGCAAAAAGTGACAAAAATTCCGCTATCTCCAAATATATCGAAGTTCACACTTAAAAAGATCGCAAACGTCATTTTGAACTCAATGGGGGTGGTCTCGAGTCCTAATTTGACCATATGAAAAAAGTAGCTTTTCGGACCAAAATCCGATTAACGATAAAATATTAAAATATAAAATCGATAAATATGCGGGTTGTTACAATTTTCTTCTTTCAGTTTCATTAATTCACTGAACACGTTTGTACCATATATCTCGTTCTCCCCTGCCTTTCTCTTTTCTCTCTCGTTCTCTCCTTCTTGTTGCCGGCCACCACCATCACCATCTTTACCATTCAAACCATTGTCGCGACCATCTCATGACCTCCCACCTCCACCTGCTTTGCCATGACCACCATCACATCACGCCACCTCCAATTCAAAGCAGACCGAGACTCCACCATCACCATGATTGGCCACATCACCTCCTCTTTAGCCTTCACCATATTCGACATCGCCACTTTGCCTTACCTGATCATCATCACCACTTAGGCCATGACCACCACACCACCTTCTCACCAAAACCCCATGGCCGAAACCTTTGTCACCATCACAGCACTCCTGACCGAACCCAAACCATGTGACTGAACAGCCTGTTGTCTTCCCATTCTTCTCCTCTGTGCTTTATTTAGGTGAGTATATATTAATATATCTAGTTGTACATATGCTATGGTATTTACATCCTATATCTAAAGTGTGTGTGTGTGTGTGTGTGTATATATTATGTTATAAGTTTGCATGTTAGTCATTTATATGAGTTGCATAATTGGTATTATATATATATACACACACACACCCAATCTGTGATATAGTTTAGGTTTATTTTATCTTTGACATTTATTTTGAAGATGATATATATATATATTCTATATATTAAGGCTGTTTACTATATATGAAATGTGTGTGTATATATATATATATATATTTTAGTTGCATTCATATTTTCTTTTGCTCGGTTTCAAGCCCGCATGTATATTTTTGGTTATGGCATTTTGTATATAGTAATTTGTTGTGTGTGTGTATATATATATATTCATGTAAGGTTATATATATAGTCATATATATTAGTCTGCACTTTTATTTTGAAGTATACATATGTTGAAGATAATTTGCATATAGGTTATATATATATAAATATATTTGACTACTGTATATATATTGTTTTATAGTATAAAAGTCTATTCGTGTATATATATTGCTAATATACTATTTTATTTATTATATAGTGTATATAATAATATATATTGTTTATTTGTTTATATAAAATATGTTAATGACTGGATGTCTTATATGTTGGGTGTACATACATACTATAAAGATTCATTTGATTGTTTAAAGTGTAGATATAAAGCTTATTAAATTTTATGCATAACTTATATATATTATGTAGCCTGCATATATATATATATATATATATTGTTTTCGTATGTATATTTTGCATGTAAGTTTGGTAGTTATCTGCACTATATGTATATATGTTAGTCTGCATATTTTTACGTACTTACATTTATTTTGGGGGAATTTGACTATAAGGGCCTATTACCATCAACTAATTATTTTCTAGGACACATGTTCAAAAAAATTAGTTTCCAGGACACGGGTCGAAAATAAACCCTCTACTTCTCGCTAATCCATATCTGCCGCCAAACCTCCAAATGAAAAACAAAAGTAGGGTTTAGAAACAAAATCGCCTCAGTTGGATTATCGATTGGCTAAAGAAATCGTACCGCCTAACTTTTCTCAGCTGAACAAGTAAGTAATTGTTTATTTCTACTGTTTGCTATATATCGATTGATTCACTTTTCTTCAGCTGAAGAAACTAAGACGTGATTTCTATTCACTAGTTGCAAGACGTGATTTCTATTCACTTGTTGCTGAACAAGTAAATACTTGTTCATCTTTGTTGTTTGTTGTTCATCGATTGTTTTTTATTGCTATATATCGATTGTTTTTGTTAGCTGAAGTAAGTAGTCATTCACTGATTGATTTTCTTTGCTATTTATGGGTTGTTTTTGCTTGTGTTTGACAAGTAACAAATAAGTTCTATTGATTGTGTTTATATATAACAGTTTTTGTAATGCATGTAAGGTGTTTGTTGTTTTTGTAATGATTTAACGTGATGTAAAACTGGTCATATTCAACAGCTTAAAAATATAAATCTGTTTATCTTTTAATCTAAATGATTTAATACAAGAATGTAATGGATTTAACATGTTTGTTTATCTTTGAGTTGCTTTAACATAATTTTAACTTCAGTACTTCAAAAATTGTATGTATTGTGTAAACACAGTTATGTTGTAATGTTCCTATGTTCAACAGCTACGAAAGATAAACATATTTATCTTTTACTATAATTGGTTCAAATCAACTTAAGCCTTAGTTATCTTAAATAGTGACTAGTATATGTTATACATGTTTGCCATTTTTTCATGATTTAAAAGTTATTACAAAAGATATACAGCAAATTTACACCCTACTTAAAAAAGATAAAAGCATTTATGTTTTTATACAAAACGATTTAATTAATAGATTTAAGGTATTTTAGTTCTTGTTATAATTTAAAATAATCGACATTTGTTTAATTAAGCATACCTTAATATTCAATGGCAGATGATACTAAACCCTAGGTGTTAAACTAAACAAGTTATTGTTTAGCTGTTAAAAAAGATAAACGTATCTATCTATTAATGTAAAATATTTAGACTACATGCTAAACCCTAGTTGTGTTTGATAATTACAATTACTTATTAGAATTACAACCCTAGTTGTGTTTGATAATTACAATTACAAGTACAAAAAAATTATTCTTCACTCTTTCTAACATTTCATTATGTATGACAATTTTTATGCAGCGTAAAAATGCACACCAGGTCATCAAAATCAAAGTTATTCATACAGAAAACAACGTGCATATTTATAAATGAAGCTGGAACCCAATGCATAAATATTAGACCTTTATCTAGCCCATTCTGCGATCAACACAGCAAGAGATCACCTTTATCTTCAACTCCATTGGTAACTGTTTTCCTACTTATGTTATGTATAATATTTAGTTGTACTCTTCAATTTGTATATACATATTAAATTGGAATCTAGATTCCATATACTTCATGTAGTTTGTATTGGGTTGATGTGCACTGAGTTGAGTTGTTGCTTTAAATGCAGTCTGTCATATTGTAGCTTGTCTGCACTTGCATTCTTATCTTGTCGACATGTCTGCGTTGGACTCTGGTTTCAATGTGTATGATGTTGCATATTCACTTGATGTTACACACATGTATATATGTAATATTTGAACACTTCAGTCAGGTTTGGTTGCTTCATTTGCATTGATCTAGATTTGTTTTCATGTTGCATTTTCTTATGTGTATGTTGTGCACTTCTTTGTACTCTCACTTTTGGATCTGACTATTTGTTAATGTTGTAGCTTGATTCTCTGCCCATATAAGTCTGCACTATGCACTGCATTCATACATGTTGTACATGTTATTACTTCAAGGCTATTGTGACGATGAAATTCTAATAACTGATCACTAATTTGTAATGGATAATTTGTTGCTAATGCTTTGTTAAAAAAGATAAAAGAATTTATCTTTTTTATAAATAATATTCTGATGGCTATTTTGTGTTTCATTCTCTTTAAGTTTTCAGATTTCTAAATGACCATTACTTAAACAACTAAAAAAGATAAAACAGATTATCTTTCTATACTTTGGAAGAAAAAATAGCCATCAGTACTACATAGTTACTCAACAAAAGGGTTTATTATACTTTATGTGCATTATGATTCTTGAGCAAAATGATATTATCTTCATGAATATGCAGAAATAAATTTAGGATCCTAATTAATGATATTATTTTCATGAATGTAGGATGAAGCTACACCAACACAGCAAATCTCACAAATGACTGAAAAAGAACATCTAACAAACTCAGATGACGAAGGAACAATTTCAGAAAAACTAAATGAAGCAAGTTATGATTCTGAAGAAATAAATATTGAAACAGATGAGTCAGATGATGTTGGCAAATATGAAATTCAAAACAGGCTGAAAAGATAGAAAAAACATCTGTACAGTGGAACATACAGATGTAATTTAGATGCTGTGTACAAAGTTATGATGACGGTAAAGGAAAAAAACATTCTATCTTCACAAGCAAAAAGTTATATCAACAAAACGCCATTCAAAAACTTTTTTAATATGTTTCTGACCAATGGCATAGAATGGCAAAACATACGGAAAAGTGCTTCAAATTTAGACCAACTAATTACTTCTTTCAGTATTAAAGAAAAAGCTTTCAAAATTGGAAACAAACTGCTGAAAATCACACCTGAAGAAGTTAGCCGTATATTTGGAATGAATTTATCTGGAGAGGATTTGTTTCCAATACCAACTTCAAATAAGGCCACAGCAATGGAGAGTTTTTCAGAGTTTCTGACTACAAATTTCGAAGAAAATGACATAATTAGCCAGAAGACAGTCACAAGAAGGTTGAAAAAAATGATAGAGGAAGAAAACAGGAATGAAGATTTAGTCAAATTGTTGTTGCTGTTGTTGATTATTACTTTTTTCTTTCCTAACAATCAGAACTACATGCAGTGGGGCTTCTTATCAAAGCTGTTAAACTTAAAAAAATTTAACTCAATCTCTTGGCCGAGAGCAATATGTGAAAATGTCATGAAAAATGTACAAAAATACTATGCTAATCCAAGAAGCACACCTGGATGTACTATGGTCTTACTGGTATGATTTAAATATAAATAAATTTATACCAATGCTTTTTACAAAAATGTTAAATGTTAATGCTTATTTGCATGGTCTTATCGACAGTATTGGTTTTGTGAAAGGACGCAAATCATCGATGAAAAAGAAAATTTGGAAAGCAAAATCCCAAGGATGAGAAAATGGGACTTGTCAAAATTAAAAGATTTGGACCTTGATGAAATAGACAATGATAAGGTATGCTACTTTTAAATACATAAGTACATAATGATTTAAGTACAATTCAGTTTCTGTCCAACTCCAAAGTTCTTCATTAATTTTACCATGCTTAAAAGCTATAAAAGATAAAAACATTTATCTGTTAATGTAAATGATTTTATAACAACTTAGGCATTACTTATATTTGATATATAGTTAAACATATTAAACATTTTTCTTGATTTATTCATATTTAAATTTATTACAGAAAACCAAATGAGTATAGAAAGTGTATGTGCAAGCTTAACTTGTCTAGTACTTCAATGACAATATATGTGAAAGCTTAACTTTAAATTTATTCATTGCAGATTATAAAAAAATTTGCAGATGTAACAAAAGAAGAGAAAGAACTTCTTTCCAAAAAAATAAAAGATGAGTACCAGGAAGACACAAGCTTGAGAAAATCTGAAAAGGAATCTGCTGATAACATAATGGAGCTACAATCAAAAGTAAATTTTTTGTGCTCTGAGATGAAAAAGGTTGAAGAACAATTAAAGGAGGAAAGATGTTTAAGAGAAGCAGCTGAAAATAGAATCCAAATTCTTGAAATAAAGCTTCAGAAATTGGAAAATTTAGAAAAGCATGAAGTGGAGGAAAAAGATAATTTGAACAAAAAAACTGAAGCTCAAAAAGGTAAAAAAAAATTGTTGGTATGATTCACATAAACAGTTCTGCTAATTTTCCAACTTTTGATATTATGCAAACTCAAGATTTCATAGTAGAAAAGCAGACACAAGATAGTTTAAAATCTGACAGTCTGAAAGAGCCTGCTCAAGAAATTGCTTCTGAAAATCCAATTGTTGTTGAAGATATTGTCCTAAAAGAACCAAAAAAGAAGAAGAAGCCAAAGAATGTTGACAAATGTCCACTGCTCGAATATCTTACCGAAGAAAAAAAAGAAATTGTCAAAAAAAATTTCAAAATTCTTGGACGAAACAAGTAAGTAACTAAACTACTTTTGACTCAATTGAATTATGTTATTGTAGAAGTTCCACTCACGGCGATCTGGTTGAATTGGGGGAAGACGTAGGTATTATTGCGGGGCAATCAATTGGGGAACCTGGAACTCAAGTTGAAACTAATTATTTTTAAGGACAAAACTGGGCCATTAGCATTTCTCTTTTCTTTTTAATGCACTGTCAGCTGTTTTATGTACAATTCATAAAATTCCTGTAGAGTATGACAATATATTTTTCTTAAACCTGTTATTAATATTTGGTTAACTTATGGTAGATCTGTACCATCCTTTAGTTAATATTGAAGGTGACAATTAAAAAAAGATAAAACTGATTATCTTTTGTATGTACTATCATATGTTTAATGTACAAGTCACAAATTTGTCAACCATTTTAACCATGTCATAATATGCAAACATTTTAACATTGTCATGTTTGGTAGTGCCATTCAATAAACATCCAATAATGTGTAAACTTTTAAAGTTATGGTTTAATCAGAGTTAATAAACAATTTGTCACTTGTGCCATTCAATAAACAACCTTGTATTGTTGGTGTACTACACAACGACTTGATGGATTTACTCAGTTTAACTTAAAAATTGCCAAATTGAGTCATTCTATCAAGTAGTTGGGTTGTATTATCGACAATCCAAGGCTGTTGAAATTTATTAAAATCTGAAGAAAAAAAAGAAATTTTTGGTGATGAATAGGTTGCTGGTTGATGTTCATGAAGATAAAAAAAAGTTATTTAAGCACCTATTATTGTAAGCACCAAGTATTTTTATTTGCAACCTTACTTTTTTTAATGCACTGTACTTTAGTTAATAATCCAAGTGACAACTAAAAAAAGATAAAACAAAATATCTTTTTAATGCACTGTCAGCTGTTTTATGTACAATTCATAAAATTCCTGTAGAGTATGACAATATATTTTTCTTAAACCTGTTATTAATATTTGGTTAACTTATGGTAGATCTGTACCATCCTTTAGTTAATATTGAAGGTGACAATTAAAAAAAGATAAAACTGATTATCTTTTGTATGTACTGTCATATGTTTAATGTACAAGTCACAAATTTGTCAACCATTTTAACCATGTCATAATATGCAAACATTTTAACATTGTCATATTTGGTAGTGCCATTCAATAAACATCCGATAATGTGTAAACTTTTTAAGTTATGGTTTAATCAGAGTTAATAAACAATTTGTCACTTGTGCCATTCAATAAACAACCTTGTATTGTTGGTGTACTACATAGCGACTTGATGAATTGACTCAGTTTAACTCAAAAATTGCCAAATTGAGTCATTCTATCAAGTAGTTGGGTTGTATCATCGACAATCCAAGGCTGTTGAAAATTATTAAAATCTGAAGAAAAAAAAGAAATTTTTGGTGATGAATAGTTTGCTGGTTGATGTTCATGAAGATAAAAAAAGTTATTTAAGCACCTATTATTGTCAGCACCAAGTATTTTTATTTGCAACCTAACTTTTTTTAATGCACTGTATTTTAGTTAATAATCCAAGTGACAACTAAAAAAAGATAAAACAAAATATCTTTTTAATGTACTGTCAGCTGTTTTATGTACAATTCATAAAATTCCTGTACAGTATGACAGTATGACAATTCATAAAATTCCTGTACAGTATGTACTATTGTTAATATCTTTTGTTAAAAAATATTTCATTACATACTAATCTTACTTTTTCAGTATACCAATCTTAATTAATTTTCTTTTATACTGTAAGTGCATTACAACACAGAACATACTAATCTTAATTTTTTAGTGATGAAGCATTTACTTGTGACGATGAAAACTTCATCACCATCACAAAAAGTATGATAGAAGAACTTCTCTATGGAGAATATATTTCTGGTCAAGTAAGTACAAAAAACTATACTTTGCGTCATTATAAATTCTATTCTTTGCTTCATTATCAAATCTATTCTTAATCCATATTTTTTTTTGGAAATGTAGGTTATTGATTGGTTTTGGTTCAGAAAAACAAAATTTTTAGAACAAAGTTCTAGCATTATATATGTGAACACAACAATGACAGTAAGTGTACTATAATGTAAAATTTAATTTGTTTCTAAGATAAATTTTTTGAAATTATTTTTTAACAGAAAAGCGCAACAGATGGAAACCTGGAAAAGATCAAAAAAAATATGTTTAATCCTTTTATTAAACAAGCACTTCTAAATCCATTATGTTGCAATATATTATTTCCTATACATGGCAACGGACATTGGAGCTTGCTAGAGCTAGTAGTGGAATCATGTTCATGGAACCATTATGATTCTCTACACTTGACCACAAGATCTAAGACATTAAGAAGTGGACATTCAAGGTTTGCTATTAATGTGGTAAGTAAAATACACTGAAAGTAAAAAAGATAAATAGATTTATCATTATTATTAAAAAAAATTATATATATATATATTTGGCAGAAAGCAGCGGTAAACAAAATCAATAAAGACTTACAGGACGCAGGCGAGAAAACAATTCTGGGAAAGTCTTCATTGATTAAAAATATTAACTGTGCTCAACAAAGCAACGGGTAATTTTCATAATCACTGATTAAAAATGTTTACCTAGGATTTAAGTACATTTTCAGTTATATTTTCATAATCACTGATACAAATGGTACATTTATCTAATGCATTCAAGGTATTTGATGTTTTTCTCATGATATTAGTTATTACATAGAAAAGATAAAAGCATTTATGTTTTTATGTAAATGATATAAGTTGTTTGTTGTTTTGAATCTGGTTTATTGTTAAATGAAATTAATTAAAGAGTTCTTCATAAAATATTAAGTGTCAGATCTTACTTTATTCAACTATTAAAAAAGATAGAAGCATTTATCTTTTGATGTAATGGATATAAGTACATGTTTAGTTATATTTTCATAATTACTGATACTGGAGATTTTTATACAACGATGAATGTTACACAATAACTAAAATTTTAAAAAATGCAGGTTCGACTGTGGAATTTTCGTAATGATGTTTATCCAAAAGTTAGCACAAGGAATGGACACAACATCAAAAATCAGTCTAGAACAAGTAAATGCATTTAGAGCACAGATAACTGCACAAATTCTCTCTGATGAACCATACTGCTGGACAATTGAAAAATTCTGCAGTTCAGCTTCAGCAACAAAAGATGTGAACTGACAATGATAGCAACAAATTCTTTGATGTCTAACAGTCCTTTTATCATACATTTGTTAAAATTTTATTTGACTGATGAATTTGTAATGGTTGACTTAGGCCATATTATTTGAATTGTAAAACCTACTTACAGATGTTGTAGACTTGAGTTTGTTTATGTGTATGCTGTGCACTTGTTTGCACTGTCACCTTTTAATCTGACTATACATTCATGTTGTGTCCTAGAAAAAAATTGGGCCGTATAATACAGAGTGTGTTGTGTAATGTGAAGATAGTGTGGATGGAAGTGCTATGTAGTTAGTGTTGATGGTTGCTGTGAATTTCAGGTTATAAAGGTCGTTTCTGTTGGTGTTGAGGATGTTTTATGTCAAATGACAGAAGTTTGAAGATAGTGATTGGAGTTGCAGTGCAGTGAGAGGTGATGGAAGTCCTATGAGCTATTTTAGGTTGTGGCAAGTGCAAGGTTGGTCAGTTGTAGGCATAAGGGTAGATGTTAGTGGAAATGAATGATGAAAGTGATGATGCGTGAGAATGAGAAGAAGGAATGCTGGTTGAATACTGCTCTCTTGAAAAAAGAAGTTATTACAAAAAGATAAATAACTATTGGAGATGGATAGGTATTCCACCGTTATGAAAAATCAACAAATATTTCTGCACAAACAAAATTGAACAAATATTTCTGCACAAACAAAATTGAAAAAATATTTCTGCACAAAGAAAATTTAAATCAATAACCGCAAAATATACTTGGTCCTAAGCTTGTTTGAGGCCAATGATATATCAATTTATCTTTTTAAACAGAACAATTGCAAACAATAGTTCTTCCATACTTTCCATTTCCTGTTAGAAGAGTAACTACCACCTTCATCATTCACAACTTCAAGTGCCTCTGACTACTACTTACTTCACTGCCAACCTCCACTGCCTTACTTCTTAACTACAACACCTCCTCCTTTACAAAAGTCCAAATACCACTCTGTCATACTTCACTTACTAACCATACTTCCATCCCAAACCATTCACAACCTATAAACTTCACAGTTCTCTGACCATACAAGCAAATACTACTACACCACTGTTTCATTCAATACAAACTGCAGCAACATTCCACACTCAACACTGTCAGAGAAGCCACAACCCACAATTCTTCTTCACTAACCATCATCTTACCAATTCCACACTGACTACCTACTGAAAACCATCACAGTGCCTACCAGAAAAGCAGAAACTCATAAACAATTGCATACAACCAAAAGTAATCAAAATCAGATTATATCCAATTCAACATATGCAATAATCCAAATATTCAAGTCAAAGTATTCATAGAACAACCAATCAATCAAATACACTGCACTAATACAATCAACTCAATTATTCAAGTCAAAGTATTCATAGAACAACCAATCAATCAAATACACTGGACTAATACAATCAACTCAATTATTCAAGTCAGAGTATTTATAGAACAACCAATCAAATACATTGGACTAAAACAATCAACTCAAATATTCAAAGAACATTCTCTTCTATTATGTCCTTGTTTTTTACACTTTCCACATCTGTTTTGCTTAGCATGAAAGTCATCCCCTTCAATCCTATTCATCCTAGGCCTACCAGCTCCACGAACAGGCTTAGGAGGAAGAACAATAGATGATTCTTCAGCTTCAATTGCTTCCTTATCAAAAGTTGGAATAGGATTGATCAAATGTGAATATGAAGCTCGATAATACTCAGCAGTAAAGTAATTCTCAATATATTCATAAACAGAATTTCTGGTTAAAGAAATACACTTCAAAGCATGCGCACAAGGAAAACCTGTCACTTTCCATTGATTTCAACTGCAAATGCGATTTTTAAGATCAACCTTTTGAGATGTTGGAGAATGAACTTCAAAAATATACCTACAAAATGTAAAATTAAAAACAGTTAAAATATGTACACAGATTGCATTTCCAAAAAATGATTATTAGCACTATATATATTCTCTCTAATCTATCTAATAAATAAGACCCAATTCATGTGCATAGAACTAATAGTGAAAAATAAGACTCATAAACCAAAACAAATAACAACAGGCATACTGTTCATATTCTTTAGAGAAAGTATATCTTATGTAAATTTTGATTTTGACTTTCTTTTTAAAAAAAATGATAACCAATCTAGAAAAAAGAAAGCATAAAGGTTATAGTAAGAATTAAAACCAGTAAACCTTGACAGTAATTTCAATGGGTAAGGCATCCACTGATTAAGTGGAATTGACTAAAAACATTCCCTTGATGCACCAGATTTGACTTTTCCAAAGATATCAACAGGATTGTCGAAGTCAAGAACTAATATACCATAAGTAAAACGTACAGACTCATCCAGACAAAAATAATGAAAGAGCTAAGAATTACATAAAGTGTTAATTACAATGCCGCGACTGTCAAGATTCAAAAGATCCAAAAGGGTTTAAAATTTATAAATACCAACAAAATGAAATCATAACACAGGCTACATAGCAAGTTGAAAAAAGATAAATGCATTTATCATTTTTTTCAAAAACTATGAACATCATGTAAAAATATAGAAATAAATACCTAGATGATTTAGAAACACTCCACCCAAATCCTTCTTCCTTCAATTTCAACAAACGAGCTTCCATTTTTGGACATAGCACACTAGTCCACTTTGATGCCTCTTCTCTACGATTAGACATTTGCATCATCAGTTTTACCCTAATTCCATCAAGACAAGCAGTAACAGGCAAACTTCTTTCATCCAAAATCCAAGAATTAAAACTCTCAGCTACATTGGACTTATTTTCGCCATATCGCTTCCCCGGAAAAAACAAATCAGCCCAATGATCATATGGTTTATCATTCAAGTACTGTATAGCTTTGGCACCTCCAATTTCTTTGTACTTGGACATGGCTTTTTCAAACTCATGATGATTAGAAGCTATAGCACAACGCTCAAGTAAATGAGCTACCCAAACACCCCTTCCACTTTTCACAATGCTGGCAATATTATTTTGCATATGATGCAAACAATAAGAATGATGACTATTTGGAAAAAATTTTGGAATACTTAACAATAAACCCCAGTGTCTATCACTTAAAAAAGTTAATATTCTATCACAACTGAGAGCATTCTTTAGGTGTTTTAAAAACCAACTCCAACACTCTTCATTTTCTTTGGGAACAAGAGCCATTGCTAATGGGAAAAAACCTGGAAAAAAAACAAAAAAAAATAATTCACTGTTTATGTATTACATTTGAAACAACAAAAAATTAATTCACTTTTTGTGTAAAAAAAAATTATATTTGAAACAGTATTATCTAATAGTAGACAATCACATGTGTAGTCTACGCAGAAAGGGTAGAAATTGCAAAGATATGATACATAATTCATGCATACAATACAAAGAATAATATTCAAACATCTAAAACATATATGCTTTTATCTTTTCTATATGCTGTTTAAATCATTTGTATACCTTATGTAAGAACTTCAAATAAAGAGAAAAATGATAAAAATGTTCAACATGTAGTAGTATCTATGATATATAATGACGGCTTAATATGTTATTTAATTCTTTATATTAAAAGATAAATGCATTTATCCTTTTTAACTCCTGTATACAGTAACATTTTGTATATCAAATTAAAGAACATTATATCTTTTACAGTATTTGTTTTGGATCAAATTTACAATAAGAAGAGCATGACTGTCCATTGAACAATTGTACCTACTTTGTAACTAGTGCAACTAGATTGAAGATGTTAGAGATAAAAACATATATGCATTTATTGTTTGAAATATGATAGATTCTGGTAAATCCAGCATAAGCAGTAGGTATCATGATAAACTGAAAAAAATAAAACATCTAGATTATGTATCTATCAAAATAAAAATAAAAAAAACAACCAACATAATCATCATTAATTTTCAGTTGAATTAAATTGTCAGTTTGAATTCATTTTTGAAACAACCAAATGCACTATATTTGAAACAGTACTATATAACAGTAGACTAATCACTTGAACAAAATGCAGTATGCACACAATAAAATTCAGTAGAACAATAACTTAAAGAAACAGTACTATGTAACATAAATACAACAGCAAAAAAAAAATTTCAGTACCTTGATTCCCATTTTTCGCAGTGGCAGCCATCAAAATACCACTTCGCCCTTTCAAAAAGGTAGCATCCAAAAACACCATAGGACGACAATAGTTAAATCCAAATATACATGCCTCATAACATACAAAAACTCTCTCAAATTGATTTGTTTCAGAATCCACATCCATACTTGAATAACTATTTGGGTTATTTCTTTCCAATGCCTTCAAATACCAAACTAATTCATTGTAAGATTTCTTTTCATCACCAAAAATATCATTCATAGCCAATTTCTTACCCTTATAAGCAAAGTAATAGCTTAGCTCCACATCATAATCTCTTCTAAAACTTTTAATGATATCCTTGGTTTTTCTTTTTGGCTCATCACGAATTTGATTGACGATTAAACTTTTCACAAGATCACTATTAATGGTTGGACTACTAAGGGAACGAAATCCACCACCACAAGTATGAATCAAGTTAATGTTTTTAACAAATAGTTGGTCCAATTGCTTCAGTTTGCAAGAAGCATGAATCCTAAAAGGACAGCTAGCTACAGCACATCGAACTGTCAATCGTTCTTTACAATTCTTAATATACTGTACTTTAAATCCATTCTTCAAACAATAAGCACTAACTGTTCTACGGAATCCAATAGCAGAATCAAACTGTTGACCAATGCCAGTAAAAAATTCCATATTTGAATTCTTCTTCAACAACTCATGTAAATCCTTTTGTTGAGTAAAACCAAAATCTAAATCATCATCATAACCTAACATATTATTACTTGACTCAACACCAACAACTGAACCAGACTTGCTACTTTCACCAACAAAATTATCCATTGAATCATTCTTCAGCCGTAGAAAAAAAACCAAAAATTCTTCCTTTTTAAACTAAGACAAACACAATATAGCTTGAAGATCACTATCCGTTTCAATAAAGGTAGTCTTTGATTCTCGAATATAAAAAATATCAAAGCATAATGGAGTAAAATTATTCCACTGCTCCCAAATCCTATTCCTAACATAAGAATTAGAAGCATCCAATCCAAAACGAGCACTAAAACAATTGTTATTGAAATCAAACACAACTATAACAGATGAATCACACCTGCAAAAAAAATGTAAAAATAATAATAAAAAATATAACTATGTGAAACTGATCTTAAATAAAAACTAATAGCATAAGACTATTTAAATCATTTTTTATACCACTTTTTGAAAAAGATAAAACAATTTATCTTTTAGAGATCACTATCACTCTTTGGGATAACCTGATTACAACAGTGGAAAATATAACTATGTAAAACTGATCTTAAATAAAAACTAATAGCATAAAACCATTTAAATCATTTTATATACCACTTATTAAAAAAAGATAAAACAATTTATCTTTTACAGATCACTATCACTCTTTGGGATAAACCTGATTACAACAGTGGAACACGTGGAAGAAAAACATTCGTTGTGATTGTACCTATTCAAGTTTACATTGTTGAAAAATCATAGGTGAAAAAGATGATCTGCAAAAATATACTTAATGGTGAAAAAGAAGAGCTAAAAAATTATCATAACAAACACACACTAAGATCAATATGGTCTTTAAAACACATAATCACATTCAATGGCTGCCAAATTATTACTAGAGCCAGAATGGAATTTTGATACACCATTCTTAAACATCTAAACAATCAGAGTTTAATTGCAAACTAAAGAACAAACGAAGCTAAATACACAGTGATTGTGTTATAAGAATAAAACAATACCATTCAGAAGCCATTATTCCAACTACATCAAACAAAACCTTCCTCCAATAGATGAAAACAGCCTCCTGTGAAAAGAAACATACAGTAACATCATAAAAAATAGAATTGAGAATGAAAAACAGCAAATAAAAAAGAGACTCACCAAATGAAGAAAATCGCCTCACGATTTCCCACAATTAAAGTCGATTTTGATTTGAGAAGAAACTAACGCCTCACGACCGCTTCAATTGCACAAGAAACGACCGCTTTGATTGAACAAGATACGTCTAATCACTTTTTGACTCGCCTCGCGATTTCCCACAATTAAAGTCGATTTTGATTTGAGAAGAAACTAACGCCTCACGACCGCTTCAATTGCACAAGAAACGACCGCTTTGATTGCACAAGAAGGTACGTAGTTCTTTGAGAAGATGAAGACGCACGCGCCTAATTTTGACGATCGGGAGATTTCAGAAGATACGTACTTGTTTGAGAAGATGAAGTCGCACGCGCCCAATTTCCAAGATCGGCAGATTTCAGAATATACGTAGTTGTTTGAGAAGATGAAGACGAACGCGCCTAATTTCCACGATCGATTTCAGAAGATATTTAGATGTTTGAGAAGATGAAGACGCACGCCGCACATAATTGTCCTCGAAAATAATAGTTTCAAACCCGTGTCCTGGAAAAAAAATGGGCCATATAATTAGGCCCTTCGTACCAATTTCCACTTTATTTTGAGTATTGGTATAAAAGGTGAGGTATATATATATACCGTGTTTTTAAGTTATGTGTTAAGGATTATAATATCGGTTTGCAAGTATTTACCTAGTTTCTATATCTCTTACAGCACATGACTATACATATTTAGACAATTGCAATAAACATACTTTATATTTGTTAAGTATTTTGCATTTTATTTTAGTATATATATGTATTTATTTCAAATTTTATTATGTAGATATGTTTGTTTTATGTGTTTTGTTTAAAACAATGATTTTGAATTACATATATATTTAAATTTAAAATGTGTTTGAATTGAGGATATGAATTCATAAATAGTTATATATATATATACATGTATATATATTTTTTTATTTAATATGTGTTTGAAATTAGAATATTGTTTTGTATATATATACAATTTTATATGTTATATCTATATAAGTTCACTTATACCATTTATCTTTGTCAATCCAGTTTTGATTTGATTTTGACAATTCCTGTTATCAGCCCTGTTCGTCGAATTCGTGCCAATCTAGCTTTGCTTTGGAATTCATGTTTGGATCCGTAACTCAATTCGTTGTCTATTTTTCTCTAGCCTCGAAAGGTGAGCAATCACTCACGATTAACGTTTTTATATTTATTAAATTTGATTTCAATTGAAATGACAATTGAAATATGCTGATGTTAGTTATTTACATTGCTATATATGCTTTTATCTGTATATGTTCACCTATGACATCTAACACCATTATCTGTTATTTATATTGATGATATATGCCTATTATATTATTATCATATCTGTTATTACTCTACAAGTTCCCTGTTAGTATAGAATTCCCTATGGGTTGAAATGATACATACCCGAACGATCTTGTAGAATAGGAGAAAATTGTTATAGGTTGAAATGATAAACCCAAGCGATTTTCATTGAATTGAATTTGGGATTGCGGGTTGAAATGATATATACCCGTATAAATTTAAATTACTGGTTGAAATGAGAAATATCTATATCACTTGACCATAGGATAGAAAGTTATATACAGACACCGTGGTCTATATATAAATATTTGAAAATGATTTCTATGGTTTTTGGAAAGAAATAAATGGTTGATTAAATATTGATTTTTATATATTATATATAAATATTTTTTATTGAGTTAAAAATTTGTTTTTTTTTAAATTATATGTTTTGAAAATTTTAAGAATTTATTTATAATTTTACTATTTTTAAATTATATAGATAGATTTAATGTATATAAATAAATTTATAATATGTTTAAGTATTTATTTAAAAGTATATTTAAAAATAGTTTTATAATAATTTTAATAAATTAAGGTTCGGAAGATAGATTTGAAATTGATTTGAAATGGTAATCAATTAAGAATTTTTTTTAATTAAATCGATTTGAAACTTATTGAATTTGAGATTTTAAAGGATATGATTTTATAACTTGATTTTGGTTTAAGGTGATTAAATGAATATTTCAAATTTAAATAATTGAAGGAAATATTTAGTGGTTTGAAATTTGGGGATTTATTTAAATGGTATTGGATTTATTAAGTGGATATTTTAAAACCAAATAATAATGATGTTAAATTAAGATATATATGAAATTATCTAATTTAGTTTTGAAATTGTGGAATATTTAAAGCTTTGAAATATATTGAAATTGAAATGGTTTATTTTGTGGTTTAAAATTTGTATTTTAAATCGATATATTTGAAATGATTTATTGAGAAACAGAATTGAATTGAAATTGATGAATTGAGATTCAATTGAATTTGAATTTTTGAATTCAAGTTGATTTGAATCGATCTGTGTAATTTGAGGAAACTATTTTATTATATAAAGTATTTTTAAATTATATTTAAAACTATTTTATATTTTACTTTATAAATTATTTTATGTAAACTATTTTAATATAAACTATTTCAATATAAATCATTTTTAATATAAAAATATGCTAATTATTTTAATATAAACTATTTTAATTAATAACTATTTTTATATAAACTATTTTATTTTATAAACTATTTTATTATATATACTATTATTAATACTTAAATGGTTTAAAGGAAATGTTATGATTTCAAAGTGTTATGATTTCCAAAGTGTTATGATTTCAAAATGTTGTGATTTCCAAACTGTTATAATTTTAAGTGTTTTGGTTTCGGAAGTGTTATAACTTTGAAAGTACTATGATTTGGAAGTGAATATATTTGGAATGGAAATGATATCGTATTGATTTGGTTTTTGAAATGGAAATGATATTTTGGTTTTGAAGTACAAACTATTTTGAAATGACCGCGGTGTTATAATGACGTTTGGTTGTTAAAGAGACCGGGATCAGATATGGGCATACTCTCTGTTGATACCGAAAACCACTTTAACAACAGTGTACGCGGTGGAGATTCCAGAATGAAGTAGGCTAGTGGCGACGATCCTAAAGGTATACATACGTGGACCTAACTCCCGTGAGTTAGCATAAGGTGGCTAAAACAGGAGCAATTGACGGGCCAAGTGAGGTAGCTCCTCCGATTGGACAAACTTCATCGTTAGCCATTCTATTACTTTGTGATTGATTTGGTGCGCACCTTTGATTCGGGAGTGTGGATCGAGTTGGGCGGTAGTTGCAGCTATGCGTTACCAACAGTCCGGAAGTTTAATTGGTATATATACCCTGGCATTGCCTAGTTGTGATGTGTCACCTACCCTAGAGCGCCTTCTACGAGTTTGTTTTATGTCGTACCTATGGGGTATCCTCTGGCGGCCCAGTTTACTGGGAGTTATGGTACTGTATAGACTATTGGCATTATAAAATGTGTTAAGGGGGGAATGGGTAACGCCTTAACGCTATTTTAATAGTTTACTTTACTATAGACATTACTATAATAGCGTATATTATTACATAGTAGATAGTTTAACGTATCCTTAGAGGATGGTTATCCCAAACATCCTTTGAGTTACTTGTATTTCAGTTGATATTTCACTTGAGTTGGATTTATTGATATAAGAATGTTAATCCTGACTCGAGTGTTTTGTGTTTTTGCTTTACGCTCGGGTCAGACCGAGTGTCACAGCATTTGAGACTCACCTTTTGAGTTGGAGCTTCGCTTGGAGATCCATCTATTTATTCAGCTTGCAGTTATTCAGTTGACTCCTATGATATATTCTTATCTTGTATCTGACTATTGTATTGAGACTTCTTTGTATTTGAGACTTCTGTTGTATCTTGTTTTACTATGTTATATATATATAGTAGCTTCATGAACTACTATTCATTTTGTTTCCGCTGCTTATTGTTATTTACTCTGTGTTTGTGATTCTATGATTATTTTATTTACTGTATATGCTGAGTTTTGCCAAATATAAATTAACAATCTGATATTTTGAGCAATTCAAGTCCGACATGTGCGGATGCGAATGGTTGAAAATATCAGGATGTTACAATTTTCAAATGGAAATTGTTTCCAAAGAATTGTAAAAGAAGTAAGTGAGTACTCTCCTCTTATGTCGCTGGAAAATAATTTCGATAATGACTGCAGCATCATCGACATTCATTTTCGAGTCTCAAAGTGGGGAAACCACTTAGTAACTTTGCTACACTTTTGTTTTGGAAAATGGATTTGATTTGAATTTCTTGAGTATGATTTGATGTACAATATATATATATATAAATATATATATATATATATATCAAAATGGTTTGTAGTGAAACCAGAAATTTAACTCTTAAGTTTTATGTTAAGTGATGGTTTTCAATTATTGAAATGAAGCAAAATTTTGAGTAATTAGAGTGTCTAAAATGAGAAATGAAATTGAAACAACTTGAAACAGTTGAACTAGGATAAAATTAATTTGTATAATACTCAATTGTATTCTAAAACATATATAACTTACCCGAAATATTCAAAAAGTTAAACTGTTAATGTGAATATGCAATTGAACGTTTTACAAGAGAAAACTTAAGTAATAAAAATGTTCAAACTAAATTTTGTTTAATATAAATGTAGTAAATAAAAGGAAAATTTGTATAGTACTCAATTACATTCGAAAACATTAATAAAACTTACCTAGAAAAAAGTTTGAATGTAATTAGAACATGTAATTGAATAGTATACAATATAAAATGTAAGTAATAAGATGTCCAAAAATGAAATTTTCTTAAGGGAATTTATAAATAAAATTTAGTGTTATAATAAATATTTATACACTTAATCTATGTTGCAAGATATGTTAAGTGAAATTGAATAATAAAAAGAGAATGCTATTTAAGTAAATAAATATGAACTTATGAAACTAAACAGGTAATAAATAAATTCATATCTTTGTAAACCGTTGGTGATACAAAGGTAAATTACAAAGAATAGTTGAAATTAAATTATGAAGTGGAATTAACTTAAGTGAAGTCAAATGGATTAAATAAATTTGTTTCGAAAAAAATGAACTTAAGTTATAAAGAAAAGGTGAATGTAAATTAATTGAAAGTGAGTTAATTAGAATGGTAATAATAAATGGATGTTAATAAGTAATGTGATGTATAATGTTAGCACTCTAAAATAACATTGATATGGTTTTGAATTAATTGTTGTATCTGGTACTATGTGTTTCTAATCTATCTTTCCTTTCTATTGCTTCTATTCTCCTATCTCGTTCCTTTCCGGGGACAGAAAGTTTTGAGTGGAGGAGAGTGTAACGACCCAGAAATTTTAATGATTTTAGTAACATATTTAACTAAAAAATTTCATGAAAATAAACAATAAAATTTAGCAATGAAAATTTGACATTTGGTATGCATCTATTCAAGCATAGCAAGTGGCATATTTTCATCAGAAAATTTGTAAGTTTGTTTAGTTGTGAAATTTCGATTTCAATTTAAAATCAACTAAAAATTAGATGATAATAAAATATTTTTGAAATCTGAATATTTTTTATATAAGAAAAATGTAAATCATTTTCTAAGTGAGACATTGTAATTCGTTTCGCCAAATTTGGAATGCTCTAGCTTCGTTTATATTATTTTCGTTTAGCAGCATTTTCGACAGCGAATATCGAGTTTTGATAGGTAAGTCGTATCTCTCATATCTGTGTACCATCTTGTTCGTTTCATCACGCTCATCTCCGCTGTATATTCATTTGCGTGTTTCGGTGTTTGGTGCATGGAGAAATCTGCGAAACGGTTAGCCGTATCGGTATCCATTTTGAGCCTTTTGGGTTTTCCTATGTCCTTTTATTTGCTCACCCGGGAGAAACAAATGGCCACTTACCTTGATTATTTCCCTGAATTCAATCATCCTGACTCTTGTTATTCCAACTTTTCAATATGTTTGCTGGTTCCAATATATTTCTGGTTCATTCCTTTTCATTCTCTTCTCCCTCTGTTGTTTTTGTGTTGTCGTACTCTATAAAAAAAAGTAAACAAGTTAACATATATTATTCTATGACCTGCTCCTCTCCTCTTCCTTCTCAACCCACTACAACCTGTCCTCACCTAACTCGACCGCTCAGCCATCAGCCTCCCTCCATTCCCGTTGCCGACCCAAACCCATCCGCCATCCCCCTCTCAACAGCCTCAAACCTCTACCGCCTTTCCGTAGCCTACCCGAGCACCCATCCCAACGCCAACACCTCACAGCCTTCCACCCAGTAGCACCTTCCTCCATAGCCCGAACAACCCCTCCTCTGAGCACTCGCCATCCACGTCCAGCATACTGCCAATGCTGAAACACCCCTTGCCCCTTAGTATACCCAAAAAGGGCACACTAAAGGAAGTGGTGTGTTATAGGCATAGCTTAAACATTACAGAGACTAAGATTCACGAGACAAATAAGTAAAAACATCGGAAAACATTTAAATAGTATCTCATTATTCAAAATAAAACTTCATAAATAAGTCTGAGAAACATCACATGTCTCAAATACCAAATACACATGTCTTATGAAAAATAGATCTCAGTCTCATAAAATCAGAGCACAATAATAAAAATCATCCCTTTCATAAATTCTAGTACATCAAAAGCCAAATGAAAAGAAAGCCAAAAAGAAGAAGAATACATGAAGAATGAGAAAGCTAAGTAAATAGGTCTCCAAGAAATCCAAATCTACTGTTCTTGCCTCTGCTGGCCTATGGGGGGGGAAAGGGAAATAGAGGAGTGGGTTAGACTATAAGTCTGGTGAGTGAAAGTAACTACTAATATTTTTAAGTAAGATAAAGATAATAGAGTTAGCAACAGTTTTAGTATAAAAAGAAATAAAGGAAAGATAGAACTGGGATAAAATACTATTTGCTTTGATTGTGATTGTTTGCACTTGTCTTAGATTGCTGTGATTAGGCTGAAATCCTAATCCTATTTTAATTAGGCTCAAGTCCTAATTCTACCCATTGATCGGCCTTCCACCTCTGTTGTGCCACTATGAGCTAGTCCCATCATGTGGGTCCCACAGCAAAAGACACATATTTAGCGCTTGGAATGCAGTAGCGAATTACAACCCTAATCGATGTCGCACGCTCGGTCACCGTTGGTACACACTCACTATCGCCCCCCTCTTGTGATCTCTTACTCACCCTGTCAGCATAAGCATTCCCAGCCTCACCTAATTTGTTGTGAGACCATCAGTCCTAGCCTTAAAGGGTCCTGCCCAACTTCACTTAAGTGTTTTGTGAGACCATCAGTTCTAGTTTGAAAGGGAATGTTGTTGGTATGGGTCCTAACAAACAAAATCTAGTTGCGCCCCTTGCCGAAATCCCCCGATTTCAGCTTCTATCTATTGGCCACTTATTTACCCTGTGTCCCAGCCTCACCTAACTATTGTGAGACCATTAGTCCTAGTCTGAAAGGGTCCTACCCAGCCTCACCTAACCATTTTGAGACCATCAGTCCTAGTCTGAAAAAGAATGCTATTGGTATGGACCCTATTTCTGTTCTTGCTTATTAACTTAGTGTAAGTTTTAAAATAAGCCTCTTCTGTTATTTCTGCTCTATTTTCTTATTAACTTAATCTAAGTCTTAAAATAAGCCTTTTTCTGTTATCTCTGGTATATTTTCTTATTAACTTAATGTAAGTTTTAAAATAAGCCTTTACTGTTCTTTCTGCTTAATTATAACCTACGTTATAATTGTTATTCTTCTTTTCTATCTTTTTAGTTATAATCACTAGTTATAAACATGCTTGCAAATGTCTCAAATTTGTCTATTTCAGTCTATCTTCCTTTTATTACAGTCTTTCTTATTTTACATCTAGTTTCTGTAAATTTAGCGTTTTCTATTTTAATCCATATTTGCGAATTATTCTCTCTTTATTATTTTATTCGTGTAAAAAGGAATAAAAAGAAACTAACATTTACAGGCTGAATTCTAACGTAAAACAGTTGTAAATAAATGTAAATTACTGTAAATAACTGAACAAAATAGCTAAATAAAAACAGCTGAATAAAATAGACTGAAAAGAACTCTAAAAATTAACTGTAAATAACTTATATAGAAATTGTCTCAAAATTACAGAAAACTACAACTATTGAGAACCTTATTATTTTAAATTACTTAAAAATCTAAAATAATTACTAAAAACTCACTTGTGGTCCTTAGCTCTAGTCCTTGGTCTTCCTTGATCCACTTCTAGAGCGTAGAATATTTTTATCAAAAAGATCTTCTCCTTAGAAAAATATTCTATTTAGGGTCCAGCCTCAGGCAATGAACCCAAATAGGAGAAAATATGAATGAGAAAAATAGCTAGGCCTAGGGTCTTATTTATAGTGTAGTTTGGGGATCTTAGACCATTGGATTTGAAGATTAAATCTGGTGCTACCACATCATAGGCTTGTTGGAAACTGTCGGATGGGAGTATGGACGCATAGGATTTGAAAAAAATGGAAAAACACGTCATCGTTTAAAACTGGACGAAACAACGTCCAAATACAGGGGCGGGTCGACCTTGGTGTCGACCCACGCATGCTAGGGGTCGACCTATAGGTCGACCTAGAAATGGTGAGGGTCGACCTGACCTTGTGTGTGTGTGTGTGTGTGTGTGTATTTCGTTTTCTTCAGTTCTTGTTTGCTTCGTAACTTCTTCGTTCTAGCTTGGATTTTGACAAATTATATATGGAAATTGACTAGAAAATTACCACGAACACAATGGTGCAACTCTCATGGCTCAATTCTGATAATTTCACAAACTTATTTTATTATTTAATTAATTCGTTAATTAATTATTATAGCTTAAATTTCGGGTTGTTACATTCTCCCCTCCTTAAAGGATTTCGTCCCCGAAATCTCTAAGGACAGAAGAATGAAATAAATATTTTCATCCAAATTCTACAACCATATACTCAACCACCATTAATTACATCCATTGTCCTTAAGTTTTTTAATGCAATTTATGATATATATATATATATATATGCAAATAGTGTAGTGTCAATGTCCCTAACTAATGCAAAAGATTAGGCGGTCTACTAATTCAGTCGACCTCCTTTTATGCAATCATGTCCGTGCCATGTATCCAAATGAATGCAAATTCCCTAATGACAATTGATAGTTCTATATGCGTGCTACAATCATCATCCAAATGCAACAATCATATGCTAGTCATCCATTTATAGCAACCATGGAAATAAAATAAAAATGTAAATGCGCACACATACATATGCATATGCTTTAGTGACCTAGTTAGGCTGATCCCTAAGAGATAATAGTGCCTAGTGTGTATAGATGCGTCCATTAGCATCCACCAGCAAACACTTGCAACCACTAGCGTCCATCATACATAACATGTTCTAGTAACATGTCTACATTCAGTCCTACCATCTATAGGTTAAATCCTAAGATCTACCCTCCCAATGGATACAAAAGGAAAGAACCTATTCAAAACTAAAGATGGAAATAGGAAATTCAAAACGTACCATCTAAAAGATACGGATACGAGATACATATTTTCTCCTCAGCCTCCCACGCAGCGTCCTTAATACTATCTCCTAACTACACCTTAAGTAAAGGGACTTCGTTATTCCTAAGCTTCTTGATATCACTCCCAATGATCTTGGTAGGAATGCGACGAACCGATGCTTCTCTCTCCACTTCAACTTTCTTGAGTTGACTAGGTTCCACTACCTCTGCTGAATCATATAAGCACTTTCTCAAGTGTGAATCATGAAAAACATCATGAACTCCTGCGAGCCTCTCCGGTAGCTTTATCTGATATGCCATCTTCCCTACTCTATCCATAATGGGGAACGGTTCTACGAATCTAGGAACAAGTTTCCCACTTGATCCAAATCTCACTACCTTTCTTAGTGGAGATACCTTAATGAAAAATAAGGCTCCTACTTCAAACTCAATATCCCATATCCGCTTATCTGCATAAGATTTCTGCCTATCTTGGGCCGTCTTCATTCTCCTCCTAATCAAATCGACCTTTTCTGACATCTCTCTAACCATGTCGGGACCAAGTAGCAATCTCTCTATAGACTCCAACCAACATAAAGGCGACTTACATGGTCTTCCATAAAGAGCTTCAAAAGGTGTCATCCCGAAACTAGCTTGAAAACTATTATTCTAACCATTAAAGGAAGATGCTCCTCCCAAGTTCCTCCAAAATCAAGAATACACATCCTCAACAAATCTTTAAGAACTCTATTAACTCTCTCCGTTTGACCGTCCGTTTGAGGGTGATAGGCCGTACTCAATCTAAGCTGCGTTCCTAAAGCCTCATGCAAGCTTCTCCAAAACTCGCTAGTAAAGATAGGGTCTCTATCGCTCACTATGCTAGAGGGAACTCCATGAAGTCGGACTATCTCATGAACATATAAGGATGCTAAATAAGGTGATGTCCTCTTACTCTTGACCGGAATGAAGTGAGCGCTCTTAGTCAAACATCTACAATCACCCAAATACTGGTATTCCCCTTCCTAGATCGGGGTAAACCATCTATGAAGTCCATCGAAACACTATCCCACTTCCATTCGAGTACATCCAATGGTTGAAGCAATCTGCCGGGCTTTTGTTGCTCCAGCTTGACTCTTTGGCATACAAGACACTTAGCTACAAACTCTGCTACATCCTTCTTTATGCCGCTCCAATAAAACACTCTCTTCATGTCCCTATACATCTTATCACCACCTGGATGAATAGTCATCCTAGAATGGTGTGCTTCTGCTAGAACTGCTCTCATAAAATCACCAGTGTGGGGGACACAAAGTCTTCCATCTCTCCTTAGCCACCCTTTACTATCGATGGAATAACGTTGGAGATGTCTAGAGACCTCTCCTCTACTAATCCTATCCAGAATATCCATAAGCTCTGAATCCTCTCACTGCCTTGAGAGAATCTGAACTATGAGGGTAGGCTTAACCTCAAGTGCTGCTAATAATCCAGGGGTAATGTCCGTATAGGGCTTAAAATCAAACGTGGAAATAAACTCTAGGCTTTTCCACTCCATGAACATTGGACTAAGGGTTGCTCTCTTCCTATTTAATGCATCCGCAACCATGTTTCCTTTACCAGAGGTATAAGCTATCTCAAAGTCATACGATGCTAAAAACTCCATCCAACACTGCTGCCTCAAGTTTAAATCCTTTTGTGAGAAAAGGTAATTCAATGATTTATAGTCAGTGAAGAGCTCGAACCTCTATCCTAGCAAGTAATGTCTCCAAGACTTGAACGCGAAAACAATAGCAGCTGTAACGACCCGCTATTCCATGCCATTCGCATCCGCACATGTCGGACTTGAATTGCTCAAAACAACAGATTTTTAATTTATAATTGGCTAAACTCAGCATATACAGTAAATAACAATAAGCAGCGGAATAGATAAATAGTAGTTCATGAAGCTACTATATAAATAATAGAGTTTGAAATAAAATACAACAGAATATCTCAAATACAATATAGTCTCGAATACAAACAGATGACAAGTCTGAAGAAAACAACTGGATAGCTGAAAGCCGAATAGATATAGACGGATCTTCAAGCAAAGCTCCAAAGGTGATTCTCAAATGCTGTGACACTCAGTCTGACCCAAGTGTAAAGAAAAACACAAAACACTCGAGTCAAGATTAACATTCTTATATTAATAAATTCAACTCAAGTGAAATGGAAATACAAGTAACTTAAAGGATGTTTGGGATTTCCATCCTCTAAGGATCCGTGGAACTATCTACTATGTAGTAATATACGCTATTATAATATGTCTATAGTAAAGTAAAAGTATCAAAACAGCGTTAAGGCGTTACCCATATCCCCCATAACACATTTTATATATTCCCGTAGTCTATACAATGTCGTACGCTCCTCCGTAAACTAGAGGTTTACACATAGGACATCCCATAGGTACGGTACAAAACAAACTCGTAGAAGGCGCACTAGGGAATGTGAACACGGCACTCGAGGCAATGCTAGGGTAGATATACCAATTACACTCCCGGACTAGTGGTAACGCATAGCATCTACTACCACCCACCTCGTGACACACTCCCAAATCAAAGGGTGCATCCAATCAAATCACAAAAGCAATAGAATGGTATCGAAGAAATGTGCCCGATCGGAGGAATGACCTCACTTGGCCCGGTATAGCTCCTATTTTAGTCACATCTAAGCTGACTCACGGGAGTCAGGGTCACGTCATACCATATAGGATCATCGCCAAACCATCTTACTTCATTTCTGGAATCTCCACCACGTACATAGTTGTTAAAGTGGGTTTTGGTATTGGCAGAGAGTATGACAATATCTGATCCCGGTCTTTTTAACAACCAAATGCTTATTTCACACCGTGGTCATTTCTTTTCAAATAGTTCATACTTTATATCAAAATATCATATTCATTTCAAAAACCATATCAATTCGATCTCATTATTCACTTAAAATAATATTCATTTCCAGAATCGTAACACTTTAAAATTTATAACACTTTTGAAATCATAACACTTTTGAAATCATAGCACTTTAGAAATCATAACACTTGAAATTATAACACTTTGAAAATCATAAAACTTTCGATTTAAACAGTTTAGATATTGAAAATAGTATATATAACAAATAGTTATAAATTAAGATAGTTTATATATTAAAATAATTTATATATTAAAATAGTTTATATAATAAAAATACTTTATATACTAACAATAGTCTCCTCCAATTTCGCAAATCGATTCAAATCATTTTAAATTCCAAAATTCAACTTAAATCAATTCAAGTTTAACCATTTAATTTAAAGTTCAAAGATTTAAGTTTTAAATATTCAAACATTTACAATATAAATTTCATTTGTATTTCACATTTAACTTTAATTTATTTCAAATTGGAAAATATTCACTTAACCATTTTAATAACAATTTGTTGAAATCCCAATTTATAAATTTAAATCAATATTAAATATTCGATCTCAATTTTTATTTAAGGTTGAGAATATTCATTTAATCACCTTTTACCAAATCGAGTTATAAATCATATCTTTCAAAAATCTCAAAAGTCAATAAGTTCAAATAAATTCTTATTTAAATTCAATTATTAACCAATTTAAATTCCATGCCAACATTTATTTTATCTTCCCAACCTTTATTATTAAAGTTATAAAATCTATTTTTAAAAAAAATATAAAATAAATACCTCAATATATTATATACTAATTAAATTAAATTTTATAAAATTAAATCTTATTATTAAATTTATTTTATATTAGAATCTATTTTTATATATTTTAAAATAGTAAAATTATAAGTAAAATCTTAGAAATTATATTTTCAAAACTAACTTATAAATGTAAAATTTCCAAAATATATAAATTTTAAAAATCTAAAATTTAGTCATATACAAAAATAACATTTATATATTATATTCTAAGAATTAATATTTAATAAACCATATATTTCCTTTCAAAACTTTGGAAATCATTTTCAAAATATAGATCAACGGTGTCCGTATATAATTCTCTATCCTATGGTCAAGTGATACGGATATTTATCATTTCAATCTTCAATTTAAATATTTATAGGTATATATCATTTCAACCCGCAATACCAAATTCAAAGTCAATGAAAATGACTTGGGTTTATCATTTCAACCCATAACGATTTTCCCCTATTCTACAAAATCGTTCGGGTATGTATCATTTCAACCCATAGGGAATTCTAAATTAACGGGGAACATGCAGAGTGAGAAATAATATAACATATCAACAACAGGCATATATCATCAATAACAAATTAAATAAAATATAAACAATAGGATATGGTGTCATATCCCATAGGTGAATAATTTTAGATAATAACATATCATATATAGCGATTATAAAATTAACAGTTCAATTTAGCAGCATATTTCAATTGTCATTTCAAATTGAAATCAAATTTAATAAATATAAGAATGTTAATCGTGAGTGATTGCTCACCTTTCGAGGCTAGAGAGGATAGACAATGAAATTGAGTTACGAATCTAAGCACAAATTCCAAAGCAAAGCACGATGGACACGAATTTGACGACAAGTCTGATAAATAGGAATTGACGAGATCAAATCAGAAGTGGACCGATGAAGATAAATGGTATAAGTGAACTTATATATATATATATAGCTATTTACATATATAAAAATCATATTCTAAATTGAAACACATTTTAAATTTAAATATATATGTATTTCAAAATCATTATTTTAAATTAGAACACATATATTAAAATCAACATATATACATTACTGTAAAATTACTAAAATTTGAACCTAAGATATAAAAATACTTTTAAACATATATAAACTCTGTAACCATATATATATATATGTGTGTGTGTGTGTGTGCTGCAAAAACATAGTCGATGCTTCTTCTAAAATATAATATATATTATAAACAAATGTATATACAACATCATACAGTAAACAAAACATAATATATATATATATATATTAATATATAATAGTATTATAATAAATCTATCTTTTTATATATATAAACTAACATATACTTTAACATACAACAACGTATATACTTTGAAATCAACAGCATGCTTATACTAATATATACTATAGCCAGTCAACACTTATATATAATAACTGTATAAATATGTATAAACTAACATATGTATATTTTATACGATCTAACATATATACTAACCTATTATCCAACTACAAACTATTGAAAGAAAAGACATATAAACTCATACAAAATAAAATATACAAACGAACATATTACATTAAAATATATATATAAACTTATATATATATATAAACTTACTCACATACAACATACTTATATATGAAATCATTTAACAAACATATATAAACTAACAATACTGTAATCTTATAACTAATATATACATACCGTAGCATATAAGCTAATATATATAGATATATAATATATATATATATAAAACTGCAAAATACACACACACACACACATATATATATATATATAAATATACTAAAAATATAAACGAAACAGTTATACATATATATATATATACTTAAACTATAACAATCTGTTATATATATATACTTATAATATAACAAAACTCGTAGAGGCTCGGCAAGGAACAGCTCAAGGCACGGTGGAGACGCTGGAAGGCTCGGCCATGGATTTGGGTTGCAAGAAGCAAGAGACGAAGGGGAAGAGAGGGCGAAGTGGCAGAGGTTTGGGGTCGCGGGTTGCTGCGCGATCTGGCTGAGACGGGCGAGGCTGGTGCTCGGCGGTGGGGAGGAGAGGTAGCCGAGTTCTCTGGTGGTGGAGGGAGTGCTCGGCCAAGCCTTTTGTGAGAATTGAGTACGAGCAGATTGCATGGGAAGCTAGGGAAGGTGGAAAGAAGAACAGGAGGAAGCAAAATATAAACCTTTATATAAACTTTTGTTCAAAATTAAAAGTAGCTGAACTAGTAGATAATGAAACAAAACATTAAATTTGTTGAAACGTTGGAGTAGAAAAGGTCAAAAGCTGAAATAATAATTGTTGATGACTGTTTGATTTCACGTGGATAACAGAAAATCAAAAGAAACCAAAAGTTTCGAATGCGGAACCGGTACGACTGATCGGTTCACCGATTTCGTCAAATTCCGAACTTCTAAACACACAAATGAATATACCGCAGAGATCAGCACGACTAGATGATCAGAATGATATACAGATCGCGACTATACGACCATCCTATCAAAAGTCGATATACGGTACCGAAAATGTTGCTAATTTGCTGAAAATAAGATAAACGGAGCAATAGCTGTGCAAATTTAGCGAAACGAAATATGACGTCTTACTCAGAAAATGATTTACATTTTTATTATATAAAAATATTCAGATTTCAATAATATTTTATTTACATCAATTTTAACTGACTTAATTTGAAATTTGAAATTACACAACAACACCAACTTCCATATTTTCAGATGAAAATTTACCATTAGCTATGTTTAAATAGACGTATTCCAAATATCAATTTTTTATTTCCAAATTCAATTATTTAATTTTTCACAAAAATTCAGTTAATTACGTTATTAAAACCATTAAAATTTCCGGGTCGTTAAATTCTCCCCCACTCAAAACTTTTCGTCCCCGAAAACGAAGGAGATAGGAGAATAGAAACAACCAAAAGAAAAATAGACTGAAATACCAAATACAAAAATTAATTTAGAACCATATAGGCTTCATTTATTTTAAAATTGGTTTATACCCAATTAATTGATTCCAATTCATTTTATTTAATCAATCAAATTTATCGTGTTCACATTTGATTGATTTCATTCCATATATTTTTATTCAATTGATTTGTTTCAAATTCATTAACATTTATTGCAAAAAAGATTCACAACAAAATTTGTTTTATTTTACTAGTTTATTAAATCTATTTGATCAACCATAGTTAATTCCACCTCAACATTCAACTTCAACCATTCAAAACCATATAGATTTCAATTTTAGATAAATTAATATTCAACAATTTGGTTTAATCCATTTTATTTAACAAATAGATAGTCATTCAATTTAAAATTGATTTTCTTTCATTTTATCAATATTTCTTTCAAACAAATTCATTTTTAACTTAACTCATTTATTTTATCCATTTGTCTTCAGCTAAATTGATTCGACAAAAATTCAAGTTCACTATTCTTAAGTTCATATTTATCTGCTTAAATAGTCTTCTTTTTATTTATTTAATTTATTTCACTTAACATATTTTGCAACATATATTAGGTGTATACATTTTATAACCATATACTATTCAACAAATAAAATTTCCCTTTTATTATTCAATTTATTATCCAATTTATTATCAGTAAATTCCCTTAATAAAATATCATTTTTGATATCCTATTACTTATATCATAGTGTAGATTATCCAATTACATTCTCATTACTTTAAACTTTCTAGGTAAGTTATATTAATGTTTCTGTGTGTAATTAAACACTATACAAAATTTTCTTCTATCTACAACATTTATATTAAGCCAGATTTTAGTTTGAACAATTTATTACTTAAGTTTTCTTCTTATACAACCCTATTATATCCTAACATTTTAACTTTTTGAATATTTTAGGCAAGTTATATATTAGAATGTAATTTAGTGTTATGCAAATAAGTTTGTTCAAATTCATTATTTCAGGTTGATTTAATTCCATTTATCATTTCAGATATTCCAATTATTCAAACATTTCACTTTATTTCAATAATTGAAACCATTGCCTAATATAAAACTTAAGATTTAAATTCCTGGTTTCACTTCAAACTATTTTGAAATAATTATATACATATATATATTTTATAAATCAATTTATACACAAGAAATTCAAACAAAATTCATTTTCCAAAACAAAGTATAGCAAAGCTGCTACGTGCTCTCTCCACTTCGAGACTCGAAAATGAATGTCCATGATGCTGCAATCATCACCGAAATTATTTTTCAGCGACAAATGAGAAGAGTACTGATTTACTTCATTTAAAATTCTTTGAAAACAATTTCTATTCGAAAATACCTTGAAATAATATACTTTCAAACCTTGAAAACCAAATTTAGAAATGCACCGGAAATTAAATTCTCAACTTTTTAATTTAAATTCATTTCATTTTCAAATCAAATTTTATAACCATATTTACAATTCCAAAGAATAATACTTAATGATTTGGAAGTGTTAACCAAGAAATAAATGATAACCAAGTATTACCATTTCTGACAACCAATTCGTTTTACTATCTAATTTCAGAAAATTATACTTTTATATATAAAATATAATCATAAAAATTTATTTCATTTACCAAATTTAAAAATAATATTGTGTCAATTTGCTCTATTCAAGTGTTTTTGAATTCCCATCGATAGCGTTGATCAAACGAATCGATCGAAACCCAAAATTAAAACTTAACAGCTCAAACAACACACTATAAAACATTTTATATTGATTAAAAATACACTCCCTCACTCGATGATTCAAAGATGGATTCTAGAACAAGGATAGAGATTCAAATTCAAGGGGACCCTAATCAAAAGAATTCTAATCTAGAAGATAAGCTCGAAACGAAGATAAGATGATTAAATAACAAAAGAGAAAAGTTGGATAGACTTATATAAATCGCGGGCGACCTTAACCGGATCAACCGTGACTTCAAGAATAAGATCGATGCAGAATTCTGGGGCAAATCGACATCCGATCACAAGAGAATAGAATTCGGGCATAACAATAAATAGCAACATCTAAACCGAGGGTATAGAAATCTCCGGTGAATCAATGCTCGTTGTAAAGGAGTTTCACCCCTTTACAAATCATTCTAAGATTGGCGGAACCCCCGATTCATTATAGATATCAATTGGAGTGGAGCTATGGGATGCTCCAGAATCAAGAAGAACACGAATAGGTAGAGACAAGAATGGATTTCAGAATGAGGGGAAAATGTTCCAAAATTCAAAGAAAACCCGAGTCAAAGAGGAAGAGATCCAAGCTCGAACAAAAGTGATTCTGTAATTAAATTTACTCCATATGCTAAGTTTTCCTAAAACCAGAGCTCTGATACCAACTGTAACGACCCGCTATTTCGTGCCATTCGCATACACACATGTCGGACTTGAATTGCTAAAAACAACAGATTTATAATTTATATTTGGCAAAACTCAGCATATACAGTAAATAAATCAATCACAGAATCACAAACACAGAGTAATATAACAATAAGCAGCGTAATAGATAAATAGTAGTTCATGAAGCTACTATATAAATAATAGAGTTTGAAATAAAATACAACAGAATATCTCAAATACAATATAGTCTCGAATACAAACAGATGACAAGTCTAAACAAAACAACTGGATAGCTGAAAGCCGAATAGATATAGACGGATCTTCAAGAAAAGCTCCAAAGCTCCAAAGGTGAGTCTCAAATGCTGTGACACTCAGTCTGACTCGAGGGTAAAGCAAAACACAAAACACTCGAGTCAGGATTAACATTCTTATATTAATAAATTCAACTCAAGTGAAATGGAAATACAAGTAACTTAAAGGATGTTTGGGATTTCCATCCTCTAAGGATCCGTGGAACTATCTACTATGTAGTAATATACGCTATTATAATATGTCTATAGTAAAGTAAAAGTATCAAAATAGCGTTAAAGCATTACCCATATCCCCCTTAACACATTTTATATATTCCCGTAGTATATACAATGCCGTATGCTCCTCCGTAAACTGGAGGTTTACATAGAGGACATCACATAGGTACGGTACAAAACAAACTCGTAGAAGGCGCGCTAGGGCATGTGAACACGGCACTCGAAGCAATGCCAGAGTAGTTATACCAATTGCACTCCCGGACTGGTGGTAACGCATAGCAGCTACTACCGCCCACCTCGTGACACACTCCCAAATCAAAGGGTGCACCCAATCAAATCACAAAAGCAATAGAATGGTATCGAAGAAATGTGCCCGATCGGATGAATGACCTCACTTGGCCCGGTACAGCTCCTGTTTTAGTCACATCTAAGCTGACTCACGGGAGTCAGGGTCACGTCATACCATATAGGATCATCGCCAAACCATGCTACTTCATTTTTGGAATCTCCACCACGTACACAGTTGTTAAAGTGGTTTTCAGTATTGGCAGAGAGTATGACAATATCCGATCCCGGTCTCTTTAACAACCAAACGCTTATTTCACACCGTGGTCATTTCTTTTCAAATAGTTCATACTTTATATCAAAATACCATATTCATTTCAAAAACCATATCAATTCAATCTCATTATTCACTTAAAATAATATTCATTTCCAGAATCGTAACACTTTAAAATTTATAACACTTTCGAAATCATAACACTTTTGAAATCATAGCACTTTAGAAATCATAACACTTGAAATTATAACATTTTGAAAATCATAACACTTTTGGTTTAAACAGTTTAAATATTGAAAATAGTATATATAATAAATAGTTATAAATTAAGATAGGTTATATATTAAAATAATTTATATAATAAAATAGTTTATATAATAAAAATACTTTATATACTAAAAATAGTCTCCTCCAATTTCGCAAATCGATTCAAATCATTTTAAATTCCAAAATTCAACTTAAATCAATTCAAGTTTAACCATTTAATTTAAAGTTCAAAGATTCAAGTTCTAAATACTCAAACATTTACAATATAAATTTCATTTATATTTCACATTTAACTTTAATTTATTTGAAATTGGAAAATATTCGCTTAACCATTTTGATAACAATTTGTTGAAATCCCAATTTATACATTTAAATCAATATTAAATATTCGATCTCAATTTTTATTTGAAGTTGAGAATATTCATTTAATCACGTTTTACCAAATCGAGTTATAAATCATATCTTTTAAAAATCTCAAAAGGCAATAAGTTCAAATAAATTCTTATTTAAATTCAATTATTAACCAATTTAAATTCCATGTCAACATTTATTTTATCTTCCCAGCCTTTATTATTAAAGTTATAAAATCTATTTTTTAAAATATAAAATAAATACCTCAATATATTATATACTAATTAAATTAAATTTTATAAAATTAAATCTTATTATTAAATTTCTTTTATATTAAAATCTATTTTTATATATTTTAAAATAGTAAAATTATAAGTAAAATCTTAAAAATTATATTTTCAAAACTAACTTATAAATTTCAAATTTCCAAAACATATAAATTTTAAAAATCTAAAATTTAGACATATATAAAAATAACATTTATATATTATATTCTAAGAATCAATATTTAATAAACCATATATTTCCTTTCAAAACTTTGGAAATCATTTTCAAAATATAGACCAACGGTGTCCGCATATAATTCTCTATCCTATGGTCAAGTGATACAGCTATTTATCATTTCAATCCGCAATTTAAATATTTATAGGTATATATCATTTCAACCCGCAATCCCAAGTTCAAAGTCAATGAAAATCACTTGGGTTTATCATTTCAACCCATAACGATTTTCCCCTATTCTACAAAATCGTTCGGGTATGTATCATTTCAACCCATAGGGAATTCTAAATTAACGGGGAACTTGCAAAGTGAGAAATAATATAACATATCAACAACAGGCATATATCATCAATAACAAATTAAATAAAATATAAACAATAAGATATTGGTCATATCCCACAGGTGAACAATTTCAGATAATAGCATACCATATATAGCAATTATAAAATTAACAGTTCAATTTAGCAGCATAATTCAATTGTCATTTCAAATTGAAATCAAATTTAACAAATATAAGAATGTTAATCGTGAGTGATTGCTCACCTTTCAAGGCTAGAGAGGATAGACAATGAAATTGAGTTACCAATCCAAGCACGAATTCCAAAGCAAAGCATGATGGACACGAATTTGATGACAAGGCTGATAAATAGGAATTGGCGAGATCAAATCAGAACTGGATCGATGAAGATAATTGGTATAAGTGAACTTATATATATAACTATATATAACTATTTACATATATAAAAATCATATTCTAAATTCAAACACATTTTGAATTTAAATATATATGTATTTCAATATCATTGTTATAAATTAGAATACATATATTAAAATTAACATATATACATTACTGTAAAATTACTAAAATCTGAACCTAAGATATATAAATACTTTTAAACATATATAAACACTGTAACCATATATATATGTGCTGCAAAAACATAGTTGATGCTTCTTCTAAAATATAATATATATTATAAAGAAATGTATATACAACATCATACAGTAAACAAAACATAATATATATGTGTATATATTAATATATAACAGGTTTATAATAAATCTAACGTTTTATATATATAAACCAACATATACTTTAACATACAACAACGTATATACTTTGAAATCAACAACATGCTTATACTAATATATACTATAGCCAGTCAACACTTATATATAATAACAGTATAAATATGTATAAACTAACGTATGCATATTTTGTACGATCTAACATATATACTAACCTATTATCCAACTGCAAACTATTGAAAGAAAAGAAAACTATATATATATAAACTCATACAAAATAAAATATACAAACGAACAGATTACATTAACAAATATATATAAAAACTTATATATATATATATATATGCTTACTCACATACAACATACTTATATATGAAATCATTTAATAAACATATATAAACTAACAATACTGTAATCTTATAACTCATATATACATACTGTAGCATATAAGCTAATATATATAGACATATAATATATATATAAAACTGCAAAATACACACACACACACACGCATATATATATATATATATATATATATATATATATATATTATAACTAAATATACTAAAAATATAAACGAAACAGTTATACATATATATATACTTAAACTATAACAAACTGTTATATATATATACTTACAATATAACAAAACTCATAAAGGCTCGGCAAGGAACAGCTCAAGGCATGGTGGAGACGTTGGAAGGCTCGGCCACGGATCCGAGTTGCAAGAAGCAAGAGACGAAGGGGAAGAGAGGGCGAAGTGGCAGAGGTTTGGGGTCGCGGGCTGCTGCGCGATCTGGTTGAGGACGGGCGAGGCTAGTGCTCGGTGGTGGGGAAGAGAGGTAGCTGAGTTCTCTGGTGGTGGAGGGAGTGCTCGGCCGAGCCTTTTGTGAGAATTGAGTATGAGCAGATTGCGTGGGAAGCCAGGAAAGGTGGAAAGAAAAACAGGAGAAAGCAAAATATGAACCTTTATATAAATTTTCGTTCAAAATGAAAAGTAGTTGAACCAGTAGAAAATGTAACGAAACAACAAAATTGTTGAAACGTTGGAATAGAAAATGTCAAAAGCTGAAATAATAATTGTTGATGACTATTTGATTTCACGTGGATAACAGAAAAACAAAAGATACCAAAAGTCTCGAATGCGAAACCGTTACGACTGATCGGTTCACCGATTTTGTCGTATTCCAAACTTCAAAACACACGAATGAATATACCATAGAGATCAGCATGACTAGACGATCAAAACGGTATACAGATCTCACCTATATGACCGTCCTATCAAAAATCGATATACGGTATCGAAAATGCTGCTAATTTGCCGAAAATAAGATAAACGTAGCAATAGCCGTCCAAATTTGGCGAAACGAAATATGACTTCTCACTTAGAAAATGATTTACATTTTTATTATATAAAAATATTCAGATTTCAATAATATTTTATTTACATCAATTTTAACTGACTTAATTTGAAATTTGAAATTACACAACAACACTAACTTCCATATTTTGAGATGAAAATTTACCATTAGCTATGTTTAAATAGACGTATTCCAAATATCAAATTTTTATTTTCAAATTCAATTATTTAATTTTTCACAAAAATTCAGTTAATTACGTTATTAAAACCATCAAAATTTTTGGGTCGTTACACTCTCTCCCACTTAAAAACTTTTCATCCCCGAAAAGGAAGGAGATAGGATAATAGAAACAACCAGAAGAAAAATAGATTGAAATACCAAATACAACAATTAATTTAGAACCATATAGGCTTCATTTATTTTTAAATTGGTTTATACCCAATTAATTGATTCCAATTCATTTTATTTAATCAATCAAATTTATTGTGTTCACATTTGATTGATTTCATTTCCATATATTTTTATTCAATTGATTTGTTTCAAATTCATTAACATTTATTGCAAAAAGAATTCACAACAAAATTTGTTTTATTTTACTCATTTATTAAATCTATTTGATCAACCATAGTTAATTCCACCTCAACATTCAACTTCAACCGTTCAAAACCATATAGATTTCAATTTTAGATAAATTAATATTCAACAATTTGGTTTAATCCATTTTATTTAACAAATAGATAGTCATTCAATTTAAAATTGATTTTCTTTCATTTTATCAACATTTCTTTCAAACAAATTCATTTTTAACTTAACTCATCTATTTTATCCATTTATCTTCAGCTATGTTGATTCCATAAAAATTCAAGTTCACTATTCTTAAGTTCATATTTATCTGCTTAAATAGTCTTCTTTTTATTTATTTTATTTATTTCAATTAACATATTTTTCAACATATATTAGGTGTATACATTTTATAACCATATATTATTCAACAAATAAAATTTTCCTTTTATTATCCAATTTATTATCAGTAAATTCCCTTAATAAAATATCATTTTTGATATCCTATTACTTATATCTTAGTGTATATTATCCAATTACATTATAATTACATTTAAACTTTCTAGGTAAGTTATATTAATGTTTCTGAGTGTAATTAAACACTATACAAATTTTCCTTCTATCTACAACATTTATATTAAGCTAGATTTTAGTTTGAATAGTTTATTACTTAAGTTTTCTTCTTGTACAACCCTATTATATCCTAACATTTTAACTTTTTGAATATTTTAGGCAAGTTATATATATTAGAATGTAATTTAGTGTTATGCAAATAAGTTTGTTCAAATTCATTATTTCAGGTTTGTTTAATTCCATCCGATGAAGCCTTTCTCTAATAGCTCCCCACTCAGATATGCTCCATCTGATGAAGCCTTTCTCTAATAGCTCACCGATCCGCTTACTTAACTCCTTCCTCTCTCTAGGAGCCATATGTCTCACGGGCAATGCCACTGGCTTAACATTGTCATTTAGATAAATCATGAAGTCGATCTCTCTCAGGTGGTAGTCCCTTAACCTCCTCAAAAATGTCTGGAAAATCTCTAACGACTGGAACGAAATCTAACTCTCCCAGTGATGAATCAAGGGAATAAAGGAAGCTCAACATGACTGACCCCTATGGGTCGTAAGAAACCTCAAGAGTCCTACTGTCGCATGTCTCTAGTCCGACGACTCTTCTCTCGCAGTCAAATAACGCTCCATAAGTGGATAGCCAATCCATCTCCAAAATCGTCCATATCTCAAAAATCCCAATTTAATATTGTAAGAAAAACAGTAAACATAATTGCAAGAATAAAAGCAAGAAAAATGGAATTAGTAAAAAATAGAGACATTACTGTATTTTGCATTATCGACAATTTAAGAAACAATAAAGCAAATATCTTGCAATTATGAGTTATTATTTATGGCATTATTTAGTATTAAAACATGGAAATGGATTTTAGTACAGTTTTTGTAACCTAGCAAATAAAATAGAACCACTTCCTAGAATAAAAGAGAATAACGTGAAGCGTTAAAGAAATTAAAGAAGAGAAAATAATCAAGTTAAATATTTGACAATACTAGAAATAATAAACAGAAAATGTGACTAGATCTGCATTTACTGCGCAGATAGTAGAATAAAAAGTAAAACAGTTATTATGATAAGTAATTTGTGACAGTTGAACGTAGTCCCAAGCTAAGACTATCATATAATATAAGAGAACATAAGAAAATTTAGTATCATAATAAAAGAAGACAGACTAGAATAGAAAAGAGACACTTCCAATTACATTTATAACATGTAGGTTATAAATGAAAGAAAAGAATATAAAAGTGACAATTGCAAGTATAATTGTAACAAGTAGGTTATAACTAAAAAGAAAGAAGTAGAATAGGCTTATTTTATCAAACTTAGATCTTGGATTAAATTAATAAGAAAAATAATAGAAGTGGCCCGTACCGGCAGCATTCCCTTTCAGGTCTAGGACTGATGATCTCACACATAGGTGGGGCTGGGATTGCTGATTAGGTTAAATAAGTAGCCAATAGAACAAGAAAAGTAAACTAAGCGCATAGTAAAAGATTAGATGTAGGGTCTAATATAATGGTAAGGTGCATTTGGAGCAACCCGAAAGAGAGTCTGGATAAAGAGCCTAACGAAGCAGTTCATTGCAGATTTTAGTACAGAAAAAGCATGTCCAACTTAGTTAGATCGGATTAGAAGGAAGTAGAGACTTCAATGGGACATGAGGATACTCTAGGATGGCCTTCTGGGTAGGCCTAACGAAGCTGCACCCCCGGAGGCTGGTCTGTAGGTGTTCCATCAAGAGAGTATGCCTTGACTGCTTTTACATTGCAGGCCTAACGAAGCGGACCTTTATAGGTAGTCAAAAGGTTGATGATGGGGTAGGATTCTCATATGACACCATACTCTGGATTGCAAGTAGGTTATAGTGGGCAGGACCCAAAAGGATAGTCGCATGCAGTGATCAAGCTATCATCAATCAGAGCGAGTTCGGGAAAGACTAAAGTTAAACCAATAGGCCAATGATTCTTTCACTATCGATACATTGGATGAGGGGCACAGCCAACTGGATGTTTAGATTGTTTGCAGTAGGGCACAACCACTTAGCTCTTGAGAGGTCTTTCGATTAGTTGAGGAAGGGCTGCATGGGGCCATAGCCACGATGAGAAAAGAGACAGACCAAGTAATATCTGTATTGTAGGCCAAACGAAGTGGACTTTTACAGATATAGAAAATCCCCGACTAAGTTCCATACAAGGTAGACCTTGTTGGCGAGATTCAGGGAGTAGACAAAACGATTATGTATAGTCCTTAAGGTACGCACTGGGTGGTACATTGTGGATGTTCGAGCACTAGTATAAGCTAGTGTGAACGCAGTTTTACGTTTTCATATTAGATGACGGAACATCTGTATTGTAGTCCTCACGAAGCTGTCCTTTACAGATGTAGTTACAGAATGCTCTAGGAGCAAGACGATGGAGTCCTTTTCGAGGAGGATATGGGTACTATGAGTAGTACCTAGGACCGATGCGGTCTTTGGGCATGTAGCTACATATATATTAGTTATTTGGTTTTAATTTACTAGGGAGTAGATGGGTGCGATTCATGCATAAAGGCGAGAGTATTATAAACCCAGTAAACCTAATATAATAGAAAATTAAAATAAAATGGTATATGTAGAATTAAGCTTAGAAGTGTATAATTTATCCATTCAACATAACTTTAGCTCTGACTCCCTCCTCATAATATCCCATAGGTTAGGTAGATGGCAGAGACTTTCCAGCTTTGAGACACTAGTTTAAAAAGTGTTATTATCTTGGTGAGTATTTACTTACTATTATATTTTAGTCAGTTCCGCATGAGATGTTTATTTGAGCTCTAATATACTTGTCTTTGCCTATTTGCAGGATACCAGATACCCAACTCGGGCTTCAGTGGGCTTGGATTTTAGCATTTTTGCGAAAAATCCGGACCCATTGGAATTCACGTTGTTGCATTTGGTAACAGAGCTTAGGTTAGTAGATCCTAAGTAAATTAGGATATATGAGTGAACGTATTTGTATTTTTGAATAAAATATAATTATATTATGTACTAAAATCCAAATAGTCCCCAATTATAGATTTTAACATATGGAAAGTTTTTAGAAGTATATTTGTGCATACTTTGCTAGTTGGGTTTAGGATGACCCAAGCTGTGTAGTTAAAGCGCTCGGTAGATTCAATGCGGATGAGGTGCAAAAAGTCATAGCGGGGCTACAGCGAGGATATAGCAGGATATAGCGGATGACTCTAAAATAGCATATAAAACTCGTACTTAGTGTTTTTACAAATATATAAATGGTAGTTAAATGAAAAATTAATATTAAATTGAATTATAATTAATACATAAATAATTTTAAATAAAAATATGTGCGAATATACTGAAATAAACGCAAAACTGTTATATAACATAATTGAATTTAGTAGAATACTAGAGTATTTTCATTTCTGAAAATATATTAAAAATTCAATGAAATAAATTGATTTCATAATTTTTATAATGTATAAATTTCATATTTAATTCATTGGTTTTAAAGAAGATATAGCGGAAATAGCAAAATATAGCGGGAATAATGGGATATAGCGGGGCTTAAAGCGAAAAGGCTATATTTGGGGCTATATTGAAAAATCGTAGCGTTAGAAATCCACTATGAGATATAGCAGGGTTATTGCGGGGTAATAGCGGGGCATTAACTGCACAGGACCCAAGGATGTTGAGCCCTATGTTATTGCCGATTTATAGTGTGCAATAAGCTATATTTTGAGAGAAGATTGGTATCCATATGTTATAGGAAGTGGGAAAGTTCCCTAGGAATAGTAGGGAGAGTATTTTTTGGAAGGAATAAGAGATTTTAGTAAGGAAATAAGATTTCCAAGGCTTAGGAAGGGTATTCCTAGGGTAGTAAGAAGAAAATCCACTTTATGTCTAGCCCAATAAAATGAAACTTTTGAAATTGAAAAGTTGAAAAATATAACTGTTAATATGTTTGAGGAAGTAAATTTTGAGTTTTTGAAAAAAAAAGTGGTATGAAATTTAAATTGGTTTTTATATGATGTAAATTTTGTTAAAAGTGAAATTCTTTTTGAAGAATTATAGAGCATGTATAGCTCGCTAGTTTCTTTGTAGGTAAAACAAAGATTTTAAATATAAAAACATAGAGTGTGTTAAGTATCGAAAACGTAGGTTACAACATTTATTGTTGTAATAGATGTTTTCGTGAAAAATAAAGGAAGCAGAATAAGAATTATAGAGTGTGTTAATCTATGTTTTTGTGATGTTCACAAGAAGAGAATAAGAACATAGGACGTAAATAATAAAAGAAAGTAAAAGCAGATAAAATTAACCAAAAGAAAAACAGTAAAATTTAAAGAAAGCAACAGAAACGTCAATAGAAAAATTTGAAAAGAAAATTTTTCTTATGTGAACTGTGCTTGGGAAAGCAAATAGAGATTTTTATAGAATAGTGGCACAAGTTCCAAGTACGGAGAAAAAGTAAAATGGGGAAATGTGAGATTTTCCGTTTACCTTCTTTCTGACATAAGAAATAGAGTTCAGAAAATAGATTTTTTTTGAAATTCGAATATTAAAAGTTGTGTGGTAGGGTTTGGATGAAAAAAAAATTGTTGAACTAAGCCCCTATTCAGTAGGATTGTGGGAAAAATTGGATGAAAAATGTTTTGAGTTTTCAAAAGATTGCATTCATATAAAAATTGCAAGTATATTTAGGATGTGTGCATCATATTTTAAAAAGGAGTTTTTAAAGAAGAAAAGCATTCATATAGAAGGTACCGCATAGAAATTCATGTACATGCAAATATTTTATGTTGAATGACACTTTGCACAAGGACACGGATGGTCGCAAAATTGGATGTACACAAGATGAATGTGTTTGATGCGAGGAATTACATAGTTTTACCCTTGTCGAATTTCGGGGACGAAATTTCCTAAAGAGTGGGAGAATATAACATCCCGCATTTTTAGATAATTAAATAATCAAACAACGATAAACAGTGAAAATAAGCATTTTTAGAATTGTTAGAATATGGCCTCGAAACTTATACCATTGTGTTCGTGGCGATTTTATGATCAATTTCCATATATAACTTGTTGAAATCCGAGTTGATATGAAGAATTTACGAGAAAAACAAGATATCAGAATTTAACGAAAAGAAAAAGAAAAAAAATAAGACCTTATGGGTCGACCCGCAAAGCACAAGGGTCGACCCACAAAGAACACAGGTCGACCTATAGGTCGACCCGTGTTTTGCCCTGAACGTAAAATTGTCAAGGGATGTGCCAAAGTATTAAATTCTGACGTTTGAGCGATCTGAGGCGTTGTTTTCTGGATCCAAAGATTCGCAGTGAGCCTGTGATGTGGTTACACCAGATTCAATCCAAAAATCTGATGGTCTGCGATCCCCAAACTCCACTATAAATAGGACCCTAGGCCTAGCTATTTTCTCACAATCAGATTTTTCTCCCAATTGGGTTCATTGCCTGAGGCTGAACCCTAAATAGAAAATATTTCTGGGGAGAAAATCTTCTTAATAAAAATATTAGATGCCTTAGAAGGGGATCCAGGAAGGCCTTGGAGCAAAGCTAAGGACGATAGGTGAGTGGATTTAAATTATATATCTTTTATGTTTATGATATATAATATCGTTAGATTCCCGTTAAATATTATAATTCAGCATTTGAACTAATTTCAGTAATTAGTTCTACTAGTTAGTTGTGACGACCGCCCATGACCCCTGCACTGAATCTAGAGATAGTGCGCTGTAAAGTGTGCCAGGCGACCATGGATGATTGTCAGGGTAGATTAAAACAACAGAATCTATCGTATTACTCACAGCGCATGGACAAAATACAATAGAACATATGTATAGTGAAGCTTTACAGAACAAAATGACATCATATAAAACTCCATAATAGTTGAATACAAGCATCCAAATAGCCAATACACCAAGCCTCACTACATAACACTCAGAGAATACAAAACAGCGGAACCTCCAGTACATATAATAAGAAGATAATATGCAACCCTCCAGCTCGTCTTCGATATCAGCATCGTGAGATGAGAACAGCACCTGTCACCTGCTACCTAGTCTGCCCGTCCCAAAAATGGACGAACAGCCCAAGGCGATAAGAATTAAAAACATAAAGCCTTGAGTCAGACAACAGTCTTAGTGAGCAGTAAATTAACTAACAACATACCAAAAGAGCATAAAGGAAAAGGAATAGGAATACAACCCTCCCACTCCAACCTCATTCTACAGTGATAGCCCCCAGACACACACTAAGCAGAAGCAAACATAGCAGAGCATACAATTTAAAGTAAAGTAATAGTCACTCGAGTCAAGGGCGATGTTTTCCAAGTACCAAGGCCTAAATCAGATAAGCACCCAGAAAATACCGCTCCTGAGTCCGAATGACGATACAACCAAACATCCATGACTCTGGCTATCGCTGTTATCATTGCTTCGATATCACCATTAATTGAATGACCGGCACATTCTTTCAGCCGTCCGTCAAGGGCTAATGGAAACCCCGGTTCTAGACATAACTCCCGCACGTCGTCGCAGCCCGTGCCTAGGACTATCGAATCTGCCCAGAGTACTCGACCATCAACAGTTGGCCGTTGGGACTATCGAATCTGCCCAAACGTACTCTTGCTTAGAGCATGCTAGAACCTTCAACAACGATGCTATCCAAGCCTCCTAGTCATCCTCCTTGACGACTATTCTCATATCCATTCATTATCCTCAACTCGAATCATATCACCGAGTTATCAACATGCTTGGAATGATCCCGTCTGGATTAGACCAAGTCTTCATCACATGATTGCCTCGCTTCATCACATCCTCGCAAAGCCTCATCTTAACACCACATCATCAAATCTATGCATAAGAGCTTCATCATCCCGCTACATATGCCACGAGCAGCTTTCCCAATTCAAGAGCCTTTCCCTTAGCTTTTGAATCGTCTTCGGTCTAAATCAAACCATCAATCATCTAATTCATAACAATCAATCAAATCAAACATTAATCCAAACAATCAAGCATTCAAACAAGATCTAAATAGACAATTATCACAATAATGGCATTTTCGTAATTAAAGAGTTGAAAGTCCAATAAGCATGAAAACATGAATTATATCCCTACAAACTTGATGAATGAACTTGCATAGGTTAACATATGATAAAATGGATGTAACATCATCATGAACAATGGATCTATATGGATCTACACTTAGGATGAAGAAAATGCATGAAAATCACTATTTTAACACCAAATCGAGCCAACAATCCGATATACTCCTTTGGATCCGTGTGAGAGATAATCACCACTCACCAAATCACCAAAACAACTCCAAATCTACACGCTTCAGATCTGGACAGCGAAGGATCAAGCTTGATCTATCACAAATCCGCTTCAAACGAAGAAATCTCTCTTGAAAAGATGAAGATCTTCAATCTAAGCTCTTGAATCTTCAATCTTGATCTTTGATTTGGATGGATGGAAGCACTAGATTAGAGTAGAGAAAAGAAGTGAAGAAGTGTAGAAGTCGAGCTCTCAAAATGGCAGCACTTCATCGCTTCGAAATCCGGATCCCAAAAATGAAGCCAACCCCCTTCTATTTATAGGCAGAAAATCTCTTAAGTCGTAACTCGGTATTAGGTCGTTTCCGACCTACGACCTAAGACTCCCCTCCGACCTAAGTCTAACGACTTAACAACTCACGACCTACCAGAACTTCACTCTGCGCGACATAACCATCTCCGATCTAACAGGCCATACCCTTACGACCTAACAATGTCGCAACTTAAGCTCCTCCGACCTATGACTTAACAGGTAGTCTACAACCTACGACTTAACACATGGCCAAACCCAGCGACTTATCGCACGCGCGACCTAACAACTTACGCGCTTAGCGACCTAACAGAGCTCTCCATCCTACGACCTAACGAGGTTACGACCTAACACTTAACAAAACCCAGCGACTTATCGGTGTTACGACCTAACACTTAGACCCACGCGACCTAACACTTAAACTATCCTAGCGACCTAACAACTTATGCGACCTAACTCCTTAGGTCGCCTAACGACCTAACTATGCTAACAAGCTATCCACTAGGTCGCAACATACTGGGTTGTTAACTCGCTAACCCTTAGGTCGCGTACTACTATAGGTCGCTCCCTGCTTATCCCCTAGCTTCCTTAGGTCGCTGCCCCTATAAGTCGTCTACGACTTACCACTTAACTTCCCTAAGTCGTATACTCCTTAAGTCGCTAACCTATAGGTCATACCAAGATACTAGGTCGCAACACAGCTATCTCCAAACTTCTTAGGTCGTTGCCGACCTAACAAATGATAACTCGGAACCACTTAATCTGGCTACGACCTAACTCTTAACTCGCCTATCCCCTTAGGTCGCAGACCTTCTCTAAGTCGCTCACGACTTATCTCCTAAGTCGCCAACAACATTTAACTAACCTCTAGGTCGCGTACGACCTAGGACTTAGGCAAATTTCAACCAAAATCTGAAACAACTAGAAAATGCTGAAAATCCCAGATTTTGACAACTTTTCGATCCGTAAAAATACGGGTCGTTACATTCTCTCCCCCTTAGGAATTTTGCCCCCGAAATTCCAAACAATCAAGCAATCAAAAACTATTCTGTACGCCTACCATCCATAGCAATCAACAAACCATGCATCCAATTCTAGCTTAGCGTACAGAATTCTAAAACTAGAACAAGTTACAATATCGCGAGATGACACGACACCTTAGGGCCATACCTTGAAGAGTTCAGGATGAGCTGCCTTCATCCTCTCTTCCACCTCCCACGTACAGTCGTTATCATCTTCACTCCATTGTATCTTGAGCAACTTAACTACCTTCCTCCTAAGCTGTTTCGTGTCGGTTTCCACAACACGAAGCGGCTTACGAGGTCTTCTATCGACTGGATCAACTTCGAAATCTTCACAGCTATCAGTAGAAACCACTGAATTCGAGTCGTGCACATACTTCCGTAGATATGATACATGAAAAACATTGTGCACACTCGACATCTTTTCCGGTAACTCCAATCTATAGGCGAGCTTTCCAATTCGCTCGATGATCGGGAATGGTCCAACAAATCTCGGAGTCAATTTTCCTTTCTTCCCGAATCGAATAACATTCTTCAGCGGAGAAATCTTCACAAAAACCATATTACCAACGTCGAATTCCAAATCCTTTCAACGCTTATCGGCATAACTCTTCTGACGGTCTTGGGCTGCCTTCATTCGTTGCCGAATGATTTCTATACAATCTGAAGTCTGCCGAATCATCTCTGGCCCAAGTAACGGCTTTTCTCCAGTCTCTAACCAACATGTCGGAGAGTTACACGGTCTTCCATACAATGCCTCATACGGTGCCATACCAATGCTTGACTGGTAACTGTTGTTGTACGCAAACTCCACCAAATGAAGGTGATCTTCCCATGATCCTCCGAAATCCAAAACACAAGCTCTGAGGAGATCTTCCAAAACTCGGTTGACTCTCTCGGTCTGACCATCTGTTTGAGGGTGATAAGCTGTACTCAAACACAACTCGGTTCCCAAAACTTCCTGGAAGCTCTTCCAAAATCCACTAGTGAACAATGGATCTTGATCGCTCACTATACTCTTTGGAATACCATGAAATCGAACTATCCACTTAACATACAATTCAGCCAACTTTGATGCAGTCCTAGTCGATCGAACAGGAATGAATCTCGCACTCTTGGTCAGACGATCCACAATGACCCAAATTCCTTCATTTCCCGTTCTAGTTCTAGGCAATCCATCGATAAAATCCATCGACACTTGTTCCCACTTCCATGTAGGAACTTCTAATGGCTGAAGCAATCCACTTGGCTTCTTCTGTTCGGCTTTTACCAACTGGCAGTTCATACACTTGGAAATAAAATTTCCAACATCCTTCTTCATGCCTTCCCAGTAGTAGGTTCTCTTCCTATCCCGATACATCTTATTTCCACCTGGATGAATTGTCAACTTCGAGTGATGACTTTCCTTCAGAACTTCACTCCTCAATTCATCTATATCGGGAACAACTAGTCGTCCTTGCTTTCGAAGCCAACCCTCTCGATCGACCTCGAATCCTTTATCCTTTTCTGGATCCAATCCAGATTCCAAATCTCGGATAATCCTGACAAGCTTATAATCTCGCTTTTGGCCCTCGCCAATCCTTTCCACAAGAGAAGGTCTTGTCGATAAGTTTTCCAACATCTCAGGTTCCAATTCACATCTAGGCCTGAAGTCAAATCCAGCTAAATACTCGAGACTCTTCCATTCTGAAAACATGGCTCCCAATCCTGCATGTCTTCGACTTAACACATCTGCCACTGCGTTACCTTTTCCCGGAGTATAAGCTATACCAAAATCATATGATGCCAAAAACTCTAGCCAACGTTGCTGCCGAAGATTCAAATCCTTTTGGGAGAAAAGATACTTCAATGACTTGTGATCCGTAAACAACTCGAATCGAACTCCCAATAGATAATGTCTCCACATCTTTAGAGCAAAAACAATCGCCGCTAACTCTAAATCATGAGTCGGGTAATTCCTTTCATGCGGCTTCAGTTGTCGACTGGCATACGCAACAACTTTATCCTTCTGCATCAGTACTACTCCAAGTCTAGTACCACATGCGTCGGTGTAAACCACCATCTCATCATTCCCACTTGGAATAGTCAAAACAGGAGCACTCGTCAATCTCTCTTTCAGGATTCCGAAAGCTTGCTCACACTTAGCATCCCAACTGAACACTTGGTTCTTTTTCGTCAATCCTGTTAACGGTGCAGCTACCTTGGAGAAGTCTTTGATAAACCGTCGATAATATCCTGCTAATCCAAGAAAACTTCTCACATCAGATGCATTCTTAGGTCTAACCCAATCCTGGATTGCTGCCACCTTAGCGGGATCAACCGCTATTCCATTTCCAGAAATCACATGGCCTAAGAACCTCACTTCACTCTTCCAGAAGTGACACTTCAAAAACTTAGCCTTCAGCTGATGTTTCCGCAAGATTTCCAAAACTATACGCAAGTGCGTCTTGTGCTCTTCTTCCGTTCTGGAATAAATCAGAATATCATCCACGAACACAAGTACGAACTTGTTCAACTGATCTCTGAACACTCTATTCATAAGATCCACAAAATATGCTGGCGCGTTAGTCAATCCAAACGGCATTACCAGCCACTCAAAGAAACCGGATGGTGTCCTAAAAGCAGTCTTCGGCACACTATCCTTAGCCACTCTCAACTGGTGAAATCCCGTTGCCAAATCCATCTGAGAAAACACCTTAGCCCCGTGAAGCTGATCAAACAAGTCATCTATTCTCGGCAATGGATACTTGTTCTTCTTAGTCACCTTATTCAGCTCACGATAATCGACGCACAATCTCAACGACCCATCTGCCTTGGTTGCAAACACAACTGGTGCACCCCACTCGGACACACTACGCCGAATGAATCCTTTCTGCAAAAGATCATCAACTTGCACCCTCAACTCCTGCTGTTCCCTAGGCGCCATCCGCCTAAGAGGCATCACAACAGGTCTGGCTCCTTCAACTAGATCTATACGAAACTCGATCTCTCTATGCGGCGGCAACCCTTTGACTTCGTCAAAGACATCCTCGAATCCATTAGCGATCGGCACTGATGACAGTCCATCCCGTGGAACAACCAGCGAATACATGAAGCTCATGAAGACGCCTTCCTCATGCTTACATCGTATTACAACCTTTCGCCCCTCCACATTCTCGACTGTCACTTCCAACCTCTCGCAATCAACCTTAGCCGCATACTTCCTAAGCCAGTCCATACCCAAAATAATTCCGAACCCCGCAAAGTTCAGAACAAAGCAATCACAAACAAAAGAGAAACCATGACTCGATACAACTAGACCACGACATAACATACACAAACAAGATGAACCCCCAACTGGATTAGTCACAACCAATGGCCTATCAACAATATCCGGTTCCAGACCTAACCGGCCTACAAGTTCACTACAAACAAACGAATGCGACGCCCCAGTATCAAACAGAACTCTAACTGGAACACCACATAAGAAAAGAGTACCTTGAACCACCACACTCTTTCCCTTCTCTTCAGCGGTAGGATCTTTTGAAGACGACGGAACAGCTCCCAAAGCATAAGCTTGCACAATCTGCTTGTCCCTCCTTGGTTCTGGACAATTCTTCCTGAAATGCCCCGGCTTGTCACAGTTGTGACACTTCATTGGCACCTTCGGATTCTTACAATCCTTCGAGAAATGGCCCTTCTGCTGACGATTGTAGCAAGTCACCTCGCCTTTCGGCTTCTTCTGACCATCCTTACCCTTCTGCTGCTGCTGCTTCCTCTTCTTGTTTCCACCCTGCTGGGGTTTAGACTCTTCCCTGGTCACAGCAACAACAGATCCTTCCTTAGGAAACAAACTCTCATTCCTGAGAGCTTTCTCCACAAGCTTCTCAAATGAATCATCCAAATGATCCACCAACTGTCTCCCAAGATAACTGTCCAAGCCGGTCACAAACTTCTCATTCTTTTGATAAGCAGATTCAATATATGACCGAGCATACTTGGACAAAGCTTCAAACTCAGAAACATACTCAAGAACAGATCTTCCACCTTGCTTGAGCTCCACAAACTTCTTGAACAGAATAGACTTCTGAGCTGTAGAAATGAACTTAGCTTCAAATCTGACTTGGAATTGCTCCCAAGTAATCTCTTCCTCTGGAGTAGTGATGGTAATAGAGTTCCACCAATCAGAAGCTCTCCCTTGAAGCTGTCTCGATGCCAACTTCCTCTTAGTCGCATCCTCAATTCCCAAATCACCAAAGATCCTTCTACAAGCATCAATCCACCTCTGGACCTCAATAGTTGATTCAGTTCCCAAGAAAACCTTCCCTCCAAGAGCAGTATAATCCTTGCACAACTTAGCAAAATCCACTGGTTTCGGAGTTTGGACTTGAACTCCAACATCTACTGCTGCCCCCGGAACGGGTATCCTTCTCATGATCGAAGTCATCATAACTTCGAACATGGCTGCATAATCAGCAGTCCCCTAAGTAGCACGGCCTTCCCTAGCAGCTGGTCTCCCTCTTCGACTCATTCTCAATATCTATAAAAAGGAATGATTAGAACATCTAGAGAAACAACTGCATAAAGGACTCAAACTCTACTAAGCTACTATATTATATATAGTAATCATCCATCAAAATACAATCACGTCTCTCATACGTAGTTACGTCAGCGAGCGTTGGGTAAAATCGATTTACCAATGCTCTGATACCAAATGTGACGACCGCCCATGACCCCTGCACTGAATCTAGAGATAGTGCGCTGTAAAGTGTGCCAGGCGACCATGGACGATTGTCAGGGTAGATTAAAACAACAGAATCTATCGTATTACTCACAGCGCATGGACAAAATACAATAGAACATATGTATAGTGAAGCTTTACAGAACAAAATGACATCATATAAAACTCCATAATAGTTGAATACAAGCATCCAAATAGCCAATACACCAAGCCTCACTACATAACACTCAGAGAATACAAAACAGCGGAACCTCCAGTACATATAATAAGAAGATAATATGCAACCCTCCAGCTCGTCTTCGATATCAGCATCGTGAGAAGACAACAGCACCTGTCACCTGCTACCTAGTCTGCCCGTCCCAAAAATGGACGAACAGCCCAAGGCGATAAGAATTAAAAACATAAAGCCTTGAGTCAGACAACAGTCTTAGTGAGCAGTAAATTAACTAACAACATACCAAAAGAGCATAAAGGAAAAGGAATAGGAATACAACCCTCCCACTCCAACCTCATTCTACAGTGATAGCCCCCAGACACACACTAAGCAGAAGCAAACATAGCAGAGCATACAATTTAAAGTAAAGTAATAGTCACTCGAGTCAAGGGCGATGTTTTCCAAGTACCAAGGCCTAAATCAGATAAGCACCCAGAAAATACCGCTCCTGAGTCCGAATGACGATACAACCAAACATCCATGACTCTGGCTATCGCTGTTATCATTGCTTCGATATCACCGTTAATTGAATGACCGGCACATTCTTTCAGCCGTCCGTCAAGGGCTAATGGAAACCCCGGTTCTAGACATAACTCCCGCACGTCGTCGCAGCCCGTGCCTAGGACTATCGAATCTGCCCAGAGTACTCGACCATCAACAGTTGGCCGTTGGGACTATCGAATCTGCCCAAACGTACTCTTGCTTAGAGCATGCTAGAACCTTCAACAACGATGCTATCCAAGCCTCCTAGTCATCCTCCTTGACGACAATTCTCATATCCATTCATTATCCTCAACTCGAATCATATCACCGAGTTATCAACATGCTTGGAATGATCCCGTCTGGATTAGACCAAGTCTTCATCACATGATTGCCTCGCTTCATCACATCCTCGCAAAGCCTCATCTTAACACCACATCATCAAATCTATGCATAAGAGCTTCATCATCCCGCTACATATGCCACGAGCAGCTTTCCCAATTCAAGAGCCTTTCCCTTAGCTTTTGAATCGTCTTCGGTCTAAATCAAACCATCAATCATCTAATTCATAACAATCAATCAAATCAAACATTAATCCAAACAATCAAGCATTCAAACAAGATCTAAATAGACAATTACCACAATAATGGCATTTTCGTAATTAAAGAGTTGAAAGTCCAATAAGCATGAAAACATGAATTATATCCCTACAAACTTGATGAATGAACTTGCATAGGTTAACATATGATAAAATGGATGTAACATCATCATGAACAATGGATCTATATGGATCTACACTTAGGATGAAGAAAATGCATGAAAATCACTATTTTAACACCAAATCGAGCCAACAATCCGATATACTCCTTTGGATCCGTGTGAGAGATAATCACCACTCACCAAATCACCAAAACAACTCCAAATCTACACGCTTCAGATCTGGACAGCGAAGGATCAAGCTTGATCTATCACAAATCCGCTTCAAACGAAGAAATCTCTCTTGAAAAGATGAAGATCTTCAATCTAAGCTCTTGAATCTTCAATCTTGATCTTTGATTTGGATGGATGGAAGCACTAGATTAGAGTAGAGAAAAGAAGTGAAGAAGTGTAGAAGTCGAGCTCTCAAAATGGCAGCACTTCATCGCTTCGAAATCCGGATCCCAAAAATGAAGCCAACCCCCTTCTATTTATAGGCAGAAAATCTCTTAAGTCGTAACTCGGTATTAGGTCGTTTCCGACCTACGACCTAAGACTCCCCTCCGACCTAAGTCTAACGACTTAACAACTCACGACCTACCAGAACTTCACTCTGCGCGACATAACCATCTCCGATCTAACAGGCCATACCCTTACGACCTAACAATGTCGCAACTTAAGCTCCTCCGACCTATGACTTAACAGGTAGTCTACAACCTACGACTTAACACATGGCCAAACCCAGCGACTTATCGCACGCGCGACCTAACAACTTACGCGCTTAGCGACCTAACAGAGCTCTCCATCCTACGACCTAACGAGGTTACGACCTAACACTTAACAAAACCCAGCGACTTATCGGTGTTACGACCTAACACTTAGACCCACGCGACCTAACACTTAAACTATCCTAGCGACCTAACAACTTATGCGACCTAACTCCTTAGGTCGCCTAACGACCTAACTATGCTAACAAGCTATCCACTAGGTCGCAACATACTGGGTTGTTAACTCGCTAACCCTTAGGTCGCGTACTACTATAGGTCGCTCCCTGCTTATCCCCTAGCTTCCTTAGGTCGCTGCCCCTATAAGTCGTCTACGACTTACCACTTAACTTCCCTAAGTCGTATACTCCTTAAGTCGCTAACCTATAGGTCATACCAAGATACTAGGTCGCAACACAGCTATCTCCAAACTTCTTAGGTCGTTGCCGACCTAACAAATGCTAACTCGGAACCACTTAATCTGGCTACGACCTAACTCTTAACTCGCCTATCCCCTTAGGTCGCAGACCTTCTCTAAGTCGCTCACGACTTATCTCCTAAGTCGCCAACAACATTTAACTAACCTCTAGGTCGCGTACGACCTAGGACTTAGGCAAATTTCAACCAAAATCTGAAACAACTAGAAAATGCTGAAAATCCCAGATTTTGACAACTTTTCGATCCGTAAAAATACGGGTCGTTACATTAGTTATGTTGAAATTGTAAATTTTGTAAGAGAAGTGTACCTATATTTAAATGTTATTTATATGGAAAAAGAAAGGAATCTAATTAAATATAAGTAATATTAGGCTTAAAAATTATAAAGAAAGGCATAAGCCTAAAAGTGAGAAATTTACAGTAAATTATGTTAAAACTTGGGAAATGAAATAAAAAGGGGAAATCTAATAACTTGATTTGGAAGTTAGTGATAAGTTGGCTGGTTTAGAAAAGGGAATACATTTCCATAGTTTAATATTGTAAGAAAAACGGTAAACGTAATTGCAAGAATAAAAGCAAGAAAAATTGAATTAGTGCAAAATAGAAACATTATTGTATTTTGCATTATCCATCAATAAAAGAAATATCTTGCAGTTATGAGTTATTGTTTATGGCATTATTTAGTATTAAAACATGGAAGTGGATTTTAGTACAATTTTTGTAACGACCCGGATTTTTCGACGGTTAATTTTGAATATTTAAATAGTTTAAATATTTGATTTGGATTTATAATTTAGTTAGTAAGATTTCAAAACTGAAAATTCAAGTGATTTCATTAATTTTGAAATCGTCAATTAAATCGACGCGTTAAAATAGCGATCCGGGGCACAGTCTCGGAATTCGAAAAAACCAGTACCATTGGATTCGTAATAGTGTATTATTATCGGATTTCAAATTTCATAGTGTTTGGAGCTCTCGTTTGGTCATACGAGATAGCAACGGGTTGAAATTAATATCGAAATTTAATATAATAATTGGGTCCAAAAAGCTATCTTCTCCATACGATCGAATTGGGACTCGGGACTTGTTCCATTGAGTTCGGAATAGCGGTATAACATTAGGTATGCTAGGCAGCACGCCTCGTTGGGGTTCAAATAAAATAAATATATATATATATATATATAATTTTTATTTGTGATATCCATTCACATCAGCCATTAAAACCATTTCCCATCAGTAGACCTAGCTTGAGCGTATCTGCCTTTTTCCTATCAAAACACGTATCCTTCCTCGTCGTTCTTAAAAGCAGTTCGAACACGACATAAACGAAATCACTTCGTCTCGTTTTAAAAAAAACGCATATACCTTATCCTTTTTCCTCCAAGCAAAAATCAAAACCCTGTATTCTCCTCTTCCATCGAAATCGAGCACGAAAGAACGAAACTCTCGTTTCTTAAAAAAACAAATAGAAAAGAGAAATCAACATCGCGATCGAAATCACGATGCCTGGAGAGCATTAGGGGAGCGACGAAAGGAATGGGGTGCTCGGGTGGAGGGAGAGAGGCATCATCAAGCTCTGGTTGCTCGCGTGGGCGTGCGCAAGTATAGTGATGAAAGCGCGAGGCGATGGCAGCGACCATGCATGGCGAAGGCAGCAACGTTGAAGGGGAAAGTCATGACTATGGGGTGCGACACGAGTAGGCCAACGAAGTCGCGATTGGTGCTAATGTCGCTCGAGTTGGCAGACGTGTGGGTAGAAGGGCTGGGTGGCGTTGCTGTTGGTGGCCTTTGAAAAGGAAAAAGAAGAAGAGTTTAACTGATAATTAGGTAATTAATCGTTGATTACTATAATTAGTTTAATTTAAATTTAATCATATCATTAACACTAATTTAATTGTTTATTGGTTTATAAAAATTCAAATTGTTAGTAACCCGTAATATGTTCTTACGAGGTAGAAATTTCACAATAAAAATTGGTTTGGGATTTATTGAAGACAACTGGAAGTTTAAATTAAATTGAACGTTGTTCAATTTGATTTAGAATAGGAACGAACTGTAAATAAAAATCAAGGTGAGTAAACCTCACTCCTTTTGGATTGCTCGATTTTTATTTGAAATAGTTAAAATTAATTCTGGATGTTTGGTTGAATTGATTATTTGTGGAATGATATTATAATATATATATATAGTAGTATATATATATTAGTATTTGGAGTGATATTCCCGCACATTATAGCAGACGAAACCCTATGCGCTCCGCATAATAGCGGATGACCCTATATACCGCGATATCCCCCTCGAAGTGGGATTGGTATGTTTTTTATGTTGTATTAACATCTGTGGATGTAGGAAAAACAGGTTGGAAGAATCCAACTGGATTCCTCAAAAAAATGTTGAATTTAATTTCATATATTGTGATATATGATTTGTGTAGAATAATCTATTATAGATTATTGTAGTGATTGGAATTATTGGATGCTATTGTAGCACTGGCCTGAATTTTAATTTTGAAATACCATAAATATATTTTTAAAATTTGAAGGAATTAAAGGGAAGTTTTGATATAAAATATTTATATTGGAATTGGGGGGTATTTTAAAGAAATTGAGTTAGAGAATTATATTTGATTTTTGGTTATACTTAACTATTGTGAATTATTAAATGGAAATTTTTAAAATGAATTATAAAAAAGAATTTGTAAATAATATTATGGAAATATAAAAAGGTTATGAAGTCAATATTAAAAATAGATTAGAAGTTATAAATGGGATTTATAAAGAGATGGATTTATAAAATACAATTTTATAAATAAGGTTGTTTTTTAAAAAAACAAGTAAAACTCAAGGGAGTTATAAAATTTATAGACGATGTTTATAAATAAGGGAAATCGATATCAGATAATAGATCAGAAATATAAATTTATAGTGGGAATTTATTTTAGAATATGGAAATAGGGTGAGAAATATAGTGGATACTATTTTTGAAAAGTGAAAATGGTTAAGGAGATCGGAATGGAAGTGATGTGATGTGATTCGAGAGGAATTTATAAAAATTGAATTGGTTATTGACGTTTTAAAAATATTTAAAAAAAATTCTAAGAAGTTAAGTTTGTTTTTAAAAAGGAAAATTTTATTTTAAAAAAACTATCGAATTTTAAACTAGTAGGATTGAAATACTTTGGTAAGTAGATTTTCAAATATTAAGTATTTATTTTAGTAAATTCTAACTTTTAAAATCAGCTTTGAAAATTTATTTGTTTATCCAAAAAATGAGTTATTGGTGTTTATAAAAGTGCTTTCGATACTTTAAATAATTATTTGGATATGTTTTTAAAATAAATAATTATTCTTTTAAATACTTATTATATATATATAAGAGTTTGAAATGATTTTTACTTTATTCTCTCGAGACTTGTAGGTGGGTTTATTTAACGATAAGGTTTTATAAGAGAAGTTTTATAATGGGATGCTGGGAACTTAAGACATTTCCTAAATGTTGGAATACTGAAACTTGAAAAAAAAGAATTCGAGTTAAAAAAAGAATTCGAGTTAAATAAAGAAGTTATAAATGGTTAGATTGGATTATAAATAAATATAATCGGTTTTGAAAATTGTAAGAAGAAATTTATTAATAGTTTCAAAAATGCAGGAGATAAGCTAAGAAAATTCTTAAGTTTTGATACTTTAGATGATTCTGGAAAATGGACTTAGAATATTTTCCTAAGTGTTGAAATGTTTTGGGATATCCTGTTATGGATTTAAATATTGAAAATTGTTTCCAAATATTCGAATATGGAAAGGAATTGGAATATATACCTTGTAAAGGTATTTGGAAAAGAATATTTTTTGGAAAATGTATAATAAAGCCTGATGTCTACTTATGGATGTTTTATTGATAGTTAAATAACCAATTGTTAGTATTGGCTAATTTCATTAATCATTTCGAAGAGATCGTGATCGGATTTAATTATCCGAAAACCACTTCGATCTGATTTGAACGTTACGACTGAATACCGTGAAAATGATGAAGACGATGATTCGGTTTGTCCAGACCCAGGACAACTTGTATGGACGAATGCTTTCAGAACATCATCATTGGAGGACGATGAGCATTCTAAGTAGAATTGTTTCTTGAAAGGTAACGCTTAGCCTCAAGCCTCATCAACCGGAAATGACTAAAACTGGGAAGATGCAGCAAGGCTAAGTGGGTCGCACCCAATTAGGGTATGTTATCACTTTTCTAGATGTCCTAGGAAACCTATATATTATGGATATGGTTGTGCATGAAAGGAGCGCTCGATTGTAAGGGTGGGAACACCCGGGGTGTTAACATATTCGGTCTATCCAGGTTAGGGGTAGGTCGGTCTTGTGTAGCAGGGGATCCCGACGAGGTCCTCGGTACATTGTTCTAGAGGTGTACTGTGATGGGCGATACCCCAGTGGCCCAGTCATTGTATGGAATCCATTCTCCAATAAGCGTTGTACGGTTTTGATGGTGCCCAACTATGCTGATGCGTGAGATGCAAGCATTTCAGCTATTTTCTATTTACTTTCTATAGACACTATTATAATATTAGATGATTTTGATAAAAATTGTTTGGTTATCGTAAGGTAAAAACCCATCGTGTTTATGTGTGACATGGTCTTACGAGATATCTTTGTTTTCAAAGGATTTTGAGAAAAGTTAATAATTCAGATTGAGTGTGTTTTCTCACGCTGGTTTTCCAGACTGACTCTGGTGTTATTTTATTATAATGCTCGGGTCAAACCGAGTATTAAAAATTCAAGATAGGATGTTATGGAGCTCACGAGACGAGCTGGATGACAGAGACATATCTCCGTATTTAGTTTATATTTCCACTGTATGAGGACAAGTTACTATAATTGTCCAGATTGATGTATGGGTTATTATACTCTGATGATTGTAAGTATATAAACTGTTACAGATTCTTTTGTATAAAAATCTGTTATTATATATTTTATTTTGTTGCGCTGCGATTGTGAGATTTTGTGTTGTTGTTTATTTTTCTTCTTTCTCTTTCTTCTTCTTTACCCTAGTTATTCGCTCTTTCGTACACTTTGGGTTGAACATGGAAGATTTATTATCAACTCAATGGGTACGGAACTGCGGGTCGCTACACTTGGTATCAGAGCTGAAGGTTAAGCGAGAACCTTGGTTCTGGTGGGGATTACTCATTTGAGATAGTGGCAGTAATACTCTAGAATGAGTTGAGTGTATTAATAGACATGAGCGTGTATTTGTTAGTGAATATAAACGGATTTATATTGTGTTGACTTATTGGATGAGTGGCATATAAATTCTGATCGAATAGTGGGACGCCGCTAAATCGATAGGAGTTTCTAAACACTTAAACACGGTAAACCGACACATTATGGTTTGAAGCGGGTAAATGAAATAATTTTGCCAAATTATATTTTGATAAAAAAGGGATAATTTTCTAGAAATTATTGTAGTAGATTGATGTGTTTGGTTATTATTATATAACCAAGATAAGATTTTAAAATTTGGAATAGTTATTAAAACCAAATTGGATTGTATAAGAATGAATTATACAAGTGAATTAAAAACTAAAAATGGATTCGAACCAGAAATTGGAAGAATTAAATCCCGGAGATTTTTGGAAAGGTTTTCCAAAGTATTTTGAAATGAATAATAGTAATATTATTTTGGAGATATTTTTGGAAGAAAATTGTATTAAATGGATTTTGGAAGTGATGGAGCACTGAACTCAATTCAGTCGTTGGAAAATAATTCTGATGATGACGGTCGCATCATCAGTGTTCATTTTCGAGTTTCTAAGTGACGGATTGCTACCATAGTAATTTGATATGGGGATTTTTCGGTGAAAACAAGTGTTGTTTTGAAAATTCCGAGGGAATTGTTTTGGATAAAATCAGGTTGATTTTGAAATTCAAAGGAAGTGGTTTGTTAAACAAAAAAGAGTATATTTGGATATATTGATTTCAATGTGATTTGAAATAAATACCGGGTGTTTAAAAATTCTAGAATCCTATGGAAGATGATATTTATAAGGAGGGAAGTGTGAAGAATTGAAGTTGGAATAAAATTTAAAGTGAGAAAGTTGAAATGGAATTAAACTTAAGTTAAGTTGGATAAATTAAATTTTAGAAATTTAATTGACTGGATTTGAATTGAATTAATAGTATGGTAATGAAATGGGAGTTAACTTAAGCGAAGTAATTAATAAATATAAATGAAATTGAATGAATTAAAATTAAAATTTATTTGGATTGAAATTTAACATAAGTATAAATAACTCAAATATGATTTTGAAATGTTGGTTAAAAGGAATTGAAGTAAAAATAAAGAGGTGAATTGGAATCGAATCATATGGAATTGAATTAAATATGTAAATGTGAATTATAAAGTGACTATATAACTATAAGCTATAAAATTTGAATTGGATTAGAAATAATATCGAATTGAATTAAATATAAATTTTGAGTTGTGAAATAATTATATATAACCATAATGTAAAAAATTTGAATGAAATAAAAATTCAAGTGGAAATTGGGATTGTGAATAAATAAATTTGAATAGCTTATAAAATTTAAAAATGGGGTAATATTTTAAAGTGAAGAAATAAAGTCCAAACTTGAATTTTTGAAATAAAATTTGAACTCAAGAAACTAAATATGGTGCTTTTTGAAATGAAAATCAGATATTGGAATATAAATTGAAAGTGAACTAATTAGATAAGTTAATTTAATAGGGAACCTGAGTTATAAATTAAATTCGACTTAAAAAGTAAGCAAATTAAATAAAATTGGAAATGTGGTTGAATAAAATAGAAATGGATTGAAATAGTGATGATTTAAGTTAAAATAAATTCAGTTTAAAGTGTAAATAAATTGAATGTGTCCTTGGATACGAATTAAATAAGTTCGAGAATGAATTCGACTATGGAATTAAAAATGAAGTGGATTAAATGAATGAACTAATTAATTAGTAAATGAAATGGAAGTTGGTTGAAATGAAAATAAACTTAAGTTATAAGGTGGAAATAAAATTAAAAATAACGGATTAACTTAAGTAAATATTTTGGATGGAAGTTTGGCTCGAATAAATTGTGAAATGGTTATTTAATAAATAGCGTGGGATGATTCCAAGCTTAACAAAATGGATTTGAATATAATAAATGTGGATATTAATGAAACGTAAATGAATTGATTGAGAATAAATTTGAAATGGAGTAGAATTAAATATAAATTGATGTGAAATCAATTTAAAATAGCTATAAGCTTAAATGGTTATTTATTTAAATGAATATCGGCGAATTTGCATGAAAAAAATTTGGCGTTTGACGAAGACGGAAGTAAAAAAATTCTATGAATAAACAGAATGTGAATAAATTGATTTTTAAATCAATTTGGAATGGATATGAGTTTGTTCGGTATAAAAATAAATTGAAAACATGTAAAGTGAGTTGTAAATCATTTAAATTGGATGAAATAGTATATGGATTGATTGAAAGTAATTAAATTAGTGTTGGAACCCCATAATTGCTTATAAATATATGTTTAGCACGTATTGCTTATGAAATTCATGTGTTAACTAGTTGAATAAATGAAACATTGTTAGAATTTCATGTTTTGGTACTTATGTGTTTGAAATTGAGTAAGTACAGGTACAGAGGGACTATTCGGCTAGATTTGGGGTGTGAAATTGCTTTCAAAGTAAATACTTGCTTAATACTGCTTAAAACGCTAAATAAGGTACGTTTTCGAATTAAATAGCGCAAAATATAGAATATTGATATATATATATATTTTTTTTGTTTTCCGACCGTGTAGATCAATGTATATATATTTATCTCCCTTGTCATATTGTAAAAGGTCCTCTGTACAAGGGTGACTGCCAAAAAATTTCGGAAATTTAGGGTATTAGAAAATTTTCGGAAATTTTTGAAATATTTTTGTTAACATAAAAAGGGATATTTTAAAGCGTAACTGAAATAAGGGATTTTAAATTAGGAATGGAAACTAATTGTTTTAGTCGAAAGTAAAAGATTAGGAGAGTGGGATTTCGAGTTTTCACTAAGTGGGTTTTGGAAAAGTTAATGGGTTTGGAGCATTTTCCTGCCTTAGCAATTTCGGGGACGAAATTCTTTTAAGGGAGGAGAAATGTAACGACCTGGATTTTTCGACGGTTAATTTTGAATATTTAAATGGTTAAAATATTGGATTTGGATTTATAATTTAGTCGGTAAGATATCAAAACTGAAAATTTAAGTGATTCGTTAATTTTGAAATCGTCAATTAAATCGACGCGTTAAAATAGCGATCCAGGGCACAGTCTCAGAATTCTACGAAACTAGTTCCATTGGATCCGTAATAGTGTATTATTATCGGATTTGAAATTTTGTAGCGTTTAGAGTTATCTTTTGGTCGTACGGGATAGAAACGGGTTGAAATTAATATCGAAATTTAATAAAATAATTGGGTCCAAAAAGCTATCTTCTCCATACGATCGAATTGGGACTCGGGACTTGTTCCATTGAGTTGGAATAGCGGTATAACATTAGGAACGCCAGGCAGCATGCCTCGATAGGGATTCGAATAATATATATATATATATATATATTAAATTTTTATTTGTCTTATCCATTCACATAAACCATTAAAACCATTTCCCATCAGCATACCTAGCTTAAACGTAGCCGCCTCTTTCCTTTCAAAACACGTATCCTTCCTCGTTATTCTTAAAAGCAGTTCGAACACGACAGAAACGAAATCAATACGTCTCATTTTAAAAAAAACGCGTATACCTTATCCTTTTTCCTCCAGGCAAAAATCAAAACCCCGTTTTCTCCTCTTTCACCTCCAATATGAAATCGAGCATGAGAGAACGAAACTCTCATTTCTTAAAAAAACAAATAGAAAAGAGAAATCAACATCGCGATCGAAATCGCGATGCCTGGAGAGCATTAGGGGAGCGGCGAAAGGAATGGGGTGCTCGAATGGAGGGAGAGAGGTGTCATCGAGCTCTGGTTGCTCGCGTGGGCGTGCGTAGATATAGTGATGAAAGCGCGAGGCGATGGCAGCGACCATGGATGGTGAAGGCAGCAACTTTGAAGGGGAAGTCGCGACTGTGAGGTGTGACGCGAGCAGGCCAACGAAGTCGCAATTGGTGGTGATGTCGCTCGAGTTGGAAGACGCAAGGGTAGAAGGGCTGGGTGGCGTGGTCAAGCTCGGCAGTAGTGGAGGTGGCTTCGGCGAACTTGGGACGTGGTGCGTTGCTGCTGGCGGCCTTTGAAAAGGAAAAAAAAGGTTTAGCTGATAATTAGGTAATTAGTCGTTGATTACTGTAATTAGTTTAATTTAAATTTACTCATATCGTTAACACTAATTTAATTGTTTATTGGTTTATAAAAATTCAAATTGTTAGTAACCCATAATATGTTCTTACGAGGACGAAATTTCGCAATAAAAATTGGTTCGGGATTTATTGAAGATAACTGGAAGTTTAAATTAAATTGAACGTTGTTTAATTTGATTTAAAATTGGAATGGACTGCAAATAAAAATCAAGGTGAGTAAATCTCACTCTTTTTGGATTACTAGATTTTTATTTGAAATAGTTAAAATTAATTCTGGATGTTTGGTAGAATTGATTATCTATGGAATGATATTATAACATATATATAGTAGTATATATATATATATATATATATTAGTATTTGGAGTGATATTCCCGCACATTATAGCGAATGAGATCCTATGTGCCCCGCATAATAGCGGATGACCCTATATATCACGATATCCCCCTCGAAGTGGGATTGGAATTTTTTTATGTTGTATTTGCATTTGTGGATGCAGGAAAAACAGGTTGGAGGGATTCAATTGGATTCCTCAAAAAAATGTTGAATTTAATTTCACATATTATGATATATGATTTGTGTAGAATAATCTATTATAGATTATTGTAGTGATTGGAATTATTGGATGCTATTGTAGTACTGGCCTGAATTTTGATATTTAAATACCATAGATATATTTTAAAAATTTGAAGGAATTAAAGGGAATTTTTGATATAAAAATATTTATATTGGAATTGGGGGGTATTTTAAAGAAATTAAGTTAGAGAATTATATTTGATTTTTGGTTATACTTAACTATTGTGAATTATTGAATGGAGATTTTAAAAATGAATTATATAAAAAGAATTTATAAATGATATTCTGGAAATATAAATAGGAGTTGAAGTCGATATTAACAAATAGATTGTAAGTTATAAATGGGATTTACAAAGAGATGGATTTACAAAATAGAATTTTATAAATAAGGTTGTATTTTTTAAAAACAATTAAAACTCAAGGGAGTTATAAAATTTATAAATGATGTTTATAAATAAGGGATATCGATATCAGATGATAGATTAGAAATATAAATTTATAGGGGGAATTTATATTAGAATATGGAAATAGGGTGAGTAAAATAGTGGACACTAATTTTTAAAAGTGAAAATGGTTAAGGAGATCGGAATGGAAGTGATGTGATGTGATTCGAGAGGAATATATAAAAATTGAATTGGTTATTGAGGTTTTAAAAATATTTTTAAAAGAAATTCTAAGAAGTTAAGTTTGTTTTTAAAAAGGAAAATTTTATTTTTTAATAAAAAATATGGAATTTTAAACTAGTAGGATTGAAATACTTCGGTAAGTATATTTTCAAATATTAAGTATTTATTTTAGTCAATTCTAACTTTTAAAATCAGCTTTGAAAATTTATTTGTTTATCCAAAAAATGAGTTATTGGTGTTTTTAAAAGTGTTTTCGATACTTTAAATAATTATTTGAATATGTTTTAAAAATAAATTATTATTCTTTTAAATACTTATTTTTTATATATATATATATATATATAAAAGTTTGAAATGATTTTTACTTTATTCTCTCGAGACTTGTAGGTGGGTTTATTTAACGAGAAGATTTTATAAGAGAAGATTTATAATGGGATGCAGGGAACTTAAGACATTTCCTAAATGTTGGAATACTGAAACTTGAAGTGAATTCGAGTTAAATAAAGAAGTTATAAATGGTTAGATTGGATTATATATAAATATAACTGGTTTTGAAAATTGTAAGAAGAAATTTATTAATAGTTTCGGAAATGCAGGGGATAAGCTAAGAAAATTCTTAAGTTTTGATACTTGAGATGATTCTGGAAAATGGACATAGAATATTTTCCTAAGTGTTGAAATGTTTTGGGATATCTTGTTATGGATTTAAATATTGAAAATTGTTTCCAAATATTCGAATATGGAAAGGAATTGGAATATATACCTTGTAAAGGTATTTGGAAAAGAATATTTTCGGGAAAATGTATAATAAGGCCTGATGTCAACTTATGGATGTTTTATTGATAGTTAAATAACCAATTGTTAGTATTGGCTAATTTCATTAATCATTTCGAAGAGATTGTGATTGGATTTAATTATCCGAAAACCACTTCGATCTGATTTAAACGTTACGACTGAATACCGTGAAAATGATGAAGACGATGATTCGGTTTGTCCAGACCCAGGACAACTTGTATGGACGAATGCTTTCAGAACATCATCATTGGAGGACGATGAGCATTCTAAGTAGAATTGTTTCTTGAAAGGTAACGCTTAGCCTCAAGCCTCATCAACCGAAAATGACTAAAACTGGGGAGATGCAGCAAGGCTAAGTGGGTCGCACCCAATTAGGGTATGTTATCACTTTTCTAGATGTCCTAGGAAACCTATATATTATGGATATGGTTGTGCATGAAAGGAGCGCTCGATTGTAAGGGTGGGAACACCCGGGGTGTTAACATATTCGGTTTATCCAGGTTAGGGGTAGGTCGGTCTTGTGTAGCAGGGGATCCCGACGAGGTCCTCGGTACATTGTTCTAGAGGTGTACTGTGATGGGCGATACCCCAGTGGCCCAGTCATTGTATGGAATCCATTCTCCAATAAGCGCCGTACAGTTTTGATTGTGCCCAACTATGCTGATGCGTGAGATGCAAGCATTTCAGCTATTTTCTATTTACTTTCTATAGACACTATTATAATATTAGATGATTTTGATAAAAATTGTTTGGTTATCGTAAGGTACAAACCCGTCATGTTTATGTGTGACGTGGTCTTACGAGATATCTTTGTTTTCAAAGGATTTTGAGAAAAGTTAATAATTCAAATTGAGTGTGTTTTCTCACGCTGGTTTTCTAGACTGACTCGGGTGTTATTTTATTATAATGCTCGGGTCAGACCAAGTATTACAGATTCAAGATAGGATGTTATGGAGCTCACAAGACGAGCTGGAAAACAGAGACGTATCTCTGTATTTAGTTTATATTTCTGCTATATGAGGACAAGTTACTATAATTATCCAGATTGATGTATGGGTTATTGTACTCTGATGATTGTAAGTATATAAACTATTGCAGATTCTTTTGTATAAATATCTATTATTATATATTATATTTTGTTCTGCTGCGATTGTGAGATTTTGCGTTGTGTTTATTTTTCTTTTATCTCTTTCTTCTTCTTTACCCTAGTTATTCGCTCTTTCGTACAATTAGGGTTGAACAAGGAAGATTTATTATCAACTCAAAGGGTACGGAACTGCGGGTCGCTACGCTTTTTGTAACCTACCAAATAGAATAGAGCTACTTCCTAGAATAAAAAAGAATAACGTGAAGCGTTAAAAAAACTAAAGAAGAGGAAATAATCAAGTTAAATATTTGACAAGACTAGAAATAATAAACAGAAAACGTGACTAGATCTGCATTTACTGCGCAGATAGTAGAATAAAAAGTAAAGCAGTTATTATGATAAGTAATTTGTGACAGTTGGACGTAGTCCCAAGCTAAGATTGTCATATAATATAAGAGAACAAAAGAAAATTTAGTATCATAATAAAAGAAGACGGACTAGAATAGAAAAGAGATACTTGCAATTACATTTATAACATGTAGGTTGTAAAAGAAAGAAAAGAATATAAAAGCGACCATTGCAAGTATAATTGTAACAAGTAGGTTATAACTAAAAATAAAGAAGTAGAATAGGCTTATTTTATCAAATTTAGATCTTGGATTAAGTTAATAAGAAAAATAATAGAAGTGGCCCGTACCGGCAGCATTCCCTTTCAGGTCTAGGACTGATGATCTCACACATAGGTGGGGCTGGGCTTGCTGATTAGGGTAAATAAGTAGCCAACAGAACAAGAAAAGTAAACTAAATGCATAGTAAAAGATTAGACGTAGGGTCAAATAAAATGGTAAGGTGCGTTTGGAGCAGCCCGAAAGAGAGTCTGGATAAAGAGCCTAACGAAGCAGTTCATCGTAGTTTTTAGTACAGAAAGAGCACGCCCAACTTTGTTAGATCGGGCTAGAAGGAAGTACGAGTCTTCAACGGGACATGAGGATACTCTAGGATGGCCCTCTAGGGTAGGCCTAACGAAGCTGCACCCCAAAGGCTGGTCTGTAGGTGTTCTATTAAGAGAGTATGCCTTGACTGCTTTTACATTGCAGGCCTAACGAAGCGGACCTTTGTAGGCACTCAAAAGGTTGATGATGGTGTAGGATATTCGTATGACACTGTACTCTGGATTGCGAGTAGGTTATAGTGGGCAGGACCCAAAAGGATAGTCGCATGCGGAGATCAAGCCATCATCAATCAGAGTGATTTCAGGAAAGACTAGAGTTAAACCAACAGGCCAACGATTCTTTCACTATCGAGACATTGGATGAGGGGTGCATCCAATTGGATGTTTAGATTGTTTACAGCAGGGCACGGCTACTTAGCTCTTAAGAGGCTTTTTGATTAGTTGAGGGGGGGCTGCGTGGGGCCATAGCCACGATGAGAAAAGAAATAGAAGAAGTAGAATATCTGTATTGGAGGCCTAACGAAGCGGACCTTTACAGATATACAAAATCCCCGACTGAGTTCCGTACAAGGTAGACCTTGTTGGCGAGATTCAGGGAGTAGACCAAACAATTACGTATATTCCTCAAGGTACACATTTGGTGGTACATTATGAATGTCCGAGCACTAGTATAAGCTAGTGCGAACGCGTATTCACGTTTTCATAGTAGACGACAGAACATCTGTATTGTAGGCCTCACGAAGCTATCCTTTACAAATGTAGTTACAGAACGCTCTAGGAACAAGACGATGGAGTCCTTTTCGAGGAGGATACGGAAGTTACTATGAGTAGTACCTAGGACCGATGCGGTCTTTGGGTATGTGGCTACATATATATTGGTTATTAGGTTTTAATCTACTAGGGAGTAGATGGGTGCGATTCACGCATGGAGGCAAGAGTAATATAAACCCAGTAAACCTAATATAATAGAAAATAGAAATAAAACGGTATATGTAGAATTAAGCTTAGAAGTGTATAGTTTGTCCATTCACCAGAACTTTAGTTCTGATCCCCTCCTCATAACATCTCATAGGTTAGGTAAATGGCAGAGACTTTCCAGCTTTGAGCTACTGGTTTGAAAAGTTTTATTATCTTAGTGAGTATTTACTTACTATTGTATGTTAGTCAATTCCGCTGTGAGAAGTTTATTTAAGGTCTAATATATTTGTCTTTGCCTATTTGTAGGATACCAAATACCCAACTCGGGCTTCAGTGGGCTTGGATTTTAGCATTTTTGCGAAAAAATCTGGAACCACTGAAATTCGGGTTGTTATAAATGAACTGAATTAATATTGACAAATAGAAATGTAAAATATTGTAACAACCCACCTTTTCGATCCTCAGAAGTCAACACTAATAAATCCATGGTATTCATGTGCCAAACATCTAAGTGTTAGAAGACAGATCGTTGGTGCGAATGAAAAGATAAGGCAGAAAAGAATCTCACGACGTGATGAGTAATCTATAATATATCAATGAAATTTACAAATAGAAAACTTTTATATACATACATCAATCATAGTACAATTATCCTACCATCAGACCCTAAACAGTTATAATAACTTGTCTTTACAATTGCCAATAAATACCGGCATGAATCAAACAGTTGAAGATAAAAGAAAATACGTAAGTACATCTTGGAGGTATCCCGCTCGTCTCCTGAAGCTCCAGAGTGTCCAGCTAAATCTAGAATATATGCTCGGGCTGACCCGAGCATTATAAGAAAAGTAATGGCCAAATCAGTCTAATAAAACCAGCATGAGAAACGAAATCTAATGGATTTTTACAGTTATAAAACTTTTCAAAAATAAAGGTATCTCGTAAGACCATGCCACACATAAATACAGACGGGTTTTTCCCCTACGATAACTAAACCATTTTTATTATAAAATCTAGTGATATTATAATAATGTCTATAAGGGAAAATAAATATATAAAATAGCTGAAATGCTAGCATCTCACATTCTAACATAGTTGGTCACAACTAAGTCTGTAAAGGCATGTATTGGAGGTTGGATTTCCATCAATGACAAGGCTATTGGGGTACCACCTACCACAGTACACCGGAGGGCCATACATGGACCCCTTCTAACACAGAGCTGATTGCCCCTTTAACACGATAGATCTCAAAACATTGTGCACCGGCCATGGCCCCACTTCCACACGCATACCAAATCCATAAATATTGATTCTCGATTAAGGAGTGACTTCTTCTAATGGTAGCGAACCACATAGCTCTGTCACATATCCCCTGTTTTAGTCATTACTGGGTTGTGAGGTTTGTGAGGTCACGGTTACCTTTTTCCTCTCTTACCAATTCTCACTTGGAATGCTAACACTGCCATCCAGGCATAATGCAATACCAGCATCCGTCATACAAGTTGTTTAGGATATGAACAAACCAAAGGCACTACTTCTACTACATCACGTTTTGAATCACCCTCAGGATTAGTAGCAAGAAGCCCTTGCACTTCAAAGAGCTCCATCTTCAATACCACCATCTTCAAGATGTCTTTAATACGACACTTGAGTTGGTTCGAAGTGATTTTTAGATAATTCATACTTACCTGATCCAAGTCTCTTCGAACCAACATTCGATAAACTCAACCTCGGTTCTTTCACAAATAATCATACAATATATAAGAGCAGAGATAACCTCCTAATCGTTTAAGTGGATGGATTTCCTTATCATTTGTCCTAGGAGAACAAAACGAGATTTGTACGCATAGTATAGCATCATCAAAGATGACTGTGCCATATAACCCCTGTGTTTCTCCTAGATATTTCCAAAGTTATATTTTTGTCAAGCTCTGATAGTCGGTTACCTAACTATCAAATAAACAAATAACCAAACATAGATTTAATTCCATGTGGGATCCACTAAGTCTCTATTAATTAGTCTTATATTAATTAAATCTCTTTGAAACTATCTGAATCAAAATACCTTCACAAAAGATATATTCACAAATCTCTAATACTCTTTTCAATACTTGGAAAAACATTCATAAACTTATCTCAACGTTATAAGTATATTTTAAACCATTATATTTTCAATACTTAGAAAATATCTATATACTTATCTCAACAATACAAGTATATTAACAAAATTTGAGGGAAATTTCCTCTCTTCCAAAATCATATTTAAATGGGCCAAAACAAATATTATTTAAAATATTTCTTACTATAAACCAAACCACAATCCTTCGGTGTTAAGTATGGAAAGAACGTTTCCATACCACCATAATTAAGAAGGATTAATTATCAAAATCAAATCTCATTCCTTTTTATAAAATTCGTTTTTATAAGCTCATTTCATATTTCAAATCCTTTTATAAATCTCCAAATTAATTTACAAAACTTCTTTTATAAATCTCTAAAATGATTTAAAAATTCTTTTCTATTTATAAAACTCTACCAAATATCGTTTAAAATCTCCTTTACAAAATAACATTTGTAAATCTCTATAAATAAATCTTTTTACTAAGTAAATTCATTTTTATAAAACAATTATCATTTATAAACACCTTTATTTAATTAATTAATTACTTTTAAATATCATAAATATATAATTTATTACATTTAAAACAAAATTAATAAGATAAGTAATTAACTTTAAACACATCATTAATCAAATGAATAATTAACTTTAAATAAAACTAAACCAATTAACTAACAACATTAATAATATAATTAAATAACTTAAAATATCATTAATAATACGATTAAATAACTTTAAAATATCATTATTAAAATAATTAAATAACTTACTTTAAAACATTGTTTATAAACACTTAACCTCAAATTGTTATACAATTGAAGTTATTTAACTCCATAACTTAACAAATTGGGAAAGAGGCTTAGAGACCACAATGGTACTAAATCAAGTTACCATTTAATTCAATTTGAATTTTCAAGTCACATAAATGTTATTTACATAGTCAACATGTATGTAGATCAAATCCATAAGAAATCAGCCATAGTTAATGTACCATTTATCTCACATGAATCAATTGGCATAACATTAAATGTCCAAATTAGTTTAATAAAAGAACAGGGATTTATTCTGCTAAACAGATGTCATCAATAATCTACTCCATTTAATTATGGCAGAACGGGAATTTATTATGCTAAATAGATGTCAAAGGTTTGATATAACTTATTCATATTTGTTTGACTGTTTAAAGGCACAGACAAAGAGAATCCCTTGTATTTAAATCATTCTTTGTAAAAGAAAGATGCTTTCTAAATAAACCGATCCTTGAAAATAAAATAATTAAAAATTATACCTTTATTTAATTAATTTAAAATAAATTTAAGCCTTTATTAAATAATAATTAGACCTTAATTAAATATTAACTTACTAAGTAATTAAGTAATAATTAAACCCTGCTTTATTAAAAATTAATTAATTAATCAATAGTTAATTAATAATTAAACCTTACTTAAATAATAATTGATTAAATAATTAACCTTTAATTAATTAATAATTAAGTGACCTTTCTTAATTAACTAATTATAATTATCTTACTTAATTAAATAATTAATTACTAATTAGCTTTGCTTAATTAATAAATTAAATATTAATTATCTTTACCTAAATAATTAACTAAATAGTCAATAAAACTCTTACTTAAATAAATAAGTAATAATTCCCTTTTTATACTTTAAATATGTTTGAAATACTTTTCAAAACTTCTTAAGATGTAATAATTTTAAGTTCGCAAAGTGTTCATTTTTACAAACTACATCCATCGCGACTATCGTTATGGATACCTTAACTTTGAAACTAGTTTTACTTGTCTAAATACCCTTCAAGACTTTAACTTCTGTTTAACTTACTTCAATTTGCATAAGGGTTTTGAAATCTAAAAATGAAGTTTAAAACTTATAAACTTTTCTCGAAAACACTCGAGTAGAACAAGTTTTGAAAACATGGTATCTCGATGTCATCACAATCACAATTCAAGCACTAACTTTCTCTTTAGCTTACTATATTCATACGTAAACTCATATATTCAAACACATGCCATAAGCAACATACATAAGTAAAAATCACTATTTCAACACCACTTAACATCCAAACTATATTTCCAAGTTCACAATCAAACGATTTATATAATCTCACATATATATACACCAAACACAACATATTTTCAATCAAGATTAACACAATTATTAGAAATAAAATTATATATTTAAACTTGCTTAAAAATATAAGCTTTACTAACTAAAAGCTCGCTAAACAAACCAAACTTCCACTATGTTTTGAGTTTGACCTAGATATTGGATTTTCCTTATTTAAAATTGGATTTTTGACCTTGGGATGTAAAGTTTGGGCTTAGCCTAGAGGAGGATGGTTCGGCCTTGGGGTGTAGAGGTAGGTGTGGGTTTGTTTTTGAGAGAGGAAGGTGTATAAAAGGAAGAAAGGGTGTTTAAACAAGTTTTTAAGAATTAAAAGTAGAAAAAGGAAGGATTTTTGAACTTTGAAAAATCTTTGGAAGCCATTAAAGAGTTTTTAACTTAGAAAAGAGAAGATGAAGTTTGAAAAAAATGAGAGTTGAAAATGAAATTAAGAATGGAAAAAAAAGCTTTTATATAAAATGGAGTAAGGTAATTATCATTTTACCCTTTAAGTTCATACCCTCCACTATTTTTTTGCCACTATCCCCTCCCTTCCTATCTTATTGCACACACAACCCACAAGGTTCCTAACTTCATCACATCACCACCATTCCATCAACATATCAAAGTACTAAACATTGGATTGCATGTTGGATAATAGGGTGAATTATGTACTTAAATCAACTTTTATACATAAGGAATCTCTTTAAATTTCACATCTCCTTTATATTTACTTAAGTGGATATAATTTTTACCATAGTATTACCTTATCTATACATATGTTATTGATATATGTATGTGTATATGTTTACTAAAATGTACATAATATTTTCAACACTTTTAGACAACGAAAAGTCGAAAATTAGGAAAACGATTTTCAGTCACATTTTCGATTTTCTTCGAACTAATTATTTGTGCAAATTCATTTTGAAAACTATTTCACCATCATTAGTTACTAATTAAAAGATGGTATTTTAATTATTTAAAACCATTAATCGAATATTTCAAATAAATTAAATATTCACAAATCAAAGTGATAAAATTCTAGGTCGTTACAAATATACTTGCCAGTAAATTTTTGCATATTGACCCATGCAAGCGCCTAATTATTCTATCGCTAAATACTTTTGTAAATTGGTCACTTACAAGTTTACTTGCCGGAGACTGTGTATTGTCTTCAATGAGTTTTGAACTCTAAAAGCAATAAAAGAATACAGATATTTGGTCTATGTACAAATAAATATTATATGATGAACAGTCACAATTCGTAATGTACGAAACCTCAATGAAATTAGTTCATTGAAATAACCAAGTAAACTATAGTATGAGATCATATATTCAATATGATTGATTACAATAATAATCTTCTTGTGTTAAATGTAACAATGGACCAAAGACTACAAGATAGATCTAAGAATTCGATCATTGAAATGCCAATTTGATCAATTTACATATAGTGTAGTTTATTCGATATCCTTAAAAGTTAAGAATGATCAAATGCACTTTTTGTAAAGATTTCACTGTGTTATTGTAGTAAGAAGTTCATTTGAATGGTTCGACCATTTAGAAAGGAAATCGAATTTATGAGAGTGGATATTACCTAAGGCACGGTTGGGAGAAGAGACTGAATGGTCAATCCTGCTTCATGGAAACACATTAGAAACGAGAACTATAAAATAATAATTTATACTTAACATTGGAATGATAAATAGGATTTCTATTTTGAAGTATATTTTCAAATAGAAAATTGTTTTCTATAAAATTTACTTCTTTGAATTTATGATACTTGATCTGAAAATATTGATTGTAAATCAGTTATAATAATGAAATAAATAGCCTATATTAAGTGGTTGAAAAAAGTTTCGTATTTCATCTCTACTATTAATAATGAGAATTCCATGAATAGAATTCAACCGTGTCTTTTTGAATTTCCTAAAATACCCTTTACATCTATATAGAGAAATATGTGGTAATTGGTAGGGTAGAACTAAAAATATTTGAACTAAACTCACACTCAATTTGCATTGCAATTATTCATGGGACATACTATTAAACTTCCCACCCCGCATCATCTCAACTCAATTAGATGTTATTGGAACAACTCCCTTCCTTAGCTTATATACAACAACAATTAATATATTTTAAAAGATGTGGGACTAATTAAAACAATTAGAATGTGTTTAATGTTGTTACTCATTGTCCATTTAAATTATAATATATATGACAAAAACATCCATTGCCGAGTAGGACAAAGATAAAATATGGCATGACTGAAAGACCTATTACTACTAATGTGATGTACTATATGATAAACCTTACAAACATGGCATCGAACAGAAAAGAGATTGTATGAACTGAAAAATCTAGCGGTATTATACCTGTTTTAGTATTTATTCCGTCAGTGCGAATGGGCATTTTCTTCAAAATCAGTTATAACTAGACATGTATAAAAGGCCTACTTGGAAAAGAGGTTCTGGCCTGTATACATGGACACTAGAAAATTAGATTTTGAACTACGTGCTATCTTTAAATTTGGGAAAAGCATTCCCAAAAATTACATATGATAGGACTGTAAACAGAAATGAAAATGTATGAAATATATGTGGACAGAGAATATATATATATGTGGTTATATATGTTTGGATTTTATACCCAAGCTAGGCATTGTAGAAAAGAGAATGATAATGGCATGCTAACCGACTATTCTGTTACACATGCATATATAGTGGACGACTATATATGCAGGCCGAAAACAAATCCAAATGTGACAAATAGTAGGCTAATATTGCCCAGCATGGACAATGTGCTTTCTATACACTTTCCTGGGTTTATGCTCAATAAATATATATGTGAATGTCAACTGCCAATATGGACTCACTCCAGTGTACATATTAGCTTTTTTTGTACTCTCGCTCTCACTGTTAGAAAAGGAATATAAAATCAGTATTCCCTCAACTTTTTCATTATAAGCTGTGTATTTACGGTGGACTTCTGTGTATTGACAATGCAAAGTGCAAGCTGAATAATTGGAACTATTTTCAATTGTTTTAGACCTCACACTAACAGCTAGAGATCCTAAACTCCAGTATTTCTCTCCCCTCTGCTGAAGGTTATAAAATCCATGCAAAATAATAGGAATATGTCATGGGTAATTTCTGTAAGCTTATTTTATATAGAATGGCATACCTTTGGAAGAGCCTAGCCTATAAGAGTGTACCAGAACCAGCAATGAAGATGTACTAATTGTAGTAGCCTCTAAGAAATTTCTAAATTTCATGGTCTTAACATTTGATACAAAATTTTGATACACCACAAAAGTGCAAAAAGCAACATGGATCATAATACAATATAACATGTACAACATAAACTGGAAACAAATTATTTCCACAAAAACAATACAAATTTAATGTCCGGTACTAGAAAAAATTACTCTAGCTAAATGAAACATAATATGACAAGAGAAGATATAAGTGCATGTTCCTAAACATGTAATTATTTAAATGATTGGGAAAATTATATTCTAAAGAAAGGAAGGGTCGATATAAATCATATAATTGATATTATGCTTATCTTTTTAATTACTGGATAAACAACAAAAATTTTCATCACTGAAATTAATGATTTTTACGTAATTTGTAGAATAAAAACGAATTTAACCAAAATATATATAGTCAAAATTACTGGGTGATTGATAATCATGGAACTTACGTAAAATTATAAAGCCCCAAAGGTTAGTAAAATTATGTTGTATATGCATGATGCTTTAAATGTTGCATTGTCAAGCATTACAACTGCATTTTTCTATGGTGCATTAATGACAATTTTTACAACCAAAGCTGTAAAGTTGGGACATGACTGAAAGACCTATTACTACTCTAAAGAATTTGCCATAGAAAAGGACAAAATCAATTTTGGAAGGTGCATAAAATAAGGTCAGGTGTGTGAGCCTAGCAAGGATAGCAGCTAATCAAGCACATGAGAGTAGGACGTTAATGCTGCTACAAGCACGAAACAAGAAGCGCAAAGCAAGTACACTTGAATAAAGAGATATGTAGTCCAATGGCCAATGTAATATCAAGAGAAAACTTCATAAGTGCATAAGAAATGCAGTGCAGACATATTCAAAAATTAATCGAAAGAAAATCCAAGACTATCGTATGAGGAAACTTCTAAGCTATTTTATGAGGAATCATTTAAATACATGGAACTGGAGGAATGTATGGATTGAAGCAGCAAGTGACGTGCTGGATTAAGGCAAGAAAATGCAGGAGATATGCAAGCTGCGGCATGAAAAAAATTGTATGGTGGGTGTTGTAGTTAGTGATATAGTACATGTCTATGTCCAAGAAGGAAGGGCAATCACCATAAAAGGGGGTAGGGAGGAACAATAAACCCAAAAGCATAAGTAGAATGAAGCGGACAATGGAAACTAGCAGCGCGTGAATATAGGGCATTACCATATAAAAAGATTTTGCCAGTGTGCAAATTTGATATTTCTATGTTATAAAAAATCATTCTATACAGTAATCATAACTTTACTATCTACATGTTATTTATATGACATTGGTTGCATAGTATAGAATTACCTTCTATGCACCAAAAAACCATATACATTTACTCTACATCTCATACAAAAGTGTGTTCTTGAATTAATACATGAACATTGTGGTTAGAAACAAGTCCACCTGAACGTGCATATACACTCGTACGCTATTATAGTAATGGCGGAAATAGTAAGAGCATGCTATATAACACTTATTGGTCGCATCAAGTTATGAAAATTGTTTTCGTAAAACATACCACATGAAATTATTATTATTTTTTAGTATTGACAAAAAAATAAATATAGTTTTATTTCAATATGAATATTATGAATATTCGTTATAGAATAAAACTATAATAGTGGTATTAGTGATGTATTGGAAAATACAAAAGTATCTAAATTTATTTGTAATTATTTTAGAATTATTTACTAAGCCACAATTTTGAAAAATAATTTATGATTAGACGATTATGTATCATATTAGTGAATTATATCTTAGACAATGAAGGGCAAAGCAACCGTTCAGTGGGACCATTATAAGAACTCTACAGATTGATACGTATAAATTTATGTAATCAAAAGTTCTAAAACAGTTCCACGCACTTTGTTGTATTTACCAATGAATTATCACAAACATGAATATGTGTATATGATACACATGTGATATGTTAATGATGAGTTCATAGAATATAAAATAGAAGCAGATAAAATAACATGTGATAGAAAATAAAATGATTCAATTTGATCGAATAGGTGAGTATATTGGAAAGAATTTCGAACATACCTAAAAATAAATAAAGATTCAATCTCAAAAGTTACTCCTTCATATAATACACAATGATATACTGATAAGGAGTAATCAAACTTTGTTGAACGAAGTACGATCAATTGTAAGTGAAGTTGAGTTAACTTCTTTATGTAAGGTCTCATACTTAAGAGTAGTTCACAAGGTTAAAATTAATTTCATCTAAAGAATGTTTACAAAATCATACAAGATAAGGGTTTATATGAAACCACAACGTACCTTAGAGCTAAAGAGTTGGAAAGTTGTGCATGTTGAAAGACTGTACATAATAATTGTACGTGAGTAATAATGTATGAATCACCCTAAAATGAGTTTGAGAATGATTGTCATTGGATGATCAATTTATATTTTGAACATAAGCATTGTAAACTTAAATCAAATAAGTTTAACATAAGGCAATTCATAAAATATTTATAAATACATATTCCATTACACTGAGAAACAATTGTTATTTCAAGAAACGCCAACTTCACGGTGAAGGAATTTCTTTTAGAAATTATTGGTAGTAAAATGGATTTGGATGCGATCCAAGGATAAAACTGATTACGAGGAATGAAATAAAATTAACCAAACCTAAATGAACACTACGTATTAGAATGTCCAATGAATATTCTCACATATTGAAGAGAAGCTAAGAGTTTCTTATCAATTCGGGAAAGATAATTCTTAGCTGTCAATTAAACTATTAAGAGTATTGACTTTACGATATGGTATGATGCACAAATCTGAAAGGATTCCAAGTATGTTATCAAAATATGATTTGATTGTTGTACCCAAAGGAATATGATTCATCGGCCATAAATGTATCATCAAAAGAAAGATTAATGCGTTGAAATATAGTGAGCAACATTGATAAGAACAAAATCATAATTTTTAATTATTGAAATTAACGTAACAAATGCATCATTCAATGTGCTTAAGATGATTCAGATTTTACTTATAAAATTATTGCTTGGTATAGCTTTATGATTGGTACATATGCGTTGAAATGGAAAATTCTAAATAATGATCTAGACTAGACTATTCACACATAGCAATCAAAGTGTCTCGATGTCAGTGGGAAAGATATTGAGTTTGTGGGTTTTTCAAATATAATCCAAGAAATGATACGAAAGAATCATTCTATAAGCATCAAAATTGAATAAGTATTTTTATATAAATATTGAATAGTTTGACTTTCGATCAAAATGCAAAGGAAGCATGTGTTCATAGTAAAGAACAATAAAGGGTACGTAGATATTTCTAAAATTATAAGTAAATAACATACTGCTAATTGTTAACGATGTAGTTATGTAAAATTAATAATAGTCTGATTATTTTATACTTGATATTGAATTTGTAGATTATATCTTTTATAACAAGTACAAATAATGTTGGGAATGTCTCAAACGATATGTGAAAACACCATAGTAAAATGTTTAAAATGGAATATATAAAATGGATTCCTTATGTATTGACAATAGGAATTACCATACATGTTGTATTATCTATAATATAATATCTTGCTCATTTGTTATATGCATGAAGCTAATATCAAATCCAAATTAAGATCACTAAACGGTATATTAGAGTGTTCTCGAGTATTTACGAAATACTAAAGAATTGTTTTCGAAAATAATGAACTTCTTATGAAGGAGCGTTCAGACTAGAACTTCATAAGTTCTATCAAGTATAATATGTCAATATTAAATTCAAGTTCAAATCTTAATTAAGAAGCTTTAAGTTGGAAATGTTCCAAATGAAACATTGTGCCTGATTCAATGAAAATTGTAAGTACATCGCCTTGAATAGCCCCATGATAAAAGCAAAGTATAAATATAAATGCACAAATTTATATCTGAGCTAGGGGCGATTCCAAGTATTAAGAATACTGCATTATTGTTATATGATAACTGATAAGGGCTCCCTAGATGTTGAGAAACATACTCCAACCAGTTCCACATGATAAAGGTAGTTTACCAGCATCAGAGAGTGTTGGTTGACAGAGTAGATAATTAAAACAACGTAGCAGATCCATTCACGAAGAGTCCAACTTGATTGGTTCTCATCAAACCGATAAAAGGGATAAGATAAAGATTCCATAATTGGCCCCAAGTGCAAATGAGAGATTGATAGAGTAAGGTGTATATCCTAGAGGCAATTACGTATTTTTTAACATATATCTAACTCAATAACCAATCTTGTTCAAAATAAAAGGTTTTTTTCTTTCTGTTATATACTTGTTATATAGTGATATAAATAATAAAGTGATTATTTTAAAGTGTATAAACGGAAAATCCTAAAATGATATGTTATGAGATAGTACTTACAAAGTATTGTAATCATTAGAATTTTTATCAGATTGAAAATATAAATTATTTTAAACATTCCTAGTCAAGATGTTTTGGGAAATGATATTGATTCATCCATTGAGACTATAGTATATAACGCTCTCCAAATGTGGACAGTGTATTTCTCACGGCTGCAGGGGGAACCAAGGGGTTATGTACTGATAGTTATGGAATAACTATGGAATGACTTACTCGAGAGTTCTCTGTTGGTTAATATAACTGTAACAACCCTGCATTTTGTAACTATTTTATTGTATATTTTAATTATTTTAATTTGAATTTTTGATTTAAAAACTTTATTTTATTTTGAAATTATTTTTAAACTTGTTTTATTTCAAACATTTCATTTTAAATATAAATTTTGATTATTATATGAATTATAATTTCAAACTGGTATAAATTGAATATTTTCCTGAAGAGTGGATTTCTGGTCAAACTTTGACTTTTAAATTTTAAATGTAAATATTTAAATTCTTAAATTTTATCTTTTATTATGAAAATAGATTTAATAACATGAATACTGCTTTTTGTTTCGTTGAAAACGGATTTAAATTGTGAAAGTTATGTATATTTCAATATTGAGTGCAATTTGATTTATTTAGCTATTTTGTTTATTTTAAATTACATAAATTATATTTTCTTTGTCATATTTTATTTTAAATTATGTTAATATGTTATTTTAGGTATATTTTTGTCTTTTAATATTTTTAAAGTGATTATATAATTTTTCCAAAGATTATTTGAATTGTTTCAATTTATTAAGCCTAGTTTCTTATATATTGTCATTTTTCTTTATTTAAATTATATAATTTAAAATTTATTTTTCTTATTTGCTTTATTTCTGAGTTTATTTATCTTTAATTTCAGCTATTTTCATATTTATAAAAATATATAAATATATGTGGAAATTTGAAAGGTTTAGAAACCTTTTATCTTCTTTTGTCCTTTTGCCTTCTACCTTTTCATTTTCCCAACCCACCTTTTCATTTTTGGCTGTACTCCTCCTTATCATTTCAGCTGCATTTCTTTTGGTTTTTCACGTACTCTAACATTTCTCTTCTCAAAAAAAAAATTTGCACGGCCATTCCTTGATCAAAATTTTGGTAAACTTCTTCTTCTTTATCTTGTTTTTTTTTTATTTTTCTATGTTGTTTTGCTCCTTGTTCTCATCTATAGTTGATCGGCCCCACCTACTCCAGCAGCTAGGCCGACCCCACCACCACCTACCCCGACCACCACTGCCTCCAGACCACCACCCCATCAGGCCGAGCACCCCATGGCAAGAGATCACCACCAAAAGCCACAAAACATCACCTATGCTCAATCTAGCCTAGTTTTGTTCCAACCACCTCCACCTTCCTTTTGCCACCACTTCCACCACCACCAGCCCAGATCTGACCACCACCCTCTACCACATCATCCACCACCATTTGGACATCAGGTGATGCCCATATAGCCTCTGGCCGAACCATATATAGCATAGAAATGTTGATGTTGCCTTGTAGTGATTCTATGTTGCATCTATAATTATCCACACCAAAAAAACACAACCTAGGCCGACCCTATAGGGACCCAAACCAGATCCAAATCCATGCCTTGGCTGTGCTATTTCAGTTCATAACTGAAGTATGTGAAGTTGAGAACAAGTGCAAAGCATTTGTCTTTGTTTTGGGCTTTGATTTCTAATGTTGTTTGGTGTTGTGTTGCTTTGGAACTTATATATATTTATATTGTTTTGTTTAATGTAGTCAAGGAAATTAATCTTTGGCTCTCCCATTCCCAAATCATATTCGAGTTTTCGTGCCTTCGTAATTTTTGTGTTGTGTGCTTTGGTTGTCATCTCCAGCTTAAACAAGTGAGTAATTCTCACAAGACGATGTGTACTTATATAACTAGTAAACTGACACCATTTGAATCTGTAAAAATATATCATCCTGTTATAACTGTTATATTATGATCATATAATGCTCACCTCTGTTATTACACCTGTTATATCATCAGTTACTTTTATATAATGCTATTCTGTTCATTCATATCTGTTTATCACACTGCAAGTTCCCTGTTAGTATAGAAATCACCATGGGTTGAAATGATACATACCCGAACGGACTTTAGAATAGGAAAAAATCGTTATAGGCTGAAATGATAGGCCTGAACAGTTTTTATTTATTTTTATTCAACTTGAGATTACGGGTTTGAAATGATAGAACCCGGTTTTTCTTTGTAAATTACGGATTGAAATGATATATATATCCATATCACTAGACCTAGGCTAGAAAATTTTATACAGACCCGTGGTTTATATATTTTTCTAAAATTTTTAAAATATTTTAAAAATGTAAATATTATGATATTTTGATTTAAATTTTATTAAAATGATTTCTATAAAATATTAGTGATTTTCTACAAATTAAATAAGTGAATTAAGTAAATGGTGAAGTAGAATTTGAAATATAAGTAAATTTTGGAATTTATGATTTTGTTTATAAATGGAATTTATGTAAAGTAAGAAAATATGACAAATTTGATTTAAAAGATGAATTTAATGGTTTTTATTAAGTAATAATAATTTTTAAAAGTGTTAATGATTTTGTATAAATTAAAATATGAAATAAATGAATGTTTAAGTTGAATTTTTTTGAAATATAACTTAAATTGGGAAATTGTGAATTTTGTTAAAAGTGAAATTTTAATTAAGTAAAATAAATGGAAATAAGTTATATTTTGGAAATTTAAACTTAGTTGTTAAGATAAGAATTTAATTAAAGAAATGAAAATTTAATTGTTATTTAATTTGATTTTTGTATGGAAATTTGACTTTATAAAATCATAGAAATAAGGGTATATAAATGATTGTTTAAAGTGTGAAAATATAAGATTTTATAAGTTAAAAGGATTTATATTAAAAGTTAATTGTTTGTGAAATCGTAATTAAAACTTTGAATTTGATTTGACAGCATTTTTGAAATATAATGTAAAGATATTACAGCATTGGTAAATGCTGTAGTTGTTTTAAATGAACCATATAGCAAATTTGAACTAAGGGTTATTATAGCACTTTGTTAGTGCTATAGTTGTTAAATTTAACTAAAATTTTAATTGAAACTAAATTAAGATATTACAACATTTTAAATGCTGTCTTTTGTCAATGAACTGTTTTAAAACATAACATTTCGTAGCATTTCCTAAGTGCTGCGAAAGTTGAATTTTCATTGTTTTAATAAACTTAAATGGATAAATGATCTTGGAAACGATTAAATTTTTGGAAATTAAATATTTGATTATTAAATTTAATGAATTGACTTCAATGATTTAAAATGGAAAGGTGGATTCGAAATATAACCATCTTGAAAGATGAGATTTAAATGGGAATTAAATTTAAATAAAATGAATGATATTTTGAAATGTGGAATATTTAAGCTTTGAAATATACTAAGGATTGAATATTTTATTTTGTGGATTAAATCTATATTTGAAATTGATAAGATTTGAAATGGTTTGTTGGTAAACTGAAATTGAATTGAAACTGATGGTTTGAGTTGAATTAAATTGAAATTTTGAAATTTGGTTTTGATTTAATAAATTGGTGAATGTAAAGAATTAAAGGATGATTTCAAATATTTTAATTTCTAAATAATTATAACTTTGAATGTATAAACTATTTTGAAAGTGAATATATGTTTGAAATAGAAATGATATTAGGTCTGAAATGAATAAATCTTTGAAATAAAATGGTTTGGTTTCGAGGTATAAACTGATTTGAAATGAAGTTTTGGAAAGATATGATATTTTGATATATTGAAATGATTTGAAATGAAGTTTTGAAATGATATGTTATTTTAAATATATTGAAATGGTTTGGAATTGATTTAATCTTCATTTTGATAAAGATTTGGATTTGAAATGATATTCTATTTTGAAGTATAAATATTATTTTAAAATTATAACCACGGGTTATAATAACGATTGGTTGTTAAAGAGACCGGGATCGGATATGGACATACTCTCTATCGATACCGAAAACCACTTTGACAACTGTGTACGCGGTGGAGTTTCCAGAATGAAGTAGGATGGTGGCGATGATCCTAAGGTATATACGTGGACCCAACTCCCGTGAGTTGGCGTAAGGTGGCTAAAACATGAGCGATTGACGGACCATGGAGGTAGCACCTCTGATCGGACACACTTCTTCGATACCATTCTATTACTTGTGATTGATTTGGTGCGCACCCTTGATTTGGGAGTGTTGTTCGAGGTGGGCGGTAGTGGCTGCTATGCGTCACCACCAGTCTGGATGCGTAATTGGTATATCTACCCTGGCATTGCCTAGTTGTGCCATGTCACCTACCATATCGAGCTTTACTACGAGTTTGAATTTCTCCCCTAGCCTGTGGAGTATCGAGGATAGCCCCCATTTTGGGAGTATGCTAATACTGGATAGACTACTAGGACTATTACGTGTTAGGGTGAGTTCAGATTAAATGTAAAGCCCTAATGCTATTTTAAAGTATGTTTATTTTATGATTAGACATTATTATAATAGCGAATATTAATACATAGTAGATAGTTTAACGGATCCTTAAAGAATGGGCGATCCCAAGCATTCTTTAAGTTACTTGTACCTTATTACAGTTCACTTGAGTTGGTTTACATTATATAAGTATATATTGTCCTGACTCGAGTGTTTGTATTTTTATTTACGCTCGGGTCAGCTTGAGTTATTCACAGATTTGGATTTCCACTCTCTTGGAGATTTGAATCGCTGGAGATTATCTGCTTGTCTTGTCCCACCTATTTCAGTTTCGTTGTTCTACTCAGCTTGTACTTTGTTATTTTACTGAGACTTCTGTTGTACTCTATTTCTTCTGTTATATCTTATGTAACTCTGATATATTTATATAGTAGCTTCATGAACTACTGTTTCTTTTACTTCCGCTGCATTATTTTACTCTGTGTCTATGATTATATTTATTTACTCTATATTCTGAGGTTTTCCAAATTTTATTTACAACGCGGTATTTTGAGCAATTCAAGTCCGACATGTGCGGATGCGAATGGTTGAAAATATCGGGTCGTTACATGTGGTATCAGAGCTTTGGCTTTGAGGCAAAACTTAGAATGTATGGTAAATTTAGTTACAGAATCACTTTTCGTTCGAGCTTGAATCTCTTCATTTTTATTTGATTTCATTTGAATTTTGGAACGTTCCCTGCGGTTCCAAAATCCATTCTTGTCCTCCCCTATTCGTGTCTTCTTGATTCTGGAGTGTCCCATAACTCCACTCCGAATAATCTTTCTAATGTATTGGCGGTCTCGCCAATACTCTAATGACTTGTAAAAAGGGAAACTCCTTTACAATTAGCATCGATTCACCAGAGATTTATATCTATCCTTGGTTTAGATGCTAATATCTTTTGTTATTCCAAACTCTATCTCTTGAGATCGGATGTAGGTTTACCCCAGAAAAAAAATACACATCTGATCTTATTCATTAAGTCATGGTTGACCCGGTTAAGGTTGCCCGTGATTTATCTAAGCTTATCCATCTTCATATTTTGTTAATTAATCATCTTGTCTTTGTTTCCAAAATATCTCCAAACATTTTGAATTGTACTTGTAAATCTATGTTTGTTTTATATATTATGTTGTTTGAGTTGTTGATGTTGATTTGGGTTTCCGATCGATTCGTCTGATCAACGCTATCGATAGGATTTCTAAAACACTTTGACAGAACAAACTGACACAATATTATTTTAAAATTTGGTTAATGAAGTAAATTTTGATATAAGTAAATATTATGGAACTTAATAAATTGATTTAAATTGATTATTTGAAATGGTAATACTTGATTTATCATTCTATAAACGAATTTATAAATAGTTGTTTATAAATTTGATTTGGGAACTGAAATGAATTTAAATAAAGAATTTGAGAATTTAATTTCCGATGGTTTCAAACCTTGTGTTTAAAGTTTTAAAAGGATATATTATTTAAAGTATTTTTGAATAGAAATTTGTTTCCAAAGAATTTTAAAGTTTTAAAATTTTAGTGCTCTTCTCTTTGTCGCTGGAAAATAATTTCGGTGATGACCGCGGCATCATCGACTTCCATTTTCGAGTTTCGAAGTAAAGAGACCATTCTGTAGTCTTGCTACAGCTTTGTTTTGGGAAATTTAACTGATTTGAATTTCTAAAATATGATTTGATTTATAATACATATAGATATATGATTTAAATTTGATTGACAAATTATGTACATACATTTATTTATCTCTAAATGGTTTGAAAGGAATCGGAAATTTTATTCTTAAATTCTATCTTAAATAATAACTTCAAGTATAAAAAGAAAATCAAAATTTTGAATAAATATTCAAGCTTGAAATGATTGAATTAGAATGTTTATATTGTATATTAATTTTAGGAAGTTTTATTTGTATAATTCTCAAGTGCATTCTGTAACGACCCGTATTTTTACGGATCGAAACATCGTAAAACAGTTGTCATTTGGTCGCATTATTGATAAGTCATCCAGAGTCTAAGTCTTAGGTCGTATGAAGGTTTGGAACGACCTAAGGAAGTGGACGAGTTAAGGGGTAGACGACCTAGGAGATTGGAGCGACCTAAGGGAATTGGCGACCTAAGGGTTTGGGTTAGGTCGTGTGATAGTTAGGTCGTTTAGAAGATAGGTCGTGTGGTGGCTTAGGTCGTGGGGTAGGTTAGGTCGGTTGGAGCGACCTATAGGATGTTAGCGACCTAAGGTTTTGAGCGACTTAAGGGTTTGTAGCGACCTATAGAATTAGGCGACCTAAGGAAGTTTAGCGACCTATAGGAGTTAGCGACCTATAGGAGTTAGTGACCTATAGGAATTAGCGACCTAAGGGTTGAGCGACTTAAGGATAGGCAGCGACCTAAGAAAGTTAGCGAGTTAGCGTAGTTAGGTCATTAGACGACCTAAGGAGTTAGGTCGTATCCTGGCTAAGTGTTAGGTCGCGTGTGTGTGTTAAGTCGTAGGTTTGTTAGGTCGTTAGGTCGTGGCATTGTTAGGTCACGAGGATGCGGTCTGTGTTAGGTCGCTAGGCTGCATCATTCGTTAGGTCGTAGGTCGCTTGGGTGCGCTGATGCGCTAAGTCGTTAGGTCGTAGATGCGCATCTGGTTAGGTCGTAAGTCGCGAGGAAGTGCATCTGGTTAGGTCGTAGAGGCTTGGGGCTGTTAGGTCGAAGATTTTAGGTCGAAGGGTTTTAGGTCGTAGGTCGTGGACGACCTAACTCCGAGTGAGCGACCTAAGGTAGATTTCAGCCTATAAATAGGAGGGTTCTTCTTCATTTTTGAGATCCGGATTTTGAAGCGACGAAGTGCTGACATTTTGAGAGCTCGACTTCTACACTTCTTCACTTCTTTTCTCCACTCTAAATCTAGTGATTCCTTCCATCCAAATCGAAGATCAAATTGAAGATTCAAGAGCTTAGATTGAAGATCTTCATCCATCGAAGAGAGATTTCATCGTTTGAAGCGGATTGGTGATAGATCGAGTTAGATCCTTCGCTGTCCAGATCTGAAGTGGGTTTCTTTTAAGGTTTTTAGGTGATTTGGTGAGTGGTGATTATCTCTCACACGGATCCAAAGGAGTATATCGGATCGTTGGCTTGATTTTGTGCTAAAGTAGTGATTTCCATGCATTTTCCTAATCCTAAGTATAGATCCATATAGATCCATTGTTCATAATGATTTGGCATCCATTTTACTACATGTTAACCTATGCAAGTTCATCAAGATTATAGAGATATTGCTCATGTTTTCATGCTTATCAGACTTTTGACTCTTTAATTACGAAATTGCCATTATTGTTATAATTGTCTATTTAGATCATATTTGAATGCTTGTTTACTTGGATTAATGTTTGATTTGATTGATTGCTATGAATTAGATGATTGATGATTTGATTTAGACAAGATGGTCAAAGATGATTCAAAAGCTAAGGGAAAGGCTCTTGAATTGGAAAAGCTGCTCGTGGCATATGTAGCGGATGATGAAGCTCATATGGATAGATTTGATGATGATGTTGAGATGAAGCTTTGCTATGATGATGATGAGGCGAAGTATGATATGAGATAGCCTTGGTCTAATCCAGACGGGATCATTCCAAGCAGATTGATAACTCGGTGATATGGTTCGGGTTTGAGGATAATGGTTTGCTCGAGAGGCGCTTGAGCTAGTATGGAAATAGTCGTCGAGGAGGATGACTAGAAGGCTGAGATATCATCGTTGTCGAAGGTTCTAGCATGCTCAAAGCAAGAGTACATTGGGCAGATTCGATAGTCCCTGAAGGCTTCTGATTGGTAGTCAAGTACTCTGGGCAGATTTGATAGTCTTAGGCACGGGTCACGATGACGTGCGGAGTTATGTCTAGAACCGGGGTTTCCATTAGCCCTTGATGGACGGATGAAATAAAGAGCCGGTCATTCAATTAACGATGATATCGAAGCAATGATAACAGTGATAGCCAGAGTCATGGATGTTTGGTTGTATCGTCATTCGATCTCAAGAGCGGTATTTTCTGGGTGCTTATCTGATCTTGGTTTAGGCCTTGGGGGTTTGTACTTGGAAAACATCGCCCTTGACTCGAGTGATAATTGCTTTACTTTAAATTGTATGCTTTGCTATGTTTGCTATGTTTGCTTCTGCTTAGTGTGTGTCTGGGGCTATCACTGTAGAAAGAGGTGGAGTGGGAGGGTTGTATTCCTATTCCTTTTCCTTTATGCTCTTTTGGTATGTTGTTAGTTAATTTACCACTCACTAAGACTGTTGTCTGACTCAAGGCTTTATGTTTTAACTCTTATTGCCTTGGGCTGTTCGTCCATTTTGGGACGGGCAGACTAGGTAGCAGGTGACAGGTGTTGTTCTTGCTTTCCACGGTGCTGATGTCGAAGACGAGCTAGAGGATTGCATATTATCTTCTTACTATATGTACTGGATGTTCCGCTGCTTGTATATTCTCTGAGTGTTATGTAGTGAGGCTTGATGTATTGACTGTTCAGATGTTTGTATTCAACTATTATGAAGTATTATTGATGAGTTTCTATTCTATGAAGCTTCACTATATATATGTTCTATTGTATTTTGTCCATGCGCTGTGAGTAATACGATAGATTCTGTTGTTTTAATTTACCCTGGCAATCGTCCATGATCGCCTGGCACACTGTACAACGCACCTATTTCTAGGTTCGGTGCAGGGGTCATGGGCGGTCGTCACATTTGGTATCAGAGCTTTGGTTAATCGATTTTACCCAACGCTCGCTGACGTAACTACGTATGAGAGACTTAATTGTATTTTGATGGATGATTACTATATATAATATAGTAGCTTAGTAGAGTTTGAGTCCTTTATGCAGTTGTTTCTCTAGGTGTGCTAATCATTCCTTTTTATAGATATTAAGGATGAGTCGAAGAGGGAGACCAGCTGCTAGGGAAGGCCGTGCTACTAAAGGGGCTGCTGATTATGCTGCTATGTTCGAAGCTATGATGACTTCGATCATGAGAAGGATGCCAGCTCCGGGGCCATCGGTGGATGTTGGAGTTCAAGTTTAAACTCCAAAGCCGGTGGATTTTGCTAAGTTGTGTAAGGACTACAATGCTCTTGGAGGAAAGGTTTTCTTGGGAACAGAATCAACCATTGAAGTCCAGAGGTGGATAGATGCTTGTAGAAGGATCTTTAGTGATTTGGGAATCGAGGATGCAACTAAGAGGAAGTTAGCATCAAGACAGCTTCAAGGGAGAGCTTCTGATTGGTGGAACTCTATCACCATTGATACTCCGGAGGAAGAGATTACTTGGGAGCAATTCCAAGTCAGATTTGAAGCTAATTTCATTTCTACAGCTCAGAAGTCTGTTCTGTTCAAGAAGTTTGTGGAGCTCAAGCAAGGTGGAAGACTAGTTCTTGAGTATGTTTCTGAGTTTGAAGCTTTGTCCAAGTATGCCCGGTCGTATATTGAGTCTTCGTATCAGAAGAATGAGAAGTTTGTGACAGGCTTGGACAATTATCTTGGGAGACAGTTGGTGGATCATTTGGACGATCCATTTGAGAAGCTTGTGGAGAAAGCTCTCAGGCATGAGAATCTGTTTCCTAAAAAGGGATCTGTTGTTGTGACCAAGGAGGAGTCTAGACCACAGCAGGGTGGAAACAAGAAGAGGAAGCAGCAGCAACAAAAGGGTAAGGATGGCCAGAAGAAGCCGAAGGGCGAAGTGACTTGCTTTAATTGTCAACAGAAGGGCCATTTCTCCAGGGATTGCAAGAATCCGAAGGTGCCGGTGAAGTGCCACAACTGCGACAAGCTGGGGCATGTTAAGAGGAATTGTCCAGAACCGTGGAAGGACAAGCAGATTGTGCAAGCTTATGCTTTGGGAGCTGTTCCATCGTCTTCGAAAGCTCCTACCGCTGAAGAGAAAGGAAAGAGTGTAGTGGTTCAAGGTACTCTTTTCATATGTGGTGTTCCAGTTAGAGTTCTATTTGATACTGGGGCGTCGCATTCTTTTGTTTGCAGTGAACTTGTAGGCCGGTTGGGTTTAGAACCGGATATTGTTGATAGGCCATTGGTTGTGACTAATCCAGTTGGGGGTTCGTCTTGTTTGTGTATGTTATGCCGTGGTCTGATTGTATCGAGTCATGATTGCTCTTTTGTTTGTGATTGTTTTGTTCTAAACTTTGCGGGGTTCGGAATTATTTTGGGTATGGACTGGCTTAGGAAGTATGCGGCAAAGGTTGATTGTGAGAGGTTGGAGGTGACAGTCGAGAATGTGGAGGGGCGAAAGATTATGATACGATGTAAGCATGAAGAAGGCGTCTTCATGAGCTTCATGTATTCGCTGGTTGTTCCACGGGATGGACTGTCATCTGTGCCAATCGCTAATGGATTTGAGGATGTCTTTGACGAGGTCAAAGGGTTACTGCCGCATAGAGAGATCGAGTTTCGTATAGATCTAGTTGAAGGAGCCAGACCTATTGTGATGCCTCTTAGGCGGATGGCGCCTAGGGAGCAGCAAGAGTTGAAGGTGCAAGTTGATGACCTTTTACAGAAAGGATTCATTCGGCGTAGTGTGTCCGAATGGGGTGCACCAGTAGTGTTCGCAACCAAAGTGGATGGATCGTTGAGGTTGTGTGTGGATTATCGTGAGCTGAATAAGGTGACTAAGAAGAACAAGTATCCATTACCGAGAATCGATGACTTGTTTGATCAGCTTCACGAAGCTAAGGTGTTTTCTCAGATGGATTTGGCAACGGGATTTCACCAGTTAAGAGTGGCTAAGGATAGTGTGCCGAAGACTGCTTTTAGGACACCATCCGGTTTCTTTGAGTGGCTGGTAATGCCGTTTGGATTGACTAATGCACCAGCATATTTTGTGGATCTTATGAATAGAGTGTTCAGGGATCAGTTGAGTAAGTTCGTGCTAGTGTTCGTGGATGATATTCTGATTTATTCCAGAACTGAAGAAGAGCACAAGACGCACTTGCGTATTGTTTTGGAAATCTTGCGGAAACATCAGTTGAAGGCTAAGTTTTCGAAGTGTCACTTCTAGAAGAGTGAAGTGAGGTTCTTAGGCCATGTTATCTCTGGAAATGGAATAGCGGTTGATCCCACTAAGGTGGCAGCAATCCAGGATTGGGGTAGACCTAAGAATGCATCTGATGTGAGAAGTTTTCTTGGATTAGCAGGATATTATCGACGGTTTATCAAAGACTTCTCCAAGGTAGCTGCACCTTTAACAGGATTGACGAAAAAGATTCTAGTATTCAGATGGGATGCTAAGTGTGAGCAAGCTTTCGGAATCCTGAAAGAGCGATTGATAAGTGCTCCTGTTTTGACTATTCCAAGTGGGAATGATGAGATGGTGGTTTACACCGACGCATGTGGTACTGGACTTGGAGCAGTACTGATGCAGAGAGATAAAGTTGTTGCGTATGCAAGTCGACAACTGAAGCCGCATGAAAGGAATTATCCGACTCATGATTTGGAGTTGGCGGCGATTGTATTTGCTCTGAAGATGTGGAGACATTATCTATTGGGAGTTCGATTTGAGTTGTTGACGGATCATAAGTCGTTGAAGTATCTTTTCTCCCAAAAGGATTTGAATCTTCGGCAGCAACGTTGGCTAGAGTTTTTAGCATCGTATGATTTTGGTATAGCTTATACTCTGGGAAAAGGTAACGCAGTGGCAGATGCGTTAAGTCGAAGACATGCAGGATTGGGAGCCATGTTTTCAGAATGGAAGAATCTCGAGTATTTAGCTGGATTTGACTTCAGGCCTAGATGTGAATTGGAACCTGAGATGTTAGCAAACTTATCGATAAGACCTACTCTTGTGGAAAGGATTGGCGAGAGCCAAAAGCGAGACGATAAGCTTGTCAAGATTATCCGTGATTTGGAATCTGGATTGGATCCAGAAAAGGATAAAGGATTCGAGGTCGATCGAGAGGGTTGGCTTCGGAAGCAAGGACGACTAGTTGTTCCCGATATCGATGAATTGAGGAATGAAGTTCTGAGGGAAAGTCATCACTCGAAGCTGACAATTCATCCAGGTGGAAATAAGATGTATCGGGATATGAAGAGAACCTATTACTGGGAAGGTATGAAGAAGAATGTTGGAAATTTTATTTCCAAATGTATGAACTGCCAGTTGGTAAAAGCCGAACAGAAGAAGCCAAGTGGATTGCTTCAGCCGTTAGAAGTTCCTACATGGAAGTGGGAGCAAGTATCGATGGATTTTATTGATGGACTACCTAGAACAAGAACAGGAAATGAAGGGATTTGGGTCATTGTAGATCGTTTGACTAAGAGTGCAAGATTCATTCCTGTTCGATCGACTAGGACTACATCAAAGTTGGCTGAGTTATATGTTAAGTGGATAGTTCGATTCCATGGTATCCCGAAGAGTATAGTGAGCGATCGAGACCCATTGTTCACTAGTGGATTTTGGAAGAGCTTCCAGGAAGTTTTGGGAACCGAGTTGTGTTTGAGTACAGCTTATCACCGTCAAACAGATGGTTAGACCGAGAGAGTCAACCGAGTTTTGGAAGATCTCCTCAGAGCTTGTGTTTTGGATTTCGGAGGATCATGGGAAGATCACCTTCATTTGGTAGAATTTTCGTATAATAACAGTTACCAGTCAAGCATTGGTATGGCACCGTATGAGGCATTGTATGGAAGACCGTGTAACTCTCTGACATGTTGGTTAGAGACAGGAGAAAAGCTGATACTTGGGCCAGAGATGATTCGACAGACTTCAGATTGTATAGAGATCATTCGGCAACGAATGAAGGCAGCCCAAGACCGTCAGAAAAGTTATGCCGATAAGCGTCGTAAGGATTTGGAATTCGACGTAGGTGATATGGTTTTTGTGAAGATTTCTCCTCTGAAGAATGTTATTCGATTCGGGAAGAAAGGAAAATTGACTCCAAGATTTGTTGGACCATTCCCAATCACCGAGCGAATTGGAAAGCTCGCCTATAGATTGGAGTTACCAGAGAAGATGTCGGGTGTGCACAATGTTTTTCACGTATCGTATCTACGGAAGTATGTGCACGACTCGAATACAGTGGTTTCTGCTGATAGCTGTGAAGATTTCGAAGTTGATTCAGTCGATAAGAGGCCTCGTAAGCCGCTTCGTGTTGTGGAAACCGACACGAAACAGCTTAGGAGGAAGGTAGTTAAGTTGCCCAAGATACAATGGAGTGATGATGATAACGACTGTACATGGGAGGTGGAAGAGAGGATGAAAGCAGCTCATCCTGAACTCTTCAAGGTATGGCCCTAAAGTGTCGTGTCATCTAACGACATTGTAACTTGTTCTAAGTTTTAGAATTCTGCATGCTAAGCTAGAATTGGATGCATGGTTTGTTGATTGCTAAGGATGGTAGGCATGCAGAATAGTCTTTGATTGCTATGTTTGTTTGGAATTTCGAGGGCGAAATTCCTAAGGGGGAGAGAATGTAACGACCCGTATTTTTACGGATCGAAACATCGTAAAACAGTTGTCATTTGGTCGCATTATTGATAAGTCGTCCAGAGTCTAAGTCTTAGGTCGTATGAAGGTTTGGAGCGACCTAAGGAAGTGGACGAGTTAAGGGGTAGACGACCTAGGAGATTGGAGCGACCTAAGGGAATTGGTGACCTAAGGGTTTGGGTTAGGTCGTGTGATAGTTAGGTTGTTTAGAAGATAGGTCGTGTGGTGGCTTAGGTCGTGGGGTAGGTTAGGTCGGTTGGAGCGACCTATAGGATGTTAGCGACCTAAGGTTTTGAGCGACTTAAGGGTTTGTAGCGACCTATAGAATTAGGCGACCTAAGGAAGTTTAACGACCTATAGGATTTAGCGACCTATAAGAGTTAGCGACCTATAGGAATTAGCGACCTAAGGGTTGAGCGACTTAAGGATAGGCAGCGACCTAAGAAAGTTAGCGAGTTAGCGTAGTTAGGTCGTTAGACAACCTAAGGAGTTAGGTCGTATCCTGGCTAAGTGTTAGGTCGCGTGTGTGTGTTAAGTCGTAGGTTTGTTAGGTCGTTAGGTCGTGGCATTGTTAGGTCGCGAGGATGCGGTCTGTGTTAGGTCGCTAGGCTGCATCATTCGTTAGGTCGTAGGTCGCTTGGGTGCGCTGATGCGCTAAGTCGTTAGGTCGTAGATGCGCATCTGGTTAGGTCGTAGGTCGCGAGGAAGTGCATCTGGTTAGGTCGTAGAGGCTTGGGGCTGTTAGGTCGAAGATTTTAGGTCGAAGGGTTTTAGGTCGTAGGTCGTGGACGACCTAACTCCGAGTGAGCGACCTAAGGTAGATTTCAGCCTATAAATAGGAGGGTTCTTCTTCATTTTTGGGATCCGGATTTTGAAGCGACGAAGTGCTGACATTTTGAGAGCTCGACTTCTACACTTCTTCACTTCTTTTCTCCACTCTAAATCTAGTGATTCCTTCCATCCAAATCGAAGATCAAATTGAAGATTCAAGAGCTTAGATTGAAGATCTTCATCCATCGAAGAGAGATTTCATCGTTTGAAGCGGATTGGTGATAGATCGAGTTAGATCCTTCGCTGTCCAGATCTGAAGTGGGTTTCTTTTAAGGTGTTTAGGTGATTTGGTGAGTGGTGATTATCTCTCACACGGATCCAAAGGAGTATATCGGATCGTTGGCTTGATTTTGTGCTAAAGTAGTGATTTCCATGCATTTTCCTAATCCTAAGTATAGATCCATATAGATCCATTGTTCATAATGATTTGGCATCCATTTTACTACATGTTAACCTATGCAAGTTCATTCATCAAGATTATAGAGATATTGCTCATGTTTTCATGCTTATTAGACTTTTGACTCTTTAATTACGAAATTGCCATTATTGTTATAATTGTTTATTTAGATCATATTTGAATGCTTGTTTACTTGGATTAATGTTTGATTTGATTGATTGCTATGAATTAGATGATTGATGATTTGATTTAGACAAGATGGTCAAAGATGATTCAAAAGCTAAGGGAAAGGCTCTTGAATTGGAAAAGCTGCTCGTGGCATATGTAGCGGATGATGAAGCTCATATGGATAGATTTGATGATGATGTTGAGATGAAGCTTTGCTATGATGATGATGAGGCGAAGTATGATATGAGATAGCCTTGGTCTAATCCAGACGGGATCATTCCAAGCAGATTGATAACTCGGTGATATGGTTCGGGTTTGAGGATAATGGTTTGCTCGATAGGCGCTTGAGCTAATATGGAAATAGTCGTCGAGGAGGATGACTAGAAGGCTGAGATATCATCGTTGTTGAAGGTTCTAGCATGCTCAAAGCAAGAGTACATTGGGAAGATTCGATAGTCCCTGAAGGCTTCTGATTGGTAGTCAAGTACTCTGGGCAGATTCGATAGTCCTAGGCACGGGTCACGATGACGTGCGGAGTTATGTCTAGAACCGGGGTTTCCATTAGCCCTTGATGGATGGATGAAATAAAGAGCCGGTCATTCAATTAACGATGATATCGAAGCAATGATAACAGTGATATCCAGAGTCATGGATGTTTGGTTGTATCGTCATTCGGTCTCAAGAGCGGTATTTTCTGGGTGCTTATCTGATCTTGGTTTAGGCCTTGGGGTTTGTACTTGGAAAACATCGCCCTTGACTCGAGTGATAATTGCTTTACTTTAAATTCTATGCTTTGCTATGTTTGCTTCTGCTTAGTGTGTGTCTGGGGGCTATCACTGTAGAAAGAGGTGGAGTGGGAGGGTTGTATTCCTATTCCTTTTCCTTTATGCTCTTTTGGTATGTTGTTAGTTAATTTACCGCTCACTAAGACTGTTGTCTGACTCAAGGCTTTATGTTTTAACTCTTATTGCCTTGGGCTGTTCGTCCATTTTGGGACGGGCAGACTAGGTAGCAGGTGACAGGTGTTGTTCTTGCTTTCCACGGTGCTGATGTCGAAGACGAGCTAGAGGATTGCATATTATCTTCTTACTATATGTACTGGATGTTCCGCTGCTTGTATATTCTCTGAGTGTTATGTAGTGAGGCTTGATGTATTGACTGTTCAGATGTTTGTATTCAACTATTATGAAGTATTATTGATGAGTTTCTATTCTGTGAAGCTTCACTATATATATGTTCTATTGTATTTTGTCCATGCGCTGTGAGTAATACGATAGATTCTGTTGTTTTAATTTACCCTGGCAATCGTCCATGGTCGCCTGGCACACTGTACAGCGCACCTATTTCTAGGTTCGGTGCAGGGGTCATGGGCGGTCGTCACACATTCCAATATAGCTTACCTTAATTTTAGAAGTTAACAATGTAACTGGATAATATACAATATAAAAAGATTTTATAAATAATATTTGAGTGGTTATAATAAATGTTGTACACTTAAATTTTAGTTATAAAAAGATTAAAAGAGGTAAATAGAGTAAAAGAGTAATGGAATAATTTACACAATAAAATGATGTTAAAGGAGCTAAGAATAAATTAAAGCAGTTATAATAGGTGTAAGTATATTTAACATAGGTGATAAAAAAATATTGAGAGGAATAAATTTAATTTTAATTAGGAATAAAGAAGAATTAAATTTATTGAATGTTATACACTTAATTTTAATCAAATCCATGATTTTTGAAATTGTTGGTTTAAGAAAATTGGATGATAAGGTAATGAAATTAGAGATAATTAAGATTTATATAACTTGTGTAAAATTAATTATCAATTTAAGTTGAAATCTCCATGGTTTCAAACTTATTATCTTATTTTGTTTTCAAACTGTCTAGTTGTCCTTATTTTCCTCATCTTGCTACAGACTGGTATAGACATCTTTCTATAATCTTTCTGTTTAGAAATCTTTATATAATCTTTGGTACTTATTTTGAATCTGAGCACTGCTTTCATCCATAGACTGTCGGTCAAGCGGAAAAAGTGAATCAGATTCTAGAGGATCTTTTCGTGCGTGTGTTCCTGATTCTGGAGAATCTTGGGAAGATCATCTCCACCTTGTTAAACTTACCTATAACGATAGTTATCATGTATAATTTCAATCTCCTAGTAATCTTGTCTTAATCCTATTTCACTCTATCTTTTTATGTGCTTTCCCGTACCTCATTCCTTTTCGAGGACGAAAAGTTTTGAGTGGGGGAGAGTGTAACAACCCTGCATTTTGTAACTATTTTATAGTATATTTTAATTATTTTAATTTGAATTTTTGATTTAAAAACTTTATTTTATTTTATTTCAAACATTTCATTTTAAATACAATTTTTGATTATTATATGAATTATAATTTCAAACTGGTATAAATTAAATATTTTCCTGAAAAGTGGATTTCTGGTCAAACTTTGACTTTTAAATTTTAAATGTAAATATTTAAATTCTTAAATTTTATCTTTAATTATGAAAATATATTTAATAACATGAATACTGCTTTTTGTTTCGTTGAAAACGGATTTAAATTGTGAAAGTTATGTATATTTCAATATTGAGTGCAATTTGATTTATTTAGCTATTTTGTTTATTTTAAATTACATAAATTATATTTTCTTTGTCATATTTTATTTTAAATTGTGTTAATATGTTATTTTAGGTATATTTTTGTCTTTGAATATTTTTAAAGTGATTATATAATTTTTCCAAAGATTATTTGAATTGTTTCAATTTATTAAGCCTAGTTTCTTATATATTGTCATTTTTCTTTATTTAAATTATATAATTTAAAATTTATTTATTTATTTTTGTTATTTACTTTATTTCTGAGTTTATTTATCTTTAATTTTAGCTAGTTTCATATTTATAAAAATACATAAATATATGTGGAAATTTTGAATGGTTTAAAAACCTTTTATCTTCTTTTGTCCTTTTGCCTTCCACCTTTTTATTTTCCCAACCCCACCTTTTCATTTTTGGCTGTACTCCTCCTTATCATTTCAGCTGCATTTCTTTTGGTTTTTCACGTACTCTAACATTTCTCTTCTCAAAAAAAAATTGCATGGCCATTCCTTGATCAAAATTTTGGTAAACTTCTTCTTCTTTATCTTGTTTTTTTTATTTATTTTTCTATGTTGTTTTGCTCCTTGTTCTCATCTATAGTTGATCGGCCCCACCTACTCCTGCAGGTAGGCCGACCCCACCACCACCTACCCCGACCACCACTGCCTCTAGACCACCACCCCATCAGGTCGAGCACCCCATGGCAAGAGATCACCACCAAAAGCCACAAAACATCACCTATGCTCAATCTAGCCTAGTGTTGTTCCAACCACCTCCACCTTCCTTTTGCCACCACTTCCACCACCACCACCAGCCCAGATCTGACCACCACCCTCTGCCACATCATCCACCACCATCTGGACATCAGATCATGCCCACATAGCCTCTGGCCGAACCATATATAGCATAGAAATGTTGATGTTGCCTTGTATTTGCCTTGTAGTGATTCTATGTTGCATCTATACTTATCCACACCAAAAAAACACAACCAAGGCCAACCCTATAAGGACCCAAACCAGACCCAAATCCATGCCTTGGCTGTGCTATTTCAGTTCATAACTGAAGTATGTGAAGTTAAGAACAAGTGCAAAGCATTTGTCTTTGTTTTGGGCTTTGATTTCTAAAGTTGTTTGGTGTTGTGTTGCTTTGGAACTTATATATTTTTATATTGTTTTGTTTAATGTAGTCAAGGAAATTAATCTTTGGCTCTCCCATTCTCAAATCATATTCGAGTTTTCGTGCCTTCGTGTTTCTGCGTTGTGTGCTTTGGTTGTCATCTCCAGCTTAAACAAGTGAGTAATTCTCACCAGACGATGTGTACTTATATAACTAGTAAACTGACACCATTTGAATCTGTAAAAATATATCATCCTGTTATAACTGTTATATTATGATCATATAATGCTCACCCATGTTATTACACCTGTTATATCATCAGTTACTTTTATATGATTCTATTCTATTCATTCATATCTGTTTATCACACTGCAAGTTCCCTGTTAGTATAGAAATCACCATGGGTTGAAAAGATACATACCCGAATGGACTTTAGAATAGGGAAAAATCGTTATGGGCTGAAATGATAGGCCTGAACATTTTTTATTTATTTTTATTTAACTTGGGATTACGGGTTTAAAATGATAGAACCCAGTTGTTCTTTGTAAATTACGGATTGAAATGATATATATCCGTATCACTTGACCTAGGCTAGAAAATTTTATACAGACCCGTGGTTTATATATTTTTCTAAAAATTTTAAAATATTTTAAAAATGTAAATATTATGATATTTTGATTTAAATTTTATTAAAATGATTTCTATAAAATATTAGTGATTTTCTACAAATTAAATAAGTGAATTAAGTAAATGGTGAAGTAGAATTTGAAATATAAGTAAATTTTGGAATTTATGATTTTGTTTATAAATGGAATTTATGTAAAGTAAGAAAATATGACAAATTTGATTTAAAAGATGAATTTAATGATTTTTATTAAGTAATAATAATTTTTAAAAGTGTTAATGATTTTGTATAAATTAAAATATGAAATAAATGAATGTTTAAGTTGAATTTTTTTGAAATACAACTTAAATTGGGAAATTGTGAATTTTGTTAAAAGTGAAATTTTAATTAAGTAAAATAAATGGAAATAAGTTATATTTTGGAAATTTAAACTTAGTTGTTAAGATAAGAATTTAATTAAAGAAATGAAAATTTAATTGTTATTTAATTTGATTTTTGTATGGAAATTTGACTTTATAAAATCATAGAAATAAGGGTATATAAATGATTGTTTAAAGTGTGAAAATATATGATTTTATAAGTTAAAAGGATTTATATTAAAAGTTAATTGTTTGTGAAATCGTAATTAAAACTTTGAATTTGATTTGACAGCATTTTTGAAATATAATGTAAAGATATTACAGCATTGGTAAATGCTGTAGTTGTTTTAAATGAACCATATAGCAAATTTGAACTAAGGGTTATTATAGCACTTTGTTAGTGCTATAGTTGTTAAATTTAACTAAAATTTTAATTGAAACTAAATTAAGATATTACAACATTTTAAATGCTGTCTTTTGTCAATGAACTGTTTTAAAACATAACATTTCGTAGCATTTCCTAAGTGCTGCGAAAGTTGAATTTTCATTGTTTTAATAAACTTAAATGGATAAATGATCTTGGAAACGATTAAATTTTTGGAAATTAAATATTTGATTATTAAATTTAATGAATTGACTTCAATGATTTAAAATGGAAAGGTGGATTCGAAATATAACCATCTTGAAAGATGAGATTTAAATGGGAATTAAATTTAAATAAAATGAATGATATTTTGAAATGTGGAATATTTAAGCTTTGAAATATACTAAGGATTGAATATTTTATTTTGTGGATTAAATCTATATTTGAAATTGATAAGATTTGAAATGGTTTGTTGGTAAACTGAAATTGAATTGAAACTGATGGTTTGAGTTGAATTAAATTGAAATTTTGAAATTTGGTTTTGATTTAATAAATTGGTGAATGTAAAGAATTAAAGGATGATTTCAAATATTTTAATTTCTAAATAATTATAACTTTGAATGTATAAACTATTTTGAAAGTGAATATATGTTTGAAATAGAAATGATATTAGGTCTGAAATGAATAAATCTTTGAAATAAAATGGTTTGGTTTCGAGGTATAAACTGATTTGAAATGAAGTTTTGGAAAGATATGATATTTTGATATATTGAAATGATTTGAAATGAAGTTTTGAAATGATATGTTATTTTAAATATATTAAAATGGTTTGGAATTGATTTAATCTTCATTTTGATAAAGATTTGGATTTGAAATGATATTCTATTTTGAAGTATAAATATTATTTTAAAATTATAACCACGGGTTATAATAACGATTGGTTGTTAAAGAGACCGGGATCGGATATGGACATACTCTCTGTCGATACCGAAAACCACTTTGACAACTGTGTACGCGGTGGAGTTTCCAGAATGAAGTAGGATGGTGGCGATGATCCTAAGGTATATACGTGGACCCAACTCCCGTGAGTTGGCGTAAGGTGGCTAAAACATGAGCGATTGACGGACCAAGGAGGTAGCACCTCTGATTGGACACACTTCTTCGATACCATTCTATTACTTGTGATTGATTTGGTGCGCACCCTTGATTTGGGAGTGTTGTTCGAGGTGGGCGGTAGTGGCTTCTATGCGTCACCACCAGTCTGGATGCGTAATTGGTATATCTACCCTGGCATTGCCTAGTTGTGCCATGTCACCTACCATATCGAGCTTTACTACGAGTTTGAATTTCTCCCGTAGCCTGTGGAGTATCGAGGATAGCCCCCATTTTGGGAGTATGCTAATACTGGATAGACTACTAGGACTATTACGTGTTAGGGTGAGTTCAGATTAAATGTAAAGCCCTAATGCTATTTTAAAGTATGTTTATTTATGATTAGACATTATTATAATAGCGAATATTAATACATAGTAGATAGTTTAACGGATCCTTAAAGAATGGGCGATCCCAAGCATTCTTTAAGTTACTTGTACCTTATTACAGTTCACTTGAGTTGGTTTACATTATATAAGTATATATTGTCCTGACTTGAGTGTTTGTATTTTTATTTACGCTCGGGTCAGCCTGAGTTATTCACAGATTTGGATTTCCACTCTCTTGGAGATTTGAATCGCTGGAGATTATCTGCTTGTCTTGTCCCACCTATTTCAGTTTCGTTGTTCTACTCAGCTTGTACTTCGTTATTTTATTGAGACTTCTGTTGTACTCTATTTCTTATGTTATATCTTATGTAACTCTGATATATTTATATAGTAGCTTCATGAACTACTATTTCTTTTAGTTCCGCTGCATTATTTTACTCTGTGTCTATGATTATATTTATTTACTGTATATTCTGAGGTTTTCCAAATTTTATTTACAACGTGGTATTTTGAGCAATTCAAGTCCGACATGTGCGGATGCGAATGGTTGAAAATATCGGGTCGTTACATGTGGTATCAGAGCTTTGGCTTTGAGGCAAAACTTAGAATGTATGGTAAATTTAGTTATAGAATCACTTTTCGTTCGAGCTTGAATCTCTTCATTTTTATTTGATTTCATTTGAATTTTGGAACGTTCCCTGCGGTTCCAAAATCCATTCTTGTCCTCCCCTATTCGTGTCTTCTTGATTCAGGAGTGTCCCATAACTCCACTCCGAATAATCTTTCTAATGTATTGGCGGTCTCGCCTATACTCTAATGACTTGTAAAAAGGGAAACTCCTTTACAATTAGCATCGATTCACCAGAGATTTATATCTATCCTTGGTTTAGATGCTAATATCTTTTGTTATTCCAAACTCCAAGACTATCGTATGAGGAAAATTCTAAGCTATTTTATGAGGAATCATTTAAATACATGGAACTGGAGGAATGTATGGATTGAAGCAGCAAGTGACGTGCTGGATTAAGGCAAGAAAATGCAGGAGATATGCAAGCTGCGGCATGAAAAAAATTGTATGGTGGGTGTTGTAGTTAGTGATATAGTACATGTCTATGTCCAAGAAGGAAGGGCAATCACCATAAAAGGGGGTAGGGAGGAACAATAAACCCAAAAGCATAAGTAGAATGAAGCGGACAATGGAAACTAGCAGCGCGTGAATATAGGGCATTACCATATAAAAAGATTTTACCAGTGTGCAAATTTGATATTTCTATGTTATAAAAAATCATTCTATACAGTAATCATAACTTTACTATCTACATGTTATTTATATGACATTGGTTGCATAGTATAGAATTACCTTCTATGCACCAAAAACCCATATACATTTACTCTACATCTCATACAAAAGTGTGTTCTTGAATTAATACATGAACATTGTGGTTAGAAACAAGTCCACCTGAACGTGCATATACACTCGTACGCTATTATAGTAATGGCGGAAATAGTAAGAGCATGCTATATAACACTTATTGGTCGCATCAAGTTATGAAAATTGTTTTCGTAAAACATACCACATGAAATTATTATTTTTTAGTATTGACAAAAAAATAAATATAGTTTTATTTCAATATGAATATTATGAATATTCGTTATAGAATAAAACTATAATAGTGGTATTAGTGATGTATTGGAAAATACAAAAGTATCTAAATTTATTTGTAATTATTTTAGAATTATTGACTAAGCCACAATTTTGAAAAATAATTTATGATTAGACGATTATGTATCATATTAGTGAATTATATCTTAGACAATGAAGGGCAAAGCAACCGTTCAGTGGGACCATTATAAGAACTCTACAGATTGATACGTATAAATGTATGTAATCAAAAGTTCTAAAACAGTTCCACGCACTTTGTTGTATTTACCAATGAATTATCACAAACATGAATATGTGTATATGATACACATGTGATATGTTAATGATGAGTTCATAGAATATAAAATAGAAGCAGATAAAATAACATGTGATAGAAAATAAAATGATTCAATTTGATCGAATAGGTGAGTATATTGGAAAGAATTTCGAACATACCTAAAAATAAATAAAGATTCAATCTCAAAAGTTACTCCTTCATATAATACACAATGATATACTGATAAGGAGTAATCAAACTTTGTTGAACGAAGTACGATCAATTGTAAGTGAAGTTGAGTTAACTTCTTTATGTAAGGTCTCATACTTAAGAGTAGTTCACAAGGTTAAAATTAATTTCATCTAAAGAATGGTTTACAAAATCATACAAGATAAGGGTTTATATGAAACCACAACGTACCTTAGAGCTAAAGAGTTGGAAAGTTGTGCATGTTGAAAGACTGTACATAATAATTGTATGTGAGTGATAATGTATGAATCACCCTAAAATGAGTTTGAGAATGATTGTCATTGGATGATCAATTTATATTTTGAACATAAGCATTGTAAACTTAAATCAAATAAGTTTAACATAAGGCAATTCATAAAATATTTATAAATACATATTCCATTACACTGAGAAATAATTATTATTTCAAGAAACGCCAACTTCACGGTGAAGGAATTTCTTTTAGAAATTATTGGTAGTAAAATGGATTTGGATACGATCCAAGGATAAAACTGATTACGAGGAATGAAATAAAATTAACCAAACCTAAATGAACACTACGTATTAGAATGTCCAATGAATATTCTCACATATTGAAGAGAAGCTAAGAGTTTCTTATCAATTCGGGAAAGATAATTTTTAGCTGTCAATTAAACTATTAAGAGTATTGACTTTACGATATGGTATGATGCACAAATCTGAAAGGATTCCAAGTATGATATCAAAATATGATTTGATTGTTGTGCCCAAAGGAATATGATTCATCGGCCATAAATGTATCATCAAAAGAAAGATTAATGCGTTGAAATATAGTGAGCAACATTGATAAGAACAAAATCATAATTTTAAATTATTGAAATTAACGTAACAAATGCATCATTCAATGTGCTTAAGATGATTCAGATTTTACTTATAAAATTATTGCTTGGTATGGCTTTATGATTGGTACATATGCGTTGAAATGGAAAATTCTAAATAATGATCTAGACTAGACTATTCACACATAGCAATCAAAGTGTCTCGATGTCAATGGGAAAGATATTGAGTTTGTGGGTTTTTCAGATATAATCCAAGAAATGATACGAAAGAATCATTCTATAAGCATCAAAATTGAATAAGTATTTTTATATAAATATTGAATAGTTTGACTTACGATCAAAATGCAAAGGAAGCATGTGTTCATAGTAAAGAACAATAAAGGGTACATAGATATTTCTAAAATTATAAGTAAATAACATACTGCTAATTGTTAACGATGTAGTTATGTAAAATTAATAATAGTCTGATTATTTTATACTTGATATTGAATTTGTAGATTATATCTTTTATAATAAGTACAAATAATGTTGGGAATGTCTCAAACGATATGTGAAAACACCATAGTAAAATGTTTAAAATGGAATATATAAAATGGATTCCTTATGTATTGACAATAGGGATTACCATACATGTTGTATTGTCTATAATATAATATCTTGCTCATTTGTTATATGCATGAAGCTAATATCAAATCCAAATTAAGATCACTAAACGGTATATTAGAGTGTTCTCGAGTATTTACGAAATACTAAAGAATTGTTTTCGAAAATAATGAACTTCTTATGAAGGAGCGTTCAGACTAGAACTTCATAAGTTCTATCAAGTATAATATGTCAATATTAAATTCAAGTTCAAATCTTAATTAAGAAGCTTTAAGTTGGAAATGTTCCAAATGAAACATTGTGCCTGATTCAATGAAAATTGTAAGTACATCGCCTTGAATAGCCCCATGATAAAAGCAAAGTATAAATATAAATGCACAAATTTATATATGAGCTAGGGGCGATTCCAAGTATTAAGAATACTGCATTATTGTTATATGGTAACTGATAAGGGCTCCCTAGATGTTGAGAAACATACTCCAACCAGTTCCACATGATAAAGGTAGTTTACCAGCATCAGAGAGTGTTGGTTGACAGAGTAGATAATTAAAACAACGTAGCAGATCCATTCACGAAGAGTCCAACTTGATTGGTTCTCATCAAACCGATAAAAGGGATAAGATAAAGATTCCATAATTGGCCCCAAGTGCAAATGAGAGATTGATAGTGTAAGGTGTATATCATAGAGGCAATTACGTATTTTTTTTACATATATCTAACTCAATAACCAATCTTGTTCAAAATAAAAGGTTTTTTTCTTTCTGTTATATACTTGTTATATAGTGATATAAATAATTAAGTGATTATTTTAAAGTGTATAAACGGAAAATCCTAAAATGATATGTTATGAGATAGTACTTACAAAGTATTGTAATCATTAGAATTTTTATCAGATTGAAAATATAAATTATTTTAAACATTTCTAGTCAAGATGTTTTGGGAAATGATATCGATTCATCCATTGAGACTATAGTATATAACGCTCTCCAAATGTGGACAGTGTATTTCTCACGGCTGCAGGGGGCACCAAGGGGTTATGTACTGATAGTTATGGAATAACTATGGAATGACTTACTCGAGAGTTCTCTATTGGTTAATATAACTGTAACAACCCTGCATTTTGTAACTATTTTATTGTATATTTTAATTATTTTAATTTGAATTTTTGATTTAAAAACTTTATTTTATTTTGAAATTATTTTTAAACTTGTTTTATTTCAAACATTTCATTTTAAATATAAATTTTGATTATTATATGAATTATAATTTCAAACTGGTATAAATTGAATATTTTCCTGAAAAGTGGATTTCTGGTCAAACTTTGACTTTTAAATTTTAAATGTAAATATTTAAATTCTTAAATTTTATCTTTTATTATGAAAATAGATTTAATAACATGAATACTGCTTTTCATTTCGTTGAAAACGGATTTAAATTGTGAAAGTTATGTATATTTCAATATTGAGTGCAATTTGATTTATTTAGCTATTTTGTTTATTTTAAATTACATAAATTATATTTTCTTTGTCATATTTTATTTTAAATTATGTTAATATGTTATTTTAGGTATATTTGTTTCTTTGAATATTTTTAAAGTGATTATATAATTTTTCCAAAGATTATTTGAATTGTTTCAATTTATTAAGCCTAGTTTCTTATATATTGTCATTTTTCTTTATTTAAATTATATAATTTAAAATTTATTTTTCTTATTTACTTTATTTCTGAGTTTATTTATCTTTAATTTCATCTATTTTCATATTTATAAAAATATATAAATATATGTGGAAATTTGAAAGGTTTAGAAACCTTTTATCTTCTTTTGTCCTTTTGCCTTCCACCTTTTCATTTTCCCAACCCACCTTTTCATTTTTTAACCGTACACCTCCTTATCATTTCAGCTGCATTTCTTTTGGTTTTTCACGTACTCTAACATTTCTCTTCTCAAAAAAAAAAAATTTGCACGGCCATTCCTTGATCAAAATTTTGGTAAACTTCTTCTTCTTTATCTTGTTTTTTTTATTTTTCTATGTTGTTTTGCTCCTTGTTCTCATCTATAGTTGATCGGCCCCACCTACTCCAGCAGCTAGGCCAACCCCACCACCACCTACCCCGACCACCACTGCCTCCAGACCACCACCCCATCAGGCCGAGCACCCCATGGCAAGAGATCACCACCAAAAGCCACAAAACATCACATATGCTCAATCTAGCCTAGTTTTGTTCCAACCACCTCCACCTTCCTTTTGCCACCACTTCCACCACCACCAGCCAAGATCTGACCACCACCCTCTACCATATCATCCACCACCATTTGGACATCAGGTCATGCCCATATAGCCTCTGGCCGAACCATATATAGCATAGAAATGTTGATGTTGCCTTGTAGTGATTCTATGTTGCATCTATAATTATCCACACCAAAAAAACACAACCTAGGCCGACCCTATAGGGACCCAAACCAGACCCAAATCCATGCCTTGGCTGTGCTATTTCAGTTCATAACTGAAGTATGTGAAGTTGAGAACAAGTGCAAAGCATTTGTCTTTGTTTTGGGCTTTGATTTCTAATGTTGTTTGGTGTTGTGTTGCTTTGGAACTTATATATATTTATATTGTTTTGTTTAATGTAGTCAAGGAAATTAATCTTTGGCTCTCCCATTCCCAAATCATATTCGAGTTTTCGTGCCTTCATAATTTTTGTGTTGTGTGCTTTGGTTGTCATCTCCAGCTTAAACAAGTGAGTAATTCTCACCAGACGATGTGTACTTATATAACTAGTAAACTGACACCATTTGAATCTGTAAAAATATATCATCCTGTTATAACTGTTATATTATGATCATATAATTCTCACCCCTGTTATTACACCTGTTATATCATCAGTTACTTTTATATAATGCTATTCTGTTCATTCATATCTGTTTATCACACTGCAAGTTCCCTGTTAGTATAGAAATCACCATGGGTTGAAATGATACATACCCGAACGGACTTTAGAATAGGGAAAAATCGTCATAGGCTGAAATGATAGGCCTGAACAGTTTTTATTTATTTTTATTTAACTTGGGATTACGGGTTTGAAATGATAGAACCCGGTTTTTCTTTGTAAATTACGGAATGAAATGATATATATCCATATCACTAGACCTAGGCTAGAAAATTTTATACAGACCCGTGGTTTATATATTTTTCTGAAATTTTTAAAATATTTTAAAAATGTAAATATTATGATATTTTGATTTAAATTTTATTAAAATGATTTCTATAAAATATTAGTGATTTTCTACAAATTAAATAAGTGAATTAAGTAAATGGTGAAGTAGAATTTGAAATATAAGTAAATTTTGGAATTTATGATTTTGTTTATAAATGGAATTTATGTAAAGTAAGAAAATATGACAAATTTGATTTAAAAGATGAATTTAATGATTTTTATTAAGTAATAATAATTTTTAAAAGTGTTAATGGTTTTGTATAAATTAAAATATGTAATAAATGAATGTTTAAGTTGAATTTTTTTGAAATATAACTTAAATTGGGAAAATGTGAATTTTTTTAAAAGTGAAATTTTAATTAAGTAAAATAAATGGAAATAAGTTATATTTTATAAATTTAAACTTAGTTGTTAAGATAAGAATTTAATTAAAGAAATGAAAATTTAATTGTTATTTAATTTGATTTTTGTATGGAAATTTGACTTTATAAAATCATAGAAATAAGGGTATATAAATGATTGTTTAAAGTGTGAAAATATATGATTTTATAAGTTAAAAGGATTTATATTAAAAGTTAATTGTTTGTGAAATCATAATAAAAACTCTGAATTTGATTTGACAGCATTTTTGAAATATAATGTAAAGATATTACAACATTGGTAAATGTTGTAGTTGTTTTAAATGAACCATATAGCAAATTTGAACTATGGGTTATTATAGCACTTTGTTAGTGCTATAGTTGTTAAATTTAACTAAAATTTTAACTGAAACTAAATTAAAATATTATAGCATTTTAAATGCTGTCTTTTGTTAATGAACTGTTTTAAAACATAACATTTCGTAGCATTTCCTAAGTGCTGCGAAAGTTGAATTTTCATTGTTTTAATAAACTTAAATGGATAAATGATCTTGGAAAAGATTAAATTTTTGGCAATTAAATATTTGATTATTAGATATAATGAATTGACTTCAATGATTTAAAATGGAAAGGTGGATTCGAAATATAACTATCTTGAAAGATGAAATTTAAATGGGAATTAAATTTAAATAAAATGAATGATATTTTGAAATGTTGAATATTTAAGCTTTGAAATATACTAAGGATTGAATATTTTATTTTGTGGATTAAATCTATATTTGAAATTGATAAGATTTGAAATGGTTTGTTGGTAAACTGAAATTGAAATTAAACTGATGGTTTGAGTTGAATTAAATTGAAATTTTGAAATTTGGTTTTGATTTAATAAATTGGTGAATGTAAAGAATTAAAGGATGATTTCAAATATTTTAATTTCTAAATAATTATAACTTTGAATGTATAAACTATTTTGAAAGTGAATATATGTTTGAAATAGAAATGATATTAGGTCTGAAATGAATAAATCTTTGAAATAAAATGGTTTGGTTTCGAGGTATAAACTGATTTGAAATGAAGTTTTGGAAAGATATGATATTTTGATATATTGAAATGATTTGAAATGAAGTTTTGAAATGATATGTTATTTTAAATGTATTGAAATGGTTTGGAATTGATTTAATCTTCATTTTGATAAAGATTTGGATTTGAAATGATATTCTATTTTGAAGTATAAAATATTATTTTAAAATTATAACCACGGGTTATAATAACGATTGGTTGTTAAAGAGACCAGGATCGGATATGGACATACTCTCTGTCGATACCGAAAACCACTTTGACAACTGTGTGCACGGTGGAGTTTCCAGAATGAAGAAGGATGGTGGCGACGATCCTAAGGTATATACGTGGACCAAACTCCCGTGAGTTGGCATAAGGTGGCTAAAACATGAGCGATTGACGGACCAAGGAGGTAGCACCTCTGATCGGACACACTTCTTCGATACCATTCTATTACTTGTGATTGATTTGGTGCGCACCCTTGATTTGGGAGTGTTGTTCGAGGTGGGCGGTAGTGGCTGTTATGCGTCACCACCAGTCCGGATGCGTAATTGGTATATCTACCCTAGTATTGCCTAGTTGTGTCGTGTCACCTACCATATCGAGCTTTACTACGAGTTTGAATTTCTCCCGTAGCCTGTGGAGTATCGAGGATAGCCCCCATTTTGGGAGTATGCTAATACTGGATAGACTACTAGGACTATTACGTGTTAGGGTGAGTTCAGATTAAATGTAAAGCCCTAATGCTATTTTAAAGTATGTTTATTTTATGATTAGACATTATTATAATAGCGAATATTACTACATTGTAGATAGTTTAACGGATCCTTAAAGAATTGGCGATCCCAAGCATTCTTTAAGTTACTTGTACCTTATTACAGTTCACTTGAGTTGGTTTACATTATATAAGTATATATTATCCTGACTCGAGTGTTTGTATTTTTATTTACGCTCGGGTCAGCCTGAGTTATTCACAGATTTGGATTTCCACTCTCTTGGAGATTTGAATCGCCGGAGATTATCTTCTTGTCTTGTCCTATCTATTTCAGTTCCGTTTTTTACTGTAACGACCCAGAATTTCAGTCATTTGAAATTCAGATATTTAATTGATTTTAAATATTGACAAGTAAGATTTGTAAGTCAAATAGATTTCTATTTCGAATATAGTGATTTAATTGTTAATTAAATCGATAATTTAATATCTGGAATTCCAGAAATAATTGAAAATTGCGTTTATTGTGAATAAAAATGATTTATAAAATTATATTAAATCATATTGGAGTTATAATGACGTTATAGAACTTTTAAAATTGAATTAAAAGTTAATTTGTGAAAATTGAATATTTTAGTATTTAATTGACGAGTGAAAGTAGTCATTTTTCAAACAGTCTCGGATTTCGTCGAAACTAGTTTCATCGGATCCGTAATGTTATATTATTGTAAGATTTCAAATTTCGTGTCAATCAGAGTTGTCGTTTGTCCGGGGCAAGGCAAAACGCATAGAAATCGTTTTAAATCGATTTGATTTAAATTTGATCGTTTATTTCCATAACTCTCACATACGACCGAATTAGCTTCCGAAACACGTTCCATTGTGTCCGGAACGCGGGTAAAACCTTATGAACGCCAGACGGCACGTGTGATTTGGAGATCATTTGAAAAAGTCATTTTGAAATGAATTTAATATTATTTATATATGTATATATATACGTTTACAAGAGCTGAAACCCTCATTCTTTCTTTAGCCGCCACTTTTGTTTTCAATGGCTGAGAATCATCGAAACTTCCTCCTCCTTTTTCTTCAAATCCGTTAGCAATTATGAGAAATCTCCAACTAGAAAAATGTCAAGCTCAACGTGATCTTCAAATCCAACGGTTGTTTTGCATTCTCGTCGATTGTAGGGGAAGCAAGGAGCGGCCGTTCGTCTCGCGTTTCAGTGCGAGTTCATCATTGATGGCAAGACCGAGTTCAACGCCAGTCGAGGCGTGGGTGCACGTGGGTGAGAGCTTCATGATGGCGGCATCTGATCGTACTCTTAGCGATCGATGGAGGAGCGGGGTGGAACCCTAGTTCGTGAATGATGGGTTCTTCTTGAGTATGCATATGCCTGGGAGTGAACGTGAGGAAGAAAGCATATGATCGGCCTAGATTTTCTTGTTCAAAAGTCAACGGCAGATCTGAGGTTGTAATATAAAAAAAAGAATTGTTTTTATAAATTCGTATAACGTTTAAAAGGTCATAACTTTTGCATACGTTGTCGAAATTCGACGAAACAGGAAGCGCCGGAATCGCAGCATCGCGTTCTACGCTACAGCGTAGATCTAGGCGCGTTTGGGGAAAGCAATAATTTTGGATTAAATCGAACGGTTCGACTTAATTTAAAATTTAAACGTTCGACAAACTCAAGGTGAGAACTTCTCACTCAATCGAATATTTGTTTCGATTTAAATTTTAAATAGTTGAGATTTAAAACTGTTGATAGTGTTGATTGTGTGGATTGGATGATAATTGCTATCTGTTGTGTTAAATAGACCCTATACGCCGTATATTAAGCGGAGGTTATTTATTAAAAACATATACCGCGATAATTCCATATTGAAGTGGAATTGGTATTATATATGTATTTGGAGTTGATTTCCCGCATTATATAGCGGATGAGACCCTATTGGGCCGCATAATAGCGGATAATATTTATAAATCCCATATACCGCGATATTTCACTTCGAAGTGGAATTGGTATTGTGCTAACATCTGTGGATGCAGGGAAACAGATTGGAGGGATCCAACTGGATTCCTCGAACATTTGAATTTGTTTCATATGTATAATCTCCGTGTGATTATATTTGTGAATTGGAATAGTTGAAGGCTAAAATTTAGTCGAATATACTTTTGGTATCGTTGGATACCAGAAATAAATAAAATTGGATTTTTGGATTTTAAGTTGAAAATTTATTATGAAAATTATTTTTGAGGATTGGATAAATTTAAAAGAAGTTTTAAAAAGATAAAAGTTTAGTTTTGGACTATATTGAATTAAATTCCAAATTTTGGCAAATTTCATTGAGAGGAATCAGCAAAGAAAAGAAAAACGGGTTGGGAAAAAGCCTTAATAAATGGATTTCAGAAATATTATTTATAAATTGAAGAATTTATTTAAAATTGGTTTTAAATAGATTTGAAGAGATAAAGAAATTTATTTTAAAAAAGGAAATAACTTTGGAAATTTATCTGACTTTGAATTAATCAGATAATTAAACTAATCCTACTTATGGATGTTTGGATTATATTGGATGTTGAATTGTTTGACATTTCTGGTATGTGATGCTTTGTGATATATCTAGATTTGTGTTGTGATATGTGATTTGTTTATCTGTGATATATATATATATATATATATATATATATATATATATCTATGATCTGTGAATGAAAGATAAGCGTTATAGTTTATACCGCTTATCAATTATATTGTTATATTTGATCTGTGATTGTTGAATGTTGTTGCACTATTGTGTTAAACCGTGGACTACACAATACACACACAAATGTGGATTTCACGTGGAAATCGATTAAGTCACAGATTTTTATTAATTTTGGAAATTGAATTTTTGAATCCAAAATAGTTTTGGAAATTGGAATTGAAAGTTTTTGAAAACGAGTTTCAAAAATAAGAGTTATTTTAAATAACTTAATAAAGATTGGAATTTAAATAATTTGATTTAAATTTTGAATTCAATACTTAAAATTGAATTCGATGATTTGGGAATTTTGGTTTAAAATATTTTACAAGTGTAAAAGGTGTTTATATGGGTTTTAACTATTTAAAATATGGTTTTGGAAAATTTAAATTTAAATCCAAGATTTGTACTTGGATGGCTTTAACCTGTGTAATTGTAACCAGTTTTTCCCAAAACGAAAACTATCCATTTTCAGATAATAATAATGGCTTTCATAAAGTGAAAAGATTTCCAATTTGTATCGAAACATTTCAAGTTGAAATAAAATTGTAAATGGTTTGGAAAAACTATGAATTAACTTTTGTGAAGATGATTAAATCTTGTTTTGAAATCAAAGTGTATTTTAAAAGGTGTATCTTTTATATTATAAAAGACTTGAATTGTGAATAGTTTTGAAAGCTATAAATTAAATCTTAATTTAAAGATTTAATGGGTTAATCCAATTGAAAAGGAAATTGATTTGGAAATCTGTGAATGAATCTTTGTGAAATTGGGTAACTTTGTGAAGTAAATCTTTTTGTTTAAAGATTTAAAATGGTAATTTGTTTAAACCATTTAAAGGAAAGGATTTGGGTAATAAGTTGTGACTTAATTGAAATCCCTATATCCATATGTTTTAAATATTGTGCTCACTATTTGGGTTAGCCGGGAAAAGACCTTTGTGTCATATAACCCATTCCGAATAAGTGATACGACGATATGGATCGTATTGAAGACCGGTGTAAAGACCGGGTATTTTCGAAAATGAAAGGACAACCTGTCGAATGTCTCTGCACCGAGTTGCTCCGGTATAGAGATTTATATCACTCTTCTTGTGATGGGAAGTCCGGACGTGATTAGTGAATATCCGGATTGCAAGGGCTTCTTTGGAAGTGCCTTCGGTTCCGTTCGATCCTGGAACGGACTTGTATGGATGTGTGTCTGACATTACACTTTGAGATGTAAAGCTGGTTTCTATCATATACATTTCTGTTGGTGGCGGAGAATTTATTCTTTGAGCTTAACACCCTTCTCTGAAACGTACGAGCTCAGAGGTTATGTATGATGGTTACTAGTGATACATTCCCAATTTGGTAATGTGGCATACGAAGTGTTGTTGATCATTTGTTGATCAAAGCGTGGCTTTGTGAAAAAGCGTGGCTTTGTGAAAAAGCGTGGCTTTGTGAAAAAGCGTGGCTTTATGAAAAAGCGTGGCTTTGTGAAAAAGCGTGGCTTTGTGAAAAAGCGTAGCTTTGTGGATGAGACATCGTCGAGCCTCGCAACCCGGTAATGGTCGAAACAGGAATGTTGCGACAAGGTTGTTAGGGGTCGCGCCCCTAGGGTATGTCATTTCCTTCTGGAAAAAAGGTGATATCATTGTATGGAGCCCAGATATTTTACCTATGTTAATGCTGCAAATTTATTATACTTTGTGGTTGTTGCTTTGTGGTTGAGGATCCTCGGATAAAGGTCGGTAATGACCGGGGGATGGCATAGCTCATGTGTTAGCTACCTAGTTACAGCTGTATAGCGTGAGGTAGCGTCGGCCTTGTGTTTGCAGAGAGCAGGTTGACTCTCGGGGCGTCTTTCCAAAGGCATTTCCATTTCGGTGTAAGGAAGTTCCTTAGCCTGACCATTTGTTGGAAATCCAAAGAAACAATACGAACCTTGTACGGTTTTAGTTGTATAACCTGCTATGGAATGTGGCGGTAACCTGCTATTGAACATAGTCGCTATAGTAGGCATACAATAATGGTTGTATATTGGCTAAGATTGATATTATACTTTCGAAATGTTTTATGCACTATGCACTAATAATAATATCAAATCAAAGGATTTTGCGCAGTAAGCATGTTTGACTATCATAAGAAGAAATCTCCTTCAATTCTGCATTTGCATTGTGTGTGTGGCGGGAGGTCTTATGGTAGTTTCATTTTCTAAAAGCATTGCGGATACTTTCCACTTTCTTTGTTGTTGTTTTAAAGATAATAACTGTTTTAGTTCTCACACCAGTCACCATGACTGACCTGGAGTTTATTGTTTCCTTCTTAAACTCTGGGTGCCCACCAATTTCCACACGGGCAGTCTAGAGTCAGGTTATCAGGTCATTCTGGATTCAGGAGATGTTGTGGAGCTTAGTGGCGAGCTAGATGGGGAGACGTATCACTTGTATATGATATTATTTATTCCGCTGTGTATTCTGTATGAGGACAAGTTTATATAACTGTCCAGTGTTGTGTTGTGTTGTATATTGTTGTTGTAAACTCTGATGATGATGTAATGTATAAATGATATAGTTCTTTGATTTAAAAGATTATTCATTTATCTATTATATGTTGTTCCGCTGCGAATGTGAGATTCTGATATTGTTTCTGTTTCTGTGTTTTATGTTCTCTTTTTCTTCTGTCTTCTTCTACCTCTTCTTTTCTCTATAACAATTCGATTTTTCGGCATTCGATTGCTCGGCGGTTGATACAGTGAACGTATTAATGTCGATTTTCGAAAGTCGAAAATCTCGAGATCTTACATGTGGTATCAGAGCATATGGTTAAGCGATAACCTTGGCTCTGTTGGGAATTACTCATTAGAGATAGAGTCAGTAGTACTCTAGAATGAGTGTGAGTGTAATAATAGATATGAGCGCGTATTTAATAGTGAATATAAAATTGTTTGGTACTGTGATGATTGGTTTGTTGAGTGGTATATGGGTTCTGGTCGGTATAATCTGTACAACTCTATCGATAAGGATCTCTAAACACTCGAACAGAACGATTCGACACGATATTGTTTTAAAATAGGGTAAATGAAATAATTTTACCCAAAACTATTTTCGTAGATAAAGGAAATAATCTTTGTAAATTATTATAGTATATATGACTGCTTGGTTGTTTGGAAGTGATAACATTAGATTATTATCATTAAAGTTGAAATGGAAATTGAAATCGTAACTCCAAAGTTAAGAAATAAATTCACATACAATTGGAATTTGAGAATATAAATTATAAACGTGATTTGTAATTTGAAATGAAATTTCAGATAAATGTTTTGAAAAGAATTCAGAATTATTGGAGATTTGGAAAAGTTTAAATTCCTTTTGAGTTTGGAAATGAATTTCAAAGGTTTTAGAAAAGTGTTTTGAAGGGATGAAAGCTCTAAACTCTTTCAGGTCGCTGGAAAATAATTCCGATGATGATCGCGACATCACCGGTGTTCATTTTCGGGTTTCCAAAAGAGGAATTGCTGCCAAATTGTTTTTAATGGAAGTTGTTGAAAACTGGGTTTGGTTTTGGAAATTCAAAAGATAATTTGAATTGATTTCAAAAATGGTTTTGAAATAATGGAAAAACTCTGGAATCTGATAAAAATAGTGATGGAATGAAATTTATTAAGGTAGAAAATAAATTCGTGAACAAGTAAATTAATTTACAATTGCAAGTAAATGAAATTGAAAACTGAATGTTGGAATTCATTTTAAATTTGTAAGTAAATGAAAAATTAGTCAAGTGGACTAAGTATTGAAAAAAATTAGTAAGTGAAACTAATTGAGGAATGACAAATTTAATATGGTTTAAAATGAATTTAATTCAATAATTATATATGAAAGATAAATTGAATTATATGGAATTTGAAATCCAGTTTAAATATAAGTGTTAAACCAAATGTGAAGTAAAGTAAAGTAAATTTAATAAATTTGGTTGTGTTGAATATACGTGGGTTGTTATATGATTGTTGGTTGATTTTATATAGTATAATTCATTAAGTATTAATGAAATTGAATTGAAAGCTATGTGATGGAATTTGAATTGAAAGTGAACCAACTTGAATTTAAATTAGTGAATGTAAACTAATTGAAAATGAATGATTGAATGTCGTTGTATATGAATTGGTTGTAAATAATTACAAGTGATGTCGAAATTATATAAGTTGCTTATAAACCTTGTTTAGTATGCATTTCTTTTAATATGCATATGTTGTAGTTGTTCAAAAGAGTAAATTGTTAATAACTTTATATATATGTCACTTACGTGTTTGAATTGAGTAAGTACAGGTGCCATGGCTGCCGTTCGGCTGATTTGGTTGCGCTAAAATGCTTAATTAATAACTGCTTTGCTTAAAAATGCTAAAAGGTACGCCTACGCAATAAAAATAGGAAATATGAACTGTTTTTCTGCTTTTCCGACCGTGTGGGTCGATGTATATATATTTATGTCTATTGTGATCCTACTATGACCGAACCGCGCAAAGGAGTCTATGGCGAATTTTTCCGAAAATTTAAGGCGTTCAAAAATTTTGAAAAAAAAAATTGGAAAATTTTTGTTAACGGAAAATTGATTTCCAAATTGTAATGAAAGAGTAGGAATTGAACTAGAAGATGGAAACCATTGTTTTGGTTGAAGTTAAAGGTTTTGAAAAAGGTGAATATAAAATTTTTACTAAGTGGATTTTTGAAAAGTTAAAGGATTTGGGCATTTTTCTTACTTTGCAATTTCGAGGACGAAATTCTTTTAAGGGGGGAAGTTTGTAACGACCCAGAATTTCAGTCATTTGAAATTCAGATATTTAATTGATTTTAAATATTGACTAGTAAGATTTGTAAGTCAAATAGATTTCTATTTCGAATATAGTGATTTAATTGTTAATTAAATCGATAATTTAATATCTGTAATTCCAGAAATAATTGAAAATTGGGTTTAATGTGAATAAAAATGATTTATAAAGTTATATTAAATCATATTGGAGTTATAATGACGTTATAGAACTTTTAAAATTGAATTAAAAGTTAATTTGTGAAAATTGAATATTTTAGTATTTAATTGACGAGTGAAAATAGTCATTTTTCAAACATTTTCGGATTTCGACGAAACTAGTTTCATCGGATCCGTAATGTTATATTATTGTAAGATTTCAAATTTCGTGTCAATCGGAGGTGACGTTTGTCCGGGGCAAGGCAAAACGCATAGAAATCGTTTTAAATCGATTTGATTTAAATTTGATCGTTTATTTCCGTAACTCTCACATACGACCGAATTAGCTTCCGAAACACGTTCCATTGTGTCCGGAACGTGGGTAAAACCGTATAATTGCCAAACGGCACGTGTGATTTGGAGATCGTTTGAAAAAGTCATTTTGAAATGAATTTAATATTATTTATATACGTATATATATACGTTTACAAGAGCTGAAACCTTCATTCTTTCTTCAGCCGCTACTTTTGTTTTCAATGGCCGAGAATCATCGAAACTTCCTCCTCCTTTTTCTTCAAATCCGTTAGCAATTACGAGAAATCTCCAACTGGAAAAATGTCAAGCTCAACGTGATCTTCAAATCCAACGGTTGTTTTGCATTCTCGTCGACTGTAGGGGAAGCAAGGAGCGGCTGTTCGTCTCGCGTTTGAGTGTGATTTCATCATTGATGCACGACCGAGTTCAATGCCAGTCGAGGCGTGGGTGCACGTGGGTGAGAGCTTCATGATGGCGGCATCTGATCGTACTCTCAACAATCGATGGAGGAGCGGGGTGGAACCCTAGTTCGTGAATGATGGGTTCTTCTTGCGTACACATATGCCTGGGAGTGAATGTGAGGAAGAAAGCATACGATCGGCCTGGATTTTCTTGCTCAAAAGTCAACGGCAGATCTGAGGTTGTAACATATATAAAAAAAAGAATTGTTTTTATAAATTCGTATAACGTTTATAAGGTCATAACTTTTGCATACGTTGTCGAAATTCGACAAAACAGGAAGCGCCGGAATCGCAGTGTAGATCTGGGCGCGTTTGGGGCAAGCGAGGATTTTGGATTAAATCGAACGGTTCGATTTAATTTAAAATTTAAACGTTCGACGAACTCAAGGTGAGAACTTCTCACTCAATCGAATATTTGTTTCGATTTAAATTTTAAATTGTTGAGATTTAAAATTGTTGATAGTGTTGATTGTGTGGATTGGATGATAATTGCTATCTGTTGTGTTAAATAGACCCTATACGCCGTATATTAAGCGGAGGTTATTTATTAAAAACATATACCGCGATAATTCCATATTGAAGCGGAATTGGTATTATATATGTATTTGGAGTTGATTTCCCGCATTATATAGCGGATGAGACCCTATTGCGCCGCATAATAGCGGATAATATTTATAAATCCCATATATCGCGATATTTCACTTCGAAGTGGAATTGGTATTGTGCTAACATCTGTGGATGTAGGGAAACAGGTTGGAGGGATCCAACTGGATTCCTCAAACATTTGAATTTGTTTCATATGTTGTGTGTTGATTATTTATAATCTCTGTGTGATTATATTTGTGAATTGGAATTGTTGAAGGCTAAAATTTAGCCGAATATACTTTTGGTATCGTTGGATACCAGACATAAATAAAATTGGATTTTTGGATTTTAAGTTTAAAATTTATTGTGAAAATTATTTTTGAGGATTGGATAAATTTAAAAGGAGTTTTAAAAAGATAAAAGTTTATTTTTGGACTATATTGAATTAAATTCCAAATTTTGGGAAAAAGCCTTAATAAATGGATTTCGGAAATATTATTTATAAATTGAAGAATTTATTTAAAATTGGTTTTAAATAGATTTGAAGAGATAACGAAATTTATTTTTAAAAAGGAAATAACTTTGGAAATTTATCTGACTTTGAATTAATCAGATAATTAAATTAATCCTACTTATGGATGTTTGGATTATATTGGATGTTGAATTGTTTGACATCTCTGGTATGTGATGCTTTGTGATATATCTAGATTTGTGTTATGATCTGTGATTTGTTTATCTGTGATATATATATATATATATATATATATATATATATATATATATCTGTGATCTGTGAATGAAAGATAAGCGTTATAGTTTATACCGCTTATCAATTATATTGTTATATTTGATCTGTGATGGTTGAATGTTGTTGCACTATTGTGTTAAACCGTGGACTACACAATACACACACAAATGTGGATTTCACGTGGAAATCGGTTAAGTCATAGATTTTTATCAATTTTGGAAATTGAATTTTTGAATCCAAAATAGTTTTGGAAATTGGAATTGAAAGTTTTTGAAAATGGGTTTCAAAAATAAGAGTTATTTTAAATAACTTAATAAAGATTGGAATTTAAATCATTTGATTTAAATTTTGAATTCAATACTTAAAATTGAATTCGATGATTTGGGAAATTTGGTTTAAAAGATTTTACAAGTGTAAAAGGTATTTATATGGGTTTTAACTATTTAAAATATGGTTTTTGAAAATTTAAATTTGAATCCAAGATTTGTACTTGGATGGCTTTAACCTGTGTAATTGTAACCAGTTTTTCCCAAAATGAAAACTATCCGTTTTCAGATAATAATAATGGCTTTCATAAAGTGAAAAGATTTCCAATTTGTATCGAAACATTTCAAGTTGAAATAAAATTGTAAATGGTTTGGAAAAACTATGAATTAACTTTTGTGAAGATGATTAAATCTTGTTTTGAAATCAAAGTGTATTTTAAAAGTTGTATCTTTTATATTATAAAAGACTTGAATTGTGAATAGTTTTGAAAGCTATAAATTAAATCTTAATTTAAAGATTTAATGGGTTAATCCAATTGAAATGGAAATTGATTTGGAAATCTATGAATGAATCTTTGTGAAATTGGGTAACTTTGTGAAGTAAATCTTTTTGTTTAAAGATTTAAAATGGTAATTTGTTTAAACCATTTAAAGGATAGGATTTGGGTAATAAGTTGTGACTTAATTGAAATCCCTATATCCATATGTTTTAAATATTGTGCTCACTATTCGGGTTAGCCGGGAAAAGACCTTTATGTCCTATAACCCATTCCGAATAAGTGATACGTCGATATGGATCGTATTGAAGACCGGTGTGAAGACCGAGTATTTTCGAAAATGAAAGGACAACCTGTCGAATGTCTCTGCACTGAGTTGCTCCGGTATAGAGATTTATATCACTCTTCTTGTGATGGGAAGTCCGGACATGATTAGTGAATATCCGGATTGCAAGGGCTACTTTGGAAGTGCCTTCGGTTTCGTTCGATCCTGGAACGGACTTGTATGGATGTGTGTCTAACATTACACTTTGAGATGTAAAGCTGGTTTCTATCAAATACATTTCAGTTGGTGGCGGAGAATCTATTCTCTTAGCTTAACACCCTTCTCTGAGACGTACGAGCTCAGAGGTTATGTAGTTGATGGTTACTAGTGATACATTCCCAATTTGGTAATGTGGCATACGAAGTGCTATTGATCATTTGTTGATCAAAGCGTGGCTTTGTGAAAAAGCGTGGCTTTGTGAAAACGCGTGGCTTTGTGAAAAAGCGTTGCTTTGTGAAAAAGCGTAGCTTTGTGGATGAGACTTCGTCGAGCCTCACAACTCAGTAATGGTCGAAACAGGAATGTTGCGGTAAGGTTGTTAGGGGTCGCGCCCCTAGGGTATGTCATTTCCTTCTGGATAAAAGGTGATATCATGGTATGGAGCCCAGATATTTTACCTATGTTGATGCTGCAAATTTATTATACTTTGTGGTTGTTGCTTTGTGGTTGAGGATCCTCGGATAAAGGTCGGTAACCACCGAGGGATGGCATAGCTCGTGTGTTAGCTACCTAGTTGCAGCTATATAGCGTGAGGTAGCGTCGGCCTTGTGTTTGCAGAGATCAGGTTGACTCTCGGGGCGTCTTTCCAGAGGCGTTTCCATTTCGGTGTAAGGAAGTTCCTTAGCCTGACCATTTGTTGGAAATCCAAAGAAACAATACGAACCTTGTACGGTTTTAGTTGTATAACCTGCTATGGAATGTGGTGGTAACCTGCTATTGAACATAGTAGCGATAGTAGGCATACAATAATGGTTGTATGTTGGCTAAGATTGATATTATACTTTCGAAATGTTTTCTGCACTATGCACTAATAATAATATCAAATCAAATAATTTTGCGTAGTAAGCATGTTTGACTATCATAAGAAGAAATCTCCTCCAATTCTGCGTTTGCATTGTGTGTGTGGCGAGAGGTCTTATGGTAGTTTCATTTTCCAATAGCATTGCGGATATTTTCCACTTTCTTTGTTGTTGTTGTTTTAAAGATAATAACTGTTTTAGTTCTCACACAAGTCACCATGACTGACTGGAGTTTATTGTTTCCTTCCTAAACTCTGGGTGCCCACCAATTTCCACACGGGCAGTCTAGAGTCAGGTTATCAGGTCATTCTGGATTCAGGAGATGTTGTGGAGCTCAGTGGCGAGCTGGATGGCGAGACGTATCACTTGTATATGATATTATTTATTCCGATGTGTATTCTGTATGTGGACAAGTTTATATAACTGTCCAGTGTTGTGTTGTATATTGTTGTTGTAAACTCTAATGATGATGTAATGTATAAAATGATATAGTTCTTTGATTTAAAAGATTATTCATTTATCTATTATATGTTGTTCCGCTGCGAATGTGAGATTCTGATATTGTTTGTGTTTCTGTGTTTTCTGTTCTCTTTTTCTTCTGTCTTCTTCTACCTCTTCTTTTTCTCTATAACAATTCGGTTTTCCGACATTCGATTGCTCGGCAGTTGATACAGTGAACGTATTAATGTCGATTTTCGGAAGTCGAAAATCTCGAGATGTTACATGTGGTATCAGAGCATATGGTTAAGCGATAACCTTGGCTCTGTTGGGAATTACTCATTAGAGATAGAGTCAGTAGTACTCTAGAATGAGTGTGAGTGTAATAATAGATATGAGCGCATATTTGTTAGTGAATATAAAATTGTTTGGTACTGTGATGATTGGTTTGTTGAGTGGTATATGGGTTCTGGTTGGTATAGTCTATAGAACACTATCGATAAGGATCTCTAAACACTCGAACAGAATGATTCGACACGGTATTGTTTTAAAATAGGGTAAATGAAATAATTTTACCCAAAACTATTTTCGTAGATAAAGGAAATAATCTTTGTAAATTATTATAGTATATATGACTGCTTGGTTGTTTGGAAGTGATAACATTAGATTATTATCATTAAAGTTGAAAGGGAAATTGAAATCGTAACTCCAAAGTTAAGAAATAAATTCACATACAATTGGAATTTGAGAATATAAATTATAGATGTGATTTGTAATTTGAAATGAAATTTCAGATAAATGTTTTGAAAAGAATTCAGAATTATTGGAGATTTGGAAAAGTTTAAATTTCTTTTGAGTTTGGAAATGAATTTCAAAGGTTTTAGAAAAGTGTTTTGAAGGGATGAAAGCTCTAAACTCTTTTAGGTCGTTGGAAAATAATTCTGATGATGATCGCGACATCACCAGTGTTCATTTTTCTGGTTTCCAAAAGAGGAATTGCTGCCAAATTGTTTTTAATGGAAGTTGTTGAAAACTGGGTTTGGTTTTGGAAATTCTAAAGATAATTTGAATTGATTTCAAAAATGGTTTTGAAATGATGGAAAAACTCTGGAATCTGATAAAAATAGTGATGGAATGAAATTTATTAAGGTGGAAAATAAATTCATGAACAAGTAAATTAATTTACAATTGCAAGTAAATGAAATTGAAAACTGAATGTTGGAATTCATTTTAAATTTGTAAGTAAATGAAAAATTAGTCAAGTGGACTAAGTATTGAAAAAAATTAGTAAGTGAAACTAATTGAGGAATGACAAATTTAATATGGTTTAAAATGAATTTAATTCAATAATTATATATGAAAGATAAATTGAATTATATGGAATTTGAAATCCAGTTTAAATATAAGTGTTAAACCAAATGTGAAGTAAAGTAAAGTAAATTTAATAAATTTGGTTGTGTTGAATATACGTTGGTTGTTATATGATTGTTGGTTGATTTTATATAGTATAATTCATTAAGTGTTAATGAAATTGAATTGAAAGCTATGTGATGGAATTTGAATTGAAAGTGAACCAACTTGAATTTAAATTAGTGAATGTAAACTAATTGAAAATGAATGATTGAATGTCGTTGTATATGAATTGGTTGTAAATAATTACAAGTGATGTCGAAATTATATAAGTTGCTTATAAACCTTGTTTAGTATGTATTTCTTTTAATATGCATATGTTGTAGTTGTTCAAAAGAGTAAATTGTTAATAACTTTATATATATGTCACTTACGTGTTTGAATTGAGTAAGTACAGGTGCCGTGGCTACCGTTCGGCTGATTTGGTTGCGCTAAAATGCTTTATTAATAACTGCTTTGCTTAAAAATGCTAAAAGGTACACCTACGCAATAAAAATAGGAAATATGAACTGTTTTTCTGCTTTTCCGACCGTGTGGGTCGATGTATATATATTTATGTCTATTGTGAACCTACTACGATTGAACCGCGCAAAGGAGGCTATGGCAAATTTTTCTGGAAATTTAAGACGTTAGAAAAATTTGAAAAAAAAAATTTGAAAATTTTTGTTCACGAAAAATTGATTTCCAAATTGTAATGAAAGAGTAGGAATTGAACTAGAAGGTGGAAACCATTGTTTTGGTTGAAGTTAAAGGTTTTGAAAAAGGTGAATATAAAATTTTCACTAAGTGGATTTTTGAAAAGTTAATGGATTTGGGCATTTTTCTTACTTTGCAATTTTGAGGACGAAATTCTTTTAAGGGGGGAAGTTTGTAACGACCCAGAATTTCAGTCATTTGAAATTCAGATATTTAACTGATTTTAAATATTGACAAGTAAGATTTGTAAGTCAAATAGATTTCTATTTCGAATATAGTGATTTAATTGTTAATTAAATCGATAATTTAATATCTGGAATTCCAGAAATAATTGAAAATTGGGTTTAATGTGAATAAAAATGATTTATAAAGTTATATTAAATCATATTGGAGTTATAATGACGTTATAGAACTTTTAAAATTGAATTAAAAGTTAATTTGTGAAAATTGAATATTTTAGTGTTTAATTGACGAGTGAAAGTAGTCATTTTTCAAACAGTCTCGAATTTCGACGAAACTAGTTTCATTGGATCCGTAATGTTATATTATTGTAAGATTTCAAATTTCGTGTCAATCGGAGTTGTCGTTTGTCCGGGGCAAGGCAAAACGCATAGAAATCGTTTTAAATCGATTTGATTTAAATTTGATCGTTTATTTTCGTAACTCTCACATACGACTGAATTAGCTTCCGAAACACGTTCCATTGTGTCCGGAACGTGGGTAAAACCTTATGAACGCCAGACGACACGTGTGATTTGGAGATCGTTTGAAAAAGTCGTTTTGAAATGAATTTAATATTATTTATATACATTTACAAGAGCCGAAACCCTCATTCTTTCTTCAGCCACCACTTTTGTTTTCAATGGCCGAGAATCATCGAAACTTCCTCCTCCTTTTTCTTCAAATCAGTTAGCAATTACGAGAAATCTCCAACTAGAAAAATGTCAAGCTCAACGTGATCTTCAATTTCAATAGTTGTTTTGCATTCTCGTCGACTGTAGGGGAAGCAAGGAGCGGCCGTTCGTCTCGCCTTTGAGTGCGAGTTCGTCATTGATGGCACAACCGAGTTCAATGCCAGTCGAGGCGTGGGTGCACGTGGGTGAGAGCTTCATGATGGCGGCATCTGATCGTACTCTCAGCGATCGATGGAGGAGCGGGGTGGAACCCTAGTTCGTGAATGATGGGTTCTTCTTGAGTACGCATATGCCTGGGAATGAACGTGAGGAAGAAAGCATACGATTGGCCTGGATTTTCTTGTTCAAAAGTCAACGGCAGATCTGAGGTTGTAATATCAAAAAAAAGAGTTGTTTTTATAAATTCGTATAACGTTTAAAAGGTCATAACTTTTGCATACGTTGTCGAAATTCGATGAAACAGGAAGTGCCGGAATCGCAGCGTCGCATTCTACGCTGCAGCGCAAATCTGGGCGCGTTTGGGGCAAGCGAGAATTTTGGATTAAATCGAAAGGTTCGATTTAATTTAAAATTTAAACGTTCGACAAACTCAAGGTGAGAACTTCTCACTCAATCGAATATTTGTTTCGATTTAAATTTTAAATAGTTGAGATTTAAAATTATTGATAGTGTTGATTGTGTGGATTGGATGATAATTGCTATCTGTTGTGTTAAATAGACCCTATACGTCGTATATTAAGCGAAGGTTATTTATTAAAAACATATACCGCGATAATTCCATATTGAAGTGGAATTGGTATTATATATGTATTTGGAGTTGATTTCCCACATTATATAGCGGATGAGACCCTATTGGGCCGCATAATAGCGGATAATATTTATAAATCCCATATACCGCGATATTTCACTTCGAAGTGGAATTGGTATTGTGCTAACATCTGTGGATGTAGGGAAACAGGTTGGAGGGATCCAACTGGATTCCTCAAACATTTGAATTTGTTTCATATGTTGTGTTTTGATTATTTATAATCTCCGTGTGATTATATTTGTGAATTGGAATTGTTGAAGGCTAAAATTTAGCCGGATATACTTTTGGTATCGTTGGATACCAGAAATAAATAAAATTAGATTTTTGGATTTTAAGTTGAAAATTTTTTGTGAAAATTATTTTTGAGGATTGGATAAATTTAAAAGGAGTTTTAAAAAGATAAAAGTTTGTTTTTGGACTATATTGAATTAAATTCCAAATTTTGGGGAAAAGCCTTAATAAATGGATTTCGGAAATATTATTTATAAATTGAAGAATTTATTTAAAATTGGTTTTAAATAGATTTGAAGTGATAAAGAAATTTATTTGAAAAAAGGAAATAACTTTGGAAATTTATCTGACTTTGAATTAATCAAATAATTAAATTAATCCTACTTATGGATGTTTGGATTATATTGGATGTTGAATTGTTTGACATCTCTGGTATGTGATGCTTTGTGATATATCTAGATTTGTGTTATGATCTGTGATTTGTTTATCTGTGATATATATATATATATATATATATATATATATATATATCTGTGAATGAAAGATAAGCGTTATAATTTATACCGCTTATCAATTATATTGTTATATTTGATCTGTGATGGTTGAATGTTGTTGCACTATTGTGTTAAACCGTGGACTACACAATACACACACAAATGTGGATTTCACGTGGAAATCGGTTAAGTCGCAGATTTTTATCAATTTTGGAAATTGAATTTTGAATCCAAAATAGTTTTGGAAATTGGAATAGAAAGTTTTTGAAAATGAGTTTCAAAAATAAGAGTTATTTTAAATAACTTAATAAAGATTGGAATTTAAATCATTTGATTTAAATTTTGAATTCAATACTTAAAATTGAATTCGATGATTTGGGAATTTTGGTTTAAAAGATTTTACAAGTGTAAAAGGTGTTTATATGGGTTTTAACTATTTAAAATATGGTTTTGGAAAATTTAAATTTAAATCCAAGATTTGTACTTGGATGGCTTTAACCTGTGTAATTGTAACCAGTTTTTCCCAAAACAAAAACTATCCGTTTTCAGAAGATAATAATAATGGCTTTCATAAAATGAAAAGATTTCCAATTTGTATCGAAACATTTCAAGTTGAAATAAAATTGTAAATGGTTTGGAAAAACTATGAATTAACTTTTGTGAAGATGATTAAATCTTGTTTTGAAATCAAAGTGTATTTTAAAAGGTGTATCTTTTATATTATAAAAGACTTGAATTGTGAATAGTTTTGAAAGCTATAAATTAAATCTTAATATAAAGATTTAATGGGTTAATCCAATTGAAATGGAAATTGATTTGGAAATCTGTGAATGAATCTTTGTGAAATTGGGTAGAAGTAAATAGTTTTGTTTAAAGATTTAAAACGGTAATTTGTGACGCCCACCTCTATACCCACGCTAACCAAGAACACTACGATGTAGTGCTGTCAATTAGCACGGAGAATGAGGCTGTGGAGGAGCGACCATCCATGTAACTTCTTTGTGCGAGCACCGATACGTCAGATAGTATAGAATGCATATCTTTTAAGGAGGAAATCCGACATACCGATACAAACACAAAGCTATCACACGGTGGCTATATATAATCTTCGGAAACAAACATAGAAATAATCATAACATAAATCAGTCACAGACATCCATATCACAAAGGCGGAAGAAGATATGAATAAATATATAACACATGAAAGTGTACATCAGAGTAGTGTTCAGAAAGATCCACGATAATACAAAAGAATAGCATCACGTGCTATACAAAAGAATAAGTACACAACATAGAGTCTATATCTCAAAGGTGTACATCCAAAAACTACTAATCTATGTAGTTAGCCAAAAGTCAGAAATATCCTGAAGAGAAGTCAAGCAGAAGCACCTGTAACATCTCGGTCTGACCCGAGTATTATTTATAAGAAAATAATAAACGGATCAGTCTAGCTATAAATATCAGATGATATGGTACAAAGAAAAAGGCATGACATGAACATGAAATAACCATAACGACATACTACTATAAGTATGTAAATGATAATCAACAAAAGATTAACCAATATCACAAGAATCTTCTCAAAGATAAGGTAGGATATCATACCCTAAACTTGTATTCATAACAAGTCAATAACACATGAATTCACCAATGCACAAAAACTGATATCATATCAATGAAAATCATGAAAATTGGTGAAGCACAAAATTCCAGAAATCATCATCAGAAATCCAGAAAACACATAAAAAGGGGGGAGGCCTAACACATGAATGGGAGCATGAAAACTCACCTACGCGTAAACACATGACGAGAAGCTATCTCATGGAAGCTATCCATTAAATTTTCACACAGGAATGGCCCGAAGACCGTAGGGTGCTACCCTAGATATGTGATGGCGAAACATCACATAAACGGGGTATAGTCTCCCACGCAGACAAAGAGACATCGCTCAATCGCTAGTCTAAATCACAAAAATGATCGTCATGATCATAAGGAAGTGTCAATCACACCAAGCTAGTAAATATATGAGTTTAGCTTCATGTCCCATAACCACTTGCTTAACTTAAATATTTACGAACAAGCTGTAAATCTTCACTAGGAAATTGTCACAAAAAGGGTTCAATCGAACAAGTCCAAGAGCTAACCGACGAAGTGAACGCAAGCGTTTCATACCACTCGTTTTACTAAGTCGTTTAAGTCGATTTCTCATTCGAGTGAAGTAAAGGCTTGTATATACTAGTGGATTGAAAATCGGTTTGAGAAAACGAACTTTTGATATTTGAAATAGTGTTGAAATCGCTTTGATGAAAGAGTTTTGATATTTACTATTAGTATTGAAACCTTCATATATCTTTAAAGTGACAAGTCATAAAACGATTGTAGAAACAAATCAAATCACATCAATTCACGTTCGAAGACGTGAGTAAAGTTCAAAGAAGTCAATCCCAAAACCATCAAAGTAGAAATTCTGATAAATGTCTTTCAGATGAGATTGCCTACGCAGAGTAATACGGGTTCGACTTAAGAGGGTGTACGACCCAACGACTTAAAGTCGATACGACTTAGCGACTTAAGCTCAAATACGAGCTACGAGCTAAGGTCTATACGACCTAACGACTTATCTCAGTACGACCTAAGCAAGGACGAGATAGCAGAAGGCAACGACTTAACTCTTAACTCGGGGACGACCTAAGATGTTAACTCGTGGACGACTTAAGGGGTTAACTCGTGGACGACCTATGGCTTAACTCGTGAACGACTTAGCACAGGCGAACAGAAATACAAAGGCGGTGACTTTTCAACGCGCGCGACTTAAGCCCTTAACTCGCGAACGACTTAGCACATCCAGAACGACTTAAGGCCTGGAACGACTTATGCTCCGTGTGACTTTTCAACGCGAACGACTTACGACTTAGGCTTAACTCGTGGACGACTTAGCGATGGCCAGAAACGACTTAAGGCCAGAAACTCACCAAAACGCCAAAATTTGTAGTTTTTCGCCAATCCAAACCAAATGCAAACAAACATGCTAAAGTGATGAGGGATCATCCCCAACAGTCCAATGACAATTATAGGCAAGATGTGAGATCAAAAATCTCACCTTTTCACGGAATTTGATGAAGATGGAGATTTGAGAGCAAAGCAAGAACACCAACAAGCTTGAATCAATGTTCTTCACGTGAATTTGATGTTGAATCTCGGATTTGCTATAGAATTTGTGTTTGGAGTTTTAATTTCCACTTCCCACCACCATTTTTGACAAAGCTTGAAGTGTTTTGATAAAGTGAGGTAGATGGTTGGGCTGAACTAAAGGGGTGCAGTCCAAACCAAAGTCAAAGGCGGGAAAAAGTGCCGAAAAGTTCACTATCTCCAAACATATCGAAGTTTACACTCAAAAAGATCGCAAACGTCATTTTGAACTCAATGCAAGTGGTCTCGAGTCCTAATTTGACCGTATGCAAAAAGTAGCTTTTCGGACTATCATCCGGCTAACGATAAAATATTTAAATATAAAATTGATAGATATGCGGGTTGTTACATAATTTGTTTAAACCGTTTAAAGGAAAGGATTTGGGTAATAAGTTGTGACTTAATTGAAATCCCTATATCCATATTTTTTAAATATTATGCTCACTATTCGAGTTAGTCGGGAAAAGACCTTTGTGTCATATAACCCATTCTGAATAAGTGATACGACGATATGGATCGTATTGAAGACCGGGTATTTTCGAAAATGAAAGGACAACCTATCGAATGTCTCTGCACCGAGTTGCTCCGGTATAGAGATTTATATCACTCTTCTTGTGATGAGAAGTCCGGACGTGATTAGTGAATATCCGGATTGCAAGGGCTTCTTTGGAAGTGCCTTCGGTTCCATTCGATCCTGGAACGGACTTGTATGGATGTGTGTCTGACATTACACTTTGAGATGTAAAGCTGGTTTCTATCAAATACATTTCTGTTGGTGGTGGAGAATTTATTCTCTGAGCTTAACACCCTTCTCTGAGATGTATGAGCTCAGAGGTTATGTAGTTGATGGTTACTAGTGATACATTCCTAATTTGGTAATGTGGCATACGAAGTGCTGTTGATCAATTGTTGATCAAAGCGTGGCTTTGTGAAAAAGCGTGGCTTTGTGAAAAAGCGTGGCTTTGTGAAAAAGCGTGGCTTTGTGGATGAGACTTCGTCGAGCCTCACAACCCGGTAATGGTCGAAACAGGAATGTTGCAGCAAGGTTGTTAGGGGTCGCGCCCCTAGGGTATGTCATTTCCTTCTGGATAAAAGCTGATATCATGGTATGGAGCCTAGATATTTTACCTATGTTGATGCTGCAAATTTATTATACTTTGTGGTTGTTGTTTTGTGGTTGAGGATCCTCGGATAAAGGTCGGTAACGACCGGGGGATGGTATAGCTCATGTGTTAGCTACCTAGTTACAGCTGTATAGCGTGAGGTAGCGTCGGCCTTGTGTTTGCAGAGTGCAGGTTGACTCTCGGGGCGTCTTTCCAGAGGCGTTTCCATTTCGGTGTAAGGAAGTTCCTTAGCCTGACCATTTGTTGGAAATCCAAAGAAACAATACGAACCTTGTACGGTTTTAGTTGTATAACCTACTATGGAATGTGGCGGTAACCTACTATTGAACATAGTAGCTATAGTAGGCATACAATAATGGTTGTATGTTGGCTAAGATTGATATTATACTTTCGAAATGTTTTCTGCACTATGCACTAATAATAATATCAAATCAAATGATTTTGCGTAGTAAGCATGTTTGACTATCATAAGAAGAAATCTCCTCCAATTCTGCATTTGCATTGTGTGTGTGGCGGGAGGTCTTATGGTAGTTTCATTTTCCAAAAGCATTGCGGATATTTTCCACTTTCTTTGTTATTGTTGTTTTAAAGATAATAACTGTTTTAGTTCTCACACCAGTCACCATGACTGACCTGTAGTTTATTGTTTCCTTCCTAAACTCTGGGTGCCCACCAATTTCCACATGGGCAGTCTAGAGTCAGGTTATCAGGTCATTCTGGATTCAAGAGATACTGTGGAGCTCAGTGGCGAGCTGGATGGTGAGACGTATCACTTGTATATGATATTATTTATTCCGCTGTGTATTCTGTATGAGGACAAGTTTATATAACTGTCCAGTGTTGTGTTGTGTTGTATATTGTTGTTGTAAACTCTGATGATGATGTAATGTATAAAATGATATAGTTCTTTGATTTAAAAGATTATTCATTTATCTATTATATGTTGTTCCGCTGCGAATGTGAGATTCTAATATTGTTTCTGTTTCTGTGTTTTCTATTCTCTTTTTCTTCTGTCTTCTTTTACCTCTTCTTTTTCTCCATAACAATTCGGTTTTCTGGCATTCGATTGCTCGGCAGTTGATACAGTGAACGTATTAATGTCGATTTTTGGAAGTCGAAAATCTTGAGATGTTCATCTACTCAGCTTGTACTTGCTTATTTTATTGAGACTTCTGTTGTACTATATTTCTTCTGTTATATCTTATTTAACTCTGATATATTTATATAGTAGCTTCATTAACTACTATTTCTTTTACTTCCGCTGCATTATTTTACTCTATGTCTGTGATCTGTGATTATATTTATTTACTGTATATTCTGAGATTTGCCAAATTTTATTTACAACGCGGTATTTTGAGAAATTCAAGTCCGACATGTGCGGATGCGAATGGTTGAAAATATCGGGTCGTTACACTAACTAAAGTCAAACAGACAATCTCAAAATAATGATGTTACACAGTTCGCTCCACTTGAGAACACTATGAAAAATGTAGACGCTCCAATTTTATTGCAGTTAAATCATTGCATGGCGTCCATCGAACAACTATAGTTAGGTCTGAGTTAAAGCATTAGAAGTGAAACACTATTTCATGGAGAATTCGTCTCCTCGGTTATATGGGCTTAATATCATGGTCAATTATAGTCAACTAAAAATCAAAGTCTTTGACCAAAGCAAAAATGGCTAATAATAATTGTTATTATTGAACCAAGGATTTTGTGTTTGGAATTACAAAGTTGAATGTGGACAATGTTGGAGTTTTAACCAAAACCAAATTCCATAAGTCCTAATGTGATATATTTTTGACAAAAACAATTAGTGTAAACAATCATTACTACTAGGTATTGCTTATAATAAGTAAAATTGGATTTTACAGAAGATGCATAAGCAATAAATTCAGCCTAAATGTCATACCACTAGCTAAGGTGACACGTGAACGTTAATATTCAAATTGTTCGATACTAGTCGTTGCATGAATTTACATCTTTTAGTAACACAACCGTAATGAAAAATTCTCCAAAAAACCACATGATTTAATTAATTTATAGAAAGTTGTGCATTAATTAAATTAATTAATATTTAAGAAATATTAATTATTATTAATTTAGTTCTTATTTGGGAGTTTTTTGTTATTATTTGAATGCATTTACAAAAGTTATATTTACGCGTATCGATATATGATATCGATGTAATTTTGAATGGGTTTAAATAAAAGATAATTGCATGAAGTGATTTTTGGAGATTTATGTCATTTGATGGCATGTAATTTCAGCCATACAATGTGAAGAGAGAGGTGTGTAGAGAGAGAGAAATAATCAAGGTAATTAATTATGGAGTTTTAATTAAAGAATGTGAAAGGTTTCATCTTTCAATTAAAAATATTAATTCATTTCCTACAGATAATTCATTCATTCCTTCATTCACTTTTCTCTTCTCTCCTCCTGACCTTTCATGGTTAAAAATAAAATAAAATATTTCCAAAAACATTTTAACTCCAATTAAAATTCAAGCATAAAAAATAATAGAACATAAGTGGTTCATCCATCTATTGCAAGGACTGGGTGTGGATCTTGGAGATCCGAGGAGATAGCTTCATTCAAGGTGTGATATTTTTGGCTACATCTTAAGGTACTCATCCAATCTCCTTTTTATATTTGTTATACCTTATTAGAATAATTCATATCCCTTGTGTATGCATCTTATCATGATATTATATTATGCCTTACCAACATAGCTTAGATTTAATTTCTTATACAATGAATTATATGTGCATAAGTTCTTTAATCTATTTCCTACTATTTTTAGAAATTAAAGTATGAATAAAAAAGGAATTATTTTTGAAACTAATTGTTGTATATATTTAAATTAAATGTATTGTTTAGATCTTAACCATACTTGAAATTACTTCATGAAATAGTATGAAAGCTTCACATATAATTTAGTTATTTTGATTATCAATTATTATGGTTGTTATTTACATTATTTCAATTCAAAATTAAAAAGGGTTATAGTGTAAAATCATAAATTTAAAGTTGAATCCTTTCTTAGTCAAAGCTAGTTTTCTTGTTGTTGATTTTAAATAGCAAACACATGAAATTGTATGCTTTACATGTGTATGTTATTTTGAATTCTAATATTTTTTATTATTATGTTCACACACAGACACATTTATAGTTTCGGTTCAAATTTTATAATAAGACTTTTATGTAAAGTTACAGAACTAATATTGAACCCTTTCTCAAGTTAAATTTTATTTCAATTGTTAGAATTAGATTTCAAAACATGTAAGTAATTTAAAACAATTTAATGTGTGTATACATATATATACATACATACATATACATATATATACGCACATGTATAAGTTCAATTATTATTTTATATAACATAAAGTAAAACTATACATGCATATATTTGCATACAAGTTTAAAATGTTTTGAAAACAAGCTAAATAAAAATTAAAAGAATGCCAAAAGATTTCCTTCCTTACCTCTCGTTAATTTTCTTATACATGCCTTTTAGTCATTCTTTTGATGTCACTTAAATACACCATTACCCACTGATAATTTGATTCCTTTTAGTCAAATCTATTTATTTATGTAATTTTTGTTATTTATTTCACATAATGTATAAGTAGACTTTGATATACACACAGACACACACACATGTGGATATGTGTGTGTGTGTATGCATGTATAAACTTTCAAATTCAAGTTTAAAATGATATGTGAAAATCATTGCTCGTATAAATTGACAATGTATATGTTGTTGATGCAAATCCCAACATCAATATGCGTATACATTAACTATATACACATTATGTTATGTTGTACTTGCACTATTCATACATTAATGTATTTGATACGCTCGCTATAATATGTATGGTATAAATTAAATCAAAAATTCATTTTTAAACAATTTGAATAAATAAGATTTTATTTAATAGATTGAATCTGATATTTGTTTAGACTTCATAAGCCCAATAGATCTAAAGTAGAATTATTTTTTTGAAATTTACCTATTTCCTCGCTTTCGACCGACACGGTTCCAACAGGTTCCTTATTCTCGTCATCTGAGGATGCCTTATCCCTAGCATTGCGGGCTCTGTTGAGCTATTAATGGAGGACGTGCGTTCCTTCACCTCCTCCAAGACTGTGCCGACTTCATTCAAAGACTGCGTTGCCATACCATCAAAGTCTAAGTCATCACAGCTCTGAAGACTACAATGTCTTTCACTTACAAGCCAGCTTAACCATCACCCAGAATTAATGTCGCCACCTCATAAATATCTGCTTCAACGCCTTCCTAGGACTAGTGTCGATACTATCTTCATATCCATATCATCATCTTCCTAAAGTCTATATATCTTCAATTAAGGAACAACACAAACATTAAATAAGGACTTCATCACCGTGTTCAAGAGAAACTATACTAACCAAGAACAAATACAGAAGCGACAACATCATAAGCTAGCAAAGCGCAGTCTTTAAAACAAAACCAGAGGTTAACCTCTCAAGGCGACAAAGTTCGAATTTCCTGCCTAACTTCAAATTCGAAATTTCCGCCTTCAACAAAATATTCCGACCTAATGATTTTTCTCTTTGCCTTTATCCATGTTAGCAATTCATGCACAAATCATCAAGCCAGACAATTAATGAGATATGGAAAGATCATACGGTGGAGGAGCAATGTAAAATTAGGGGATTAGCGATCCACATGATATTATAGCACTATAAACGGAAGGTTACCATAACAATGAAAGAGACTTTTGAATATTCTCTGAATTCTAGGCTAAATATACGTGTACTCTCTCCCATTAAAAAAATTTGTACTAGAAAGAAATTTATAAGCAAAGATTTGGCCCGTGAACGTAGGATAATTCGAAATCTGAACCACGTAAATTTCCGTGTTCTTTACTTTTTCTTCATTTTACTTATGCCTTTCCGCCTTAAAATCTTTTTCTGTTTTTGCCTTAATGAGATATAAACTTAGACTTGACATTTTGGCGAACGGTTAGAGTACAACCTCATAAATGTATGAACATACAATGATATAGTTATTACCCTAAGGCAAATTTAACATCACCTAAATTTATTAATTCCTGATTACGGAAGGCGTTCAGCACCGTAATTACTTGACAACTAATTTGTTGTTTTGAAACGAAAAATCTCATTAATATTTTGGCGCTAGGAGGGCTAACCGCTTCCCAAAAGAAAACCTCAATCAAACTACCATCTACTCAATCCCCATAACTTCCCTAAAAACTCAAATCATGCAGCCTAAGAACTCCTCAATTCCTCCTCAACAAGAACCTCAACACTTAGCTGCGATACTAAGAAATAAACCTTCACTTCCTCATCCAAACTCTTATGCCCACTACAAAAATAGTCACTGACCCTATCCTCGACACCCTTAATGTCGTCGTTGCCCATATCAATGAAAGAATGGCCAATATTTAGAAGTTGGTTACCCAAAATCCTACTATATCATCCAATCCCCGTAGTTCCACAACTCACCGCATGCGTCTCCCTGCTGCATAACAAGTGCAAGCAAGGGACAAACATGACACTCTTTTTAACAAGAACGGTGGCACTGGACTACTTAGCTTAGGACCAAAAGTGAAGAATAAGGTCTTAATAAATCCATACATCAAAGGCAAATCAACAAATATCAACCCGTGATGTTAGAAAAGAATAAGAACCAAACTACTCAAGACGTGAATAAGGCGGCTCAGCTTACAAACGTGGCTCATCGCGTGTAAATGAGAAAGGCGATGAGATACGAGAGCTTAAAGTCAGTATAGAACAGTTGGATAAAACATGTGACCGGAGCAACAAGAAGGGAAGTAAGAGTGTTCATCCATGTTTAATGAAGTGATCATTCCTTGATAGCTTTAAGGAACCAACCATCAAAAATTACGATGGATCATCAAACCCAGATGACCATGCATATATCTTCGAATATTATATGGACATCTTGAAGGTAGGAAGGCTGAATTACGATAGGTTGTTCCCTGTATATCTTTCGGGTGTGACCTCCGGATGGTTTAGAAAATATTCATCCGGAGAAATCCACTCCTAGGTGCAGTTGTCTAAAGATTTACATAGACAGTTCCATGCAGGAAGAGAAAGCTCCCTATATCCATATACCATTTCCTCATTTAAGTAGAGGGATGATGAAATGTAACGACCGCCTTTCTTAACCCGAAAGGCAAGCCATTAGGGGTAGAAGAAAAATAAAGATAAGAAGAAACTAAAAAATCACATAATTTCACCACGAATTAGAGCAACATAAATAGATAACATAGGATATTACATAGTCATTCCCAAAATAATAATCCATCAGAGTCATTACAATACAATTTCAACTGGACAGTTATACTACTTGCCCATCACAAAATACATAGATCATACATAAACACAGCGGAAATAAATATAATAAGCTACGGTGAAGTCACCTGCTCTAGCTCCCCCAAAATGCTTCTGTAGAAAACCTGGATCACCAGGCTACTCATAAAAATTTGAGTACCCAAGAGTTTTAGGAAAAGAAAATAAAACTCCGGGTCAGATATAGGTCTAGTGTGAGTAAACTCAAACACTTAATTCTTACTTTATAAAACACTTTGAAATTAAAGGTATCTCGTAAGACCACGCCGCACATAAACACAGATGGGTTTTTATCTTATGATAACCAAAACACTTTATATAGAAATCCAGTGATATTATGATAACGTCTAAGGTTTTCAAGTAAAATAGAACATAGCTGAAATGCTTGAATCTCACATTTCGACATATTTGGGCACAATTAAAAATGTACGACACTTATTGGAGAATGGATTCCATACAATGACTGGGCTACTGGAGTACTGCCAATCATTGTGCATCTCTAGATAAAATAACACCGAGGTCGAACCTATTGACCCCTGCCAACACAAGACCAGCCTACCCTTTACTGGGTAGTACCGAATAAGATCACCCCTTAGTGGGATCAGCAACCGTGCCGAAGCATAAATGAGTTAATAGTAGGGACTCTAGATAGGGATGACCTTAACCTCATGGGAGCGACCCACCAGGCCTTGCTGCATCTCTCCAGTTTTAGTCATTCCCGGTTGATGAGGCCTGAGGCTACATTTTACTTTTATTATAGTAATGCCACTTAGAATGCTAACCTTGCCTTCCATATGCTGACCAATGTTAGCACTCATCCATACAAGTCGTTCAAGATATGAATGAATCAAAGGCAGTGTCTCCACTACACCCGTTTTGGAATCACCCTCAGGGTTAGTAGCAAATAGCCCTTGCACTTCTCAGTTTTCATCTTGGTCCTTACCTTCACTGTTTCCAATTCGAACATTTACGTTGGTTCGAAGTGGTTTTCAGATAAAAGCTAATATCCGATCTCAGTCTCTCCAAACCAACATTCGATAATTTTAAAGGGTCAAGTTGTTTATAGTGGACCATTCCACTATCAGGGTGTAATATTTACATATTGACATACACTCCATATGCTTAGATTATCATGACCTGCTTATCGAATTTAAACCCCATGTATTCATCACGTTCCCGAAGTGCGGTATTTGTGATAATTACAAGTTGACTTACTTCCAATAAAACGCATCACCATTTTATTTCAACTACTTTAATTCATTTGGCTACTTAACAGTATGGACAAGAGATCCTTGGTTTTAAAACAATTCACTTAAATAAGAAAATAAGTTAAAAATAAATAACCGATAGGGTTTTAAAAGAAACCTTAAAAATAAATAAACTTTGATTAAATCATAATTTTAAACTCGATTAAACGTTAATTAATCTTAATTAAATCAAAATTTAATCATTATTAATCCAAATTTTATTTATAATTAAACCCTAACTATACTTTAACTAATTAAAATTTTTGACAAATTAAACCCTCGTTAAGTGGATAATTAACCTTTAATTAAATAATTAATTAAATAATTAACTCTAATTAAATAAATAAAATAAACTTTATTAAATAAAATGAATTCCCTTTTATCTTAAGTAATCATTATTTAAAACTTACTTAATTAAAAATAATTAACTTAGTTAATAATTTCTTAAACTCTAATTATTTGACCTAATTACTTAATTAATTTATTTATTTACAATTACCCAAATTAATTTAATTTAAATAATTAAATAATTAAAAACTTAAAATTCTGACTTGCTTAATTAATTCAAAATGAATTTTCAAAAACAATCTGAAAGTAAACACTTAAAACTTGAAATCGTGAAATTTTTCGAACTGTATCCATAGCGACTATCGGTATAAACGCAGTTCACTAGAATTGATTTCTAGGTGAAATCCTCACTTTAACTCTAGTTACTACATCTTTGAAAACATAAATGGGAAAGTTTTGAAAACTTAAAACAAAGGTAAGAACTTGGAAAACATTTCAAAAAACCAAAGCTAGAAAATTGCTTTCGTTTTCAAATCCGATCTCAAGTCCTTTGCGACTTTTCAAGGTGTAAACTTCACAACATTTACATATATACACATGGTTTTGTTTCATAAACATACTACCATAATATTATATCCAATATCACATATCCATATCCATATACATATCCACATATCAACCAATCACCAAATCCAAGTTCAAACATAAACATATCATCATAAGCCATCAATACGACATGATAATTCAATATGACAATAACCATATTTTCACAACATATAGTCCATAAAAAACCAAGTTAATTTCTTTTCCAAAAACAAAAGTTTTACTCACCGTAATTTTTTCTAAATCAAAGCAACTTTTGATGGATCTTGGAAACACTTTTTGGGCTCGGCCTAGGCATTGTTGGATACGGCCTTAGGATATTTGGGCTTAGCCCTAATGGTTTTGGGTGGTGGAGTGTTGTATTTTGGAAGAGGAGATGTTGAATGGTTTGTAGAAATGGTTTTGTGAATAAAAAAGGATATTTTAGCCAAAAGAAGTGATTTTTTCTCAAACTAGAGAATATGAAGAGAAGCCATGGAAGATTTTATCCAATCTCTTAGGAATTTTTGAAATGAAGAGGAGGGTTGTAAAATGAGAAACATGAAAGGGTAGTGGTATTTATAGCCTTAGGATATTAATTAAAATATATGTAAGTGCTTATATTAAAGTACATGTATGCATGCATAGTTATACCTCCTCCTCTCCTTCAAAACCGTTCATACTACACCCTCCCCTTGCTTTCACTATTCATGCCATATCTCTTGTGTACTTGTGTTGAAAAAGTGTATTTTATATGTATATATATGTATACTTAATTTTATTAAAAAGTTCTTATATGTTAATATGTTTAAGTGTATAAATGTGTACATGCATATGTACATGTACATAACATGTTAAAGTAGTTTGTAATGTGTGAATGTTGTTTAACATAGTGTTATGACCTTTAAAACAATTTTTAACCAATGAAAAATTGATATTTCGGAAAATAACTTTCGGTCACATTTTCTATTTTTCTATGAACTATATATTTTGGTAAAAAAATTTGAAAATGATTTTATCATCATTAATTATTATTTAAAATAGTTTATTTATTAATAAAAATCCATTTATTAATTATTTAAAATATAATTAAATATTCATTTAAATAGCGATTAATTTCCGAGTTGTTACACTCTCCCCTCTTAAAAGAGTTTCGTCCTGAAATTAGCTATCAAGGAGTAAGTCAACTTATGAAAAAACTATATATTTATATCATAAAACACATACAAAGACATACACTAAGCATCCATAGCAAACAAACTATACGCACAACCTACGACTACCTATTCTAACATCAACTCGGGATAGGCTTCTCCCATACTATCCACTGTCTCCCAAGTGCTGTCTCTAGGATCCTCGCTCCATTGAACCTTAACTAGTCACACCACCTTGTTACGCAACCTCTTTTCATCCTGATCCACAACATAATCTGGATGTCTAACCACTGTCACGTTCGGTTCTATCTCTAATTCCTCTTGAACCGATGGCTTTACAATTAAAGATGGGTCATGAACATATTTCCTCAAATGAGACACGTGGAACACATTATGGACTGCCACCAATCTCTCTAGAAACTTGACCCTATAAGCACCGATCCTCTCAAGAATACGGAAGGGTCCAACATACCTTGGAGCTAACTTCTCAGCTTTCCCAAATCTAACAGCTCCTCTTATTGGTGAAATCTTCACAAATACCAAATCTCCAACCATGAATTCCAAATCTCTCCACCTCTTATCTGCATAACTCTTTTGGCGATCTTGAGCTTCCTTTATTCTTCTATTAATCACTGCAACTTTCTCTATAGCCTCTCAGATCATATTCGGTCCAAGAATTAATCTATCCCCCGTCTCAACCCAACATGCTGGTGACTTGCATGGTCTTCCATACAGGGCTTCATATGGTGCCATCTCGATGCTTTCTTGGAAGCTATTGTTGTAGGAGAACTCAATCAAATGCAAATGATCCTCCCATGATCCACCAAAATCTAGAATACAGGCCCTTAAGAGAACTGCTAGAATCTGATTCACCCGCTCCATCTGTCTGTATGTTTGAAGGATATGTTGTGCTTAAGTTTAACCTTGTTCTAAGTGTTGTTTGCAACGCTTCCCAAAAATTACTAGTAAATATGGGGTCTCGATCACTTGAAATACTCATAGGAACTCCATGCAACCTAACTATCTCCCTCATAAAAATTTCAGCTAAGGAAGTAGCGGTCCTTGTTGGTTTCACTAGAATAAAATGTGCACTCTTCAATAGCCGATCTACGATAACCCACACTCCTTCATTTCCTTTTCTGGTTCTGGGTAAACCATCGATAAAATCAATTGATTTCCTTTCCCATTTCCAATTGGATATTTCTAAGGGATGCAATAGTCCAACCGCCTTCTGATGATCTCCTTTTGATTTGCTAACAGCACGAACACCTGCTAACATAAATGGAAATGTCTTTCTTCATTCTGGCCACCAAAATACTCTTTCATATCCTTGTACATCTTATGAACTCCTGGATGAATACTTAATTTAGACTTGTGGCATTCTGACAAAACCTCTTGCCTCAGCCCATCCATATCTAGGACGCACAATCGTCCGTTCATCATTAATGTACCTCGACCATCTGTCTCAAAACCTGAACATCTACCTCCTTTGACTCCTTGAATTAATCCTTCCAATACCTCATCCTTTCCCTGATTCCTCATAATCCTTTCCTTAAGTGTCGGGGTAACCTCCAAAAGAGTCAAAACAGCATTCCTGCTCAAGCATCTGCCACCACATTAGCCTTTCCTGGTGTATATAGAATATCAAATTCATAAGCTGCTAGAAACTCTAACCACCTCTGTTGCCTTAGGTTCAGATCCTTCTGAGTAAAAAGATACTTCAGGGATTTCTGATCTGTTAAGAGCTCAAATTTTTCACCTAATTAAAGAAAGAAAACTTACTTCTAAAATCTCTAAAGATTAGAAAGAAGGGATAGAAGGATCCTTACCTAGCAAGTAATGCCTCCACATTTTCAATGCAAAGACAACACCTAACAACTCCAAGCCATGCGTAGCATAGTTCTTCTCGTGAGGCTTCAACTACCTACTTACTTACGTAACCACTCTACCATGCTACATCATAATAGCACCAAGTCTTACTCCACATGCATCCGTGTACACCGTGAAACCATTATTTCCATCTAGAAGAGCCAAAACTGGTGCACTGGTCAATCTCTTCTTCAATTCCAGAAATGTCTCTTCACACTTTGGGGTCCATACAAAATTATCCTCCTTCTTAGTCAGCTTAGTCAAATGGGAGGAAATTTTGGAATAATTTTGAATAAACCTCCTATAATATCCAATCAATCCTAAAAAACTACGAACCTCGGTAGAAGTTCGTGGTTGCTTCCATTCCCGAACAGCTTCCACTTTCATTGGATCCACAGAAATACCATCTCCTGTCACAATATGTCATAAGAATCTTACTTCTAATTTCCAAAAATGGCACTTAGAAAATTTCACCTTCAAGACATGTCTCCTCAATGTTTCCAACACCACTTCCAAATGATATTTATGCTCCTCCTTGGATTTGGAGTAGATAAGGATGTCATCAATGAAAACTAACACAAACTTATTAAGGACATCTCGAAAAACGCGGTTCATGAGATCTACAAAATATGCAGGCCCATTAGTCAGCCCGAAAGGCATAACCAACCACTCAAAGAAACAATCAGGGCCTCTAAAAGCAGTTAAGGGTATACTATCTTCAGCAACCCCCAATTGATAGAATACAGTAGCTAGATCCATCTGAGAAAATACCGTAACTCCATGAAGTTGATCAAAAAGATCATTGATGCAGGGTAAAGGATACTTGTTCCTGATGATCAACTTATTCAACTCCCTATAGTCCATGCACAACCTTAAAGATCCATCAGGCTTTGCCGCAAACACCACAGCAGACCCCCAACTCGAATGACTGGGTCTAATCAATCCTTTCCTTAACAGGTCATTGGTTTGCTTCTCTAATTCTTTCCACTCTTTTGGGGCTATCCTTCTCTTGGATTGAACCACAGGTTCTGCACCAGGAATCAAATTAATAAGGAACTCTATCTCTCAGTGCGGGGGTAAACTGTTGACTTCGTCAAACACATCGAGAATATTCTTAACAACTTCTACATAAGTTAACTCATCCTGGGATGATTCTAGAGCATACATGAAACTACACATATTTTTACCGAGTTCCTAACATGGTACTTTAGTAATTCTTCCCAACTTAGTTTCTAATCATACAGTCCTTTTAGCACAATCTAAAATAGCTCCATATCTCGATAACTAATCCATACCCAAAATAATGTCAAATCCTTTAAAGTCTAAAATATACGTGTCGCAAGAAAAGTGATGAGAAAGGTAGGAAATTTGCACATTCTCACAAATCATGTTTAAATAGGTTACGTCACTTATGGGGTTAAACACACACATAGGGTTTTCTACAATACTAGGAATCAAATGAAACTTTTCTACCGATTCACAAGAGATAAAACTATGCGAGGCACCAGTATCAAATAATGCTCGAGCAAAAATACCATTAATCAGTAAGGTACCTTCAAGGATGCCTTTCCCCTTCACATCCATTGAAGTAGACGGTTCATTCTTAATGGTGTACACCCTGGGCTGTTGCACCTTCTTCATGAGTGGGCGGTCCTTAATCATATGGCCCGGTTGATGACAATTGAAACAAAGTGACTTCAGGACCATTGGAAAGATGGGTCCACTTTGATGCTTCGGAGCTTCACGGTTTGGATAGGACCTTGAAATATGACCTCTCTACTTGCAAATATAACAACTAATATTCCTGAATTTGCCTCCTTGACCCTCTCCCTATTTCCAGTTTCCTTGATTCTTCCAATTCGGATTTAACTTCCTCTTGTTAGATCCATTTCCACCGGTATTTCCTCTAGGTGCTACTGGAGTAGGCTTCTTCTTTTCCAAGTCTTCATACCTCAGAGCCATGTCAACTAAATCCATAAACGTACCTTGGACACGAGTAGTTATTTTCTCCTGGTAGTTTTCCCTCTTGCCCAAAATAAACATCTCGTTTTTCATCAACGGTGTGTTGATCAATTCTGGCCCAAAACAAGATAGCTCGTTGAACTTTGTCTCATATTCTGCTACAGACTGGTCCCCCTATTTAAGATCCATGAAACTTCTATATAATCAGTTTTTCCCATAGCTAGCATGAATTGGCCTTCGAATTTTTTTTTGAATCTATCCCATGAGATCTCATCTTCCAAAACATTTGTGGTGATAGAATCCCACCATGCAGCTGCACCCTCTTGCAATTGCCATGATGCCAAGAATCGTTTCTAATCATCATAAATGTCCAAACCTTTAAAAATCTTCTCACATGACCGTAGCCAAGCTTGCACTTCAATGATAGATTTGGTACCCTTGAAAGGTTTTCCTCCTAGGTTTGTGTAATCCTTACACAAGGTTGCGAAGTTCACTTTCGGCTGCTCTAGCAATTCTCTTCGATAATCTAACTCCTCAAGGATTTTGGGTTCGACCATTTGTAGTTGTAGTTGCTACCTACTCCCCTACCTCGTCTGCCTCTGTTACTCATATCTAACTACCTGGCATAGTAAGATAATTCTTAGAATACTTGGACAAGATAAATCTTGACAGAAGGGTACTAATCAAACCTATCAAGCTAATCTATCTATCAGGGATATATATATATATATATGAATGACATTTACAAATGTGCACTTTCGAAGTTGACCCTAACCCAAAGCCTAAGAATTCGCTCAACCTAGGCTTTGATACTAGAATGTAACGATCGTCTTTCTTGAACCGAAAGATGAGCCATTAGGGGTATAAGAAAAAGAAAGATAAGAAGAAACTAAATAACCATAGAATCTCACCATGAATCAGAACAACATATAATAGATAACATAGGATAACAGTCATTCCCATGATAATAATACATCAGAGTCATTACAATAAATTTTTAACTAGATATTTATACCGCCTGCCCATCACAAAATACAAAGATCATACATAAACACAGTGGAAATAAATATAATAAGCTACGGTGAAGTAACCTGCTCAAGCTCCTCCAAAATGCTTTCGAAGAAAACTTGGATTACTTGGCTACTCATATACCATAGAAAGCGTTCAACACCATAATTACTTGATAACTAATTTGTTGTTTTGAGATGAAAAATCTCATTAATATTCAGGCGCAAGGAGGGCTAACCCCCTCCCAAAAGAAAAACTCAATCAAACTATCATATACTCAATCCCCATAACTTCCCTAAAAACTCAAATCATGCAGCCTAAGAACTCCTCAATTCCTCCTCAACAAGAACCTCAACACTTAGCTGCGATACTAAGAAATAAACCTTCACTTCCTCATCCAAACTCTTATGCCCACTACAAAAATAGTCACTGACCCTATCCTCGACACCCTTAATGTCGTCGTTGCCCATATCAATGAAAGAATGGCCAATATTTAGAAGTTGGTTACCCAAAATCCTACTATATCATCCAATCCCCGTAGTTCCACAACTCACCGCTTGCGTCTCCCTGCTGCATAACAAGTGCAAGCAAGGGACAAACATGACACTCTTTTTAACAAGAACGGTGGCACTGGACTACTTAGCTTAGGACCAAAAGTGAAGAATAAGGTCTTAATAAATCCATACATCAAAGGCAAATCAACAAATATCAACCCGTGATGTTAGAAAAGAATAAGAACCAAACTACTCAAGACGTGAATAAGGCGGCTCAGCTTACAAACGTGGCTCATCGCGTGTAAATGAGAAAGGCGATGAGATACGAGAGCTTAAAGTCAGTATAGAACAGTTGGATAAAACATGTGACCGGAGCAACAAGAAGGGAAGTAAGAGTGTTCATCCATGTTTAATGAAGTGATCATTCCTTGATAGCTTTAAGGAACCAACCATCAAAAATTACGATGGATCATCAAACCCAGATGACCATGCATATATCTTCGAATATTATATGGACATCTTGAAGGTAGGAAGGCTGACTTGCTATAAGCCATTCCCTGTATATCTACCGGGTGCAACCTCCGGATGGTTTAGAAAATATTCATCGGGAGAAATCCACTTCTAGGTGCAGTTGTTTGCATATTTACATAGACAGTTCCATGCAGGAAGAGAAAGCTCCCTATATCCATATACCATTTCCTTAGTTAAGTAGAGGGATGATGAAATGTAAAGACCGCCTTTCTTGAATCGAAAGACGAGCCATTAGGGGTAGAAGAAAACGAAAGATAATAAGAAACTAAACAATCACATAATCTCACCACGAATCAAAACAACATATAATAAATAACATAGGATATTACATAGTCATTCCCATAATAATAATACATCAAGTCATTACAATACAATTTCAACTGGACAGTTGTACTGCCTCCTATCGCAAAATACATAGATCGTACATAAACACAGCGGAAATAAATATAATAAGCTATGGTGAAGTCACCTGCTCCAACTCCTCCAAAATGCTTCCGTAGAAAACCTGGATCACCAGGCTACTCATACAAATTTGAGTACCCAAGAGTTTTAAGAAAATAAAATAAAACTCTAGGTCAGACATGGGTCTAGTGTGAGTAAACTCAAACAACTTAATTCTTACTTTAAAAAACACTTTGAAATCAAAGGTATCTCGTAAGACCGCGCCGCACATAAACACGAACGGGTTTTTACCTTACGATAGTCAAAACACTTTATATAGAAATCCAATGATATTATGATAACGTCTAGGGTTTTCAAGTAATACAAAACATAGCTGAAATGCTTGCATCTCACATTTCAACATATTTGGGCACAACTAAAAACCTACGACACTTATTGGAGAATGGATTCCATACAATGACTGGGCTACTGGGGTATCGTCCGTCATGGTGCATCTCTAGATAAAATAACACCAAGGTCGAACCTATCGACCCTTGCCAACACAAGACCGGTCTACCCTTTACTATATAGTACCGAATAAGATCACCTCTTGGTTGGGATCAGCAACCGTACTGAAGCATAAATGAGTTAATAGTAGGGAATCTTGATAGGGATGACATTAACCTTATGGAAGCGACCCACCTAGCCTTGCTGCATCTCCCATGTTTTAGTCATTCCCGATTGATGAGGCCCGAGGCTACGTTTTACCTCTATTATAGCATTGCCACTTGGAATTCTAACCTTGCCTTCCATATGTTGACACAATGTTAGCACTCATCCATACAAGTCGTTCAGGATATGAACGAACCGAAGTCACTATCTCCACTATACCCGTTTTGGAATCACCCTCGAGGTTAGTAGCAAATAACCCTTGCACTTCTAAGTCTTCATCTCAGTCCTTAGCTACACTGTTTCCAATTCGAACATTTACGTTGGTTCGTAGTGGTTTTCAAATAACAGCTAATATCTGATCCCGGTCTCTCCAAACCAACATTCGATAATTTTAAAGGGTCAAGTTGTTTATAGTGGACCATTCCACTATTAGAGTGTAATATTTACATATGGACATACACTCCATATGCTTAGATTATCATGAACCGCTTATCGAAATTAAACCCCTTGTACTCATCACGTTCTCAAAGTATGGTATTTGGGATATGTACAAATCGACTTACTTCCAATAAAATGCATCACCGTTTTATTACAACTACTTTAATTCATTTGGCTACTTAATAGCATGGACAAGAGATCCTTGGTTTTAAAACAATTCGCTTAAACAAGAAAATTAGTTAAAAATAAATAACCGATGGGGTTTCAAAAGAAACCTTAAAAACAAATAAACTTTGATTAAATCATAAGTTTAAATTCAATTAAACCTTAATTAATCTTAATTAAATCAAAATTTTATCATTAGTATTCCAAATTTTATTTATAATTAAACCCTAATTATATTTTAATTAATTAACATTTATTTGACAAATTAAACCCTCATTAAGTGGATAATTAACCTTTAATTAAATAATAATAATTAAATAATTAACTCTAATTAAATAATTAATTAAATAAAATAAACTTTATTAAATAAAATGAATTCCTTTTATCATAATTAATCATTATTTAAAACTTAATTAAAAATAATTAACTTAGTTAATAATTTCTTAAACTCTAATTATTTAACCTAATTAATTAATTAATAATTACCCAAATTAATTTAATTTAAATTATTAAATAATTGAAAACTTAAACTTTTTACTTGCTTAATTAATTCAAAATGACTTTTCAAAAACAATCCAAAAGAAAACACTTAAAACTTGAAATCGTGAAATTTTCCGAACTACATTCATAGCGACTATCGTTATAAACGCAGTTCGCTAGAATTGATTTCTAGGTGAAATCCTCACTTTAACTCTAGCTGCTGCATCTTTGAAAACACAAATGGGAAATTTTTGAAAACTTAAAACAAAGGTAAAAACTTGGAAAACATTTCCAAAAATCAAAGCTAGAAAATAGCTTTCGTTTTCAAATCGGATCTCAAGTCCTTTGCGACTTTTCAAGGTGTAAACTTCACAACATTTATATCATATACATGTGGTTTTGTTTCATAAACATACTACCATAATATCATATCCAATATCACATATCCATATCCATATACATATCCACATATCAACCAATCTCCAAGTCCAAGTTCAAACATAAACATATCATCATAAGCCATCAATACGACATGATCATTCAACATGACAATCACCATATTTTCACAACATATAGTCCATAAAAAATCAAGTTAATTTCTTTTCCAAAAACAAAAGTTTTAAAAAAAAATTCTAAATCAAAGCAACTTTTGCCGGATCTTGATACACTTTCGAAACTTGCAAAAATATAACTTTTGGACCCTTGAACACTTGAATTGGGCTCGGCCATTTGGGTTTGGGCTAGGCCTAGGACTTGTTGGGTACGACCTTGGGATGTTTGGGCTTGGCCTAATGGTTTTGGGTGGTGGAGTGTTGTATTTTGGAAGAGGAGATGTTGAATAGTTTATATAAATGGTTTTGTGAATAAAAGAGGAGATTTTAGCCAAAAGAAGTGATTTTTCTCAAACTATAGAATATGAAGAGAAGCCATGGAAGTGTTTTTCCAAGCTCTTAGGAATTTTTTAAGTGAAGAGGAGGGTTGTAAAATGAGAAACATGAAAGAGTAGTAGTATTTATAGGCTTAGGATATTAATTAAAATATATGTAAGTGCTTATATTAAAATATATGTATGCATGCATAGCTATACCTCCTCCTCTCCTTCAAAACCATTCATACTACCCCTCCCCTTGCTTTCACTATTCATACCATGTTCTCTAGTGTACTTGTGTTGAAAATGTGTATTTTTATATGTATATATACTTATTTTTATTAAATAAGATCTTATATGTTAATATGTTTAAGTGATTAAATGTGTACATGCATATGTACATGTACACAACATGTTAAAGTAGTTTGTAATGTGTGCTTGTGTGTTTAACATAGTGTTATGACCTTTAAAATAATTTTTTACCGATGAAAAATCGATATTTCGAAAAATAACTTCTGGTACCATTTTCTATTTTTCTATGAACTATATATTTTGGTAAACAAATTTTGAAAACTATTTTATCATCATTAATTATTATTTTAGTTTATTTGTTTATAAAATTCCATTCATTAATTATTTAAAATATAATTAAATATTCATTTAAATAGCAATTAAATTTCGGGTCGTTACATGAAAGCTTGTGTAGTTTCATGAAACGCTTCAAAGAAGAAGCAATGAGGATTTGGATCACCACTGAGGAAGCATTATTGATGGCAGCCTATTACAGTATATGAAGAAATATGGGCATATGGAATAAAAATAGCAGAAAACTTATAGAAGCATGAAAGCCTTCAAAGAAAGAGCCAGTGGGTACATACGCACCGGAGAGGCAAAAGCAGTTAGAGGAATGTCTATTGAAAAACCTGCCTCAGCAAACAATTATAGAAAGAGGGGGCAGAAACATACAGCAACCCGCCTGTAAAAAGACCGAGAGAATTTAACTTTGCGACAAAAATTTCACTCACTCACACTCCGGGTTAGATCTACGAACCAACAAGGACAAAATTAACATATAACTTCCTAAACAAAGGAAAGAAAGCTGAGCTGAATAAAGGCGGTGCATATTGCATGTTCAACCAAGCGAACGGGCACCATACAAATAATTACCACCATATGAAGAATGAATTTGAAAGGCTCATTAAGAATGGTTATCTGGGAACTTACTAAAAGGAGACTCCAATCACTCCTACACAGAACCAATCTCCTGACCTTCATGAAAATCTGGTGGGAAACTCCAATACCCTTATCTCTTCCATTCATGGAGGACCTCACCTGGCAGGTTGAAGCATAAAGTCGCAGTAGAAATATGTGTAAGACGCTCGTACTTAACAATGAACTTTGTTCCACGTAAAGCAGAAGCCAGTGTCAAACATCAGTTTAACATCTGTAGACTTCGCTCGGGTCACATTCTTGCATCAAAACCCATGGTGATAACCATGCAAATCTCCAACCGCGCAATGAAGAAAGTCTTTGTGGATTCAGGAAGCTGGATGTTATCTTCAAAACAACATATGAAAAAATGAGACTTCTAGTTGAGATCCTGAAACCAATTCTAAAGCCAATATTCGGCTTCAATAATACAACATCTATCCCAGTAGGAATGGATCGACTTCTCATCACTGTAGGAGCTGCACCGCTGCATAAATCTTTTTACGCATGCTTCATTTTCATAGACTAATAGTTTCCGTACAATGCCTTCCAAGGGAGACCCACATTGATAGAGATAGGAATGGTATTCTCCTAGAAAAACTTGCTTATGAAGTTTCACACCACCGTATGAGTTGGGAGTGTGAGGGGAGAGCAATTAATGGCTAGGAATTATACGATGTAAACATTAATTCTAGCAATAAAATTGTTTGAAATTATATTGTTGTGTGCTCTGAATTATATAAAAACAAAAATAATAAACCAGTTCAAAGAACTGCACCGAATCTAAGTTCCAAGGAAGATACTGAAACAAGTCATGCCACGACCACGGTATCTGCAAGGAAAGCTAAAAGAGATTATTTGCGTATGGTAGGAACAGATGAGTATGATTATATGTATAAGTATTATCTATCGGATACTTCATCGCTCCAAAAGGGGGAATTCTCGTCAAAACCCCCTGAAGTAGAAGACAAGGTGGACTCATGCTTAGGAATGAAAAGTAAAGACCTAGAGCCAGCAGATGATTTGGAGAACATCCAAATAGATCGTTTAGATCCCACCAAAATCATGAAGACCAGGAAAAACTCACGTTGTCTTCGCTTGGACCCATTCAGATATAAAAGGAATCAACCCTGAGATAATCCGACATGCCTTAAATGTAAACCCCAATGCACACCCAATCAGACAAAAATGGCATACCATAAATCAAGATAGATACAATGCCCTCCATGAAGAAATTAAGAAGCTAAAGGAAAATGGATTTGTTCTAGAAGTGTATTACCCAAAGTGGATAACAAATCCGGTTCTGGTGAAAAAATCCAATGGAAAATGAAGGCCTTGCATAAACATCACATACCTCAACAAAGCATGCCTTTAAGACAGCTCTCCATTCTCATGAATAGATTGGTTAGTTGATGCAACCAACGGGCATGAGCTGTTGACAATCATGGACGCATACTCCAGACATAATCAAATAGCCATGTTCAAATTGGATCAAGAACACACGAGCTTTATTATCGATAAAGGGCTATATTGTTATAAGGTGATGCCATTCGGATTGAAGAAAAGGGAAGCAACATATCAGAGGTTAGTTAACATGATGTTCAAAGACCAAATTGGCAAGAATGTCAAAGTTTACATCGATGACATGTTAGTCAAGTCTAAGACTCCTACTGACCATATACAAGATTTAGAGGAAACCTTTACAATCTTAAGGCATTATGAGATGAAATTGAATCCTTTGAAGTGTACTTTTACATTCTAATCTGACAAATTTCTAGGATATATTATGAGAGCTAGAGGAATAGAATTCAATCTTGAGAAGATTGAGACTATTAGGAAGATGAACGCCCCAAAAAAGCCTAAAGACATAATGAGTTTGAATGGAAGAGTAATAGCTCTGAGAAGATTCATTTCTAAGGCTATGGATAAATGCATTCCTTTCTTCCATCAAGTCAAAAAGGGTGGGAATTTTAAATCGATGAAAGAATGCAAAGCAACTTTTGAAGTACTAAAGGACCACCTGGTTAGCCCGCCCATACTTTCAAAACCAGTCTTAAGTGAGGATCAGTTTGTAAATCGAGCTATGACTAATCAAGCCTTGAGTGCAGCAGTAGTGTGAGAAGAGGCAGGTGTGCAAAGACCAATATACTTCACTAGAAACGCTTGAGCGGAGCTGAAATAAATTATTCAACAGTAGAGAAGCTAACTTATAATTTACTGTTGATAGCCTGAAGGTTGTGAACATATTTCCAAGCACATCCCATCAAAGTGCTAACAGACAAACCATTAAAGAAAATACTACAGAAGCCTAAAACATTATGTCGCCTTTTGAAGTGAGCCATTGAACTGAGTCAATATGATATCTCATACTGCCCTCGTAGTGCCATCAGCGGTCAAGCTCTAGCAGATTTTATCGTGGAATGCACCGCCCCATTAACGCAGTGTAGCAAAGAAATAGTGAACCCCTCACGGATTTGGCAACTCTATGTAGATAGTGCATCAAATGAGCAGAGGGTAGAAATAAGATATGTGCTCACTACCCCAGTTAAGGAAAAATTATATGAGACAATTCAACTAGAGTTCAAGACGACAAATAACATCGCAGAATATGAAGCACTCATCACTGGTCTAAAATGGCACAGGTAATGAAACTAAATCATATTAAAGTTCATAGTGATTTATAGCATGTTGTAAATCAAGTGCAGGGTTGCTATCAAGCCAAGGAACCCACTCTCTCCAAATATGTGAAACTGTCAAAAGATTTAGTAGCCTAGTTTGAATATTTTGATATAGAGAAGATCCCTAGAGAGGAAATTCCTCAACAAGTTCCTTAGCAAAGCTGGCAAGCACTGAGGTTACACAAGAAATGAATGCAGTTCCCATGGGACATTTGGTTGAACCAAGCGTTTCTAAAACATACCAGATTCTAGTGCTAACACGAGTCCAGGGAGCAAGGGGCCAGGGGATGCGAATCAAGGGGAAGCGGGAGGAAAATAACGTAATCACACCCCACCAATAATAAACTAAGAAGAAACAGAATCATGGATGACTCTCATCAAATGCTTCCTACTAGAAAGAACCCTGCCAGTAGATGGAAACACAGCAAGAAAAATTAGGTATCATGCTCCTTCACATTTTTCGATGGAATACTTTACAAGAGAGGTTATTCAACTCCCTATTTAAATGGTGTAACAAAAGGAGTAAGAGTCATTAGAGAAATTTACGAGGGATGCCGCAGAGGTCTTTTGGAGGGGCAAAGTTAGCCAAAAAGATATTAAGACTATGATATTTCTAGCCAAATGCGTTAGCCAATCCGTAGAAATTTGTTTGAAGATGTGATAAATACCAAAGTTTTGCCAATATCCTAAGGCGGCTGTCATATGAACTCACCCTCATGACCGGCCCATGGTCGTTTGACATATGAGGAATCGATTTGAGAGGACCAATTCTGATGTCTAATGTGGATGCAAGATTCATAATAGTAGCAGTTGATTACTTCACTAAATGGATAGAAGCCGAGCCCCTCGTAACCTTAACTTCTAAGAAGATAGTCGCTTTTGTTGTTTGAAATATTATCACTAGGTTTGGGACCCCCCTATAAGATAATCTTCGACAATGGAACATAGTTCGAAAGCAAAGAATTCTCCAACTAGTGTGAGAAAAATAGCATCATCAAAAGTTTCTCATTGGTGTCTCACCCATAAGTTAATGGATAGGTCAAAGTGACCAACAAAGCAAAAGTTGCTAAAGAAAAGGCTTGCAAAGGCCAAGGAAAAATGGGCGGAGGAGTTACCTTTAGTACTATGGGTATATAGAACATCCATTAGATCCCTCACTTGACATACCTAGTTTTCTCTAACATATGTTTATGAGGTTATGCTACCGGTCGAAGTAAATGTACCATCACACCGACACTTATCATATGTAGCAGAATAGAACTCATACCTAAAAGAAACCGCATTGGACTTCATACAGGAAAGAAGAGATGAGGCAATGATAAGGTCTGCTATTTATAGACATAGAATGACTAAAATATATAACTCGAAACTCAAAGAAAGGAAATCACACAAGGAAGATCTAGTCCTAAGAAAAATAATGGCTAACACAATGGACCCAACTGAAGGAGTGCTTGGACCGAATTGGGAGGGACCTTTGGTAATCGTAGAAACACTCTCGAATGGCCCATACCACCTCTCTAGACCCTGATGAGAATTTAATATCAAGGTCATGGAACTCAAAGCACCTCCGACCATGTTTTGTTTGACACTTCTTTTACTGTAATGAAATATAATGTACCAAAATATGATTGGATAAAGTTAATAAAATATTAAATTGGATGTAGGGATATTATACAGCCCTAATTGGTATAAAAATCTATTTTTCAATTGTATTTTCTTACAAATCATACCGAGACATGTGACTATATAGCTTGGCTTTCAACCAAAACTTCACTGGACGTAGGGATATACGACTGCCCGAACCAGTATAAAAATTATGGGAAAGAAATAAAAGGTTGTAAACACATGAACCGACATCATAGTCAAAACATAAAACATCTGCACCCTAAGTGGGGCAGATCATCCCAAGCACAAAACAAAAAAAACCACATTCAGAACTAAAAATGGCAACATAATGAAGAAAAAGGGAAATTCAAAGAAAGTACGCGTAAAACTCAAAAAGGTTTGTGTACAACTTTATAATATCAGTATAGATCCCTGTTGTAAATTATTACACGATGCAAAATACATACATAAAGAAAACACCTTAATTAGACCCTGACCTCTCGTCTATTATGGGCTTCTTCTCTTTCGAGAAGTAGGAACAGTTAGAGATTGGGAAATCTCCGTTATGACGACCAAAGAACGATGTGCCTCTCCTACAACAGGAAGTCTTGGATCATAGTTCGCACTAGACCAAGGATTGCCAAAGTCCCGTTCCCTAAAAACATAGTCGGATCGATTGTAAAGAAAACTCAGATCAAAATTTGGCATAAAGTGGTTGAACGCATCAACTATGCGCTTCACAGCTATGTTGACCATAATGAATTTAACCTTCTCATGCTTGAGTTCTTCTATTAACTCTGACTGCATGACCATAAGAGCCCAGTCGCCAAAGAAGACAAACGTGAGGAAGTCATAGCTAGGGATTGCACATGGGGAATAGATCTGAATACCTAATCCTTCAACTCATTAATTTGTTTAGTAGCTACATGCCGCACTCATTCCAATTCATCCAAAATTTCTACTCGAATCATGTTGGTTTTCTTTGCGAACATACCAAATAGTTTATGGGCAACCCTCAACCTTTAGTTTTTTATTGGAACCTCCCAGCCACTTTCATAAGCAGTCTTTAGCCCATCAACCTTCATTTGATAATAAGCTAAGATTTCTTTTTATCACTGAAGTGCCACCAAGTTATCCAGATCGAGGGGAGCTTTTTGAACTGCACCCGTGGGGGATGTGCTAAAGTGGACTCAAGACAATTTTCCCTCTTCAACCGACCGAGAAGCTACTTGCTCAGATAGCTCCTCAACGTTCTTCTCAAGTTTCTTAATGTCATCTTCATAAGTGACCATGCACGATCCTCCAAAACTCATGTGAAGACTTTGGAAAACTTTGGCCGAAGGAGGCCTTATAGCCAGAAGAGGCAATGAAGAAAAGGGAGCTCTGTAGAGCTGAGGGTCGAGATACCATCAATCATAAGTCGTCCCATATGCTCAGCTAAAGTAGAAATGGCGTTGCCCTCCGGAAGAGGAAAAAAATGTAGAGAAGCAGGCAACATATTAAGGGAAGGCACTGCCATGGCAGAAATGTCAACAGAAGGAGAAGGAAGGGTAGAACCATCCATGGATAGCCCCTCTCCAACTCCAACCCTTTTTCTCTTAGTTGGTTTTTGTATATAATGGTCAAAAAATAGTCATCCATAATGAGACACATTCAGAGAGTATTAAATACGATTTGATTGGTTAGATAATTGATAAAACTGGACGCGTAGATGATAAGTCTGCACTAATACACATTAGCGCAGACTTGGGAAGCAACATGTTACACACGATTTTCTCTTGTAAAACATGTGTAACACAGGTCAACAAAATGAGCACAGGAAGAACTGTGCAGCCAAAAGAAGAAAAAAGGGAATTCAATCACGGTATCAGCAAAAGGAGGAGATTGCACAAAGCTAGACACCACTTAACCAAACAAACTACATTCAGAGATAACTAGACGAATATGAAGTCTATATGAAATCAGCAATGTAACAGGGAATCAAAGACCAAAAATGATACATCTGTTAAATCGAATCAAAGATAGACAATGCAATCTCTTTAGATGAACTGCACCGATACTACAATAACGTACAGTAGGAAGCAAAAAAGGAAGTCACCCCATCAATAACAACCAAATAAGCATTGTCTACAAGCAAAAGCAAAATCAAAGAATTCATCTACCAGCAAAAGATAAAGGCTGCGCCGACTCTCCTAAGAAACTGCATCATCGTCTCCTTGAAAACCACATCAACCTCTCTTAAGTGATAGTGTCATTACCTCCACTAAGACTGCACTGACTTTGTTCGAAGACTACGCCACCATCGCATTAAATTCTAAACCATCACCCTTCTAAAGACCATGCCACCTTTCACTTACAAAACAGTTTCACCATCTCCTCAGAATCAACGTCGCCACCTCATAAATATCTGCTTCAACACCTTTAAGGGACTAGTGCCGATATTATTCTCAGATCCATGTCGCCATCTTCTTGAAGTCTATGTAGCTTTAACTAAGGACAACGCGAACACTAAATAAGGACTTCTTTACTATTTGTAAGAGAAGTTACACCAACTAGAACAAATATAAAAGTCACAACATCATAAGCTAACAAAGCGCAGTCTTTAGAATAAATCCAGAACCTCAAAGTTCAAATTTGCCACCTAACTTCAAATTCAAAATTCCCGCCTTCAACCAAATCTTCCCACCTAAACTTTCATTCATCCATTTTGTGCACACATCATCTAGTTACGTAATTAATGACGCGTGGAAAAATCGAATAGTGGAGGAGCAATGTAAAATTAGAGAATTAGTGATCCATGTGATATCATAGCACTATAAATAGAAGGTTACTGTAGTAAGGAAATGGAATTTTTGAACATTCTATGAATTCCAGACTAAATATATATGTATCTATGCCATTAAAAAAAGTTGTACTAGAAAAAAATATATAAGCAAAGAATTGGCTAGTGGACATAGGATTCTTCGAAATCTGAAAAATGTAAATTTATGTGTCCTTTACTTTGTCTGCTCTTTACTTATTCCTTTTTGTGTTAAAATCATTTTCTATTTTACCTTAATTAGACATAAAATTGGACTTGACTTTTTGGTGAACAATTAGAGTTTAGCACCGTAATTACTTTATAACTAATTTAACATCACTTAAATTTGTTAATTATTGATTATGGAACGCGTTTAGCATCGTAATTACTTTATAACTAATTTTTTGTTGTGGGGCAAACAATCTCATTAACAGATGTGATGGATTTATTCTTCACCCCAAAACTATTTTTAGTCTTAACATTTATTTAACCAATATTTGTTTGCTTATATAAGGGATATGCCAACCTCTATAAGTTAAAATATATGGGGTGTGACGTATAAATATATATATATATATACGTATAGAATATAAATTATAGAAAATTTCTAATACACACTCTCCTACACTTAATTAAGTAGGATTAGTCTAACCTAAGATCCGATACCAAATGTAATAACCCCCCATCTTCGATGCCTTGATTCAAGTATAAAATAACGCGAAGATCGAAGTCCTTGCCGACAACGGATTATTTTGAGGTAAAACATAAAACATATCACAGAACTATCAACAACATTCTACACTTTCTAAAATTCAAAATGGAAGGAATAAAATATATTAGTAATCAATAATACAATCCTAGACAAACAAAACAATACAATATCCAATAAGATCCAACTACGACATCTCTCTACTTATAACGTACACGATATAATGTTTGGAAATAAATGAAATAAAATTGTAGTGTAACATCGCCTATTTTAAGGCCGGAAAATAAGTTCTACGAATGCTACAGTCATCCGTGGTTATTAATTTTCGGTGCCAAAGTGCCGCTATGTTAATCATTTTGATAATATCAGAAACATATGAATATGAAAAATTCAACACGGTTTTAAAATAAATTTTCTCATTTCATTTCACCATAAGATTTCAATTTCATTACATAATCTCAATTCGCAAACCACATTCAGAGAAAATATAATTATTACAACATATTCCAAGAGCGATATATTAAGAGGCCCCTTTGGATGATCGGAGTCAAATATTTGGCGTTTAATACAGCTTGCCATTACAACACAAAAGCAGAATCAAAACACAGAAGTAAATAGTTATATAGCTCCTACTAACTAGATTACCTCCTTCACATCTCCGGAAGCTTATTCGTCTAAAGGAAACCTGAAAAACCCTTACTCTCGATCTACTCAAATGAGTACCCGAGAGTTTAAAGGGAAAGACAAAAACTCTAGGTCAGACAAAATGTTTGGTGTGGATAATAACTTACCATCTTGGACCAACTATAATGAGACCACGCTGCTAAGCGGAATGCGTTTTCCATAATACAATAACCATATACTATGCACCTGCATCCATAATGGTAAAAACATAACATAATATGATGATATTCAAAACTATAATATGTCCTGGATTTTCGATCCCAAATTTATCTATCTGTCTCGGTTTATAATTTCTAGGCTTACTATTAACCTATTAGTTTTTATGGGCTGACTAATAACCTGATCCAATCTTACGGACTATCTTTCCGATTTCATAGTTTTCATGGGATCACTAAGGACCTATTGCTTACTACCAATAACTTTATCCAATCATAGTTTTCATTGGATCACTATGAACCAATGGATTCTCCAATAACTTTATCCAACCATAGTTTTCATGGGATCGCTATGAACCTGCTGGATTCTCCAATAACTTCTCTCAAATCATAGTTTCATGGGCTAACTATGAACCTATTGATCTCTATCAATAACATATTCATAACATAGTTTTCATCGGATCACTAAGAACCTATTGACCCCTGCCAATAACATTTCTCATAACATAGTTTTCATGGGCTAACTAAGAACCTGTTTAACTTAATAATCTTTTGATCAATTTTGGGCATCTTATATTTTAGTCTCCCTGATCTTTTAGATGCAATTCTACTAACACAGGAGTCAATTCAGTTTATATTCATTAATGGGTCAACTTGTCTGGTTATTCTGCCCTTAATACCCCAAAATAAGGTTATGGGTCAACAATGAAGTGAATATGATAACAATAGCATTTATAATGACTAATCAAATGCACATAATAATATAAACATCCATGGTTTACTTCCTTGTAATCAGTTTCTTAATGAAATATGGTTAATACCCTGAACCCCCAAAATTAGTAGGGAAATCATCTTTTCATGTTCTCGAAGTTTAATGCCATTTTATAAAACTCTTTTTATATTGCCATGTACATGATTAAAAATGATATAAGGTTTATTGCTTTCAAAACATCTTAGTATAATCAATGTCGACACCCTCTCTTGTTAATGTAAAAGCACAAGGCTTTCCGCCTCTTAAAACTCGAAGGCTAAACATGCAGCATCATGAGCATCGATGACAATAATGTCATCGACTCTCACAATACATAGGCCATCCACCTATTTAAGACTCGAAGATTAGTTAAAGGCATTGATAAAGCTCGATCTCAATTTTAAAAGTGATATAGAGTAACTCGATGACAAGTTAAAAGCGGCCTGTCAAGGATTGATGGCAACTAAAAAGCATGGGTTAGGGTCGATGACAAGTTTAAATATTAGGCTCGATAACTAGTTAAAAGCGGCATAGGCTCGATGAACATTGGGTCGACGAGGCTGAAACTCGAAGTCATTTAATAAACAATGCAACGTCGAAGTTATAAAGGTTGGCAGCTCATAAAACATATGCGGTGGCATGCCTCTTTGTAAAAACACGACAGATATGCACATCGACATGCCCATGTTGAGTCCTTTCTCTTTACCTTTATTACCTAGACCTCGACGAGGCGCAAACCTAATCCACTTCATGCCAAGTTCGTTGACATTATGCAGCATTGGTTTGTGCTACGTCGATGATACTAGGATGTAGTGGAATGTGGCTCGACATTGCCAGTATCGACATTGGTAAAGTCGTAATTAACTTAAAAACTGCCCGATTACTATAAAAAGATAATACTTTTCACCAACCCTCCATAATTTGTCAAAATACGATTGGTTTCAACAAAGCTTTACAATTTCTATTCAGATTTTGCTGCCGCACCAAGTTTCTCAAGCCCCAAACATGTGTTAAACCAACTAATTAATTTTCTTAATTAATTATCCATTTACATACTTTTCCAATATAATTAATTCATAATAATATGAAATCACATATGAAAATTCCCAAAAATTCTCGAGAGTTCTAAAATATTATTTTCTTCTCCATATAAAATTTTTGGGTCGAAAATCATAATTTAATTACTTAATTGAATTAAACTAGAATTAAATCCATTTCGCCCTTAGGAAATTCATAAAATATTGATCTTAACTTAGAAAATTATGAAATTAAAAACCCATCTCCAAATTAATCTTGTACACATCATATTAAAAGGTTATAGCATTTGGAAATCGAAAACTATGGTTTTAAACTTAAAACCGAATCATTTAACTTTATAAAATCCTTATAAATTATCACTTATTCAAAACATGGCATATCATCAATACCTTTATACATTCATTTTGAAATCTAAACCGAATCAAATCAATCATAAAACAATGAAAATGAGATGGAGTTAGATTATAATTCACCTCGGTTTGATAATGGATTGAGATTTGAATCTTACTTTTATATCTTATTAGCTAACTGTTGAAACCCTACTTTATATCATGCTCTCTTCTCTTTGGGTTTAAGGTCGTGCCTTGCTCTTTGGATTTCTGATTTATGAAAACATGTATAGTATGGAATAAGGGTTTAGGGGTTATAAGATCTACCTATTCCTATTTTACCCTTTCCCTATTAAACTATATGCTTAAGTTATAAAACGATCTTATGTACTTATTTGGTTAAGGCTCGACCTTAATTATATTCAAATCTCAATCCCCTTATCACTCTAATCATCATATTATTTTATTTTATTTATCTAATTAAATCTCTAGAATAATGTTATTTAAAATTAGGGTTGTTGCAAGCTCCCCTCCTTAAATAATTTCATTCTCAAAGTTCAGTAAGGATTAAATACTAAGCATATCAACCATGCAAACATCTGTAACATTACCTAATAACAATATTAGCCTGTCTGACTAGAAAACAATCTATATATATTAAATATAGAGCATATCCTCAATAGATCAGGACAAGTATCTCTAATCCTCTCTTCTGCCTCCCAAGTACAGTCTTTCTCATTGTCGCTCCATTGAAGTTTCACTGCCTTGACTGCTTTTTCCTTAACCTCTTTTCATCTCTCGCTACAATTCGAACTGGTTGCCTAACAAAAGTTAGATCCAGTTCCACTACTAAATCTTCCAATGAAGTCAGAGTGATAATAGTCTTCGGATCATGCACACACTTCCTAAGATGAGAGATAAGAAACACATTAAATACCTGCCAAACTGCTCGGTGACTCTACTCGATATGCGAGCTTTTCGATCTTCTCTATAACTAGGAACGGTCTAACATGTCTTGGTGCTAACTTTTCGATCTTATCGAATCTCACCACATCTTTCATCGGTGATACCTTAATGAGGACTCTGTCTCCAACTGAGAACAGATCTTTACACCTTTTATTCGCATAACTTTTCTATCTAGACTGAGCTTCTCTCATCCTACCTGGGATTAACTTAATTTTCTCTATTGCTTTTCTCACCAAATCTGGACCTAAGACTAACCTGTCTCCGGTTTCCAACCAACATGCTGGTGACTTGCACGGCCTTCTATACAACGCTTTGAAAGGCGTCATTCCTATACTAGTCTAATAACTATTATTATATGAAAACTCAACCAAGTGTAGGTGGTTTTCCCATGATCCACCAAAATCTAGTAAGCAAGCTCTCAACAAATCCTCAATTACTTTATGAATCTCTCCGTCTACCCATCTGTCTGAGGGTGATAAGTGGCACTTATCATAAGCTTGGCACCTAACACTTCTTGTAGACTGTTCTAGAACTCACTAGTGTATAATGTATCTCTGTCACTGACTATACTATTAGGAATCCCATGCAGTCTAACTATGTTCTTCATAAATAACTTAGCCAAAACAGGTATCGTCCTAGATGACTTAACGAGAATGAAATGGGCGCTCTTGGTCAATCTATTCGCTACGACTCATATATTCTCATTTCATCAATTAGACCTTGGCAACGTGTCAATAAAATCCATGAATATCAAATCCCATTTCCAAACTAGTATACTTAAAGGATGAAGCAACCCACTCGGCTTTTGATGTTCGGCTTTTACTTGCTGGAAATTTGAACATTGCTTTGCCCATAAGACAACATCCATCTTCATATCTTCCTAGAAGAAACTTCTCTTCATATCCTAATACATCTTGGTTCCTCCAGGATGAATCGTAAACTTTGATCGATGACATTCCCTAAGAACTTCTTTCTCTAGGTCTCCAACATTGGAACACACAACCGCCCTTCTTCCTCAACCACCCCTTCTGGTCGAGTCTAAAATCTTTCAGATCATCCATCTCAGTTCCAATCTCAAGTCTTCTAATCTTCTTGGCCAACAATGGATCATCTCCCAGTTTAGAAGCAATCCTTTCAATCAAAACTGGTTGAACTTCCAAACAGGATAACATGGCGATACTCTAACTTGAACTAGCAGTCGATCTTAACTGCACACTACACGTAGTCAATGCCTCAAGATCCTGCCATTCTGCCAAACTAGCTAATACTACATTATGATGTTTTAGATCCCTGAAAACGAAATTATTAACTTCTTCATATCCTATCAAAATCCCTGATAGATCTATGGTAATATCCAGCCAATCAAGGCTTAGGATCAACTGCCTCGGGTCTATTCCAGCTATTAACTGCTTCAATCTTAGTTGGATCAACTGATAATCCTTCTCCTGAGACTATATGGCCAAGAAACTTTACATATTTCTTCTAGAAATGACACTTCGAAAACTTCACTTTTAGCCGATGCTGTCTCAGCGTCTCTAACACTACTTTAAGATGAATCTCATTCTCTCTTTCATCCTTAGGATATATCAAAATGTCATTTATGAACACCAATACGAATCTATCTAAGTGCTCTTTGAAAATCCGGTTCATCAGATCTACGAAGAAAGCTGTTGCATTCGTTAGCCCGAATGGCATTACTAACCACTCGTACGAACCATATCTCATTTGAAACGTCGTCAAAGTAACACTGTCCTCCGCCACCCTTAGGTGATGGAACCTTGTAGCCAAATCCAATCGAGGAAACACTTTGGCTCCACTCAATTGATCGAATAAGTCGTCGATTCTCACTAAAGGGTAACTATTCTTGATCGTCATCTTATTCAACTTGCGATGGTCGATACACAACCTTAACGACCAATCCAGTTTCTTCATGAACACCACGGCCACTCCCCAAGGTGAGATGCTTAGTCTGATAAGGTTCTTTCCTTCTAAGTCCACTAGCGGTACCTTTAACTTCTTCATCTTGGTAGGTGTCATTCTGCTAGGTGGTCTACTTACAGGTTCTGCTCCTAGCACAAGATCTATTCGAAACTCGATAGCTTGTTTCGATGGTAGTACTGTGGCTGATTCAAAAACATCTGCAAACTCTCTTGCTACTAAAACCCGATTTAAATCTTCTTCTACTTCCATAGCACCTAACAAGGCACAAACATTCAAATCCGAATTCTCCATTGATTATATGATTCGGTTATAACTATTATGGTGTCTTAATGATGTTTCCCTATCCTAACAAAATATCCTAGCATCATATCTATCTAACCAATCCTAATCCAATATGATCCCGAAGCCTATGAAATCAAAACATACAAACTACATGCAAACTTATGACCTTACAAATCAAGTTCTAACTGGTCACATCTCATCCCCAGAGTTGCATACCCTCCTATCGGATTCGCAATCCTCAAGGAAGTAACGGGTATGAAGTTTCTATGCATAACTTATCTACCAAATGCTGATATATAAATGAATGTGATGCATCAATATCAAATAGTATCATAACTGGTATACTATGGATCAAAAGCATGCCCTCCATTATAGATTTCCCCTTCTCAGTTGTTGTTGATCTAGAGGATGATGGTTCTAAAGCAAAAACTATTCCCTTGTCCACTCTGACTGGTTTTGGACACTGATTCCTGTAGTGCCCCATCTGGTCACAGTTGAAACATTTCACTCCTTTCTTATCAGAAACTTTCTCCCCTTTACCAGACCGGCACTCATGAGCAAAATGTCCCTTCCTATCACACTTGTAGCAAACTAGATTAGCCTTCCCTTTCTTGGCAGCTCCTCCTTTCTGATCTCCTTTCTTCTTAAAGAACTTTCTCTTCTTACCCTAATAATCCTGAGTCTCACCTTACTTCTCTTTTCCAAAAGTAGAAAGCATCTCTTCATTCGGTATTGCCATCTCCACTACAACATTGCTCGGGTCTCAGAGATATGACATAGTCATCCTAGTAATCTATGGCTTCAATCCACGAATAAACTTTTCATTCCTCTTAATGACGGTGTCAATGGTAGCATATCTGTATCTGGATAGCTCATCAAACTTAGTGGCATACTCAATCACCGAAATTGCTCCTTGATCCAAGTCCATAAACTTCATGAGAAAAGCGGACTTAGCTACTTCAGCCAAAAATCTACCCTCAAATATCCTTCGGAAATCCACCTAAGTTAACTCTTCCTCTGGCATACCCACGATAACTCTATTCCACAATAACAATGCTACTCGCTGCAACTGCCTCAAAGTTAGTCCCCTTTTCTACTCATCATCCAAACCAAGATCAAAAAAAATTCTCTCGCAATGCAATGGTCAATTCTTCACTTCTACACCATCTTCTGTTCCAAGAAAGGATTTCCATCCAAATTGGTATAATCCCTGCTCAGCTTGGCATACTTATTGCTGGTGCCACAGGATTTGCTCCTCCCGCATTCACGGCATTACCTCCAACTACTCCTGCAGCTGCTCCAGCTTGCATCAAGTTAACGAAGAACTGATACATCATCCCCATATCTACTGGTGGGGTTCCACAACCTATGTTGGCATTTGCGTATTGATTAGTATTTGCCTATTGACCTTGGTTTCTCCTAGCATTGGATCAAGCATTTCCGTTAGTTATGTTGCTTCCTCCACTTAGATTCACTCTTCTGTTCCCTGCTTCCATACCTTTCTTTCTCGTAAATCTACATACAAGCCTTAGTAAGATACAGAAGAATAGTCTAAGAGAAAGGGGAATACTCATTTATAGAAAAATACAAGTAGATTATTATAACGCTATCCCAAACCCCAATCTTATTTTTTGATTCACGGGATTATGTTTTTAAAATCTTTTAGGTTTAAATTTCTTTTAAGTTTTACATAAACATATTCTATGATACCAAACTGTAACATCCTCTATTTTGAGACCCGAAACTAAGTTTTACGGATGTTGTAGTCATCCATAGTTATTAATTTCCGACGACCAAATGCGGCTATGTTAATCATTTTGATAATACCAGAAAGATATGAATATGGAAAATTCAATACAGTTTTAAAATAAATTTTCTCATTTCATTTCATCATAAGATTTCAATTTCATTACATAATCCTAATTCGCAAACCACATTCAGAAAACATATAATTATTACCACATATTCCAATAGTGACATATGAAGATGCCCCTTGGATGATCAAAGTTAAATATTTAGCATTTAATACAACTTGTCGTTACAACACAAAGGCGGAATCAAAACATAGCGGAAAATAGTTATATAGCTCCTACTAGCTAGATTGTCTCCATCGCGTCTTCGGAAGCTTATTCGTCAAAAGGAAACCTAAAAAACCATTACTCTCGATCTAATCAAATGAGCAACTAAGACTTTAAGAGGAAAGACAAAAACATTGGGTCAGACAAAAAGTCTAGTGTGAGTAATAACTTACCATCTCGGACTAACTAGATATCTAGTGAGACCACACTGCTAAGCAGAACGAACTTTCCCATCACTAGTAACTTAACTGTAATATAATAACCATATAGTGTGCACCTGCATCCATAATGGTTAAAACATAACATAATATGATGATATTCAAAACTGTAATATGCCCTGGATTTTCGATCCTAAATATATCTGACTATCTATCTCAGTTTATAGTTTGTAGGGTTACTATTAACATATTAGTTTTTATGGGCTGACGGATAATATGTTCCAATATTACAGATTATCTGTCGATTTCATAGTTTTCATGGGATCATTAAGAACCTATTGTTTACTACCAATAACTTTATCCAATCATAGTTTCATGGGATCACTATGAACCAATTGGATTTTGTAATAACTTCTTTCAAATCATAGTTTTCATGGGCTAACTATGAACCTATTGATATCTTTCAATAACATATTTAGAACATAGTTTTCATGGGATCACTAAGAACCTATTGGCCCCTGCCAATAACATTTATTATAACATAGTTTTCATGGGCTAACTAGGAGCCTGTCTAACTCAATAATCTTTTGATCAGTTCTGGGCATCCTATATTGTGGTATACCTGACCTCTTGGATGCAATTCAACTCACACAGGAGTCAATTCAGTTTGCATTCACTAATGGGTCAAATTGTCTGGTTATTCTGCCCTTAACACCCTAAAATACAGTTATGTGTCAACAATGAAGTGAATATGATAACAATAGCATTTATAATGACTGATCAAATGCCCATAATAATATAAACATTCATGGTTTACTTTCTTATAATGTTTTCTTAATGAAATATGGTTAATACCCTTAACCTCCAAAATTAGCAAGGAAATCATCTTTTCATATTAATGCCATTTTATAAACCCTATTTATATTGCCATGTACATAATTGAAAATGATATAAGGTTTATTTCTTTCAAAATACCTTAGTTTAATCAACATCGATACCATCTCATGTTGATGTAAAAGAATAAGGCTTTCCGCCTCTTAAAACTCGAAGACTAAACATGCAACATCATGAGCCCCGATGACAATAATGTCGTTGACTCTCCGGATACATAGGCTATCCGCCTATTTAAGACTCGAAGATTAATTAAAGGAATTGATAAAGCTCGATATCAATTTTAAAAGCGGTATACAGTAACTTGATGACAAGTTAAAAGAGGCCTGTCAAGACTCAATGATAATAAAAAATCATGGGTTAGGCTCGATATAAGTTAAAGTATTAGGCTCGACAACTAGTTAAAAGTGGCATAGGCTCTATGACCATTAGGTCGACGAGGCTGAAACTCGAATTCATTTAACAAATAATGTGACGTCAAAGCAATAAAGGTTGGCGGCTCATAAAACATATGCAGCAACATGCCTCTCTGTAAAAGCACAGCACTTATGTGCATCGACATTCCCATGTTGAGTCCTTTCCCTTTACCTTTATTACCTTGGCCTCGACAAAGCTCAAACCCAATCCAATTCATGCCAACCTCGTTAACATCATGCGGCATTGGTTTGTGCTGCATCGATGACACTAGAATGTAGTAGGATGTGGCTTGACATAGTAAAGCCGTAATTAACTTAAAAATTGTCCAATTACTATAAAACGATAATACTTTTCACCAACCCTTCATAATTTGTCAAAATATGATTAGGTCCAACAAAGCTTTATAGTTTCTTTTAAGATTTTGCTGCCGTGGCAAATTTCTCAAGTCCGAAACATGTGTTAAACCAACTAATTAATTTTCGTAATTAATTATCCATTTACATGCTTTTCCAATATAATTAATTCATAATAATATGAAATCGCATGGGAAAATTCTAAAAAATTCTCAAGAACTCTAAAATACTATTTACTTCTGCATATAAATTTTTCTGTCGAAATCATAATTTAATTACTTAATTAAATTAAACCCAAATTAAACCCATTTCCTCCTTAGGAAATTTCTTAAAATATTGATCTTAACTTAGAAAATTATGAAATTAAAAACTCATCACAAAATTAATCCTTTACATCATATCAAAAATTCATAGCATTTCGAGATCAAAAACTATGGTTTTAACCTTAAAACTGAATTATTTAACTTCATAAAATCCTTATAAATTATCACTTATTTAAAACATGGAAAACACAACATGGCATATCATCAAGACCTCTATACATCCGGTTTTAGATCTAAACCTAATCAAGTCAATCATAAAACAATGAAAATGAGATGGAGTTAGATTATTATCCACCTTGGTTTGATAATGGATTGAAATTTGAACCTTGCTTTTAAATCTTCTTAGCTAACTCTTGAAACCCTACTTGATTTAATGCTCTCTTCTCCGTAGGGTTAATGGCTGGCCTTGCTCCTTGGATTCTTTATTAATGAAAACATGAATAGAATGGAATAAGGGTTTAGGGGTTATAAGATATACCTCTTTCTATTATACCCTTTTCCTATTCAATTATATGCTTAAGTTATAAAAAAAATCTTATGTACTTATTTGGTTAAGGCTCCACCTTAATTATATTCAAATCTCAATTCCCTTATCACTTTAATCATTACATTATTCTATTTAATTTATTTGATTAAATCTCCTGAATAATGTTATTTAAAATTAAGGGTGTTATAAGTAGACAGCTTATAAATAAATGTGCATCTCCATCTTACCATCGTCTCCAAGTCACCATCAGTCCTAACTATCAACCTATCAAAACATAACTAAAGAGAAGAAAATGATAGAAGGAGTTAGATATACGTCTAGTGAGTGAAATAATAGTTATGCTCGAAAACCATACCTTAACCCTTCTCACCTACACCCAACAAATCAGCTAAACACAATATAATACTATGATGACATCATATGCCAAGGTATCGCTAAAACTTAACCTATATTTAATCATATGTACATGGTTGAACCTAAAAACCCAACTCGCATGCCTAAAACTCATATGACTCACTACTGAGGAATTATATGTCTTAGCTCGCTATTTCCAAATCATATGTGACTTGCTACTATAGATCTACATGTCCTAGCTCGTTATTGCCAAATCGTACGTGAAAACTACTGAAGGTCTACATGTCTTAGCTCGTTATCGCCAAATCGTATGTGATTCACTAGTGAAGATCTACGTGTCTCGGCCTGTTATCGCAAGATCATATATACACTATTGAGTTCAAAGTCCTAACCCATGAACCACAAACTACGACACTATTGGGCTCAAAGTGACCAACTCGTCAACGCTAGACGCCACTAGCCTTACAAATGTGCACCTGACGCCTACCATATGCCACACTATTGAGCTCAAAGTCTTAATGCACGTGGCCCATACGCGACACGGTCGTGAAAATCCCAGATGACTATTGAGGTTAAGTTCATACTAGACATTCGCCAAATGGTTTACACTACTTATGGGATCAAGTCCAAAGCTTGTCATTGCCCCCACCATTTATGAAGCTACTAGATCAAGCCCCCATCTATAAGTGTAAACTGTATAATGAACCTAACACAAAGGACATTTTTCTGAATCATCTTAAAACACAGTAAACAACATATTAAAATGTTCCTCATCTCGCCACGATCCTGATGTCGCAAACCGTGCATGACTATTATTACAAATTCCCCAAATCCACAGAGAACGACTAAAAAATAACAGAAAACTAGAGTTCAAATATTTACTTTAGTGGAGCGAGAGAGGTCACAAGCTGGGTGAACTTCAGTATTAAGCGCATTCTTGGATTCTTTCTCATTGCCTAAATCATCTGAATCAACTTGAATAGTAGTTGAGGAACCTATCATACAGTATCCTCAACTCACAACTTGCGACGGTGCTCTCGGGCTACTATTGCAATCGCATGGTTGATTAGAAATTCGAAGCTCGCCTCTGCCTACGAATTGTCAAGGCCCTTCACAAAGAACTATCTTTTAACTTGCACATATAGCTAGTAGAGAACAATGTAGGTGGAACTCTCCATATATTTAATTGTTTGGGCCAGTTTCTTCTTCAGTTGCTTCTACTCCTCCTTTGTCGACACAAGATTACCTCAGCCCTTATCCCATGAGCCTTAATCTTCGAATATTTCACCTTAAGCTCATTAAGCTCCTTCTTGCACCCCTCTTCCCTTTTTTGTCCGCGTTCGGTTTCCCCCTAAGGCTTTTGAGGTTTAGCCAACGAAATTATCAGTGCTAGTTTGGCGTACTCAACCCGACGATGTAACTTTGTGGCCAAAGCATAGCCCAGTGCGATACGAATAAGAGGATAAGTAATTGTTTGACTGATATACATAAAAAAATTATCTTCAAAAGTGGAATCATAATATTACATAAGATCGACTCCTATGAAGACATTGGAAAACTTCGACAAAAGGAGGCTCTTTAAGCGAAAGAAGCAATAAAGAAAAGAGAGCAGAGCTATGGGTCGAGATATCGTCAACACAAGTCGTTCCACCTATTCAGCTAAAGTAGAAATGAAACTACCCTCTAGAAGAGGCAAAACACTTTGAGAAGCAGGGAGCGTATTGATGGGAGGCACTGCCATGGCAGGGATGTCAATAGGAAGTGAAGGAGGAAGAAGGGTAGAACCATCCATGTATAGCCCCTCTCCAAATCCAACCCTTTTCCTTTTAGTTGGCTTCTTGGGTTTGAAAGTGTCTAAGAGCTCAAACATGTTACCTATGTAATTCAATCAATGAAACCTTTAAAGACGTGTATAATGTTAAAAAAGATACTTAAAGGAAAGTGACCATTAATTAGGCACACACAGGAACATACATGCATGCTAACTCATGTACATTAACGTATTCATACAAATAAAAAATATACCATATAGCGTAGAGGTAATGAAATTGTAAGCAGACACTGAACGAGAATAGTTACAATGTGAGTCTAGGAAGCCATATTTGCATAACCTCTAAAACAAGTCTCGTTCCACACTGAGAAATTCATGGCGTTTAACTAAAAAGGAGAGATAAGAGAAGGAAAGGAGAGAAAGAGTATATAGGTCAGTGCAGTTTAACAGCAATAGCAATAATGAAAAACAAAACAATAAAATGGTGATAACTGTACCATGAAATCTAAAAGAAAGAATAAAACCGTCATGATTAGAAATATGGAAAAATTGGTCAGCCCATCTTTGAGCCTTATGATGAGAAACCAAAAAAGGGATTTCAAAGCTTGAACATAAAAGAATCTATTGCAGCCAGAAACAGTGTTCTCATAAATCGAGTACAAAAACAGCAACTCATGACATGTAGGCCGAGCATTTAGGTGCTCAACATACAAGATAAAGGTGGACGTGAGCACGTAATAAGAAACAATAGATAGTTGGATGTGAGATAAATTGATGGCAGCTAACCATTCCTTAATGATAAGGTGGGGTGGAAGATAGATCCCATTTCGAATATGTCCTGATGTTATCAAAAAAATCCTTTTAGGGTATGTTAATGCGGCCAAAGGAGACAGGAACCCTAAGCACATAATCGCTGAATCCAAAATGGTCCAAAAGCCCTTGCGCTTGACCTTCACAGATGGCTAAAGTCATTTCAATGGAAGAAGTTGAGGCATGACCCAAAGTGCTCCGAGGATTGTCTTGAGCCATGAGTAACTAAAAGAGAAAATGAATACAATGAGATGATGTTCTTAAAGTCTCTAATAAAAGGGAAAATTGTGTATGTAAAAAAAGGACGAACCGACTAATCAATCATAGACAATCAATCAAATCAATCCAACTAAAGGATAAATGAAAGAAACAAGTTCATCTAAAATACTGAATCAAACGAACAACCCATATAGACATTTGCCCAAACACATACAAAGTGTGCTAACAAATAATAATAAACGAAGAAAACATGGGAGAACAATAAAAAGAGGGTCTAAACTATGATTCAAAACAATACGAGAATCGAATGAAACTATTTTTACTTTGAAATACATATTTTGTAACGACCCGTAAATTTCGATAATTTAAATTAGTTAATTTAATAAGATTTTGATAATTAAATTTGAAAGAAATAAAAATTGGAGATTTAGTAATGTAATAAATACTAAAATGAAATGTACCAATGGTAAGTAAAGCTAATTATTGATAAATTGAATGAAATTAAATAAATTGAAATAATGTAAATGTTATAACTTGGTTATAAATTTAATATAAGGAAATGAATGTAAATATTGAATTTATGAATGAGATAAAATATAATGAATGGTAATTGAGTAAAACCATGGTTATGTAAGTAATTGTAACATTGGTTTGTAAACAATAAACTTATAGTGTAAATAAAAGTTTAGGGTAACAATTATTGGAAGTACCTATTTATTTAGGCTGCTAAAAATTTAATTTGGAAATTAATTGTAATTAATGGAATTAAAGGTTACATTAATGTGAGTTAAGACAATGACTGTAAATTGTGAATGTAATAAATTAAATAAAAATGTTAATTTTATTCATAGGGTAATAAATGATGTAATAAAAAAATGAAACCAAGATAAAATAATTAATTGGGATTTAAATTTTAATTAATATGAAAAATTGACAAAATTCCAATATAATTGAAATATAGTAGTTGATACGAATAAAGATGAAATTTGGAAAATATAAATGTAATGAAATATGAAATGATGTTAACTATGTTAGATGAGTAATAATTGATTGGTTATAAAGTCTGAAATCAAATCAAAACAATTTATTGGAATTAAATTTTAATTAATGGGATAAATTGCAGTTGCAACTGAACACTGTAACTATTGAAATAATTAACACTGGATTGACATGTAAATTTACTTTAAATTATTATGAATGTCCAAGCAATCAAAAATGATGAAATTTGTTAGTTATTAAATTTGAAATAAAAATGTGATTTAATTAATTTAATATTAATTTATTTAATTAACTTGAAAATAGCCATTTTGGCCACTGACTCGGATTTTGACAAAACCAGTTTCATCGGATCTGTAACAGTGAATTATTGTAGGGTTTCAAGTTTCGTAACAATCGGACTTGTCGTTTGATCGTACGGACTTGAAACGCCCAGAAATCAATTTAATTGAAATCAAATTGAAATAAGCTGATTTTGGCATAACTTCTTCATACGATGAAATTAGGACTTGAAACATGTTCCATTGAATTTAAAATATTTGAAAGCATCTATTTTGATATATGGGTTGACCCATTTTCGTTCCGGAGACAGAACGGGCTTTTCGGGTCGTTTATCGTTCCAATCCAAATCAATTTGGTTCATTCTTTTCTATCTCAGCTTTGCCTATAAATAACCTGTTATAAACACTAGGTCATTTCTTATTTCATTGTTGTCTGTACGTACATTTCCTTCTCAACTCCTCATTCCAATGGTAGACAATTAAAACCCTAAATTCAAATTGCAAATTAACTCCAAATTCAATTTCAAAAAATTTAACTCCTCCAAACCCTATCAAATTATATACCGTTCTGAAGCTCTCGACGAGCGCATCTCAATTCTGTGATTCATTTTCCAATTCGATGCACCGTTTGTCCAAAAATCAAGAATGAACTATGGCCGTTCATATTGGATTTTGAACGATCCAACGGTGGATCGTCGTCCGATCGACGATTGGGAGGCGGTGTTGGGAAGAGGAGCTCGAGCAGGCTTCAGATCTATAATTCGTTCGTGCTATGGGGTGTCGATCTCTCCAGGATCGAGCGATGAATGTGGGCGGCATCGATTCATTTTCCGGCGTCTTCGAGCGACCGTGAGGCCAAGGAAGGGTCGGCCATGGGAGGGGAGATGTTCGGCGATGACAGATGTGGGAGGTCGTGGCTTCTGGCACGTGCGGCGTGTCGATTTGGGGCGGTGTTTCATAAGAGTCGCGATTACAGGGTTCTGGAGGAAGCAGTTGCGTACGTTGAGGTGACGTGTACTCCTTTTTTTTACTTTATTATTTATTTGTTTTAAAAAATTAAATTCGTATAACTTCTAATGTGAATAACTTTCACATACGAGGTCCGTTTCACGCACGGTTTTTTCCGCTTGGATCTTATTGAGATTCCGGATATTGTGACGCTGGTTTGGATGAAATCTAAGACTGACAAATTTTGGGTCTTTATTTGAACTTCAAATCGATAGAAATTCAAAGGTGAGTGTTTTAACCCACTCACAACTTCTAAAATTTCTTATGTTTGTTGAATTAAATTTATGATGTGATTAGAAATTTATTTATGACTGTTTGGTATATTTTAAATCATCATCTCAGTTAATTTGAATTTATTTGAATTAAATCGTTATTTAATTTATTATTGAATATAAATTGCCAGTTAAATACATGTTATTGATTATCAGTTCTATATTGATATTTATTGATTGATTTGGATGATGTTTGTAATGGATGTTGATTGTTGATATTGGATGAATGGATGTTTTATTTTATATCGTTATAAACTGCAAGTTCACTATGGGTTGAAATGATACATACCCGAATGATAAATAGATTAAAGAAAAATCATTATAGGTTGAAATGATAGACTCGAGCGATTTTATGGATTTTATTATTAATTCGGGATTGCGGTTTGAAATGATATATATAACCGTAACATTTTAAATTGCGGATTGAAATGATAAATATTCGTATCACTTGACCCTAGGGTAGAAAATTATATACGGACACCGGATTGGTTAAATTTAATGATTTTGAACTTCTTAATTTTTTTTGAATTAATTAAATGATATCTTGAAATTAAATTTGATGTATATAAATGGAAGTATTATTGGAAAATCAAGTTTTGTGTTGAAATGTGAATTGGTTTAAAAGGAATTGCTTTAAGAAATTAAATTGGAAGTTTAAAGTTAAACTTTTAAGTATAAATGAAATTCTATCGAAATTAAGTTATTGAAGTTGTTTGAAAATAACTTTGAAATATTTTGAATTGGAGTAATCCGAATTGATATTTGAACATGGATTGAAACGATATGAAATTAAATAGTTTATTGAAATGTTAAATTGAAAGGTTTGGAATTTGGTTTGTTGACTTGGAAATTGAAAATGGTCCAAATGCGTTGAAATGAAATGAATAGTTTAATTTGACATAAATTCCAAATTCATGTTTTAATATAAACTGTTTTAAAAATATATTATTTCTAAATTTCTAACTATTAGATTAAAAAGTATTAAACTATTTTAACCTGTATTAATTATATTAAATCATTTTAACCTATTTTAAACCATTTAATTTATTTAAACTAATTAACCTGTTTTAACTTATTTTAAATCTAATTGATCTATTTTAAAGCTATTTAACCAATTTTAAGTATATTTAATCTATTTTAAATCTATATTAACTATTTATAACTATTTATAACTATTTAAAACTATTTTCTTCTAAATTCCAAACTAAGTAAAATGGATGGGTTTATATTCGAATTCTCGATTTTTTAGTGAATATGGTTAATGATGTATAACCTAAGTTAGGAATTAAATAACATATTTGGTTTAATATGATATTTTGAAATGAGAGTTTAGCCTATTTTGGAAATATGAATTCTGAAAGGAAATATAATTTCGAACTATGATTTCAAATGTGATATGATTTCAAAGGTGAATATGATTTCGGAAGTAAGTAATGATTTCGGAAGTGATATGATTTGAATTGAATATGATATTTTGATATCAATTATGAAATGATTTGGAAATGTAAAAGAACCATCTGCTGTGTAATAAGAAATTGGTTGTTAAAGAGACCGGGATCGGATATTGTCATACTCTCTGCCAATACCGAAAACCACTTTGACAACTGTGTACGCGGTGGAGATTCTAGAATGAAGTAGGATGGTTGGCGACGATCCTATATGAGGTATATACGTGGACCTGACTCCCATGAGTTAGCTTAAGGTGGCTAAAACATGAGCAATTGACGGGCTAAGTGAGGTTATTCCTCCGATCGGGCACATTCCTTCGATACTATATTCTGACTTTGCGATTGATTTGGTGGCCACCCTCAATTTTTGATTTGGGAGTGTGTTCCGAGGTGGGCGGTAGTAGCTGTTATGCGTTACCACCAGTCCGGAAGTGTAATTGGTATATCTACCCTGGCATTGCCTGGTTGTGTCGTGTCACCTACCCTATCGAGACCACTACGAGTTTGTTTTGTACCATACCTATGGAGTGCCCTCTGACGACGTCCAGTACGGATGGGATTATGGTACTGTATAGACTATGGGAATATATAAAAATGTGTTAAGGGAGAAATGGGTAACGCCTTAACGCTATTTTAATAGTTTATCTTACTATAGACATATTATAATAGCGTATTGTACTACATAGTAGATAGTTTAACGGATCCTTAGGAGATGTGAATCACCAACATCTCTTAAGTTACTACACTCACGTTAGACACTGGATAGGAGATGTCAAACCCCGTAAACATCTCTGACGCCATTCCACTCATAGTTATTTACCGTGATTTAACTCGCATAAGATCTTTTAGTTCTGATTCGAGTGTTTTGTCCTTTCAATTCGCTCGGGTCAGCCTGAGCATTTCAGCATTTGAAGACCTTATTTCTGGAGGACGAAGACAAAGATTTGTACTACCATTTACTATATTTATTCCACTGCATTCATATTGTTCTGCTGCATTATTTGTTTATCTTTGATATGTGTAACTCTGATTTTGTATTATATAAGTATAATCAAATGTTTTGTATACAGCTTCATGAATTGTTATTTGATTATTATATTTTGTCATTCCGCTGCGAGATTCTGTTTTGTTATTTTTTCTTTCACTGCTTTTTCTTATTCACCCCCAATAACAATCCGCCCTTCTGTATGGTTTGAGTCGGCATGTGTGCCTGCTTAAAACGTCTAATAAGGCGGGATGTTACATATTTTTTATTTTTTTACGAAATAAGCTAAAATTATAAAAAAGCCAAAAAAAATGAATTCAACATATTTGGGAATAAATAAAGAATGAATATAAATTTGTTGATACTTCAAAAGGAATAGACATTACAAAACCAAAAAATACATGCAATTTCATATTTATATAATAACGATATTTCAGAAATTTTATGATCAAATAAATGTTACTGTATTGCAACCACTAATGTAAAACCATAAAAAAATTAATAGAAACCTAATAAGAAAAGTAAATTTTATTAAAACAAGGATTTAAAAGAAAAAATTTCACAAACATTCGATTTTGGCTTCAAATGTTGCACCATTACGTTCATAACGATTTTTGGACGATTTTCATATATAACACTTTGAAATCGAAGTTAGTATGAAAAAGTTGCGGGCAATGGAATATTTAATACACACACACAAATATATATATATATATATATATATATATTGGTCGACCCTTGGAATGGCATGGTCTACTGGCATAGGTCGACCATGCAATGTGGAAAGGCAGAAAATTGGAGCGTTGCGTGGACAGCTTGATCGTTCCTTCTTGGCCAAGTTTTTGATGAGCATGCGCGATGTTAGCAAAATATTCCCCAGCTCAAATCAGCTCCCTACATTCATTTCTAATTCCTATAAATTCAAGCCTAACCTAACTCTAAAATCAACATAACAATTCACTATAATGAAACTCTGCCCAATTCTAACCTCTCCTCTAAACCTAAAACTCTACAAAAATCAAAATAAAATTATCCTAAAAGAACATTAGCAATTGGATCTAGACGGAGCAAGCAAAGCTAGCATATGGAGGGGCATTTCTCAAGTAAAGCAAATAGAAAGAGCTTAGGCTCGAGGTGAGTGGGAATAACTTTAGTAAGAAGATTATTACAGCTAGATTCAAACTATTGTAACTGATTTAGGGTGTTAGAAACCTAATTTAAAATATGTAAAATCCTAAATTGAAATATGTAACTTATGTTAGAATTGAAATCGCCATAAATGGTTAGACTCTATATTGATGATAGCACACCCTTCTTTTTATCAAATTGTAAAACCCTAAAAATTAGTAAATTCTAAATCTGAAAACCCTAAATTGGAATCAAATTAGAAATTAGGGATCACTAAAAATAGTCAACAACGTGGATTAATATCAGCATAAAAACATAGAAAAATCCTAATTTCAACCTACGACCGGCAAACCCTAGAACCATAGTGGACGATCGGTAGCGGCCGACCGATTAGGTCTAGCGGTCGACCTTTTGAGATGTAAAATGAAGAAATTGAACCTTTGCTGCAGGCCCGGGTTAAGAATAAAAATTATATAATTTCAAAAAAAAAGTTACATAAATGTAAATTGTTTGTTTAAGCCTATTTTGGGCTAAGTGTATATGCTAAAGATAGTAGGGAAGTTAGTTCCCCTTTAAAGGACGCTAGGTCATTACGGTATTGGGTAAAAGTAGGTTACCCATTTGAGAGTCGAGTGATCAACTAGGGCGATGTGTTTTCGTAACTTAGGCCCGATACTAACCAGAGTTCATGTATGCATGGCTTACACGACGTGATACAGGTGGACACCGATGCTGTATGATGAGTGGAAATATAGGACGAAGCGGCTCGGTACTAATGGGAGTTCATGTATGAACGGCTTACGTGATGTGATACAAGTGGACGTCGGTTATGTACGATAAGTGGCAATATAAGATGAAGAGGTTTGGTACTAACGGGAGTTCTTGTATGCACAACTTACGCAATGTGATACAAGTGGTCACCGACATAATATAGTAAGACACATTTGGCACTACGATTGAGAGATGAACCGGGTGCATGCGATGAGACACACCAACGAGTGTGCATTTTAGGCTCTCCCTCTCTAGGCGTGCTGATGGTTTATGGGTACACATGGGAGAGCAGTTCCCACGGTAGTATTAGTTGAAAAAACGGGGGTTTCCACAGTAGCCTACGGATGGTGATTTCTTATTGGATAGCTCTAAGAGCGATTAGCTGATCGTTAGTGGGAGATTCGATCCATTGTTCGACCCTTGTGTTAAGTAAGAACCCTTAGATAATGGACCTTAGGAATTCACGGAAACTTATAGCACACCCTATGTCATCTAGAATAGTTTTAAAGTTAACTGCACACGATCATCGCACATTAAACTTGTACTCATTCACCGGACTTTTGTTTGACCGACCCCTTTTTTCATTTTCCGCACCATAGGATGACAGGTTAGAGGTTGATTGGGCATAGTACGTGGAGAAAGGAGTTTCCTGTTGGAGTTCTCATATTATTTATTGTTCATTATGTAGTTACCTATTGTACTAAATGTTGTCAAACTTATATTATATTTTGGAAAACGGTGTCTATGTAAATCAAGTATTTTGGAGACTATTTTTTTGAAATGTCTATTTTATATGCATATATATTAATTCCTTCTGCTGTGAGATCTGAAAGTATAGAATGTCTTAAATTACCCTTATAATTATGCTTTCTAATGTTATAAAATCCTAACAGATCTTATTTCTTGGCATGACGTGAATCCAAAAGTTAATTAGGCTTTGGATCATCGTGTCGGGAGGTGCAGGTTATTACATTTAGTATTAGAGCTTAAGTTTAAGATTTCTTAGGATTTAGGCATGTATTGAGCGAGCGTGCTTGAAAATTTTTTGTGAAAAAAGTGGTTTTTCAAAATGTTTCCAATTTTTTTTTAAAAATAGGTTTTGAGAATATACACGTACATATATAAAGATAAAAGTTCAAAAAATTTCCAAAGATTTTGTCTATATATCGAAATTCTTTTATTTGTATCTGTACTAGCTATGAGAAAGTTGAAAATAATCCCCAATCACGGATAGTAAGAATGAGTATAAGTTTTAGAGGAATGGCTCAGAGAAGGCAGCTAGGATTCCGAGCGTGAGCATCCCTATATAGTTTCATCGGTATCCATAAGCGAGGAGATAAGATGAGCCAAATATGACTAAGAGAGTGTAATTATGATTTTCAAATATGTGTATTAATACACAACAATCTATACATGTGGGCACATATGGTAGTTGTTGGCATATTTGATGTGCACGTAAATGTGCATATTTTTACTTTCATATTTAATCTAATTTAATTAAATAAATGAGCATATAGGGTATTTTAACTTGTTTGAACCAATATTTTAATCATTTTCAAACATCATTTATTCATCTTCATATAGGGGCAAAATGGTTATTTTTGTGCATGTATTAATTTTGAGAATATTTATTTGTGCAATTTATTTTTATTTGTAGGAATTTGAATGAAAATTACAAGAGGCTTCATGAAGAAATATGCATGCACAAGAGTATACAAGCAAATGAAGATGGAAATAATTCAAACCATGCAACATGGAGGACTCCACCTACCCACTTACCATGATCCCCTATTAGAAGCTAATGCACATACTAATGAAGATTAAAGTTTCATGCACATTTAAATGGAGAATTATCTCAGGCTAATGATAACTTGGTGGCCACACTTCCTCAAGGGTAGTTCCCAAAAATATGATTAGGGTTTTAGGCTTGTATAAATACCCCATATGTTCATGTAATTAATCTCTTAGCCTTTGAGCCTCCTCTTTAGTTAGTTTAGTTGTAGGCTCACAAATAAACAAAAAAAATTCTCTTTTCTTTTTCATGGCTACTTAGCCATTTTCATTCATGTAATATTCTTTTATGCAATGTTAATTCATGCTCTTTTCTATTTACATGCTCTCTTTCTTTTCATATTAGTAGTGCATATCTTTTTGTTTATGCAAGTAGATTAGTTTTTATTTTATTTTAATTAGCTCTCTTGCTACTTTGCACTCATTTTCTTCTTGTTTTTATTTCATGCTGAATGTTACATTTGTTGAAATAATAACAAATATGAGAGGCTAAACCCCCTTCAATTCAGGGGTAATGAAGCTCTCTTAATCATGTAGATTCAACATTTTGATAATTTTTGATCTCCTTTTGTACTTAATGGAAATGTTTGAATGGGTTAAACTTTGTTGTTTTAACTTTAAATTTGATAGCCTATGTTGTTGACACCAAATAGGCTATGCTTAAACAAACAAAAACACAAATTACCTCTTCATCTACATATGATTATGGTAATGAAGTGAATTTTAAAATCAAAATTTGATGGTCTATATTTCTAATCAATAGTTAATAGATCATGCTTAGAATAGATTTTATTTTCAAATTCATTATCATTTTCATGAGAGTTAAGAAGTGGTTTAATGGGTGTGTTATAGTTTGATGGTTTATATTGGGCTAATTAATAGCACAAATATTCCATACTTATGATAAACACTTCAACTAAATTGTGTTCACTCGCCACGCTCTGTGTTCCCCTCACGTAATTCTGTAAGGCGGTGCATGGGTCATATATTTGGCCTCAGTTTTCTAAGTTAGGCATATGTAAATATTGTTAATATCAATAAACTTTTCAAATAAGAGAGTGTAAGCAATTGAAATCCAAGCACTATTTTAACTTATGTGATTTGACTTGTCATTCAAAAGAAATGAAAATACCACTTTGATAAACTTTGAAAATCAACTAAGGATCCATTTTATAGTTACACTATGTTATTAGCCGAAACAACTAGCCAAACTTGAATTTAATTGTGATGATAACTTAGTTTTTATTGGAAATTTTGATAAGTAAAAGGACTTAAATTTCTTGATAATGACCAGAACTTATATTTAACTTATTCGTGTCGATTTAAAAGTAAATTCTTCATTTGTAAATATTTTCAAAAACTTGCATCCATATCTTTGTAAATAAATCTTGTATTTAGGAATTTTTCATTTTGCATTTGGATTTTGTGGGTAGTATCCGCTGAAAACCCTCACGAGACAACACTCGTCCTACTAGGGACACCTAGAGGTTTAACGGCTTGTTGCATACGCTCAATGCAATCGTGCTTCCTACGAAAACGGATTTATCTTAGTTTTTCTTTATTCGAGGACGAATAAAAAGATAAGTGTGGGGGTATTTGATGTGCACGTAAATGTGCATATTTTTACTCCCATGTTTAATCTAATTTAATTAAATAAGCAAATATGGTATTTTAACATGTTTAAACCAATATTTTAATTATTTTCAAACCATCACGTACTCATCTTCATATAGGGGCAAAATAGTCATTTTTGTGCATGTATTAATTTTGAGAATTTTTATTTGTGCAATTTATTTTTATTTGTAGGAATTTGAATGAAAATTGCAAGAGGCTTCATGAAAAAATATGCATGCACAAGAGTATACAAGCAAATGAAGATGGAAATAATTCAAACCATGCAACATGGAGGACCCCACCTACCCATTTACCATAATCCCCTATTAGAAGCTAATGCACATTCTAATGAAGATGAAAGTTTCATGCACATTTAAATGGAGGATTATCTCATGCTAATGATAACTTGGTGGCCACACTTTCTTAAGGGTAGTTTGGGTAGTTCCCAAAAATACGTCTAGGGTTTTAGGCCTGTATAAATACCTCATATGTTCATGTAATTAATCTCTTAGCCTTCGAGCCTCCTCTTTAGTTAGTTTAGTTTTAGGCTCACAAATAAACAAAAAAATTCTCTTTTCTTTTTTATGGCTACTTAGCCATTTTCTTTTATGTAATATTCTTTTATGTAATGTTAATTTATGCTCTTTTCTATTTACATGCTCTCTTCCTTTTCATATTAGTAGTGTAGATCGTTTTGTTTATGAATGTAGATTAGTTTTTATTTTATTTTAATTAGCTCTCTTGCTACTTTGCTCTTATTTTCTTCTTGTTTTTATTTCATGTTGAATGCTACATTTGTTGAAATGATAACAAATACGAGAGGCTAAACCCCTTCAATTTTGGGTTAATGAAGCTCTCTTAATCATGTAGATTTAATATTTTGATAATTTTTGATCTTTTTTGTACTTAATGGAAATGTTTGAATGGGTTAAACTTTGTTATTTTAGCTTTGAATTTGATAGCCTATGTTGTTGACACCAAATAGACTATGCTTAAACAAACAAAAACACAAATTACCTCTTCATCTACATATGATTATGATAATGAAGTGAATTTTAAAATCAAAATTTGATGGTCTATATTTCTAATCAATAGTTAATAGATCATGCTTAGAATAGATTTTATTTTCAAGTTCATTGTCATTTTCATGAGAGTTAAGAAGTGGTTTAATGGGTGTGTTATAGTTTGATGGTTTATATTGGGCTAATTAATAGCACAAATATTACATACTTATGATAAACACTTCAACTAAATTCACTAATGACCAACGCCGAGAATCAAACTATTAAATTTAAATAAGTCTTGAAACTGAATGATTGCCTAATATACAATGGGGATTGACAGTTTTCTAGTTTAGAGACTTGGGACTAGGAACAGATGATCGAACTTTAGTAGTTCCTGATGAATACTTGTCTGAAGTCGACCACCCCCAGTATATTAATTGCCAGCCGTCTACCCTAAACCCAAAACCAACCCATGTTCCCCAGAGCCACCCCTCCCAAAACTCCTTAAAATGTGCCTTCCTTCGGGCGCCTTAGAGTTGGCTACTTGGCAAGAGTCCTTACCTTAACATCACACACTGTCCTGGCTATAAAAGGTAGAGTCCTTCCGCATACCGCTTTGCAAAGGATTGTATATGTTGATTTATGTGATCTTGAGAAGGACATTGCCTCTAAATTGACTTCTACTCTTATATTTTTATCCATTTCTTGTGTTTGTTTATTTACATTTTCATTTTTAGCTTAACAAAACTTCAAACCTTGGTTTAATTTGATTGAATAGGAATTTTAAAATCTAAACAATTCCCTATGGATCGACCTGTACTCGCCACGTACTAACATTGTACGTTGTGCGCTTGCGGTTAATTTTAATTTGATTAGCTAATTTTTAATCTGACAAATATTTAGCCGTCAAACAATATTCCTTATTTAATAAAACAATTATGGTTAGAATATAAGATAAGTTTATAACAGTTGAGGTGAAAAGATAAATCTTACACGATTATAATGGTTTACCCCATAAAAAAGGGTTAGTAGAGGTTTTCTATACCGATTAGCAATAGGAAATAAATTATGGATTAAGGGTCAACGAAGAAGATTAGTACTACGAGACTCATATAATAGAAATATGACATTGACAGTATAAAGTTAACATGGAAGAGGACTTTACAAACCTAAGGAAAATTTCCTCAGGTAAAGTAGAAACCCTATTTTCATATTGGTAATAATTGCAAGAACTCGTATTTACTTAAAGGTATGCCTAGATTATTTTCATACTAAAGTTGGACACTGTTTTAGAAAATAGACTTGATGTACCCATCTTTAAAGAGAAAGACATAAGCTTTATGCACTTAAAGCAATGTTAGGTATAAGTGAGCTTAGGTAATTAGGTTGTTGTTGCCTACTCCAATGTAAGTGATAAACCAATGAATATGTTTCTAAAAAAGAGAAACAGTAGATATCTGATATTTTAAATAGACAAAAATTTCCGTATATGATTTATATAAAATAGTCAGATAAACTTTATGGAACTTTTTTAAAAAGTAAAAATTAAAGAATTTGGTGAAAAGAAATTTTTTTCAATAACTGTTTTAAAACTTTTGTGTTGTTTTTAGGCACATTGTTATGCCTACCTCAATGTGCACTTTGCTTTTAACAATGGAACCTTTGAAAAGTATGTGAGGCCTAATTTTTTAACTCCTTTCATAAATAAGAAATGGTTATGTATATGAAAATGTTTTATAAATGTTTATATTATATGCTAAAATAATAATAATAATAAGTTGAAAATACTACATTATATCTAAAAATAAGCTTTTGTGAAGATTCCTTATTTATAAAAGAAATTTTTAGAAAGGTGTGTTTTCATACACATTTTACTACAAGTTAATCATTTTTGGCAATTAATTAAAGAAAATGTTATGACCCTAGTAAAAAGAAAATATTTGTTAAAAATAAAAGAAGGGTTTTAAAGTTTTAAAAAACTTACTAGTATCGTGGAAATGGTAAAATCAAAGGTTTTGATTAAAAAAGGTAAAATGAAAATATTATGACTAACACTTAGAACTTAAAAGGAAAGGGAATGAATTGGAGTTAGACAAATAGGGTTAACTAGCCCACTAGGACAGATGTGACTATGGAATTTGGAAGCATTGAAATGGATAGGACAGGGATAAGTGGTAACATATGAATTTAGTAACCTTTTCAATCAATAGTTGAATTGGAAGGACATGGTATTGGATCGAACTTCCTGAAGTAGTGAGAGGTGAGCACCACCTTGTGTTTCCCTACCCAAGTATAGTGAATTGAAGAATCCTTTGTGTAAGGAATATTGAAAAGTATTATTTGGGTAAGCCCGTTTTAGAATAAGAAAAGAGTAAGTCAAGATATTTTAGTTGTATCAAAGAATACTACGGATGCAAGAAGTTTTTTGGTTTGAAGTGTTAAAGGAACAAGTAGAGTCCACTTCAATCCATATTAGGAGTGTTAAGTAAGAAATAAGTATTTCCTTGACTACATTAGACATTCTAAATGGACCGGTAAGTATAAGCTCGGCGCTATAGTAACAAAATCATTACTATATATGTGAGGATAGGATACCTCCAGGCTACAAGTGGTCAAGGTATTATGTTGTCCTCTGAAGGCTATGGGCAGACCAAGCGGACATGAATAAAAACGTATATTGTACACATGTTGTTGGACTTATATCATAGAAGATGTGTTCCAAGTATGCATATGTAAATCTTGGAAATTGTAGGGTTGAATGTTGCACATACTTGAAACTAAAAATGTTGGGTGGTGTAGACCCTGAAACTTATAGACAATGTAATAGCTCCACATTGGTATACTCAAATGACTTATGCAAGTAAAAATGTGAAATTGGTCATCGCAGTAATTTTTCGAGTAATTGATATGGATTGATAAATGCCAAATTTAAAGTTTTCATAAAATGGAGTGGGGTTTGAGCGATATTTTAATCCATTAGAATGAAGTGTGTGATAATGTAAATTTCTATAAATTATGTTATTCCGGTATAAAAGTGTATCTTTTGAAATAACAAGGAATATACCTAAATGAAAGAGATGTACAAAATATGGATAATTACCGTATTTTGTACTGTCTATTTCAATAATTAATAAAAGAGATAGTTTCTTGTGATTCAAACATAACACAATAGATAAATTATGGAAAGTTACAGAGTTCACATTTCCTTTTTGGGAAAAGATGTAATTCCAATGCATTAAAATACAGAAATTCCTAATTATAAACCAAAGTAATGGTCATCATGTCTATTGGATTAAAATGGCAAGACGTCATTCACATTAAGTTGTCTTAACCACAAAATAAATAAAATAATCGGAATAAGATGATAAGAGGTTACGTTCGGTAATAAAGTCTCATTCATGGAACGACATCAAGGAAAAATACAAGAATTTTTGAAAGTTCAAATTACCAAAGGTATACTATATAAAGTGGTAGTCAAAAAATTTCAATGGATGGTTAATTCAAGAATGCTCTCCGTCAAGAGAAAGATATGGTTATTTGCATGCATTGAGAATGAGGAAGCGATTTTGATAGACAAGAAGATCGAAATTTTTTGGTAAAGGTTGGGAGGAAAGGATAAAAATATTTTTCTCAATCATCCCTAGGACGGGAGGATGATTATTTCCTTAAGAAAATTCATAGAAGACTAATTTGGAATACATAGTCATATGCATTGCAATCACACGCAAATGAAGTATCTCTTAGGTGATTATCATTAATGCTAGAATGATTCCAAGTTATAACCTTAGTTAATTTTAGGGCATTTGAGTACTTACTTATAGGACTTGGAATAGATCCCTACAGACTATAAACATGATACTTTAGTACCATGGTTTTTGAAAGATTGAGAAACAATTTAGAAGTAAAGAGAGATAACTTAAGTTGAGCTGAATTGGAAAAGAAGTTATACTATTTTTTTAACATTTGGGGAAATCACCAGTTTGGATAACCATAGGGAAAATAGAGATATAGCAAAGAACTAAGTATAAAGTACCATAGAAGGAGACACCGTCCACATTTGAGTTATCGAACTTGTTCTCTAGGAGTTGAGATGATTAGACATACCACTGGAAGAGTGAGGGTAGTATGTTGTGCATTGAGGGTTTTATAAAGTTATTGTTAGTGGGAGCATGTGATGCCCCACCTCTATACCCACGCTAGACAAGAACACTACGGAGCAATGCTGTCAACTAGCATGGAGAATAAGGCTGTTGAGGAGCGACCATCCGTGTAATTTCTTTGTGCGAGCACCGATATGTCAGTGAGTATTGCATGCATTTCATTTAAAGAGGAAATCCGACATACCGATACAAACTCAAAGCTATCACACAGTGGCTATATAAAATCTTCGGAAACAAATATAGAAATAAACATAACACAAATCAGTCACAGACATCCATATCACAAAGGCGGAAAAAGATATGAATATATATAACACATGAAAGTGTACATCAGAGTAGTGGTCTGAAAGATCCACGATAATACAAAAGAATAGCTTCAAGCTACATAAAAGAACAAGTATACATCACGGAGTCTATATCTCAAATGTATACAACAAAAACTACTAATCTAAGTAGTTAGCCAAAAGTCAGGATAATCTCAGAAGAGAAGTCAAGCAGAAGCACCTGTAACATCTCGGTCTGACCCGAGTATTATTTATAAGAAAATAATAAACGGATCAGTCTAGCTATAAATATCAGATGATATGGTATAGAATAAAAGGCATGGCATGAACATATAATAACCATAATGGCATATTACTATAAGTATGTAATTGAAAATCAACAAGAGATTAATCAATATCACATGAATCTTCTCAAAGATAAAATGGGGTATCATTCCCTAAACTTGTATTCATAACAAGTCAATGACACACAAATTCACCAATGCACAAAATTGATAAAACTTATCAATGGAAATCACGAAAATTGGTGAAGCACAAAATTCCAGAAATCATCACAAGAAATCCAGAAATCACAAGAAGGGGGAGGCCTATCACAAAACGGGAGCATGAAAACTCACCAACACGTGTATCACAAGACGGAAAGCTATTCCATGGTTGCTAACCATTTTCACTAGAACGGCCCGAAGACCATGAGTCAAAACTCCACTAAAATGGCCCGAAGACCGTGGGGCGCTACCCCACATATGTGAGTAGAAACATCACACAAACGGGGTCTAGTCTCCCTCGCAGACAAAGAGACATCGCTCAATCGCTAGTCTAAATCACAAAAATGATCGTCATGATCATCAAGAAGTGTCAATTACACTAAGCTAGTAAATATATGAGTTTAGCTTCATGTCTCATAACCACTTGCTTAACTTAAATATTTACGAACAAACTGTAGATCTTCACTAGAAAATTGTCAAAAAAAGGTTCAGTCGAACAAGTCCAAGAATTAACCGACGAAGTAAACGCGAGCGTTTCATACCACCTGTTTTACTAAGCCGTTTAATTAGATTTCTCATCCGAGTGAAGTAAAGACTTGTATATACTAATAGATTGGAAAACGGTTTAGGAAAAAGGAGCTTTGTGATAAAATAGAGTTGAAATCGTTTTGATGAAAGAGTTTTTTTGATATATACTACTAGTATTGAAACCTTTATATTTTTAAAGTGACAAATCACAAAATGATTGTAGAACAATCAGTCACAAAAATTCACACTCGAAGATGTGAATAGAATCCAAGGAAATCAGTTCCAAATCCATCAAAGTAGAAATGCCCCTGCGACCTAACATGGCCGAGCTAAGGAATACAAGCAGGCCGAGCGACTTAAGGAAGTGAAGCCGAACGACCTAAGAAGCTAGCGGCTAAAGGAGTAGAACGCGACCTAAACGGTGCGACCTAAGGAGCTGCGCGACTCAACGGAGTCGAGCTAAAGTGTGCAAGCAGGTTGCGACTTAACAGACGTGACTTCTCCATGGCTGAGTGACCTAAGGGGTTACAACCTAACGAAAGCAGGCCGAGCGACCTAGGGACAGAACGACCCAACGAGTCACGACCTAATGTGGCGCGACCTAAGCCTTAGCGACCTAAGTGTGGGCGAACGACCTAGTTAACTCGCGACCTAACGAACGGCATAGGCCAAAGTGGTGCGACCCAAGGGGTTCGCGACCTAATGAATCGCAACCTAAATGTAAAAAGGGTCGAGCGACCTAATGTCTTCAACAAGGCCGAGCGACCTACAAGGTGAGCGACCTAAAGGGGCGAACGACCTAAAAAGGCGAACGACTTAAAGAGGCGTGATATATAGCAGGCGAGTGTTTTATATTGCCGAGCGACCTAAGAGCGAACGAGCTATGCCGCACGACCTAAGAGGAAAAACGAGCTATATGCGTGCGACCTCTCCACGGCAGAACGACCTAAGCCCAGGAAGTTGCTGAAACACACTAAAAATTGGGATTTTCACCAATTCAATCCAAACCAAATGCAAATGTACATGCTAAAGTGATAGGAATTCATTCCCAACAATCCAAGATAGTTATAGACAAGAATGTGAGATAAAAGTCTCACCTTTTCATGGATGGAGATGAAGCTTGAAGCAAAGCAAGAATCAATCCCACTTCAATCTCAACACAAGAAGCTTGAATCCAATGTCTTCTCTTTGAATTTGGAGTTGGATGATGGATTTGCAAGAGAACTTGAGCTTGGAATTTTAATTTCCCATTCCCTCCTCCATTTTTGATGAAGCTTATGTTATTAGGAAATTATGAAGAAGGAAGTGATGGAGAGGAGATGGGTTGGGACTGAGTTAGTAAGTGGTTCAGCCCAAACCAAAGCCCTAAGCGAAAAAGTGACAAAATTCCACTAACTCCAAACATATCGAAGCTTACACTCAAAAAGATCGCAAACGTCATTATGAACTCAATGGGGGTGGTCTCGAGTCCTAATTTGACCATATGCAAAAAGTAGCTTTTCGGACTAAGATCTGACTAACGATTAAAATATTTAAATAAGATATTCAAATACATAATCGTCGAATATGCGGGTTGTTACAGAGCATACTTATGCTTAAGTTATTTAGCATGGTACAAGATGACATCATTTGAGTCAGTAGCAAGAATTGCTGAAGGTTACCAATTCACATACAATTGGATTGGAAATTTATGTCGATGGTGAAAATTGATAACGGCAATCAGAATTCGATTCAAAGAAGGGCAATGATTACACGAGATAGGCAGGAAGCATCTACCAACGGAAGATATGGGGTAGTCCATGGAGCTGAGTCCACATACATATGTACAGTCCATGGAGCTGAGTCCACATACATATGTACAATCTGTGGAGCTGAGTCCACAATTAGGAAGTAGACAAATGGAAAATCTTCAAGGTAGGATAGAATATGGCTAGACAATTGTGAAACCGTCACTAGGTACTTGTGGAAGTGTCTATGCGATGCAATTACCATGGTCAAGCTGTGTCAGTTAGGGGAAGTTAAGCAGGATAAGTAAGTCCCTTGTTCGCTATGCACCTACCCGTATTTTTGAGCATGAGACAAATCGACTCTATACTGAAATAAGTAAACTGGTTACAGGCCAGTAAGGAGACGGTCCAGTTGAGAGTAAATGAGAGCTTGAGGAGAAAGTCTGAGCTACCTTTCCGAGCCTCTTTTCTCGTACGTTTTCATTTTAGTTGGAAAAGTATAGATTACTTTTATATTTAGGTTCTAGCTTAGGTAGAGATCATTGGACGGTAAGAATGGTTGTAAATGTGTTGGTAGGACATGTTATGGATGATAGATGCTAGTAGATGTATTTGGATGTATTGTTTTGGTTGAACTCTTTTACATGTTTAGGACAGTATATCCTCTAAGTAGTACACACACATTTACATTATCTCTTTTTTATTTTCTAGCTAGGTAGATATGAGATATGTGAATGCTTGATTGTTGTTTATCTTATTGAGTATTATATGGATGTTGCATATGGATGTAATGGTTGCGCATACATGCAAAATTACAAGTTTAATTACTTAAGACGTTGCATACATTTGGATGCATGACATGAGCATTTGCATGAGAGGAGGTCGAATGGAATAGTGATCGCCTACTTTTTGCATTAGTATAGGTTCACCTACATTTGAAGTCGCATATATACATATATATACATATACATATATGTGTGTGTGTATGTATATATTGCATCAGAAATTTTGTAAGGACAATGATTACTCGTGGATGATGGATGAGTGGATGGTTGTAGCAACTAGTTGTTGTGTGTCTAAGTTACATTTTTCCATCCTTCGAGGTTTCGGGACGAAATCCTTTTAAGGGAAAAGAATGTAACACCTCGGAAATAGAAAAATTAACGGAAATTTAAGAAGAAAAGAAAATTTAATTAAAACAAGGATTAAAAGAAAATTTTCACAGACGTTTGAATTTGACCATGGAACCTACACCATTGCGTTCATAGCGATTTTTTGGACGATTTTCATATATAACACTTTGAAATCGAAGTTAATACGAAGAAGTTATGGGCAATGAAATATATATATATATATACATATGTGTGTGTGTACACAGACATACATATATATACATATACATACACACATACACATACATACATACATACATACATACATATATACATATATAGGTCAACCCTTGGAATGGCATAGTCGACCAGTATAGGTCGACCCTAAGCCTTCTTAGGTCGACCATGCAATGTGAAAAAGCAAAAACATATATATTTATAAGATCAACCCTTGGAATGGCATGGGTGACCAGTATAGGTCGACCCTGGGCCTTCTTAGATTGACCATGCAACGTGAAAAAGCATAAAACTGGGGCATTGCGTGGACGGTTCTGATCATTTCTTCTTGGCTAAGTTTTTGCGGTGCATGTGCAATGTTAGCAAAATATTCTCCAGCTCAAGTCAACGTCCTAAATTAATTTCTAATTTATAAATTCAAGCCTAACCTTACCCTAACATAAATATAACAATTCACTGCTACGAAACTCTGCCCAATTCTAACCTCTCTTCTAAACCTAAAACTCTCCAAAAAAAAAAAAAAAAATCAACCTAGAAGAACATTAGCAATTGGATCTAGACGGAGCAAGCGAAGCTAAGGTACGGAGGGGCGATTCTCAGGCAAAATAATAAGAAGAGCTTAGGCTTGAGGTGAGTGGGAATGACTTTTGTAAGATGATTATTACACCTAGATTCAAACTATTTTAATTGATTTATGGTGTTAGAAACCTAATTTGAAATATGTAAACACTAAATTGAAATATATAACTTAGGTTAGAATTGAAATCACTGTAAATGGTTAAACTCTATATTGATGATAGCATACCATTCTTATTATCAAATTGTAAAACCCTAAAAATTAGTAAATCCTAAATTGAAAAAATTGAATTGAAATTGAAAACATGGACGGATCAAATTAGAAATTAGGGATCACCGAAAATAGTTAACAATATGGATTAAAATTGACATTAGAAACATAGAAAAATCCTAATTTCAGCTTATGACCGGTCGGCCCTAGAACCCTAGCGATCGACCGGTTAGGTCTTGCAGTTGACTGTTCGAGACGTCAAATGCATAAATTGAACCTCGGCCTAAGGCCTAGGTTAAGAATAAAAATTATATAATTTCAAATAAAAATATGTAAATTGTTTGTTTGAGCCTATTTTGGGCTAAGTGTATATGCCAGGGATAGCAGGGAAGTTAGTTCTCTATCAAGAACACTAGGTCATAGCAGTATTGGGTAAAAATAGGTTACCTAATTGAGAGTCGAGCGATCGATAGGGCGATGTATATTCACAACTTAGGCCTGGTACCAACCGGAGTTCATGTATGCATGGCTTATGCGACATGATATTGGTAGACACCGGTGTTGTACGATAAGTGGCAATATAGGACGAAGCAGCTCGGTACTAACGGGAGTTCATGCATGCATGGCTTATAAGACGTGATACAGGTGGACACCGACATTGTACGATAAGTGACAATATAGGACGAAGTGGCCCGGTACTAATGGGAGTTCGTATGCACGGCTTACGCGACGTGATATAGGTGGACACCGACGCAGTACAATTAGGGCTGATCCTAGGAGTTTTGATATCTAAAGCCAATTGCAAAACCACGGTCCTTATATAGAAACTAATTGTATTATCATTTATTAAATCAACAAAATAATTTATATTATTTATAAATAATGAGAAGAGGAAAAATAAATAACTTTATTTGTTAGCTAACCATTAAAAATTAATGAAAACATAGTTATTTATCAATAGTTGTATGTTAACTAACCATTAAAAAATCCATTAACTATTACCAAATAGATCATTCTTATACAATTATCAATTATGTCAAATAACAATTCGAATATCACAATTTTGATTTCATCCTTATTAATTATTATACAAATGTCACAAATCAATCCTTAAGATATTATACAAATAACTAACCTAAAATTAGAGCATAGGATCAAATTCAAAATTGAATTGGTACTATAGAACATAGATGTACAATACAATAACTACAACCAACTTAAAAATTAAAAATTTAACACATAAAAATTCCAAATTATTCAAGATTCAACAACTGAATTTGTTCATTATGCCCTAGCTCTAAGCTGTTACCGAGATCACTCTTTGGAATTGGAGGAGATGGAGTCTCTGCTCTACTTGTTGTCAATTGATTTATAAGAGATGCCGAGATGGAGTTGACGTCAGTCGCCATCGCCGGTCGTGGTCGCCGTCGTGAGCTTCCACTCGTGGTCATCGTTGTGTGTTGTGCCCTAACCATTCGTGAATTGCGATTTACTTTTTTTCTTCTATTGTCGCATTTGTCGAATTTATGCCTTCATTTTTTTGGGGCCCTGTTCGCGACGAAAAATTCTATCGATTAGAATACGACCGAAAATGTAATAATAAAAACTGTAAGCGCACGACGTATAATCGTAGTACGTATGCGAGTACGGATCGATCCACAGGGAAAGAATAAAATTCTTAGATTACTCAATTAAATTAGCCCAAAAATTAAAAGAATTTTCAACTAAAGCAAATTTAGAAAAATGAGAGTATAAGCTAGAATAAAAATGAGAATAAAACTATGAGATTAAGGAGCAATTTAGAGGTAAATCCACTTCTTATCATTCATATAAATCAACATAAAATTAATCTTTTATCTCTCATTTTAATTTTAAGTATAAATGATTGGTATTTTTATTATAAGCATGGCCTACTTATGTTATTAACTAGCATAACTTAAACCATCAAACTATAACACACCATTCAAACCCACTTCTAAAATCTCATGAAAATGAATATGTAATTAAAAATAAAATCTAATTTAAGCATGATCTATTTACTATTTTGAGATTAGTAATGTAGAGCATCAAATATTGATTCTACTTTTAATTTCATAATCAAAATCACTTAGACAAATGATCAAATAGTTATATTTATATTGGAATAAACATAGCCTATTTAAGTTGTCAACATAGGCTATCAAATTCACGAAAAAGCATAAACTACCATCATTATTAATTTCCATTAAGCACCAAACAAGAGACTACAAATGCAACCATTCTATGTTGATTTAGTATGATTCAAGAGAGCTTCATTACCCCTAAATTTAAGGGGTTTAACTTCTCATTATTGAATTCATGTCAACATAAAATGATTTAAGCATAAAAAGCAAGGAAAACAAGAGCTAATTAAAAGAAAAGAGAATTAATTACTTGCATTAAATAAATCTAAACTAATTGCATGAATTTAAAAAAGAGCATAAGATAACATAAAGTAAAAGAGCATAAAAGAAAGTTGCATTAAAAAAAGAACAAGGCAAAGAAGCCATTAAAGAGACATTTTATTTAACATTAATTTTGTGCTACAACCATGTATGAAAAAAGAGCATTACATGAAACATAAAGGGGTATTTATACATGCCTAAAACTCTAATTCCATTTTTAGGGAGCTACCTAAAATACCATTTAGTTTGTGTAGCCTCCAAGTAATCATTAAGGAATTAATTAATCCCACTAACATGTGCTTTTGCCTTTAATCTCCACTAACATATGTTTTAGCTTTTAATTGTGGTTCATAAGTAAGTGGGCACGTAGGCTCCTCCATGTTGCATTATTTCCATCCTCTTCTCATTCTTTTGATTTCTCATGTATATGCATGCATAAGCCGCTTCCATTTTGAGCCCAAAATTCCTATAAAAAAATAAAAATGTGCAAGTAAATTTTTTTTCAAATTAATTTACATAAAAATTACTATCTTCCCACATGTTAATGTATGAATGATGATTTGAAAATCCCTTTGTATTTTTGGTTTAGACATGTAAAATCACCATAATATGCCTTTTTTATTTTAACAAAAGAAGATTAAATATGAGAGTAAAAAATATACACTTTTATATGCACATCAATACCCCCACACTTATCTTTTTATTCATCATTGAATAAAATAAAACTAGGATAAATCCGTTTTCGTAGGAAATACGATCCATTGAGCGTATGCAACAAGTCGTTAAACCTCTAGATGTTCCTAGTAGGACGAGTGTTGTCTCGTGAGGGTTTTTAGCGGATACTACCCACAAAATCCAAATGCGATATGAAAATTCTAATGCGACTACATGATGCAAGTTTTCAAAAATATTTACAAATGAAGAATTTACTTTTAAATTGACACGAGTAAGTTAGATATAGGTTTTGGTTATTATAAAGAAATTTTACACTTTTTACTCATCAAAACTTCCAAAAAAAATTAAGTTATCATCACAATTAGACTCTGGTTTGGCTAGTTGTTTCGGTTGATAACATATGCAGCTATGAAATGAATATTTTAGTTGATTATTAAAGTTTTGCAAAGTGGCATTTTTATTTCTTTTGAATAACAAGTCCGATTAAGTGAAGATAGTGCTTGGGTTTGAATTGCTTGCTCTTTCTATTTTGAAAAATATTAACATTATTATTGTTTGCATACCTAACTCAGCTATGCTGAGGCCAAATATACCGATCATGCATTACCTTTCGGGCTTACGTGAGAAAAGTACAGAGTGTGGCGAGTGTACATACTTGCATATAAACATACGACTCTAGGTTTTTATTATTATTATTTTAATTTTATTTACATACACTTAACTCATATATACCGAGGCTAGATATACCGATCATGCACTGCCTTTCGGGCTTATGTGAGAAGGGTACATAGAGTGGCGAGTCTACACACTTACGTGTGAACACATGACTCTAGGTGTTTCTTATTATTATGATTTTTTTTTGAAAAGAGAGAGTTATGCAAGATCATCTTAGCACCACTTAACTTAGAAGATCAAAAATGTTATTGCCTTTACTTTAAATCAACCACTCTTTTAAACAAAGATTACAATTAGGATATACTTCATAATTATCACTTATGAACCTTTCTATATACTAGTTACACCATACTAGCTTGTAATCAACTTTTATTTTTATTTTCACTAAGACAGGTAATTTTTCAAAAATTTCAATTTAATAATCAAAAAGTATACTTATTCTATCGTGTTTCTTCAAAGGTAATCAATATGCTAAAAAAATTGTTTTGAAGTCTTTTTAGAAAGAAAATGCAAAAAATAAACCATGAAAAATCAAAATAAACATACCCTACACTTGATTTTGACTGTGCCCCACAATCAATGAATGATATAATGAGTGTAACGGAGAAAAATATGTACATATTTACAAGAGAAAGTTAAAATTTATTGCTAGACATAGTGTGGTTCATGAAGAATCATGAGCTCCTCCTTTCGATCACTCGCCAACTCCAAGTAAGGTTTTAAACAATGACCATTGACTTTAAAAATAGATCAATCCCTAGGGTTTTCTATTTCTATGGCACCATGTGGAAAAACAGTACATACCATGTATGGTCCTGTCCACCTTTATTTTAATTTCCCAGGGAACAAATGAAGTCAAGAGTCATACAAAAGAACTTTTTGATTTGGCGAAAATATTTTTCTTAGGATTGACTTGTCATGAAAACTTTTGTTCTTTCTTTGTAAATTTTCTCATTTTCATACGCGTCGCTCCTAATCTCCTCTAATTCATTAAGTTGCAATTTTCTATTTTCGCCAGCTATTCAAGATCAAAATTTATGTTCTTAATCGCCCATAACGCTTTATGTTCAAGTTCAATAGGTAAGTGACACACTTTACCATATACCAACCTAAAAGGTGACATCCCAAGATTAGTTTTATATGCAATTATGTAAGCACAAAGTGCATCTGTCAATTTTTGTGACCAATCTCTTCGATTTTTATTTACAGTTTTCTCCAAAATTTGCTTGATTTGATGATTTGAAATTTCAACTTGACCACAAGTTTGAGGATGATAAGGAGTGAATAACTTGTGGGTTATCGAGTATTTCATCATTAGAGTTTCAAATAATCGATTACAGAAATGGGTTCCATTATTGTACGAAGTGTTCCAAACCTTAAAAAGGTTTTTTTTATGAATTTCACAACAACTTTGTGGTCATTTGTTTTACATGGAATGACTTCAACCCATTTAGAGATGTAATCAACGTCAAGAAGAATATACATGTTTCCGAAAGAGTTGAGAAATGGTCCCATAAAGTCAATACCACCCTAAATGTTAAAGATTTCGATCGTAAGAACGGGGTTCAAAGGCATCATATTTCATTGAGAGATTTTTCCCTAACATTTGGCAGCGATCAAAAGTTTTACAGAATTCGAATGCATCTTTGAAAAGTGCAAGCCAGTAAAAACCACGTTGGATGTTCAAGATTTTGATAAACCAGTGGAAACTTTAGCTGAAATCTTTTCAAATAATTCAGAGAAAAACTTCTGGTTTTTCAAAATCGTATGAGTAGTTGCACTGTCTAGTAGGCATATATCATCATTCAAGTATTGATGGTCCATACCTTAAGAATTAGAGACAATACAGTTAGTCAATTATTGAAATAATTTTGAACTTAAATAAATAAACAAAGCAAACTATCAATCAAATCAATATCCACCGGTACACATTATTTCAACTAGTTCTAGAAAAATAAAATAAACAAAAATCAAATTCAAACTAACTAAAATAAACTGGAAAAACAAAACAACAAGCTCCAAGCTACTTCTAGTTGATCAGACCGGTCATATCATTAATCATTGCATTGAGATTTTCATCATTTATGAAATTTCCATCATCATCTTCGAAGAAATCATCTAACTTCAAGTTAGTGTTATCAAATAATCCTTCAGTGTTGTTTGTTTCAATATTCTTCGAACGTTGGTATTCTTCAACTGTTTTCTTTGATGATCTACATGTACGCGACCAATGACCAGAGTATCCACATCTGTAACAGACTTCCTCGTAATGCTTTTTATTTTCTGAAGTAAAATCATTAGTCTTTTCAGGTTCATTTTTCTTTTGTTGCTTTTTAAAGTTGGTAGTTTTATTGCCTTTAAAACCACCATAATCGCCTCTGCTGGAGTTATATCCACGTCCATGACCACGACCACGACCTCTACCTCGACCTCTGCCTCTACTAGAGTGAGAAAAATTAGCATTAACTTCTGGTAACGCAGCCGAACCAGTTGGTCTTGAGGAGTGATTTTTAATAAGCAATTCATTGTTTTGCTCGGCAATTAATAAACATTCTATGAGTTCAGAATATTTTGTAAAATGACGCTCTCGATATTGCTGCTGTAGGAGTATGTTCGAGGCATGAAACGTTGAAAATGTCTTTTCAAGCATTTGTGCATCATCTACCTTTTCTCTACATAATTTCAGTTTAGAAGTAATTCTAAACATAGCAGAATTATATTCTCTTACAGATTTGAAGTCTTGAAACCTCAAGTCAACCATTCTTGCCTAGTATTTGGAAGTATGATCGTCTTTTGGTGGTCATAACGCTCCTTCAGGGAGTTCCACAAGTGGAGAGGATCCTTTTCCGTTAAATATTCTGTTTTTAGATCATCGTGGATGTGACGTCTTAAAAATATTAGAGCTTTTGCTTTGTCCTGCTGGGACATATTATTACCATTTTTAATGGCATTTTCTAAGCATTGAGATTGCAAGTGGATCTCAGCATCCAATATCCATGATAAATAGTTATCACCAGATATGTCCAAAGCTTTGAATTCAAGCTTAGCTATGTTTGCCATGAACCCTATTTACTATTTTAAAAAAATTTAGACTTGACATAAAAACATCAAAACATATTCTCATTCCCGCTGTAACTTTAAAGAAATTTCGCTTTAAAAAAATGCTTGATTAGAACTGATGATGCAAACAGAACTAATATTTTGAGAACCCGGCTTTTCGTCGTACAACTCATGATTCATGACAGTTAAAATATTAAAATCTGTTTCATTCAACAGAAGCTAGTAAATGATCAACACTAAATGTGACAACTTAAGCGGAACATAAGAGAAATAGAAAGGTGTGTATACCGACAATTAAACATGTATTAAAATTAACGCTAGAGATCAAAGCCTAATAAATTTTTTTTAAGAGCAACGGATGGGTAAAGAAAAAAAATAAAACAAACAGCAATATACCATGAATTTTTGTTCACAGCTTAACAATACCACTAGCATTTTTAAATACTTCGCATTTCATTTGTTATCTCAACAGCAGAATGTAGATTAAAAAATTACTACTCATCATACTTTTCAGTAATCATGTGTGCAAATATTTACTTAGCTAAAAGAAGATAGTACATTCATTGAACAGGGACTGGTTGTGTATTCTATTGAATGGAATTATAGCATCTAAATCTAACGTAACAGAGGCATGCAAATAATATATTGAACAGAACCAGGGTGACAAACAAAACTCAACTTGATAAATATGTTATCATGTATATAAAAAAAATAGAATAGCAGAAAAATTTCTCTTACTTTACCTCGGTTTACAATAAAATAGAAAAATAAAATAGCAGACAAACAAAACTCAACTTGAAAAATAGAATAGTAGACAAACAAAACTTCTCTTACCTTACCTCGGTTTACAATAAAACAGAAGAATAAAATAGAAGAGAACGTGAAGTGTTATCTTCATTGTTAGATGCAAACAGTAATAATTGAAAAATGATAAAGCATCTACGTATCTCTCAAGACTAGGTATTACCTAAATAACAGGTAACCATATGAATAGGTAATAGAAAGATATTTTTAGATTTAAAAAAAACTGATGGTGGAGAGATATGCGTCAGTTCATAATTGATTTAATATAATGAAGCAAATGTAAATACTACCAAATATAATACAATATTAATATATTACATAATAGAGCTTCGTGCTGATAACGTGTTATAAAATATAGAGAACGGAAGACATTAAAGGGAGAAGACATTTTATTATTCACATCAGATACACTATAATACAAATGAGCTCTAAATTTATAGACTCCAAATCTAATGATACTGTCCTTGACCATTTAGCATATTCACCCATATTATTTAAATATATTATAACACTGTTTTATTTACAGGAAAATGGGATAGAGGAAGTTTTTACTTCTCTTTTTGGGCCTACGGATGCAGATTTTTTTTTCGTTTAAAGGACGCGGGCTTTATTTTTTCGTTCCAAGGACAAACTTCTGTAAAATTTAAACTTGCTTCTTCATTTCTCATTGATCTAATTCTGATATTGCCGATCTTAGTTCATCGATCTTCAATTCAACGACGCGTGTTTCTTTATTTTTATATTCGATCTTCTCAATTGTCTATCGATCTTCATCGTGTTTCTTTATCGTTGATCTTCATCGTCCTCTGGATCGTTATTAAACAATTTTCTTACATTCAGGTATGTTGCTCTTATTTGTTTCGATCTTATTCTTATATTCCTCTGATCTAATAATTTTCGATTATTAAGTATATTTTTGTTTCTGTAGGTTGCACAGTTTTGTCTTCTTTCAGATTTCGGTACCTATTTTAGATTTGTTTAAATGGCAAAGTAAGATTTTATTCTGTACTGTTATTTTTATTTGGCACAGTTTATTGTTTTGCAATTTTAATGTTCATCTATCATTGTACTGAATTTTATAGGTAGTTTGTTGCGTTATGCTATATTTATATAGCATTCTTTGTTGTTGTATTCATAATTTGTTTTAATTTGATTGTCCTATGTTCATTTATTATCTGCTTTTTCATGTCATTTATATTTCTTTCATTTTAGCAGTTAATTTGAGATCCATCTGTTATTCTATGTTAATTTAGCATTTTTAACTGGTTTTTTATTTCTTTTGCAGTACTGATATCTACAATGATGAAGCAAATAGTTTGCTAGTTATTTTTGAACATAATGAGAATTGTTATTCTACTCGACTTACGACATGCTCTTCTTTGTTTGCTGTTAAGACTGAAATCTATGAAGTTTGGCCACATCTTAGTCCATTTTGTACTGAGATATCTTATGTTCTCGAGAATAAGAATATAATCATTGATACCGATTCAGATTTGATTAGTATTTTGTGTTTTCTAATTTTCAAGAAGCGTGAATATTTTAAGTTCACTGTTAAGGAAAATGTTTGTGCTATGGAAGCTGATAATGCTAGCTGTGGATTAGGCTATGCAAGTGTTCAAAGTACTTCAATTGGTAGTAATTCCGGTGCTAATAGTGATTCACATGCTGATTCTTCTTACTACTTGAAAGATATGTTGAAGAAAGGTTCTCAAAAAACTATTGTGGATTTTCTTGGTTTTTGTTTTAATGGAGCTGAGGATTTTTGGGAGTTTTTAATGGCATATCAAATTAAAAATGGTTATGAATTGATTTTTGTAAGAAACTCTCCTGATAGAATTTCAGTTAATTGCTCTTGGTTGAAGGATGGTTGTAAGTTTTATCTTAATGCTTCATCGGATCCTGGTCTACTCTCTCGGTTTTTTATTAGAACGTACAATTTTCATCATTCGTGTGGAGCCGGTCTTAGAGATGTTAATAAAGTTAATATTTCAAGTAGATTTGTTAAATCTTTGATTATTGATCAAATTCGAGATGCTCCTATGAAGAAGCCAAAGGATATTATGAACGAATTTAGACAAGAGTACAATTTTAATCTGTCATATTATTATGCTTATAGCGGAAAACAGTTGGCTTTAAAAGAAATATATGGGGATAATGCTATGTCATGTAACGATTTAAATTGGTATTTGGAGGCGTTGCATAAGTATAATCCTGGTAGTTACGTGGCCATGAAAGTTAATGTTTTAACTAATCAGTTTGAGAGAGTTTTTATTGGTTTTAGTGCTTGTCTACTTGGATTTAAACACTGTCGGCCACTAATATTTTTAGATGCTGCTGCTTTGAAAGGAAGACCAGGTGTTTTGTTAGTTGCTACTTGTAAAAATGGTAACCAGGGTATGAGTTTCATTTTACTTTTGTTTTACTTACTTATTTATTTTTCTGGTAATGATATATTAAACTATCATTGTTCAAAGTTGTACATAATTTTTACTGCATCCATGTTTACAATGGAATTGGTTCTTCATTTTATTTAATGATTGAGCTGGTTACAGTAGAAATGTTTTATAGTAGAAATGTAAAAACAAGAACTAAAATTTTATGCAGTAGTAACTGGAAGACTTTAAACTAACATATGCTATATTCATATATCATTTGAACCTAATTTAATTGTGTATAATAGAAATTATTAACATTTAATACAGGTTTTGATGTTTACTATAATTCATGTTTCTTACTACTCAACTGTCATTAATTTTTTATTTTGTAGGTTTCTTTCCTCTTGCTATGGGTATTGTTTCACATGAAAATGAATCTAATTGGTCTTGGTTTTCATCACATTTGAAAGGAATGCTTAATGAAGATTGGTCTTTAGTTTTTATGTCTGATCATCAGTGGGGTCTCATTTTAGGTGTTCCAAAAATATTCCCTTCTTCATATCATAGCTATTGTTTGCTTCACATGGAACAGAATATTGGTACTGTTGTCAAGTCAGCCAAAGGTGATTCATCTATTGTGGAGTTGTTCAAACTTTATGCTAAAGCCTCTAATATGTATGATTTTGAGCGATATCTTTCTAAATTTAAGGATATTGGGGGTACATCTGCAGAAAATTTTCTTAGAGATAAACCTTTTGACCATTGGGCAGATTTGTTTTTTCAAGGAAAGTGTTATGGTGAATATTCTTCAAATGTCATAGAAAGTTTCAACTCATGGATTTTGGAAGATAGAGTTATGCCTATAACTTCTTGTTTGGATGGTATTCGAGTAAAAGTTATGGAAAAAATGGCGAGACGAAGAGAGGAATGTTGTTTGTGGACAACAAATCTTTGTCCTGTTATGGAGGAACATTTGTCTAAGTTAGTAGATGATGACTTTGGTTGGGATGTTTATAAGTCCTTGGAATTTGTGTTTGAAGTTAAATCACCTAAGTCATAGGTTGTTGATCTTAAAAATCATTTATGTAGTTGTAATCAATGGAGAGCTACTAGTTTTCCATGTCTGCATGCAATTAAGTGCATTAACAAGTCTAGATTATCAGTTTATGATTTTGTGGAGGAATATTTTACTGTTGATGCTTTTAGATCTTCGTATGCTAATGCTATCAATCCAATTCCAGATTTTGATAAACCAGTTGCTGCTGAAAATGATGTTTTGATTAGGCCTCCTAAAGAAGTTCGTGGTGTAGGAAGACCATCTACAAAGAGGCGTGGTGGATTTGGATATTCTCAAAGTAAAAGAAACAGATGTAGCCTGTGTAATGTAGTTGGCCACAACAAAAGGAATTGCCTTGCTTCTTCAAAAAGTTAAGAAAATAAAATGTGTTTTGTTAGTGTAATAGAATAGTTTTTTAACTGTAAAGCTACTAAAGCTTATAGAAGAATGAAGTCATACTTTGTGAATTCATTAGAAAATAAAATGTGAACTGTTTTGGTTATTTTGTTTTAACTTCAAATATATGATGTTCTTATATTTTCCTTTGTTGTTGATTTTTTTAGGAATCTATTATTTAATCATATTGCAAAATATATAATATGAATTGAAGAACTGTATTAGCTCTGCACTTCAGTATTAATATTTCTATTCAATGTTAGATGTACTTATCATTTTAGTCCAATGCTAGTTGTAACTAGCATTTCATTGTAATCAGTATGCATTTCACCTGAAATACAATTTCAACATTGAAACCCATAATCTGTTATTGTATAGAGCTAAGTAATGTTGTTGTGCAAGAATGAAGTATCTGATGATGATGATATACTGTTTATATGATTAGCTAATGAGATTACATAAGTGGTTTTGCGATTAATTGACGGTATGATTATGTACAGTTGAATGATAGTTGTATCTAGCATTTCGGTTAAAAGCAAGTTCCAGTGTAAACAGTAGTCATGACTCTTGAAACAGAGTTCATACATTGGAAATCATATATAAATGATATATGGATAAATCCACGCATTATTCATCACAGTTCAATTACCAAGAAATGTATTTTCGCATAATGCTAGTTTTATCTAGCATTTCAGTGTAAAATGATTATTTACCACTTCAGAAATACAGTAAAAGCATCAGAAAACACATAAAAATGATAGTTGAATATATCTTTAGTTTATACATTGTAGTTCATGTACTGAAAACAAACAATTATAATCAAGTCAAATTCAAATCGAGAAGTTCAAATACATCTGAGCAGTTTATGCACTGAGAACAAAATACAAGTGTTGTATAACAAATAAGACTATATCTCAGACTCTATGTCAGACTACATCTCAGACTTCATCTCAGACTCCATTTCAGACTCCATCTCAGACTCCATCTCAGACTCCATCTTAGTTTAATTAGCAGAAGTGTTTCTGTTCAAAGAAGTTAAAATGCAACAACTATTCTTATGTAGAATATTTGTAGGATTTCTGCATTGACCAACTATATTATGGATCATTGAGTATGTCAAGCACCACTGCAGCTCTTAGGTTTCTAAGCATTTCATTTGAATATTTATCTGACATCTCATCTTTGTCCAGTTTTTTCAAGTTTGCCATGACAAAGAATGCACAATCAAGCCTGTTTCGGATATGAAAATATTAGTTAATATTACAGTATAAGCTAATGCTAAAATAAAATAGCATTCTTTACACTAGAATTCTAAAATATAGCTTTATTTTTTTATCACACTATTAATCAATGCATTCATAAAGACACCATTATTGTGTTTGTAATGTGCATCTTATACATAATCTTTTTGTTCAATAGATGCAGTTCAATGAACTGTCAATTAGCAATGCTAGCTTTAACTATCATTTTGCATATTTAATGCATTCTACTGCAATTTAAAAATACAAATGATATTTTGTTATTTTTTTGCATGTTTAGTCTAGTCCAAAAGAATTTAAAAATATGTATGCTAGTGTAAACAATCATTTTCAATATTTGATAAATTTATAAGCACTGAAAAAATATAAATGATGGTTTGAACTGTCGTTTTTTTTTTCATTTTTACAATTTTATGCATTTTAAAATTTTCAGTTGTAGGTTTAACTATCATTTTGATCAGTAGATGTAGTCAGTTGTATTTTAAAAAAGAATAACTAAAGTTGGATGAATATACAAACTAAAATGACAAGAGAAGAAATGGAATTAGTTACTTACGAATCACAATCCTGTGGTGGGCTTTTTGGCTGCAACACTTTAGGTTTGTGAAATTCTTTGTTCAGTATTCCTACTTCTGCCCATTTCTTCTTGAATATTAATTCAATTTTGTCTTTCTGCAAGAAGAAAAATTAGTGCTGTATATTAATGTTAGACTAATATAATAATTAAACTTTTATTACAAGAATGATGGCTTGGTTATAGTTGGGGTTTGAAGTCCTTGTTGATCTAGTTTTTGGTTTTGTTGAATCATAATGACTCCACTGCATTGTTTCATAGTTTAGCATCAACAAGCTCCAATGGTTTGTGTAATGTAGAGGGAAGAAAATTTTCTCTGTAAATTCATCTTTGACAATGACATCTATTGCCGGTATGACTATGTCTTTGATCATAGTTTGTTGATCATGTGCTATAACATTCTACACATTCATATGCATTAGAATACTTTGTACTGTTTTTTAACATTTATAATGAAAAGCTTATACTTACCATCATCATTGTAGTGAAGTAGTAACTGTGTTCATACATCTCCTGATTGTAGTAAAACTAATCAATAATCTGTTTAAGAAAACAAAAAAGGTTGTAAGTTTTATGAGATATTTTGTTTTTGAACCAGGAATATTTATGCTAGTACTCACTATCATTTACATGTTTACTTCATTGTATGCGCTGAAAAATGCAAATGATAGTTTAAACAATCATCTTTGACATTCGACATATTTATATGATCTTTACAAATACCAATGTTGTTTTTAAATACCGTTCTTTTATTTAATTCATTTACATGCAGTTAGAAACTTCGAATGCTAGTTTTAACTATCATTCTCTCATCTTTTACATTTATATGCACTTAAAAAACTATGAATGCTAGTTGTAACAATCATTCTCCTATCCTATACAGTTATCTGCATTTTACAAATAGTAATGCTGCTTTTAGTTGTCACTCTCTCATTCAATTCATTTATATGCACTTTGAAAGTTGAATGCTATGTTTACCTATCATTCTTTCATTTTATACATTTATACATTTTTTACTATCATAATTCTGAGTTGATGCATACCTGTCCATTTGTAACCCCCTCAAATAGAACAGCTTCCAGCATAGATTTCACTATCGTGATTCCTCCTTCGTTCCCTTCATCTTTTTCATATGCTACAGTGCTGTAATTGAAAATCAATAATTGACAAGTTGGTTTTTTTTTGTTTTATTTAATTACAAATATAATGAAAGAAAAAATATCACAAATCTTACTTCTCATTTTCATTAAATTTGAAGAAAGTAAGAATTTTGTTTTGCTGTTCTTCATTCAATAATTTTAGAATACTGCTTTTTGTTATATCTTTACTCTTGTAAGCTTTAGTTGATGGCGAGTATCCATCAACATCAATTATTTCTTCATTTTCAATTGTAGTGACTTGCTCATCTGTTTCAGTTTCAGATTCCTCTTCATAATCAGATTCTTCATTTTGTTCTTCTTGTTTCTGTTCACTTGTATTTTTTTTGACCTTCTTCAGTTTCAGGTTGTTCCTTTTGGTCTTCATTGTCAACATTTTTCTTTGTTTTTCTGTGAACAATTTCATACTGGCAATTGGGATCAATTTTATTCCTTCGTTGGCGCTTTTTAACCCTAAAAACTAAAGAGCTTGGTTTTTTCTACGTTCTTTCATTCACTGTCGGGGATTTTTCTGTTTCCTCTGAAGGTTCCTTCTGATGCTGTTGTTTTTTCTCTTCCTGCATCTTTTTTATTTCCTGGGTTATATTCAGATCAAATGATGGTGCTTTTATATCTTCTCTTGGTTTTGATTTCTTTTCTCAACTGTATGATAGTGCCTTCTGCTTGTATTCTTTTTTGTCTCTCCATTTCTAATTCTTTTTCACTCTTCTTTAATTTATTTTCCAAATCTTCAATGTACTGTTTCATTGAGTCAACTTGCTTTTTTGACGTCTCTTCCAAGTTTTCTACTTTTTGTATCACAATATTCTCATTTGTATCCATCTGAACAAATTTTTGTTGGTTTTTTTGTTGAAGAAGTGCTTTTTCATCTTCAGTCAGGTTTCTTATTTCAACAAAAATCTATGTAATAACATAAATAGTAATAAATGAGCTAAGATACAACGAATGAAGTAATTTTATTTATAATTTTTATTTTTCATGTGATGCTATATTTGACTATCATTTTTTAGTAGCAACTATAGAAAATTGTATTTGTGCAGAATGATATATGTAACTATCATTTAAATTATGACTGTATAATAACAAAATGAAAACTGTTAATATACATTATGTTATGATATATCTATCTATCAGTATACATTTCTTGTACTTGTGTGAGAAATAATACCTTTCTATTGTCCATGTTTATCAAAGCTTCTCTTGAAATGACTTTTTTCAAGCTTTCGATATTCCACCTCCCAAATCTAGGTAAAGTAGAACAGTATGTTGCTAATGGAGATATCAAATTGACATGCTCACATAGGAAAAACTACAAATAAAATATTACTTGTTAAAATATATAATGTATATAATTTAATTTATAGACATAGATGCATTAACATAAAGTTAGAATGTTGTACTTACAATTGGGAGCATGGAACAACCTGGCATGTTTCTTGGCTTTGTTTTGAAAGCCATCAAAGCTCTAATCAATGAATGATGAATTGAAACTGGCCAAGATACCGAGTTCATTTTGTTGTGATCAATAATACAAGGAATATATCCCCATGGTAAGTATCTTTGGTTGTCGGGAAAGAAGAAGGTTATCATTGCAAGGATAATAATCAGTTTTGGAAAATCAGTTTCATTTTGAAATTGTTGTGTTTCTAGTACATTATTTATTTTTGAAACTGTAAGATCCTTTGTTATGTGCTCTACTGTTCCAAAATTTTTTAGTACAAAATCCTTACAATTGTTTGGAAGGATTTGTAAACTCATTTTAGGTAATGGAAAAATATTAATTCCAGACAAAGGTAAGCTAAAGAGAATTGAAATATCTTCAGGTTTGATCTTTAAAAAAACATTCCCCACTTTAAAAGCTTCGTCAGTGATAGAAAATGTTTCTATGATATCATCTAAGGTTGTTGATGATTTTGTAAAAGCAGCTATGGATAAAATTTCTTTGAAAAATACTACATAAATTTTTCAAAAGGTGTTTGTTTTAAATAATTCAGTTGATCAACAAGATAACCTCATTTTTCCTTAATTTTCCAAATTTTTTTTATCATTAGAAGCAAGCTGCATCTATACTGAATTTTTTCCTGAGATACTTTCTTTGATTTGTTCCCTTCTATTTTTTTTGCTTTCTTTGATCTTTTGCCTTTTGATTCCTGTACAAAAAATTATGGATGAATAATTTAGTATTTAACAAACTATAATCTTATTTCTCAACCATGAATGCACAATTTTCTAGTGCTATATTCATCTATCATTATTTGTAGAAACGCTATATTTGTCTATCATTACTCTTTTTCAATGTATGCTACCGCAGTTTAAAGACCGAATGCTATGTTTGTCTATCATTCTATCCAATGCTATATTTGTCTATCATTACTTTTTTCAATTTATGCTTCTACATTTTAAAGACCGAATGCTATGTTTGTCTATCATTCTATCCAATGCTATATTTGTCTATCATTACTCTTTTTCAATTTATGCTCATACAGTTTAAGACCGAATGCTATGTTTGTCTATCATTCTATTGAATGCTACATTTGTCTATCATTCTATAACAATGCATTTTATTGTTGTTTATCAACCATCAAAAAATGAATGCTATGTTCATCTATCATCTCATATTTCAATATTGTGTATACAAATGAAATTATATATTGAACTATCATTCAATAACTATCTATTTAATTATTGTCTGCCGTATATCGAATATGGAAATGCTATTTTCACTTATCATTGCATCATTATACACACAGTAAATAAAGTGATATATTCAACTATCATTCTATAATGCAATGTTTTTCTATCATTTTTTTCAATGCTATATTTGTCTATCATTCTATAACTATGCATCTTATTGTTGTTTGTCTTTTGTCAAAGACTGAATGCTATGTTCATCATCATCTAATATTTCAATATGATGCATGCAATAAATCAAATGATGTATTGAAGTATCATTCAATAACTATCGATCTAATTATCATTTACTGTCTAATAAATACTGAAATATTATTTTGAAGAAAAATAAATCAGATGTTATACCTTTGTCTTTTTTTTTTCTACTGACGATTTCATCACAAAGCTGTTGTCTCTTCATGTCGTCTTCTTTTACAGTTTTTGCTGCCCTAGATTTTATCGTTCTCTTTGTTTGTTGTTCAACATCAGTCGAATCAACAACCGTGGATGGATTATTTTTTCGTCTTCTCTTTATTTCTGTACGCATTGCAGTCGAAACCCTACTTTTTGAAATCCCAGTTTCATCGTTTATTTGTTCTGGATTTGTTGAAATTTGTGGATTTACGTCCATTGACTTAGCTTCGGAAGTTGATTGCGCTTGTAAATCAGCTTGAGGAAGAAAATTGATTTGGTTTGGAATGCCATTGCTTGATGGAGAAGAAATTTTGTTTACAGAGGAAAACAGACTAAAAAAGCGGGAACGATCGTGAAATTTTTCACGCTTGTCCTTGAGACGGAAGTTGTATTTTAACGTCCGTTAAAATAAAATTTTATTAAATTTTTTCCTTAATTTCTCTTTTATTTATGGGGGAATTAATTTAAAGGACAAAAATTTGTATATTTTTAGTCTCAAGGACACAAGCTCAATATTTTACCCACAAGGACAAACATTCTTCTAAAATTCATTCATAAGGACAAACATTTTTTCAAAATTATTTATAAGGACAAACATTTTTCCAAAACTGCTACCGAACTACAAACTGATACCTAAAAACTTAAAAACTGATACCTAAAAAAGTTGTCCTTCAGACTAAAATACTGAAGGTCTGTCCTTGAGGCTAAAATGTTGAGAAATTTTATCCTTAACAATAATTTCCTGTTTATTTATTCCTTTAATAACCGGAAAAAATGAAGAATAATAATTTGAAAAGGAACTTACGTAGTTTACAACATTATTGCAATTTATGTTCACTCGTGCATCCATTTTCATATCAAAGGAAATAAATTTCACTTCTTCTTCTTTAGAATCTTCCAAAGAAGGGATAAACAAAAACGAAATAACCAATGGCGGCAGCCTTGAAAAGAGCAAGAAGAATATTTCTCGAAACCATAACCCCAAAAGCTTACTCGGTTCTCTCCCTGTTCTTCATCCTAATCGCATGCGTCGAGCTCGGCGATGCGGCGACTGCCGTCGACGTGTACCGGCTGATACAGTACGATATTTCTGGCGTACCGTACGGTTCTAGAATGGCCTACCTGAATCAGCACGCGGGAGCTTATGGGTTGGATTCTGGAACGGATCTGTCTCGATCTGTAGTGATTTTACCTGCCCGAGATCTGGATCTTAAAGTTTTAAAAGGTACCGTGATTTGATTTTGTTAATTTGTTTCAGAAATCATCATTTACTTTTATGGAGTCAGTAGTTAGTACTGTGTGAGTTTAGTGTCTTTAGTTTTACTAGGAAATTTACAGGGGTGAGTGCAGAACAGAAGTCTAAATCATACACTATTTTTTTCTTTTTCAGAGTCAGTTGGAAGTGTATGCTTAATGTAATCACTTGGAAATTCTAGCATCAATAGCTTGTTCTTTATGAACATAACTTGAATAGTAGTAAGTGTTAGGTACACATCCATAAATACTCTTTAACAACCAACAAATAGAATTCCCTTGTTTTCATTTAGTCATTTTGAATGTGCACCATATCAATTCAGACAAAAAGAAAAATACATGCTTTCATTTGAAATGTTGGACTAGAATTTTTGTTCATTATTAAATCACAAATCTTAGAGGTGGAGCCTTGGCGCAACGGTTAGGTCACCCGCATGGTGATCAGGACGTCCAGGTTCGAGTCCAAAAACAGCCTCTTCGCAATGCGAGAGAAAGACTGCATACGTTATCGACCTCCTCAGAGCCCGCTATCGTGTGGGAGCGTCGTGCACTGGGTTCCACAATTTTTTTAATTAAATCAAAAATTTTATAATCTTTTCTGTTTGTTTGTCGTATATTTACGAAAAGTCTTGTTGTTGCAAATACTTGCAATTCAAAATCAAAATTGCAAATATTTGTAATTACCTGCACTTTGGAATAAACAATGCAAACATTTTTTGCGCTCATCTATGTATTGAAATAGACAATGCAAATTTTCAATTATTTAATATCTTGCAAACACTTAAAAATAGATAACGAAAATTATTAGTCATTTAGTCCAAATATTTGCAATATAAAGCAACAATGCAAACATTTTGCATTACTTTGGAGTGAGAATTTATCAGTTCAAACCGAAGAAACCAACCAAATCGAATAAGTTTGGTTGTTTTAGTTTGGTTTTGTTAGTTAATTGGTTGAGTTTGGTTTTTGCTTCTGTACTTATTTGAATTTTGGTCGGTTTCGATTTTTGATATTTTGAAACCACATTAACCAATTAAACTGAATATAAACGTTCAAGCGATTACATGAAACATAATTATCAATGAAAAATTATGATATAATCTTAACAATAATATATTTCTTTCAATTATGTTAGTATCTGTCAAGGGCCCCGCCGAGCGTCGTTGAGGCACTATTTGGCAATTCTAGCGCTTAACTTTTTTTCTTTGGTGCTTTATTCCACTCCATGTCTAAGGCGCCGTGTGAGTGCTATGTTTTTCTTGGGCCTCTAAAAAATATGCGTTTTTAGTATATATTTTTTGCGTTGACTAAAATAAATATAATTACACCAAATGCTCAATTATTTTGTTTATTTATTGAAGTTCTTTATCTTCTAATATAATCTTAAAGTTTATTTACGCTTTATATATTTCATATCAAAATATATAGAAGATCATTCAATAAACAGTCCTTCTATAATTAAAAATAAACGTGCATTTTCATGTTTCCCAAAGCTTGCTTAATTAATTTTCTAGTTTAAAAAACAACTATTCAATAATAATTTCTCATTAACTTTTCACATTTCCGAAACTTTTCACATTTTCGAAATATAATTTTAATGGTTCTTCCTTTCACTTTCTTATTCAATTTATTTTAGATTTCGTTTTAAATATTTTTGGAATATAACGAGTATTCTACAACAGTTAAAAAAATTAAATTATTCACAATTATTATTGTCATTTATGAAGTCATAATTATTAAGTACACAAATATTTAGTTATAGTTAGTGTGTTGCCAGGACGTCTTATTTTTCTCTTTCTAATATTATTGCTAAAAAATAGCATAAATTTTTACACGACACTCTTCATAATATTACTTTTTAAGGGACTATCAATGACATCCTTTTCGATTCTTTTTTGTACGGCGAATAACTGCCGACAAACACCATTTTCTACGGTGATCAACCACCGAATAACAGTAGTTCAGTGGTTGATGATCGTGGAAAACGGTATTGGTCGGCGGTTGTTCGTGAGCAAAACGACTTTGCGTAGTGGTAGATTGTTGTGTAAACGACTTTGGTATTACGAAACACACAAATTTTATTGCGTTTATTATTATTTTCTATGGTATTAGAAAGAGGGAAACCGGATGCCCTTAGCAACACATTATAGTTATGACATAAATTTTATTATGTATAAACTTGATTATGTATAAGTTTTATTACTGTTGTAGACTATAATAGGATTTTGTTCCTTTTTCTAATTTATTAACGATAAAATTAAATTGTGTCTATATATCAATAATAATTAGTGGTGATCTAGTCAGCATAAATTGACTTTTTTTACTGTATGTAGCTACTTTCTTATTGCTACTTAATGAAAAATGAATTGGTATCAAATTATGCAACGAACGCTTATTTTCGTCCAGCCTCTGTCTGGACGCCGCTTGGACTCCGAAGACATTCTTAGCGCCTAGCACTCCGCTCTGCCTCGAACAACATAGTTTAGTATTAGTGGAAGAAAAGTAGGTTGTTTCTTAAAATTATAACATCATCATACCTTTATATAAATATTGCTTGATCAATTGTTTCAACCATATATTGTGTTAGCAACTAGATAATAGAACTCATTTAAATACAAACCAATTAATCCGATCAAACCGAACATGTATCTTTGGGTTTGGTATTCCGATTTAAAAAAATATCGACTTGGTTTGGTTTGGTTTTTGTTTACTGAATGATTATTTCATTTTTTTTATACTTTTTATTGGTTTCAAACTGAACCGACTATTTGTTCACCCATAGCATTACCCACTCTTTAAAATAATAGTTTTTTTTGAGAAGGATGCTTAAGTTTAGGATAAACTTGCTTAGCCGCATGTCTATTATAAAATAAAATAAAAGACCAATTCCAAAATAATTACATAAGAAGACTCATCATCATTTTATGCAAAAAGTCATCGTTTCATCAACATATAAACCTACCAAAATGGGATTAAACACCAAAAATGCTATTACTGCTGCCTAGTAGCAGCTGCCAGCTGATTCTTCCCTCCTAGCATGATCTTTGCCAATCTGATCCTCATGCTGCTTGTCTTAGGTTAATATTTGCACTTAGTAATAGTAATGAAAGTTATGTCCATGTGGTGTGTATGTTTGATTTTTTTTTTTCAGTTATAACAATATGTCATATATTGCAAATATATGCACTTCAACAAAAGAATGTAAAATATTTGCATTTTAATGTAAAAACAACAAAGTATATGTAGTCAACAACAACATATGTTTCATATACATAACAAAATACTATCTCTAACTATAAATAATAAATTCTCTTTATTTTTACTTTTTTGCTTAAAATTCTTCAACAGTTGATATTTTAGCGTTTTATCAATTATTAATTATAGTAATTTGATATTTAATCGATATGTATATTTTATCATAAATGCTTACACTAAAGAACCGTAATTTGCATTGTATATTTCAAAGTGCAGGTGCAAATTTTTTCGCTAATTTACGTTGTTCATTGGATGGTCTGATTGCATATATTTGCATTAGCGAATATTATATGTAAACTTTGACTAAATTTCTATATGTGATATATACATTTTGTTAAATAAAATATATGCTTTTATACTGAAAATGGAATTTCAATTCAACTTCTCAACAAAAAGACATTTAATATTTTGTGTGCGAAAAAAAATGATGTGTGTATATAGCATGGTATGCTATGATAAATTCAAAAACATGGACCTAGCTTTTATTGTGTTTAGAAGAGGTTTTTAAACTATTTTGAAACTTAATCGAGATGTGACAAAATTTCCCATATGGAAGTTCCATGAAGATAGTAGCATGTAATATGTAAGTCAAAGAGTTTTAAGTAAAACAACTGTTGCCTGTTGGTGCTAAAAGTTCTAATTACGTTTTTTAATGTTTAGTGTGGTGCTAAATGCTCCTTGCCACATTCTCTGTTCACATATTTGAGAAATACCAATAAAATTTCTTATTGTTCGTCATAATATCAAAGGTTATTTTTCTTCTTCTTATTTCAAATTAAGCTCTTATATAATCACTCAAAATTCATCCATTTGGATTCATCTTGTATTTGCATTAAAATGGAAAAAATCCAAATCTCCACAAGTTGTCATTCTAGATAAATTCAATTCATGGATGGAGATATTTTTAGTCCTATTCAGATTAATAAGGTTTCAAATGTTAGATTTGAATCACGTCTCGTCTTGAGATTTTCATTCGTAATATCTCCTATTTGATGAGATCTCAAACTACATAGATGCATATTAGCACAGTTACGAAAGGTACTCCATGCACTATATGGCGCATGGTGTACAAAATGACGCATATTGAACATAATACAGAAAAGACATATCTTCATATTTTTCACAATTTTTTATTTATTTACCAAAATAACACGACACAAAGCAAAATATGATGAAATTTCATATCCTTTCATTCCTTTTCGCTTAAGACACAAAATCAATCGTAAGTTTATACTTAAAATAATTGCTGAAAATAGTTATACGCTTTAATTTGAAATTTAACTTCTAAACAAATGTTTAAACATTGAGCGATGTAATATAATTGAATGATATTATAATTAACGATAGTTTTCAAAGATAATTGAAAAAAAACTTCCTTTCGGATATCTATTAGTATAAATATATAAATTATTATCTACTTTAATTAATTATGATATATAATTAGTAGGGGGGATATGACAAACTTTAGAAATCTTTTTGGTTGAAGGACATCAAGTTTTATTTTTAGTCTAAATGACAAATGCTAGTTGTAATTAGTATTATATTCAATTTTTACGCTATACGAAATGCTAGTTATAACTAGCATTATATTCAGTTTTACACTATACAAAATACTAGTTATAATTAGCATCGTCCTTCAACCTTAAAAAAACTCGTCCTTCAACCTAATATTTCTCCTTCAAAGTTTGTCCTTGTGTCTATTTTTCTGTAATTAATATATAATTTTTTAGCACATGTGCAATAATTTAAAAAGGCGTGCTCTATTTAATGCGCTGTGCGCTAGAGCTCCAAAAAAATGTGTTTTCCCATGCACTGTTAAAATCTATGATATCCGGTGTACATTCCAAGTTAAAGTCTTAGATTTTAAAGTGTATATCGAGACAATCTCGGAGGAACTTGTATCAAAAATTGACATTTAATGTTTTTTTCCATAATATATTTCAAAAAACACAAATAAAAATCATAATATACTTGATTTGCATAAGGAAAAAAATTGTTAAGACTTGAAAGAACATTTATTTTGAATAGTGATCGTTAGGTAAAAAGTTTGTTAATTTTTTTATTTGCACATAAAAAAATTAAGCATTTTAAGCTTTTTTCTCACTTGATTAAGTAAAAATTAGGGTCAAAATATTTTTGGACCATATAAAATATTAAATAAAGTTATGTAAAAGAAAAACATAGATTGTAGTCTCGGGGTGGATTTCGTCTCGTTCAAGTGCAAAACTGAGATTTCAAAAGAGACATCAGATGAGGCCAATGAAATTTAAAACATGAGCTTGAAGTCTTTTGCCAACGAAATTTCGAATGACAAAATTGGACTAATCAAAGTCTCCATTTTTTATTGGTTGTTTTGTGTGTAGCCAATTGTTTGTAAATTGTTGAAGCATCATGTAGGTCCACCATCAACACGACAAAAATAAACTTAAACATGAGTATTTTAGCCTTTTCTTGACTATTGATACACAAATCGAATGAATAATATGCGTTAGTGAAAATAATAATTAAACACAATATATCAGATGTCAAAAGCATAGATTTGGGAGTGTACCCAATGCGAAAATGTAATTGTTGTGTTAAGGTAAACAACTTTTTATTAATTTGTACAAACATAGCATTGTACAAGGAAGAGAAAAGGCTGCCCACATCAACACTCGAAATTCAGGATGCTTGGGATAAAGTGCTGATTTCTTATGCTCATCTCAAAATATTGATGCAACTATGTAAACATTCAGCTGAATAGTTTGCACTTATGCATATTAGTTGTGTAATATTTTAGTCCACTCGTATTGAACACTAGATAAGCAGAAGTGTGTTGGGAAGAAGTTCTCTCTTATTTGTGACTTACCTTTCCAATCTAGTCATGCAACTTCTTGTAATCTTGTATTGGCACGGGTGTTCGTGAATTCTAATTTTATAGACCAACACACATTGTATGTATAATGTGTGTGTAACGTTCTCAAAAAGCCATCATGTTCCAACTAAACCGAAGATATGAATCATTTTCAATATCATGAGTGTGGCTAAACATTTACGAGTACCCAAAGTATGTTGAGTTTTGAAAACTAACCGAATACATTGGAATTTTGTAGGATTGAGAATTGCGGAAGTAGGACCAAAATATGTTGACATGGTAAAATGAATTTTGAATAATAAACCACATTACTTGCTTTAGTGCCGTCCCTCGACTTTAGAGGGCCGTAAGCAAAAGAAACTTCTGAGCCTTTAATGCTGCCTATCTACTAAAAAGTCTATTAAAATTCATAGCTTAGCTTCGATGAAAACTCCCTTAAAACAAATTTTAACTACCTACTAGATTGCAACCGATGCAGTCCATGATATGTGTTGAAAAATTAGGATCCAACCTATATTGTTCGGTACAGAGCGAAGCGCTAGTCGTTGAGGATATCAATAGAGGTCATATGGAGTCCAACTGAAGTTTAGACATTCCAAGGTGGTAATTACAACTTTCAAATATATATTATCTTGCAACAAATTAATATATTATCCTATTATTGATTATCTATATTCATTTCTTCACAATCAAAATTATACCCCTCTTTCCTATGTAATTAAGATCTTTCCGTGTACTTAAAGAGATAATAAACAAGCTTTCAAATCTTAGATATTAGACGAAATCTCAGATTGACATCTCGGTCCATATATCGGGTTGAAATCTTAACATCTCGACGAGATGAGTGTCAAATGAGTTAATAATCAAAAATGGAATCTCAGGTGAGATCTCCAATGAGATGGAAATTTAAAACTCTAGTAATTAAAAAGATGATATGAAGAACATTACAAAAATGTCAAGTCTCCCTTAATAATTAATGATAGCAAGTCCGAACTAAAGTTAATGCTATAACATAAAAGACTAATAAACAAATCAAAAATGAGCAACATAAAGAAATATATTTTAAAAGGGATCATAAAGTAATATATTTTAAAAGAGACCACCATTCTAAGAACTAACCCCATCACCATTCTATTCAACAATCTCATCACCAACATACTCGTCAACACCATCACTCTTTTCTTCGTTTGTGGAGTCACAAGGAGGTGATTCCCTCTTTGAAGATGTGTCAAAAAGGTATTATTGTTTAATATTGTATAAAGATGGTTGAGAATATTGCTTGCGTCAATAACTGTTTAAAAACAAATATATGATGAAATAACAATAAAGTATTATATTGACTTTTCTGCCCCAAGTAGCCAGCACTTCCCGTCCGGATGACACTCATAAATCAGACCGGAGAAGAGTGCTAGATTTATGAGATGGTTTTTGTGCTAGATGGCCCTTATTGGGGCTCCTGTGGAGCTTTGAACAACACAGAACCCGGCTGAATTTGTGGTTCCAAGCGCTCACTTGCTCAGCGTGCTTGTTATCATATACTGAGATAATTAGCCTTAAATAAAATCTTTAACTGATTTAACTATTTTTATGCTGTCATGTTTAAATTCTTAGAAGTGTTGGTTCACAAAAAATATTAGTTGTCAATAGCTCAAATCAAATTTTCACCACATTTTCCATGACCAACTTGTTGAGTGCTACCTTTGAAAGGATACTGCACTAATAGATTGGCCTTATAAGGATTAAGTTCCACGGCGTTCAGTTTTTTGGTCTAATCTAAACTTTGATGGGAAAAAAAGTATGTCTATCAGCGTGAGATTTACAAATCCAGTATACTCAATAAGGGATGTTAAATCAACTCAGTTTACCCAAATAATGGATATTCACTCTTCTTGGTTAATGATGCCTAGCTCGTTTTCATCTTCTCAGGCTTGCATTTTGTACCATCCCAATACGGATAGTTGCTTATAAGCAACGAGACCATGATGTATATATACTGCTGATCTGAATAACCCATTACATTTCAATCACTAATGGTGTTTTTGAATTAAACTAGCCAGTTGATCATCATTTTATAAAAGAAACAAGTTGTACCATTTCATTTCCAATGGTTAGTCAACAATACATTGAATATTGAAATAACGGAAATTATATTGAAGGGATATAAGTTTTCATATTCTTACAGTTAAGGTCTTTGTATTTATTACTAATGTTGAGTTGCTTAGCTTGGCCGTAATGCTGACTTCAACGCTCCATTCATTACAGAGTTCATTACAAATAAAAAGCCATTAGGGGGTTTAATACTTTTGCTTCCTCAAAAGGACAGTGATAAGAATGGAGACGGCTTGAAGGAAGATGCATCCATGAAGAATAAATTGGTTGAGTTGGAACAGCTGCTCATTCATTCTACTTTTCCTGTAAGTAAATTGTATTCAGTTGATTTCTGGTTCTGTTTTTTTCTGCAGTTGATGTTAGCTATACTTGAAGGTTTTTTATTTTTTATATTTATTTTATTGAGTTGCTTAGCTTGGCCATAATGCTGACATTAGCTGCTCATTCTTTTTTCTTATGTATAAACAGTAACTTCCATTACATGCCGATCCCATGACTATTCTTACATGAACAAACACACGGTTTGTACAGAATATGGCTTTAGTTTTAATTTGATATTATGTTTTTATTATTCTTTTATTCAGGGCGCATATTGAGTTTTACGAGTCATTATCACAATCATTACGGAAGAGATGTCCAAATTTATTTGTTCAGTTTGATATTATTTTACATGATACCGTATGTGTTAATTTTTCGAGTTAGATACCTAAGAACTTCGTTATGCCAATTGGATGCATTAGAATATACAGTCCTTATCCATGTTTTTGTCTTATTTTAAGAAATATTGTAATCAATGCAAGCCTTTTTACCTGCAGTATCCTGTCTATTTTGCTTTTGAGGATGAAAAAATAAGTGATGTATTAGCTGAAGTCCGAAAGAGTGAGGCTTCAGGTCAGCCTGCCACAACAACGACTGGCGGGTTAGTGTTGACATTCTAAATTAATAATTTATATCAACGACTGACCTATGTGTCACTATCTATTCTAAATAACGGGATTGAAAATAAATTATATTAAACCAAAGTTTTCTATTTACGTTTCTTGATTTATTGGTTGTTAGCGGATAGGATAATTATTCGACATCCGTCCGTATCATAGATGCAGATATCTGAAATTGATTTCAGATGCGGATGTGGCACTATCCACATCCGAAAGTATCCATAGTCATGCCTATTTGGACCATCTATTTATGCAGTAGTTTACAAAATTTTGGGTAAACAAATTGATGTTATGTTGTTCTTACAATAGGATTTGTTTCTTCTTTTATTGGAATTTGCAGATTTAAGCTGGTTGTTTCATCCTCAGAACCTAAAAAAGTTGCTTCTCCCACCATGACAAATATTCAGGTTTCAACTCATCCTTATCCTTTGTTCCTCTACTTCAGTAATGAATATACCTTTCTGTGTGGATTTCCTTAGTTTAAACACACACACACACACACACACACACATATGGGCTAGGATCAATAGCCTCCCCTTATTTAGCACCGTTTCGTAGCCCCCGATATCAGTCACAAGTTTCTACTTAAATATTTGTTATTTCTCTCTCCTTTCACATGATCAAATATTTAAATATAAACTTGTGGCTGATATCGGGGGCTACAAATGGTGCTAAATAAAGGGGGCTATTGATCCTAGCCCTATATATATATCCATACTATCTTACGATCTCTTGAAGTATGGGCTTACTGCTTGGTAAGTAATATAATAATGCATTCATATATCTGCTGATGTGACTGTACATATTACGGAAATTATATGGACAGTGGAATAAGCAGGCTTTGTCTTCTATTCCTATGTCATTATTTATTATTTGCCACCTTTGAGATGTAAGTCCTATTAAACACATCATTATGGGAAGGGTTCCGCTACACCCCATCTACAGTGCTTTGATTTTTCGAGGTACACAATTTGAAACCGAATCAAAACTTGTAGATGTGTTCTTACTTCTCATGATCATCTGCATGAAATTTCAGTTTCAAAACAATATTTCAAATCAACGGTTAAAATAAATGTCTTAGTGTTGATATTGATTTAATATTTATAATATGTTGAAAATTTGGTCTCATTTTTTTGTGGACATGAGGTCATAGTGTAGATTGAACACACACACACGCCCTCCATGCCAATCTATATTTTTATCTTTAAACCATATTTCCGACTTTGGCATGTACACAATTCCCGTCGATATCATAATGGTTCATTTGTTAGCTCATTGCAATGCATCTTTTTTTTCCTTTCCTTTTGGCATTTTTTGGCATTTTCTTACATTCTGAGTTATTTCAGTTTATGCGAGTAGATAATAAATCACAAAAGTCAGAGACAATAATAGCAACACGTATAGTTTGGTATTAATCTGAAAATTAGAATTTATTTACGTAGCATGATTGTTATAGGGATGGTTGCCTGGGCTAAAAGGAGATGCAGATGCTAACCGACTTCCAACAATTGCTATAGTTGCATCTTACGACACTTTTGGTGCTGCCCCGGTATGAATACGATTGCATTTATTCATCCTTCTTTTATTATTGAGAATTGCTATTCAACCTACTTTATTGCACTGTGCAATATTCGCTGGCACTTCTACGTGTGTGACATGTAAGCAAAAGTGAAGCAGGGTTTCTCTGATGTGTGGGTTGTCCTAGCCAGCCTATTATTGACCCTATCAACAGCTGTCCCTTATCAACCTAAACATTTGATTGATGCTTATCAATCTTAACATCAAGAAAGGCTAGGACTGGCCAGGACAACCGAAAATATCTCATAACAGTTGTCATTTATGCATGATGACTTAAAATCCGGAGCCCAATCAAGTATTCACTTTTAAAATCTTATGTAGGATTTTCTCCTTTATCAATTTACTTTAGCTTTTATGGCTATGGTAATGGTTGTGAATTTATTTGTTCCGACTTTTGTTAAATGGGCACTGTAGGGAAGATAATCGTTTGACCATCTAACTTTCCATTTGGTTTAAAGTTCCTTTTTAGCTTAATAGGGGTTGATTGGCCTAGAAAGATGTGACTCCCTAGCCAACCAGCTTGGTGAGCTGACACTAGGGCCAGTGGCCAGTCTTAATGTGAAACATTGAATATAGGATTCTTTGTGTTAGTAAATAGTTTCTTATATATATGATTCTAAGACTCTAATTTTTCATGAATTTAAAGGCCCTTTCTACTGGAAGTGATAGTAATGGAAGTGGAGTTGTAGCTTTACTTGAGATAGCTAGACTGTTTTCTAGGCTTTATTCAAATCCTAGAACCCAAGGGAAGTATAACCTTCTTTTTGGATTAACCTCTGGCGGGCCCTATAACTACAATGGGACTCTTAAGGTCAGTTTGTCTTCATCTAATAGCAACAATATATGTTTGTGCGATTGCGATTCAAATTACTGAAATACGTTTTCTTGCAGTGGTTAAAGAGCTTTGATCAACGCTTAAGAGAAAGTATTGACTATGCCATATGTTTGAATAGCATTGGTGCATGGAACAATGAATTATGGATGCATGTTTCAAAGCCTCCAGAAAATGCATATGTAAAACAAATGTTTGATGTAAGTTTTAAATCAGCAATAAATTACACGAATAGTTACTTTTGGAAAACCTTTAGTATCCTTTTTCGTCAAGATTGTTTTCCTTTATATGATACATTATTGCAGAGCTTGTCAGATGTTGCTAAAGAGTTGGGAGTTACAGTCAATATAAAACAGAAAAAGATCAATATCTCAAATCCACGGGTAAGTATATTGTTTTTTCGAAAATAAACACTACCAGATGTCATGATGTAGATCAGGTTTTACTATTTTGTTATAATGAAATGTATCTATTTCAAACAACCAAATGCAGGAAGTACTTAATAGAAGTGAGTTTTCAACCATAATTATTTATTTGTTTGTTTAGTTATTTCAATTTTACCTTCTTTTTCATCACTACACGATATTGCTAATATATCCCATCTTTATTGATGTACGTATGCTAACCTTTTATTTTGTAATACCATCATACTGTTATATCTTGAATAATTCAATGTGAACTTATATAAGTATATATAATAATTTTTACCTCAGGCTTTAACTCTAACGGTGTAAGAGAGTATTAAAAAGTATCTTCTGCTTCATTGTCTCTAAGTTAACTCCGTCAAGGATTGAGATATTTGATTGTATTCTAGTTTCAGATTGCACCTTCATGTCTATCTTATATTCAGTTCACTTGTATGGATGTTCATATTCATTTTGCTCATCAAAGTGATTAGGTGGTGGGACCTTGAAGTAATATAAACTTGAGGACAATTTAAAAGACCGATGCTATCATTTTGAAAATGTGAACTCAAATTAGTTTATCTCAACCGAAAGTGGTTTTGAGATTGTTCACCACTTCATCTGATAATTACTTTGAACTTGCAAGTTTTAGAAGGCAAAATTTTGTCGACTGAAATAGTTCCAATTTTGATTGATCTAAATATTTTGGTTAAATATTGTAGGTTTCATGGGAACATGAACAGTTTTCAAGGGTAAGAGTAACCGCTGCTACTCTTTCCGAGCTTTCTGTTGCGCCTGAATTATTTGAGAGTACAGGAGGATTACATGACACAAGGTAATACATTGATCATTCCATCAACCTTAGTCGGTAAGCTGATGATAACTAGTATTGTTATTTCTGCTACAGAAGTTCAGTTGATGAAGGAGCAATCTACAAAAGTGTCAAACTAGTTGCTGAGAGTCTTGCGGTATGATCACTATTTTTATAACTGATTAATCAAATATTATTGAATTAGTATCACCTGCCAAACTTTCATATTGATGCTTCAGACATATTATGTTACTCACTTCAGTACAAATTAGACGAGATGATAGAGAAAAATAAAAAAAGCAATTTTTTTATTGTTTTAATAAATAGATGGGGGTGGTCTCAGCAGTTGTGGGGATTGAACAGAACGTGCCTTCATTTTAATCAGCTAATTCCAACAATAAGTGAATTTTTTTTACTGGTTACTTAAAAAAAGTATTCATGTTTTAATTTTTTAATTTTTTTTATAGATAAATATAAGTAGCTGATTTGATAACTAAATATCATGAAATGACATCTTAAATTATGTATATTTATGCATAATGCAGAGACATATTTATGGGTACGAAGGCAGAGATGTTCAGATATTTGCAGATGAGAGCAGCTTGGCAATAAATCCTTCTTACATAAATTCATGGCTTGATCTTTTGTCCCGGACACCTCGAGTGGCTCCTTTCCTTTCAAAAACTGATCCATTTATTTCTGCTTTGAAAAAGGTTTGATATTGGAACCTAATTATTTACTTATGTGCTTAAACCAATTTTTTGTGTTTACATTCAACTTATTAACACCTCGTGCACTGGGTTCCACCTCTTTTTTTTTTTTACATTCAACTTATTAATGTAAACTTATGAGATTAAATATAACGAGGGTTACTTTTTGCAGTGAAAACATAATTTTTTACTTCACTTTCTAACTTCCATATGATAACGGATCAGGTGCGGGTGTGTGGCTCTGTGTGTGTGTGAGTGAGTGTGTGTTTGGTGGGTGGGGTAAATCTCCTATGTTGTATTTGAGTATCAAAGAGTTAAAACTATCAAAATTGGTTTAATATTGGTTACCTAGCATTAGAACGTGGAAGAGATCCCTTTACCGTTCACGCTCCTCTTTCAATAATAAAATTAGAGTATAACTCATGCGTTGCACACAATAACATTGTAAAATATAGTATTTATGCTTTTAGTGTTAAGATTAGAACTTAGTTATGCAATGTACAATAAATTCACTGAAATAAATGAACTATAAAACTAAATTATTATTGTTTATGTATAATTTATGTTATGTAGCTTATATATTTTATAACCAAGTAAACGATTTTTTTAATCATGATTGTTTATATGAATATGGTATGTTGAAACTAACATATTTCAATGATTTATTAAATGAATTAACAAATATTATCTAATTGTTTTTTTAAATATGTTAAATTAAAATTAAGTAATTAGTTTAAATATTTGGACTTAAAGGTGAAAGAATTGAGAAGGATTCCGTAAAAATTATAGAAATTTCAATATTGAGTTATTTGAAGTTAAAAATGGAATTTTGTAATGCAACGTATGATAAAATATTGATATCGAGGATTATAATTGGTTTATAAATTAACTTTGTCATTATTGTTTATGTACATAATTTAATGTATGCGATCTATCTATCTTTATAGTTGAATGGAATTTTTTTATCAATTTTGTTACATACATATAGATATATACATACATACATATATATTTCTGTGTGTGTATTTAACATATAATTTTAGGATTCATTAGAAGCATAAACTAACTATTTACTGAAATTATTTAAGTAGTTTAAGTTTAAGATTTCGTAGGTAGTTTATATACATGGATTCAAATATAAAATACTAGGAAAGAATTGAGTAGGAGGGTGTAAATAATGGTAATAATGTTAAAATGTAGGTATTTTAAGCTAAAACAAAATTTTACAATGTAGTGTTTGATAAATTTGTTTAGATAAATGAATAGTTAATATTATTTGTGTTATGTGATTTATATATCTTTATATTTGAACGAGAAAATAATTTTACCACTTTTATTGGTATGAATATGATATACATATTGAAACCTTCATATTTTAGGATTTAGTAGATGAATTAACGAATATTTGTTAACTGAATTTACCTGAATAGTTTAAATTCAAGATTACATAATTAATTAAAGGACAAATTTTCGATTATGGTTAGTTCAAAATCAATTTTGCAAAAGAGACTAATTTTGAAACTTATTATCAAAATAGACCGGTTTCAGCCCAGTCAGCAGCCAACTCAGCATTTTTTTAACCGTCTGGCATTAGCGCGGCTATGAGTTGCACAATTAGAAGAAAATTTAATGTGCGAGTATGAGTTGAGCATATACGAAGATGAGTTTTTTTTAAACACAACATGTTGTAGCGCAACTCAAAGTTGCGCTAGAATATTTTTTCAAAAGCGCAACTCATAGTTGCATACTTTTCAGACAGTTACAAAATATGCTGACTAGGCTGAACCTGGCCTATTTTGATAATAAGTTTCAAAAATGGCCTGTTTTGCAAAACTGATTTCCAAACTAGCCCTAATCGAAAATTTGTCCTTAATTAAAATATATTGATTTAAATGTACAATAATATCAAGGAGGGTTTGTAAATAACTGTAAAAATGGCCTGTAGATACTTGAAGGTAATTTTTTTACTATGCAATGCATAATAAATATATTGATATATATTAATTCATAATTATTATTTGTTTGTATAATTTATGTTATGTGATTGATGTATTTATATATCTAAATTAATTTTTCATACCACTTTTATTAATATGAACGTTGTACAAATATTGAAAATTTCATATTTTATAATTTATTAGATAAACCAACAAATAGTAGATGGCTGAATTTGTTTAAATAGTTTAAGGTTACGTAATTGATTCTAGCATATAGAGTTAAATGTGAAATATTAGAAGGGAACTGAGCATGGTTTTGTAAATGGTTATGGAAATTTTAAAATGAAGATATTTGATGGAAAAAAAACGTAATATTGTAATGCACTATATGATGAAATTATTTAGACAATTAGATATAAATTGAATTTGTTATTTTATACACACACGCACACCCCTTATCTTACGTGACTTATGTATCTTTATCTTACGTGACTTATGTATCTTTACTTTAATGGAAAGGTAATTTTACCATTTTTATTGATATAAATATGGTGTACATATCTAAATTTTCATTGTGTAGCGGATGAATTAACGAATATTAGTTAATTGGATTTGCTTGATTAGTTTAAATTTGAAATTGCATAACTAATTTAATTATATGGGCTGAAATATTAAATATTAGGTTAAAAGCGAGGTGAGTTTTGTAAATAATTGTGATAATTTTAAATGTTGGTATTTGAAGTTAAAAGCATAATTTTACAATGTAATGTATAATAAATTTATTGTGATAAATGAATTAAAAATTAAATTTTTTATTGTTGTTTTATGTGATTTATATATTATAGTTGAATAAAAAAAATTCTACCATTTTGGTTGTACAATGATGATATACATGTAGAAATTATTATCCTTAAGTATTTATTAGAAATATAATAAATATTAGTTAACTGAATTTACTTGAATAGTTTAAATTTTTGATCACGTAATTAAAATAAATATATGGATTTAAATATTACATGTTAGGAGGTAGCTGATGAATAACTGTATAAAGTTTTAAATGTATGTACTACAATATAAATTGATGGTAGAGAATTAGTAAAATATACGTGTAAAGTGGTAAATTATTAAAAATAAACATGGGAGAAAACTCTTAGAATCAATGGAAAGCTAGAAATTATTGTGCTCAACTATTATTCAATAGATGTACAATAAATTTATTGCGATAAATTAAATTAAAATTAAGTTTGTTAGTATTGTTTTATGTGATTTATATCATAAGGTGGAACCCAGTGCACGAGGCTCCTGCACAATAGCGGGCTTTGGAGAGGTTGATAATGTACGCAACTTTTTCCTCGCATTGCAATAGACTGTTTCCGGACTCGAACCTGGACGCCCAGATCACCATATGGGTGACCTAACCGTTGCACCAAAGCTCCACCTCAAAGGTGGCATCCAGTGCACAAAGCTCCCGCACGATAGCGAGTTTGGAGAGGTCGATTAGCCTTTCACTCGCATCGCAAATAGGCTGTTTCTTGACTCGAACCTGGGCGCCTAGATCACCATGTAATTTATATCATAGCCGAATAAAAATAACAATTTTACCATTTTGGTTGTACAATAATGATATACATATTGAAATTGTTATTCTTTAGTATTTATTAAAAATATAATAAATATCAGTTAAATGAATTTATTTGAATAGTTTATATTTGTAATCACGTAGTTAACCAAAATATGTGTATTTGAATATAAATTGTGAGGAGGTAACTGATGAATAATTGTATAAACTTTTAAATGTATGTACCGGAATGTAAAATGATGGTAGTGAATTAGTAAAAAATAAGTGTAAAGTGGTAAATCGTTAAAAATAAAATATTAAAAGAGAATCAAGGAGAAGAGAGAAACCTCTTAGAATTAATAGAAGAGCTAGAGATTCTTGTGTTTCACTATTATTTAATAGATTACGGAACAAAAGGAAGTGAGCGGTATAAGATATTGAGCATATCTATCACTTCTCATTACTATTTATACAAAAATGTTCTATTTTCCACCATGACACTAAATATTTATCATATTATGGATAATATGATAACAACGTATGAAGGGGAGGTCAATAAGGGAAAGACTTAAAATGCTCATGATTATGTGCTTTTGAATAGTTATGGGATTTTTAACCACTATATACGTGTATGAATTAAGTTGTTTTGCACTAACCCAAAACAATTCATAAACAAGTTAAAAGTAATATAGGTTAATGATCTAGGTTGTTATGGTGAAACCTATTGGGGATTGAATATAACTACAAAAATAGATTGCATACTTGCACCATACAAATCGAAAATTTAAATTAGTTGCTTACAGCATGATAGTTGCAGTTTCCTGGCATATTGTAATGAATTCTGCACTTTTGTGGCCTCCTCACATTCCCAGTAACCTTGTTATGTATATTTAAGGGGCATTCAAGTCCATGATTTACAAATACATCGACGTCATATAAACAATAAAAACAAAGTTTCTCTCTTTATATCTACAAAATTGTTAACAAAATGTGGTTAAATTTGATAGGGTAAATTTTTTCTATCCATTATCGTATCTGATAGTTTTTGAATGTTGAATTTGAATGTACCAAAAAACTGTTCCATAAATATTTACGGTTTCCTTGCATTTTGTAATGAATTATGAATTTTTGTGTGAATTCCCAATAACCAATAACCTTATTATGTATATATATATTTTAGGGGCATTTTGGCCCAGCCGCCCAGGTCACTGTTTTGAAAACACATTAGGCTTATAGAAACCAAGTTTTCGTTATATTTTTAAAATTGTTGTTCAAAATGTGGTTAAAATTGGTATTGTAAATTTCTTCTCAACCGTTATGGTATCTTATATTTTATGAATGTTTTATGAATGTCAAAATGTTGAATCGAATGTACCAAAAAAAAAGTTACTTTATATCCAAAAAATACTGCTAATATTTGCTGCGAATTATTTACAGTTCTACTGCGAATATTTGCAATGTCAATATTGATTTTTGTGCAACAACACACAATAAGTGCAATTTTTTCTGTTGCACTGAAAATTTGTGAAGAACATCTGCATTGTGAAATATATATATGTTGTGCAACAACATTCATCTCCAAAAAAAGGCTGCACTGCAAATATATTCACTCTTCGGCCGTACTTCAACGATCTTCAGTTTGACATTTTAGTGACGATGCAAGGTGTCGTTAGTTGTAGTTCTTGACGTTGAGCAGATCGATGGTGATTAATGATCGGTATCAGCGATTTTGGTCAAAGATGACTAAAACTTGATCATCTTGAAACAACAACTGAAGGAGCTTAGATAGGTTCTTCCTGATGCAGATTTTGACGAGGAACCAATTGATGGTGGTGGGAGCGGCTATAGATGGTGTAGGCAGAAATCGACAGTCAACAATGATCAACGCGAAGGCTGTAGCAAGCTTCGAAATTCCGGTTGGCATGTTTGAATCCCACTTATTCCGGTCTGGTTCCAGCGGCGACCGGATCAGAATTCACTCAAAATACTGGTTCTGCAGCCCAGACAGTGAAAAGACGAAATTTTGCTGTGAAAAAGAAGTAAAATCGGAGATTTACAAAAGAGCTCAAGGAAATGGTACTAATCCCTATATAAGATAGAAAATCAAAGAACTAAATGAAAGAAACCCAAAAATAATAACACCCGAGGTATGATTTAAGGCTCATGGGCATCGATGTTTCGATTAATTAGGGCGTCAATGTTTTATTCTCATTGTTTCGAACTTTTGATTTACATCGTTCAAATTAGCACATCTATTTTCACTGTTTCGAGAAGATCTAGGGCTTTGATGAGGAAGAAACATTAGACCGACTAATAAGTTTTTTGCTGGGAGGAGCAGATTAAGTGCATAATATTTGTTAATTCGGCTTCTACTGCTTGGGCTTTAGGGGTTCGGTATTATAATGGGAAACATTGGTTGGACTTTCAGGTGCTTGTTAATTATACAACCATATATACTTGAACCTTTAAAAATTCAAATTATGGAACAGAACCAGAAATTGAAATCTCAAACCTTGGATTGTAGATAATGTTAATTACATGGACTATAAAAATAGATAAAAAATGAAATAAAATAGAAAGATGTTTTAAGGAGTAGCTTTTGGAAAGAGGTACGTAACAAATTTCCTCATATTTTGATACATAAGCTTTACATATTTTCCATGGGAGATGCATTGAACCAAAATGGTAGATAAATATATTCAAATGATAAACTGGGTGTACAATTTAGGGCATTAGCAACCGACAAAAAATTGTTTTTTAAATGGCTAATCAGTGTTGAGAATTATTGTTTGATGTTTGAGCCATACTACATCATCTGAAGATTATTGTATTGAAACCACTGGTTGCAAAAAGTGCGTGCACGCACATGCGCGCGCACACTCTCTCTCTACTTACATATGTACGCATGTTTTCCTTATGTATATATATATATATATATATACTAGAAATTTATTATTTTCATCTATGACAGGAATTGTCAGATCACACGGTCGATGTACATGTACAGCATGAGATTATGGAAGGATTGTTCACTTTCTATGATTCGACAAGAGCAACACTCAACATATATCAGGTTTACATATGATTTGCGAACAAGTGGTGCTTGTCTTTATTTTTTGTTACAACATAGCTTGAATTTCCTGATTTTCAATTGGAAAATGCTGTTTGTGATGGAAAACCTCTATTGCAAGCAAGGGCTGTAAAAAATAAAATAAAAATACAGCGGGTCATTTCCTTGTTTGTTAGGGTATTGTAGGGAGCATTATATTATAATTATTTACATGTTCTTTCCCTAGGTCTGACTTACTGATGCTCTAATGTAAATAGTTTTATATACAATTTACATTTTCTTTCCTTTGGTCCCTACTTACTATATAAATAGCTTGTGCTATAACTCTTTTCGTTTTATTAAAGTTTGTCACTTCTTGCTGAACTATGAAACAAAAAATCGTTGAAATGCAGGTTGCCAGTGTGACATTTGATCTTTTATTGCTGCTTGCGCTGGGAGCATATCTAATTCTCCTATTCAGTTTCCTTGTTATCACAACTCGGGTACATGCTATACTTGATTTTTTCCCCTTTTTATTACATTTGCCGATTCTTTTTTGTAATTCACATTGAATTAGACAAATTTCTTTTTGTAACCTTTCATACTGAATTATATATGTATGCTCATAGTTATTTTTGCATCTAAAACAGGGACTTGATGATCTAATCAATATGTTTCGACGACCATCACCACGTAAAGTTAAGGGAGCTTAAATACTAATCCTCCACTGAATTATCGGGCATGTTCTAATTGTTCATGCCCTTTACTACTGAAGTGGATTGTTTACTGTTCCACTGAGCAAGATTATTTTTTCCCTCTTCTCCAATCATTCATTTACTGAGTAGTATTCAGTAGAGAAATTTTGAGTAATATTTTGTATCTTTGAACTTTATCCTCTGTTTTAGTTATTTTTATAAGCTAGGCAAAATTTTACATATAGCTGCTTATGTGTTTCTGCCAATGAAGATTTCATTTTTTTTTATGAAGGTTGGTACTGGTTAATGTAATGGTTTTAGGAGACGTCAACTTTTTGGTTTAATTGGGCTGGAGTGAAGGAATGTCTTTCAAGCTTGATAACCACTATACATGTCCCTGCTGGTTGCTATGGTGTTTCTTGTCTTCAAAATTTAATATTTTGTTTGTGTTATTATTGGATGCAAGGATAAGTCGTTTTCTTAGAAGATTCGAGTAGAATTTCTGATCAGCGTGTCAAACAAGGAAATGGAATTTCATAAACATACAAAAACAATTCCATTGAATAAACGGCTCAATGATAAATCCAAGCTGAATACGAATATTCATCAAATTACAGTGCAGAAATAAATGACACTTGAATATTGATTACAAATCAATGTTTCCTTAGGGCAAGAGCAGACATGAGGACCAAAAGGAGAATGAAGATCATACCAACAAAGGAGGCAACAACAGCTCCACTTATCTGTTGGCAAAACCCATCAAATCTCAAGCAAATCGCAACCCAATTAGCTTTCGAGTTTCCAGTGTGGGCTAGTTGCACTATTGATGCTGCTGCTGATGCTGCTGCTGTCGTCAGCACTACCATTGCCTGCCAAAATGCCAAAAACGTTAAACCAGACAAAAATGAATGTAAAACATAAAATGAAACGAGAGATGAACTAACAAGATCAAATACAAGGAGCAGGAGACGAAGGCCAACAAAGCTAGGGCAAATGATCAATATTATGGAGAATGGAAGTGAGAGGACCAAGAACCCTGTTGCTATAGCATTACCAATCACAAAAAATCTGCAAAAGTGGTATGAAATAAGTATTCAAAATTAACACAAAATGGTTAAAAAAGAAAATATCATAACAGAAATAATGGGAATGAATGGTAAAAAATTCAAGTACGATAGAGAAGGAAGGTCGTCATAGCTAGCATGGAACTGGAAATGTTGAGTGAAGAAAGGAAGAGTTTCATCAGCAGTGGCCATTGCCATGGTAGCCGCAAGAGTAGCGGCAACAGCAAACAATCTGAAAATGAAGTCGAACATAGACACGATCCTTCTCCACCCTCTTTCTTCTGTTTTGTTCTTCCTTAAAAAGGCAAGGAATGGAGGTCTTTTTTTGGTGGTGGTGGTAGGAGGAGGAGGAGGAGGAGGAATGGAAGGAGAAGTAGTGTAGAGAGGAGCTTTGCCTCTGTCTTCTTCTTCAACGGTGGAGTCATGGATTGTGATTGCAGTTGGGGCTCTTTCAGGTAACGAACTCATCTTTGTTATAGCTTATGAAGTGTGTGAAAATGGAGGATGTATATAGGGAGAGGAGGACGTTATTATCATGTTGGAGTAGGAAAGTTAAGAGATTGGTTATGAACCGACTCCAATAGCTTTCTTTTATGGTTTTGTTATAGTTTATAAAGTGCATATATCATCTTTCCAACTTGGTTGGTTTGAGATCGCAAGGTTACTGAAATGCTGAAAAAGAGTTAACAAATCTGTGTTATTTTAGATAATTCGCACAAGGACAAGACATGCATGCAATGTTGGGAGCTTAATGGTGATGGAACTTGCTGGAAACCAATACTACTAGTAATACAGTATATAGCCACGAAGGCTATCTAACGGCCGCCAACGGCATTTTCCAACGGCTACTAACAGCTCGTTATTTTTTAACTTACCGTTGGTAGCCGTTGATAACCGTTGGAAATAACGCCGTTTGCGGCCGTTGGGAACCGTTGAAAATTTGCGTATACCTGCTTCAGGCCGAGACTGAAACATTATTATCTTCTTCCCCAATTCCCCCAAAACCCTACTCCTCCCCTCCTCCTTTCTTGCTCCAAGCTTCCCCACGCAACCAGCAGCTGCTCCAACGCCATCACTCAACGCCAACATCCTCTCTCCATCCCTAGAAGTCTCCAAAATCAGGTTTGCCTAAAATCCTACAATTTTTAATTTTTTCTAATTTTGTGTTAATTTGCTGTTATATTTGTATCCGATGGCATATTGCTTGTTTATTACACCAAACTAAATGCTAATTACAATTATTACCATCCAAATGTCCAAATTGTTTGTGTATGTATATATTATGCACATATGTAAATATGTTTAATTATAATTTAGTATAAATGCGCATGTGAATTAACATTAGATTAGTTAGGATTGATTTAAATTATTTTGTGTATGTTTTGTAAAATGTTAGACAAACATGAATTAGTGGACTATTTTACGAACATTAATTATATCCTTTTCAAAATATATTAGCATTAAATAAATAAGTATATAATTTAGTATATATATATACACATGAATTATATATTTTGTGAAATAGTAAAAATCATATAATTTACTATATATATATTTAGTAAAATAGTAGAATATAATTCATATAATAATGCATAATATGCTTTATTTTATATATTTAATAAAACAGTAACATATAAATCAAATTTAAATCCCTTAGTGAATTTTTGGCCCCGTCTGACAGGTGTTGTATATGATCGTTGTATGAATATTCGTTTTTATTGCAAAACGGATAATCATATTCATCTGATACAATATCTGTTGGATTTGTCCCTGTATTGGACAAGTTACAAACACTATAAAGTAATTACGTTTCGTAAATCATATCGTTATAAACGGTTCACAAAATTTCGACGGCATTTCCTTTTTGTTCCTTGTGTACATGCATTGTGTACGATACAAGAAACACGGGGGAAGTGCTGCCGAAATTTTACGAAATCGTTTATAATGATATGATTTAAGAAATGTAATTACTATTGTGTTTGTAATGGGAAGTAGGATAACCGACCATCACAAAAGGTATAAAAATGTAAACAAAATAGCAAGAAATATAACTTTGCATATAAACGAAAATGGATTATAAAAAACAGTAAAATCTAAAATGTGTTTATCGAATTTGATTAATAGTTTTTTTACTATTGATCATAGGTTTTACAGTAGGAAAAATGGTCAATTAAAATGTTGATATCGAAGAAAATGTTGACTTTCAACAGGTATTATGTCAGGCTTCAGACGTCGTAGCTCTTCTCGCTCGGCCGGCGAGAGTAGTGGTGAGCCTCCGGCTCGACCACTTGTATATTTGTAGCCGAAGGCTGATGGAGCGTAAGTATCAAAATTAAAATGATAACAATATAAATTTGTTCATACATATATATACTTGTCTAAAGCTTTGTTTTATTTAACACAGGGGATTTGATTTGGAGCCCTCAGGAGTTGTGCTTGGCATTTCCAAACAATCATATATGAGCAGGATGACAGATTGCTGGCCTAAGTGGAGTAAGATCCCTGACCATGTCAGGGAGGCCATCTGGCAGGATTTTCTAGTGAGTTTATACTACTTTACTATATGAATAAGTATAAATGAACACTTAGTAATGTTTTCTCTTTGTACAGGGGCAAGTGGACTTGGCGGAGGCCGATGTCGCCATGGTTCAGCGCCACTGGAATTCGAAGGTCGCCAAAAATTACAGGGAGGTAATGTCAGCTCTTAAAAAATCGGGGAAGAAACCGAACTGGATGGGCGCTTCCGTATGGGATTCTTGGATGAGTTGGTGGGAGACCGACGAGTTCAAGGTAAATATTCTACCAAATATATAGTTAATTATTTCGCAATTAGTATAAATATAATATTCAATTTAAATTGCAGATGGAGTCGGAGAGGAACTCTGCCAATAGAAGTAGGAATCCTGTAACGCATCGTGGCGGATCCAAGTCTTTTCAGCATCACCGTGAGGACTTGGTAAATTTATCTAAACCATTATTACATTTTGTATATTAATTAGTTCGGTAATTAGCTATGAAAAATTAAAATATATAAATTATTTATTGCAGGAAAGATCGGTTGGACGTCGCGTGTCTATGATGGAGGTATTTACCCGCACCCACGCATCAAGACAAGCAGACAATGCTGGCAATATTACATATCAGTGGGATGGTGATGATAAGGCGACGGCTGCATATGTATGCATATTTTAAAACTTATTTTATTAATATCGATATGTTTAAATCCTATTCTACTAATTTTAACTTGTAATTGTTTTTTATTTTAGGCAAAGTTTCAGGAGGCACGGGCAGAGCTGCTTTCAGAATCGGATCGCGATGAGTTGACGGTAGAGGAGGAAGATAATATTTTCGACGTTATTATGGATCCGACGCAGCGGAATAGGCGCTATGGCTATGGAAACCAAGCGGTAATCTTATAAACATTGCAATATTATATTTAATAAATTAACCTATAGATACCTATAATACAAATGTGAACATCTCATATTCTATTTGCAGGTTCGGGTAGCTCAAAAGGCGTGTGACAAAGCTGAAATAAAAGAGCTTAGAACCATGGTTGAGCAGTTGCAAGAGCAGGGCCGTCTTCGCGCTATACAAATGGAGCAATTGAATCAACGTTTAGCGGAGTACGTGCAGAGGCATGGTTCCTTCCCTTCGTCGTCTGGTGCTTCCGGAGGTGATGATGATGCTTGAGAGGTATGATGATTATTGTTTTGTGGTTGGTTATTGTATATATTGACTTTGAGGTGGTGAGGATTATGTTTGATGGTTATTGTGTATGTATTGACTTTGAGGTGGTGAGGTTTAAGTGTTTGCATTGTATATATTGACTTGAATATGGAGTTGGAGTTGGTGTTGGTGAGGGTTTGGTTGTAATGTTTGAATATGGAGTTGGAGTTGGACTTGAATATGTAATGTTTGATGTTGATTTTTGGTTGTTTATATTGTTTGTGGTATAATGTGTTGAATATGTGATATATATGTGAAATGGAGTGGAAATGGAATGGAAATTGATATATATTGATTGTGTGTGGCTGGAAGGTGAATCGCTTGCTGCTATAAAAAAAATTTCACCCAGATTAGCAACGGCTACCAACGGCTTATTGGTCAGTTTATTGCAACGGCTTCCAACGGCGCCCATCGGTTAACTGCCATTGGTAGCCGTTGGAAATGCCGTTGGAATAACCCCGTTGCTTCCGTTGGAAGCCGTTGGAAGGCGTTGTATGCTATTCCAACGGCATTTCCAACGGCTCCCAACGGCCGCCAACGGCTGGGAGCCGTTGGAATAGTCTTTTCCCCTTGTAGTGCAAGGAATTGTCCAAAGTTTTTCTTTTCAACCGAGGATGGAAATAATAATGTTTACTAATATTTGGAATAAAAACTTAATTTTTGGTTCAACCATGAATTTTTCAAAATACCCTTCACTATCTTTTAATAATAGCTGTAATATCTTTAGTGTCACACTTTTTTTGAAGTCAACGTGGACTATAAAAAATGCTCCTCTACATATATTACTAGATCTTAATATTACTTAAAGTGAGATCTAATAATTATATTTCTTTTACAAATTCAAATCATCTCTCTATATATTTTACTAAATTTTAATATCACTTAAAAGCAGGATCTACTAAGTAAACCTTTTTTATAAATTCAAAATGTTCCATACAAATATTATCAAATCTTAATGTCACTTAAAAATAAGATCTAACAGATAAACATTCATTACAAATTCGTATTTTCTTATTTAATAATATAAATAAAAAGTCAAATTGATAATAAAAATTAGACATTGCAACTAAGAAAAAATCTTCAAACTAACTACATATGATTTCAACGTAAAAATATGACTAAATATTTGCGTAATTTTTTTATTTGAATGTATTAAACAAATGCAATTCATAGAAAAACAATTCACGTACGAAGCGCGTGCCGTAACGCTCGTAATAATAACAATAACAATAACAATCAAATTGACCAAAGGGCTTTATAAGGTTTTAAGCCAACCCAAATTATTTTTCGTAAGTGCTTAACAAGTCCATATCTTATAAAATAAAATAAACCATATCTTATAACACTAGTCATCTGAGTCTTTGTTTCTAGTATAGATATGATACCGTCCCTCTTCTCAACTTACCACTGCTGTACTTGCCTCTACTTCTACCTCTGAGTCATGGCTTCTAGTTCCATGACAGTTTTTTCTTCAACGGCTGCTACTAGACCATCTAACACTCAGAGAGAGCCTGCATCCGCTATTCCTTTCATGACAGTTGAAGAGCCTTCAACAACGTAGCTTCAGACATTACTGTAGGTGGTGTAGTTGTACTCGGTAACCCATTGAATTATCCACATTCTCGCCTTACCATCATGGATCTCCACTGCATTTGCGAGAGACAGGATCCTAAAGACGAGGTTAGACTTCTTCTGCCATTCGAGTGGGTCCGTAATCCACCCATCGACGACACAGCTTGAAAAAGGTTCATGCGCCTCTCTAGTGAAGTTTCCTTCATTCAACCCGCTTTTATGCCACATCTTTAATGTTGGTGTAAACCAAAACTAAAGAGTCGTGTCCGTTCACTAAAGAGTCGTGTCTATTGAAGTGAAGGGATGTCTATTCAAAAAGGTTATGTCCGTTTGTAAGGGTTGTAAACCACTATATATATGTGGTCATTTTGTTGTGAAAGTAGTAGGCAAGAAACAAAGCAAGTTATAAAAATTGTCTATCTTCCTCTAAATATATAATTCTCTTTTTTAACAAATTGGTATCAGAGCTTGGTTGAAAAATGTCAAACAACCTTGTCTCCCTTGTTCCTCGATTCAACGGTGAAAAGTTTGATTATTGGGGCAATCTAATGAGGCTCTGTCTTGAATCTCAAGACTTGTGGACAGTTGTTGAAGAAGGTGTTGGTGCGCCGGAAGATGAGACGCGACTCACAGTTGCCCAAAGAGATCTTCTGAAAAGCAAAAAACAGAAAGATCGGAAGGCTCTCTTCCAAATCTATCAAACACTTGAAATTCAAGTTTATGAGAGAATTTCAAAAGTTGCAAATGCTAAGGAGGCTTGGAGAATATTGAATACAACGTATTCTGGCCAGGATCAAGTAAAAAAGGTTCGTCTGCAGTCGCTATGAGCTGAATTCGAAAAGCTCGAAATGAAGGATAGTGAGAAAATCTCAGAGTATTTTACTCGTCTCACTTCCATCAAAAATCAGATGGCTTCAAACGGAGAAGTCGTGGAGACCCAAAGAGCCGTCGAAAAAATTCTACGGAGCCTACCAATCAAGTTCGATCATATTGTGGCTGCAATTGAGGAATCAAATGATATTGCTTCACTTTCTCTTGAATGCAAGGAAGGCTGGAAGCTCATGAGGCTAGAATCTTGATGAGAAGTAAACAAACAAATTCTTCTCAAGATCAAGCCTTAAAATCTCAATTCACATCCACAAAAGGTCAAGGCTCGTCCCATGGCAAAAGTAACAGCAGGAATAGTGGAAAACATGAAGAATTGAAGGAGGAGAAACCATCATTCCAAAATAACAAAGCGCGAGGCAAATACAAAGGCAAAAAACCATATTTTGAATGCAATTTCTGTCACAAGCCGGGTCATAAAGCAAATGATTATTGGGAGAAACATCCTGAAAAGAAGCCAGTTGCTGGTTTTATGCATAATGAAGCAGAAAAATTTGAATCTTTGTTGATCGCTTCGGATGGAAATGTTGAAAACGTATGGTACTTGGATAGTGGTGCAAGTAGGCATATGACTAGAAATAAAATTCTATTTTCGAGTGTTGTGGAAACTGATGATGGTCAGGTTACTATTGGAGATGCAAAATCATACAAAATTCAAGGTGTTGGTGAAATTTCTTTCAAAACCAAGGCTGGAAAAGTTGAAAAAATGTCGGAGGTTCTTTATGTACCAGGCATACGCAGCAATCTTCTTAGCATGGTCACTTGCTGAAGAAAGGATTTGATTTTCGATTCGTTGGAGATCAATGCAGCATGAAGAAGAACGACCAACAAGTGGCAAATATTGTGATGGGATCCAACAAATTATTTCCGATCAAACTTGACATCGTAAGCAGTACGTGCATGATTGCTGCTTCTAATGATGAAGTTTCCAAGTTATGACACGAGAGGTTTGGGCATTTAAACTTTCGGAGTTTGAAGGAGATGTCTACCAAAGAAATTGTCCAAGGGCTGCCTAAACTTGAAGTGACAAACGAAGTATGCGAGGAATGTCAATTGGGAAAACAACATCGTGAATCGTTCCCATCCAAATCGAAGTGGATTTCTCAATCACCTCTGGAGCTTGTTCACACCGACCTCTGTGGACCAATGCAAGTGCCATCGCTTGGAGGCAGCAGATACTTCTTGTTATTTATTGATGATTACACAAGAAAAATTTGGGTTTACTGTGTCAAAGAAAAATCAGAGGCCTTCTCTTGCTTCAAAGAGTTCAAAATTCAAGTTGAAAAGCATTCAGGTCATCAAATAAAAAATCTAAGGAGTGACCGTGGAGGAGAATACATGTCCTCTCAATTTGAAGAATTCTGCCAAAGTCATGGAATCCGCCATGAGTTAACTGCTAGGCACTCACCTCAACAAAACGGAGTTGCAGAGCGCAAAAATCGAACAATAATGAATATGGTCAGATGCATGTTGAAGAAGAAGAACTTGCCTGCGTATTTTTGGGCTGAAGCGGTCTCTTGTGCCGTTTACGTAATCAACCGATCACCAACGAAGAACTTAAAGGTTTCCACTCCAAATGAAGTCTGGTATGGCAAGAAACCAAATGTTGCTCATTTAAAAACTTTTGGTTGTCTTGCATACTCTCATATTCCTAATGCTTTAAGATCAAAGCTCGACGACAAATCTGAAAAAGGCATTTTCATCGGTTATAGCCAAAGGACTAAAGCTTACAAGCTTTACAATCCGAAGACGAAGAAGATGATTATCAGCAGAGATGTTCGCTTTGATGAAAATGGCTGTTATAAATTTTCAGATTTTACAGAATTACCTGGATGGCAAACTCTAAATCTTGAAGAGGAAACTTCTTTGGAACAAGGTGTTGATGTTGATGTTGGTATTGAAGAACAACAGCCTAAAAATAATGGGGCTGAGCAGGAGCAAAATTCACCACCAACGGTAGAAATAAAGACGCGATCCTTGAGAGAAATCTATGATGCAACCGAAGAAGTTGACACTACGGATCATGTATATTTTGCATTTTTTGCAGGAGAAGATCCAATCACTTATGAAGAAGCATCAAAGGAAGAAAAATGGATGACTGCAATGAAGGATGAAATCAAGTCTATTGAGAAAAATGGTACGTGGGAGCTTACCACTTTGCCTTCACACAAATCAGCCATTGGTGTGAAATGGGTGTTCAAAACCAAAACAAATCTTGATGGCTCCATCAACAAGTACAAAGCACGTTTGGTTGTGAAGGGGTATAAGCAAAAGGAAGGAGAAGATTTCAATGAGGTATTTGCTCCTGTCTCTCGACTAGATACAATTCGATTGTTGATTTCTCTTGCTTCCCAAAATGGCTGGAAGCTGCTGCAAATGGATGTGAAATCAGCTTTCTTGAATGGTTTTCTTCAAGATGAAATTTATATTCAACAACCTCCTGGTTTTGTGAAGAGGGGCAAAGAGGAAAAGGTGTATAAGCTACGGAAAGCTTTATACGGACTGAAGCAATCCAACCCGTGCATGGTATGATCGTATCAATAATTTCCTCTTGAAGAATGGCTTTGAAAGGTGCCCTTTTGAACACACTCTTTACATGAAGAAGCATTCAAAAGGAGGTTTCATGATCGTGAGTTTATACGTGGATGATCTGATTTTTACTGGCGATAATATGGAGATGTTATCTGAATTCAAAAATTCAATGATGAAGGAGTTCGAAATGACGGATTTGGGAGAATTACATCATTTTCTAGGGATAGGTGTTCAACAATCAAAATATGAGATTTTTATCTCGCAAGAAAAATATGTTGCTCAAGTGTTGGAGAAGTTCAATATGATGAAAGCAAATCCAGTTTCAACTCCTTGAGTTGCAGGTTTGAAATTGTGCAAAAATGGTGAAGGAAAGTTTGTGGATCCAACTAATTTTCAAAGCCTATTTGGAAATTTGATGTATCTCACTGCTACAAGACCTGACATCATGTATGCAGTAAGCTTTATTAGCAGATTCATGGAGAAGCCTTTCTCAAACCATTGGGAAGCTGCAAAAAGAATTTTACGATACATCAAAGGAACTATTGACTATGGCATCTTCTATGAAGCTCGTGTACCTGTGAAGCTTATTGGATATACGGACAGTGATCTAGGTGGAAGCATCGATGATTCAAGGAGTACTTCGGGTTATGCATTTAACCTTGGAAGTGGAATTATTTCTTGGTGTTCGAAGAAACAACCAGTTGTTGCACTTTCTACCACCGAAGCGGAGTACATCGCATCATCTCTAGCAGGATGTCAAACTTTGTGGCTAAGAGGAATTCTTGAAAATCTAAGCTTCAAGCAAAAAGATCCTACGATCATTTATTGCGACAATAGTTCTACTATCTCTGTCTCAAAGGATCCTATTTTGCATGGAAGAACAAAGCATATTCGTCTACGTTTCCATTTCCTACGAGAACTCGTTCGTGAAGAAGAAGTGAGTCTTGAGTATTGTCGAAGTGAAGAACAAATTGCTGATATCTTCACAAAGCCGCTTGGAGGGACTGCTTTCTCAAGAATTGTTGCTGCATTGGGTGTTCGAAGGAATTTTGGTTTAGGGGAGGCATTGTTGGTGTAAACCAAAATTAAAGAGTCGTGTCCGTCCACTAAAGTGTCGTGTCCGTTCACTAAAGAGTCGTGTCCATTCACTGAAAAGTCATGTCTATTGAAGTGAAGGGATGTCTATTCAAAAAGGTTATGTCCGTTTGTAAGGGTCGTAAACCACTATATATATGTGGTCATTTTGTTGTGAAAGTAGTAGGCAAGAAACAAAGCAAGTTATAAAAATTGTCTATCTTCCTCTAAATATATAATTCTCTTTTTTTTTCTTTTTTAACATAATCCACCCATCGACGACACAGCTTGAAAAAGGTTCATGTGCCTCTCTAGTGAAGTTTCCTTCATTCAACCCGCTTTTATGCCACATCCTTCAGTCTCTTCGGAGCTGCATCCGAATGCATAAGCCATTTTGCTTACTTTATATATAATCTTCGTCTTCCATCTCGGACGATAGCCAAGATGAGCGAAACCCTCTATTTGTATAATTTGAAGTGACGTTACCTCGACGTCTCCCTATTCTTTGAGGTGCAACGCTCGAACCAAGTTGCAACTTTGGAGTTACAATGGTGCTGACAAAGAGAAACATCCTCCTTTTGTAGGTCCACCGCATCCTGTATATGTGTTGAAAAAATATAAGTTATACATTTATACTTAGTCAGCAAATTGTAAAGTGATTATATATAATGATATATAATTCTACACTTACGAGGAAGTCCTGCCAGATGCTCTCCTGGACATGCTCTGGGATCCTACTCCATTTCTGCCAGTACGCAGTCATATGGCTCATGTATGCCTGCTTAGATATGCTGAGCACTATATTTGAAGGCTCAAACTCAAAACCCATGCATTGAATATGATACAGACAAATCATGACTAATATATTGTACAAAATATTTATAATGCTTAAGTAAATTTAATACTTACGAGCCATCTACTTTCGGTAGCAATCTAACCACCGTACGCGGTGCCTCCTGCGATAGGCAGCTGCCATCACCTCCGCTGCGAACGGTCCCTCTTTGAGACGAAGAGGGGGAACCAGACTATGAAGAACTCCGCCACCTAAAGAAAGACATCTGTAATACCTGTCATATACATATTATTTTATCATGGCAGAACATATCATTCAATTATGAGTAAACATATCAAGATTTAACACCAATAATCGCATATAACATACCAAAAAAGTGTAACATCAATACTTCCATAAATTACATTTTTTCAACATGTATACTATTAAATCAATCCTCGTCGTTTTCTGATTCAGACTCAGTCTCAACTCTATATTATTTTCCTCTATGGTCTCAAATGCTTCTACTAATACATTTGATTCGTCATTTAGAGGTCCAAAATCGGTTTGATCATTTGTTATTGTAATTTCACCATTTTCCTCGATATCCGCTTGGTACGCTTGTTCATCTGGAATATTCTTTCCATCAAACGTAAATTCAGCCTTCGTTTTAAAAACTCCCGACCAATCTGCTTTATCTCTTTTTAGAGATGGATAAGGAGCATAATAAACTTGTAGCGCTTGTTTTGCTAGTATAAACGGATCGTACTTATGATAACATGATATATGCTTTATTTCAATAATATTATATTTTTGGTGCAAGTTGATTCCAGAACCTGGAACATTACTGAACCAGTTGCATCTAAACAAATAAACTTCTTTCGCAGGTCTGGTGAAATATGTTAATTGCAAAACCCAAGTTAACACATCGTAAAAATCATTTATGTGATTATTTGGATGATCACTACCGATCATCACTACCTTTAACATATACACCGGTATTGTTAGTTAATTTTTGAGCCCCATATTCTTTGGTGTTGAATTTGTATCCATTGATAAAGAATATTTGATATGTCTTGATTTTTCTTTTTGGTCCCATCGCAAGATGTTTCAACCCTTCGTCAACCACACAATTTACTAGATCGTATACTTGTCTCTTCTTTGACATTAACATCATTGCCATCAACTTCAATAGTAGGGAACATTGAATGTGCTGCATCTTCCATATCTTCTATGAGATTCGTCGGATAAATTTCAGTATCCACCTCCTCCTCTGAATTTACGGGATTAGGTTGTATAAGTTTTCCATGACGATCCCACACCAAATAATTCGGCACGAAACCATATTGGCGTAAATGAACTATTACCATATCCGGTATCAAATGCTTCAATAATTTGCACCTACTACATGGACAACGAATTCCTTCGTCGTTCCTATTATTACTTAAAGCGAATTCAATAAAGATGTGTACACCATTTTGAAAATGTTCAATTATCGAGCCTCCAATTTCTCTTCTTTGTTGGTACATCCAGCTCCGATCGATAAAATAATTGACCATTTTTCTTACTTTAAAACATAAAAACATTTTAATCATTTACGTGTTGACATTTTATTTTTCAATCATAATATACATTTAAATTTTCACAAATATATAATATTATTCTATTTAATTTTATTTTCGAACGGATTTACACAAATTATTATATGAATATAATCTACAATTTTTAGGTTATTGTTTTACACTTTGATGGTTGGTCTTCCTACTTCCCATTACAAACAGTAGTAATTATATTTTGTAAATCATTTCATTTTAAACAATTTAATAAAATTTTGATAGCACTTATCTTTGTTCCCTGTATCGTACAAATATGCGTGTACACAGGAAAAAAAAGAAAGTGTTATCGAAATTTGATGAACCATTTAAAATGAAATGATTTGCAAAATATAATTAGTTTATTGTGTTTGCAATTTGTCCAATACAGAGACAAATCCGACAAATATTGTATCAGATGAATATAATTGTCCGTTTTGTGATAAAAACGAATATCCATACAACGATTATATACAATACTTGTCAAACGGGGCCAAAAACTCTCTAAGAGATTTATAAAAAGTAAAGCGTATTATACAATAATTTATTTACATTCTAAGAAACACATACACTAAATCTTCGTTTTCGTCATCTTAAAAACGCACATACTAAATCCTAAGCATTGACTCTAATTAATCCAAACTAGCTCTAATGCGCGTATACACTAATTAATCAACACATATACACCAATTAACGCACATACACTAAACAAATTTTTTCTCAACATTTAAATGATAAACAATTATAATAACAACCTAATTAGCATTCAATAGGGTATAACAAACAATCAATGATGTATTATACAACTATAACAACAAACTAACCCTAATTTAACAAATCAAAATTAATTAGGGTTTAGAAATAAAACCTGATTGGAAAATGATGAAGGGCCTAGGCTTGTCGAGAGTGGAGAATGATGAAGTTGGAGATGATCGGGGAGGCGCGGGGGCTGGCTGACGACAGGGAGGAGGTGGTGGAGTTAGGGATTCGATTAATTTTGGAGGAGATGAGATAATGAAGCTGCTCTCGGCCTGGAGTCTGTATACACGCTTTTTTCCGATGGCTTTCGACCGTCGCCGACGGCTAATTTACGTCGGTTTTCGACGGCTTGTGACGGTCACTATATTTTATTTATGAAAACACCACGGAGACCGTCAGCCATCAGTAGCCATCAGAAATTACCGTCGGAAGCTTCCGTCGCTATTTACTGTTGTTCTAGTAGTGCAAGGATGAATACGTCTTCATGGTCTGTCCCAAATTTTTTATTTAGAGATGGCTTCCCAACTATAAGTTTCCCATTTCGTATTCTAGACTACCTATCATTTATCTTCACTTCACCTGAATTCTTTATCCATATTCATCACATTACAAATATACCATATAGAGTTACGAACGACACTCTTCAATGTATGGTCGTCGACCTGAAAGCTATTCTGAAATCGGAGCATCAAACTTCCTTCCTATTCACCAACTTAGGACTTTGCAACTTCTGCCTTCTTCACAACATATGTTCAATCTTCTATGGACGTTTGGCATTGGGGACTCAAAGAGTTGGGTTCCAACCTCCAAAGCACGCTGGCTGACGCTGACCAGCCTAGCTAAGCTCAAGCTCGAAGGAGAATCGTAGAAGAAGAGGAAGTGGAAAAGAATAAATAAGAATTAACATAAGAGGAGGAAGACTCCGAGGAGAAAGGAGAAGAAGAGGACCCTGGAGAGGAATCACCTAGGGAAAACACTAATGTTTAAACTACAATCCTTATTTCATGGTGCAAACGTCCAAGGAAAGATGCTCTTGAATCTGCCCTTGGTCCATCGTTAAATAGGACCAAGACAACATCTATAATGACCCACAAATTTATCACTTCGATAAATTATATTTATATTTGAAATATTCAAATACGAGATTTTATAACACAAATTATAATTTTTTGAACCATAAATAATGATGATAAACTTGTTTTAAAAGTATATTAACAAATATGGATATTTGGAGGTTTTCTTCAGAAAAACGACGGAAATAAGTTTACGGTGAAATTGAGATTTTCTCAATATTAGCATGCATGGAACTGGATACATACATTTATTTATCCATTTAAGCAAGAATATGAAATAAAAATTATTTATTTTATTTTTTAAAATAAAATATATTTATGACATCATCAAGAATGTCATCAATTATATATATTTTCTGTAATTTTAAAATTAAGTTTAAATAATTAAATAATTGTTTAAAATGATAATAATTCATTTTAATTAGTAACATAGTGATGATAAACCATTTATAATATTTTTATAAAGATATATACTTGATTTGAAAATATAAGAAAATTCATAACGCTTTATCGATATAACTGCACTTTTTGTAAAAAACTGTTTAATATTGGTTTATATGGTTTTATAATTCAAATGTGATCATATTAATTAATTAATAATGATGAGAAATTAGTTTTCAATTTTTTTTTACATTTATATGTAACTTGATTAATAAGTGAAAATGTGACTGGAATCGGCTTTAAGATTTTCAACGATTTAACAAACGGAAGTTTTTCAAAGTTGTTGCAACATTTTTTGTTGTCTTGTGCATATCCATACACATGTATATACATGTCATACATTCACACATATACATTTACTTTTACTATATAAATTTACATAAGATAAAAACATAAATAAGACTACGGTAGGTAATCATCCAGCTCCTCTCCAAGAGCTCCAATGAACATCAACAAAATATGGAAATATACATGGGGCTGACCCGAGCATTATAAGAAAATAACACCCAGATCAGTCTGGTAAACCAGCGTGAGAAACTCAAGCCATTTGGATTATTTAATGCTATAAAACCTTTCAAAATAAAGGTATCTCGTAAGACCATGTCGAACATAAACACGAACAGGTTTTTACCTTGCGATAGCCAAATCACATCTATTAGAATCTCCAGTGATATTATATTAATGTCTAGGGTTGAAATATAAATATATAACATAGCTGGAATGGTTACATTGGTTACATTCAACAGCATATTTAGGTATATAAACAAAACAGCAAAGGCATGTTTGTATACATGTAAATTCTATGGAGACCTCCTTAATGAGACCGAACTCCTATGACAAGGATCAAAAACTACCTTCTAAGCGCCGTATATCTCTAGATAAAATATACCATAAGGTAAACACAACTGGCCCAAAATCCACGCTTTCGTAAACAACCTAAACCAAGTATCAATAACTCCTGCCGGCCAACATATCGATAAGCATACTCTGGATAATGGAGTTGAAGTACCCCCTTGAGTTAGCTAAACCCCAGGATTGTGCAGCCTACTCTGCGTTTAGTCATTTTTCCGATGTTGAGGCTATGTCTGGCATCTTCACATGAGTCTTCAATACTCAAACAACTAATGAATCCCATATGGATTCCATCATCTCAACAGCTTTCGAATCCACCATTGATTCCATCCTTCCACTTCCAAAACATAGAACATGTATCTCAGTTTTGGAGTGGTTTTGGTAAGTAGAACACTTACCGATCCCGGTCTCCCCAGAACCGAATTGATGAATTTGGTCTTATTCAATAATAATGAGAATGACCGCGTAAGGGAACTAATTCCCATACACTCTCAATAAGCAAGTAAACATACAAGCACTATCAATTCATCCAAAGCACGATCAAGTCACACAAGAGACTTTTAATCTCTTTTAATTAACTTATCCTTTATTAATTAAAAAAACCATTTTTACTAATAAAACACCTTTTATCTAATAAAATTTATTTCATTAATCATGACTTCCTTTATCAATTAATATTCCTTTATCAATTAATATTACTTTATTAATTAAAATTTCTTTTATATACTTCTATATATATTTAATAAAATATATATACTTGTATTCTATTATTTCATTATTCACTTACACTCTTTTCAATACTTAGAAATTATTCATATACTTATCTCAATGGTATAGGTATATTCACAAATCATTGAACATCATTTTCCTTAAAATATAATCTAAGAGGTTAAAAACAAATGTTACTAAAACATTCTTACTATAATCCCCTTCTCTTTTATAAATTAAACGTATAACCATTTCTACCTTTTTATAACCGATTTCAATACTTGTTATTATCTTTAAAATTCCATTATTAAAGATCCAATTATATTTATAATATTTTTCCACTTTAATATAATTTAAGGGTTTAAAAACAAACGTTACTAAAACATTGTTTACTACAAACTCAAAATACTTCACATTTAGTCATTTTATTTAAAACTCCCTTTTAAAGGTTTAACTACATTTATAAGAGCTTAAGATAAATGTTGCTCAATCATTGTCACAACAAACCCAAATCATCTCATAGTTTTAGACATTCCTCCTTAAACTTACTTTCTAAAGATTTAATTATACTTTAGAGTTAAAGACAAGTGTTATTTAAAACATTGTCACAACAAACCCAAATCATTTCATATTTTAAAATTTCTCTTATAGTGATCTTTAAAATATTCAATAATAAATATCTTATTATATCTCCAAGTATAATAAATAATAAGGGTTAAAAACAATTGTTACTAAAACAATGTTTACTACTACCCTAAGTTTTTTACATATATCCATCATTAACTTTAAAACATTTGTTTTAAAGATCAAAGCATGTTCACACTTATTGATTAAGATAAAACGCTTTTAGTTAATTTCACAAAACCATAACTTAAGTATTAAAACCCACACTTCTTTATTAGATTTATAAAATACTCAATTTAATACTTAAAACTTATATATATATATATATAGGAATACCTTTTAAATACTTACTAATATGTTAAAACACTTTTGAACTACTTAAAAATATATTATAATTATTTATATAGAATATTATGTAAAAATATGAAATTTTGGAATAAATAGAAAAACAAAATAAACATTTTTTATTTTAAAAGTCACTTAGTTTAAGAAGTCATAATTAATTGTTAAAAGTATATTTAAACTTGAAACTAATTTTAAAATAGTATATTATAAGTTAAAAAACAAACCTAAAAGGATTATAGAAAAATACATAATTTAAATATCATTTTAACACAATTTATAGTTTCAAATAGCAAAGAGAACATTTGTAGAAATGCTGTCTAAAGTTCTATTACATGTTTTAAACTTGTTTTGCTACAACTTTGCGCCTAGTTCTTGACGCCTTAACAATTGATTTTAGATCCATTCTTTTTATAATAGTTAGTTTGGTACTTAGAAACCATGAAGAAAAATCCTAAAGAATATCTTTTAGTTATTTTATAGAGATTTCCAAAAACAAGGTATTTTTCCGAAGTGCTCAATGGTGACTATTTCGCAATAACTTTTGCCACTTCGTTCAACTAGCTATTAAATGATTTAAGCTTTAAAAAATTTACAATAAGAATAATATATTATTTACTTTTTAAATGTCATAGAAATTCCTAAGTAAGTTTCAATAAAAAATGCTATTTTCCAAAACAAGTTATTTATAAGTGTCGATATAGCGACCTTTTTGGTATTAACTTTTATATCTTTGGTTTGCATTTTCTATATCTTTTCAAAACATATACATTGTTTTTGAAAACACTTATAGAAGTGTATAAATCAACTAAAACAAGTTATATCAAAATATGTTCATAAATCATCACTTTTCTCTAATTAAAGTTAATGGATTTCAAAGTGCGTTTATAACGACTATCGTTGTACGGACAATTCCGTATTCGATTCAATATTTAATATCGTTCTATTTTAATCACATATATGACTTCCAAATTCAAACCACATTATTAAAAACATATTTTAACGTATGTATTCAAATCAACTTGTCCATTTTAAATGTTCAAATGAACTGATCACAATTCAATGGTTTTAAGGCAACTAATTAAATAACCGTATGTTTTATAGAGCATATAATTTAGGGTCATAATGTTAAGCAGTTAGCGTCTATTATTATTACTGATAGAAAGCAATATTAACATGTTTAATCAACATGTATTATCAATTTATAGATTTATTCAAAGTGAGATTAACTCACTTTTCATTAACCCAAATACTTTCTACCAACATTCAATAAATTAACACTTCTGCTAACACCTCCTACTCCATCCAAAGAAATACCAAAAACTTCCTTCTCTTCCCTAAGGCACAGGTCTTCCACCACTTCCATCTTGCCCATGGTCCAACCTTCCTCCCCCGCTATTGCTCACGGCTATGACATGGAGGAAGGGGTTTTGCTCCCTTTCTTCCATCTTTGACTTGTTAAGAGGTGATGTAATATTGTAATAAAGATATAGAAAAAGTTTGGAGGAGAAAGGAGTTGGTTTGATATGATTTCTAGAAAGTTAGAGAGGAGGAAGAAGAAGATGAAGACATTATTTAGAAGTGGATTTGTGTAGAAATAAAGTGAATGTGTGCGTGTGTTTATAGAGTTAGGAAATGTGTGGAAAAGATCTCAAAACCCCTTCCTTAACCACTAAGGAAAAGGACTCCAAGCCATGGGACATGCCATGAAACATGCTCCTTAAAACAAGTCCTTAAAGTGCTCTTTAATCCTGCCTTGTTTTAAGGGATTTTATTTTCTTAATTAAACATGTTTACTTTAATTAATTTTTGGTTAACTTATGTGTTGTTAACTTGTTATATGTGCTTATGTTACTACACAAGTTCTAAAATATTTGTACAACTTTTATTTAACAAGAAAAATGATTTTTATCAACACATTTTCCGGTCACATTTTTAGTATTTCTACAAAGTATATATTTTTGTAAACACAATTCAAAAATAAGTTTTCAATCGTTTATTATTAATTAAAAAGTTTTTATTAAGGTTATAAAATCATATTTGTTCACAGTAAATCCAAGATACAAATATTTAAATATTTAAGGTATTTAAATACGAAGTGTTCGGAATTCTTGGTCATTACAGCTTTACTTGTTATTAATCATACTTTGTCCAACAAAGTTCGATTACTCCTTATCGAAGCATCATTATGTATCATAAGGAGGAGTGACTTTGATATTGATTCTATATTTATTTTTATGTACGTTCGCAAAACTCTCAATATACTTACCTATTCGATGAAATCGAATCATTTTATTTTCTATCACGCATTATTTTATTTACTTCTATTTTATATTCTATGAACTCCTCATTAACATATCATATGTGCATCATATACACATGTTCATGTTTGTAATAATTCATTAGTGTATATAGCAAAGTACGTGGAACTGTTTTGGAACTCTCAAATGCATACATCTATATGTATCCATTCGTAGAGTTCATCAACTCTTATAATTCTTAAACCATCTATTTTATATTCTATGAAATCCTCACTAACATATCATATGTGCATCATACACACTTGTTCATGTTTGTAATAATTCATCGGTGAATACAGCAAAGTACGTGGAACTGTTTTGGAACTCTCGACTGCATACATCTATATGTATCCATCCGTAGAGTTCATCAACTCTTATAATGCTTAAACCAAATGGGTGCTTTTCGTTTTATTGTCTAAGATATAATTTACTAGCACCATATGATTTGTAATCTTATAATCATAAATTATTTCTAAATACTATGGCATAGCCTAAAATTCCAAAATAATTGCAATTAGATTTAGATACTTATGTATTTTTAATGCATCACAAATACCACTATTATAGTTTTATTTTATAATGAGTATTCTTAATATTCATATTGAAATAAAACTATGTCTATTTTTCAATCAACATTGAAAAACGATTATTATTATTTCATAAATAATGTTTGGTATGATTTAAGAAAACAATTTCCATACCATGATGTGACCAATAAACGTTATATGGTATTCTCCCACTATTTCTACTATTACTATAATAGCGTACGAATTGCAGAGGTCCATTCAACCGCTTAATGTAGGCTATTTATTGCATCTACTATAACCATTTATAGTTGAGAGTTTTTAGATCAAATATCTTGGACTCAAAGAAATAAATTTCATAGAAATAAAAAAAATACATTTTGGAATAGAAATTGTGTTTCTCATTCTAGTGTTAAGCATAAATTATTATTTTACAATTCGCATTTTCGATGTTTTCTTGTGAAGCAGAAGTAACTATTCACTCACTTCACCCAATTGTGCCTTAAGTTACATCTACCTTTGTACATTCACTTTCCATTCCAAAATGGTTGATCCGTTTAAAGGAAATCCTTACTATAATCAATCATATTGAATACATGATCTTGCACTATGATTTATTTGCTTATTCTGAATGAATCGATTTCATAGAAGTTTCGTACAATACGATAAACGAATTTTCACCATACAACCTTTGTATATGATTGAATATGGATCAAATATCTATTTCCTTGTATTTCTTTTGAGTTCAAAACTCAAAACATAATACATAGTCTCAGGCCAATAAACATGTAAGTGACTAATAATGAATGTATTTAGTAGTTATAACAGTTGGCACTGGCATGGCTATTGAAATAATAACATGTAGGAAATTTTTGTCAGTAAGTATATTTTATATTTATTTTGTAGATTTTTAGTTCAGTTCATTTGTATATCTTTGTTGATAAATATTTTATCAATTATAATAATTGCATAAATTTATCAATGTAGATTATTATAACTTTATATAGCAAACGTTCTTACAATATTAGTAAGGGTAAATGTTACCATTTCATTTTTTTAATAAGGTCTCCCACTAGATTTTATATGTTTATCAAAACCCTAAGAAAAAACATGAGATCTTCTGATTTCTCTAATGGATGTTAGGACTCGCTTACCTTAGGATTCTGACCTTGAGTAGTATCAATAAATCATAGACCCGTAGGTGATAGATAACACTTTGCAGATTCTATTAAATAACACTCCTAACCCATGGTCTTTGTCCTAATTTCATCTCATCCTTGAGGAATATCAACAAATCGAAAGATATTATTCACTCATACCCACTATTTCACGACGACCTAAGTATAATGCATGTACCTTGCGGAATATCAACAAACGTGTTTATGTGTCATACCTTGTCTAGTCAATATACAAATAGTGTTACACATAACGTCTCTAGCTTGAGCAATATAAACAACTAGAGAGTATGCAAACAATCTATTAATATATAAATGGTGGAGGAGCACTTTATATTAAAGATTTGTAATCTTTAATATATATTGAGTGATATCGACTTATGAAATAATGTATTTCATAGAAATTCCCTCGTGATTCAAGTGTCGGACACATCTGAAATCATTGTATATATACTGTTATCCTGCCTTTTGGCAAGGTCGAGATATCAAAGAACTTGACCACAAACCAATGACGGTTCGTCTTAGAGATCGGTTATACACAGGCTCACTATGGATATCGATGAATTTTGTTCGAGCTCGGATCGAGCTAAAATTGATATGACACGACAAGCAAAGCTATGAAAGCCAACGTTCCGAATTTTAAGTCCATCCGAGTTTGCATGCTCAAGTTATGGTCGATACAAATAAAGAGAACAAGCTATTAGTATCCATCAAATCACCACTTGTTCGCATCCATCGCCTGAAGATCTTTGTTCGAATCCATCAAGTTTCTGTAGTTCGCATCCATCGCCTGAAGAGCTTTGTTCGAATCCATCAAGCGTCTGTAGTTCGCATCTATCGCCTGAAGAGCTTTGTTCGAATCCATGAAGCTTCTGTAGTTCGCATCCATCACTTGAAGAGCTTTGTTCGAATCCATCAAGCTTCTGTAGTTCGTATCCATCAGTTGACCTTAGTTCGTATCCATCGAATAACCGTTACTTCGTATCCATCAGGTGACCTACTGTTCATATCCATCAAGACAAGCAGAGTCGCCATCTGTTCGTATCCATCGCAATATCATTTGTTTGTCTCCATCGAACAAAGCCACTCCCATCGATACGAACAGAGCCACTTCCATCGATATGAACAGAGCCACTTCCATCGATACGATACGAACAGAGCCACTTCCATCGACACGATACGAACAGAGCCACTTCCATCGATACGAACAGAGCCACTTCCATCGATACGAACAAAGCCACTTCCATCAATACGAACAGAGCCACTTCCATCGATACGAACTGGACCACCTCTATCGATACGAACAGAGCAAGACTATCGATACGAACAACATAGTTCCGATCGATACAAACCAAACAGCCTACATAAAAACCCGAACTTGCATCGATCATAACTCACAATCTACAAGTCCAAATGCTATAAAATTTTCACAGGATCTTACGTGCATGCTGAAGAATGTTCACACCAAGTTTCGACTCCATTGGATGAAATATTGATCGATACGAAATCCGTTCGTATCGATCACGGATCGGGTCGAAACTTCGTGGGCTTGGTCGCGTGGGCTCACTCACGTGCCAGAAGAAGTCTCCCGAGATCTGAGCGAAATATCAGCCTCCTACGCCTATAAATAGAGCCCCAGGGCATACAGAGAAAGGATCTTTGAATCTTTGAATTCTCCAACGCCCAGACTCTGCCAGATTCAGTTCTAAAGTCCATTGCTGCTGCCGCTAATGAATTTTACTGCTGTAATTCATTGTTATCTACTATAACCTGCTACAATCAATTGTAATCCTCAAAGAAACATCAATAAAGCGATCAATTTCATAGTGGACGTAGGCAACACGCCGAACCACTCTAAATTCTTGTGTTTCTGTGCGTTTTAATTACTTTCATATCTATTTTTTTTGGAGTTTTTGTTAGATAATCCTCTTTTTCCATTTAATTTGCACTTTATCTCTTAAAAAACTTCCGAAGAGTGTTGTGCCCAATTTTGGTACAAACACTTTGATGCTTTCACTGAGAAAAGACCCAATTTTTCTCCTGCTCCTTGGATCTCCTATCGATATCGGATTGCATAAATCCAAGAAGAAGATCCAGATTTCAGACCTTGAAGCCCTTCCATTCTATTTAGATTTGCATCAGATCTAGGAAAGGACTTTCATCAATTCATCATGGTAAGTACACGAATTGCCTCTACAGCTGCTTATCAAGAAGGACGGGATAGACAGAATCCCGTGTAGTTGCCTCCATCCAACCAAGATGCTGTCGGAACTTCAGATCCATCGAGCCCGGTTACCAGACAAGAGTTTCATATGCCGCTTCAAGAGTTTACCCAGAGTCGGCAATAGCTAACTGAACAGCTGCGCGCCAACACAGAGTTGGCCAACCAGCTGAATCGCCAAAGGCGTAGAAGATCCAGAACAGATCAAGGTTCTTATTCTTCCACAGAGAGTTCAGCCTCATCTGATGATTATCACTGATCCACACGACCACGGCTGGATGTAAGCTACACCCAGGCCACAGGACATCCACCTGCCTTGAATCTTGGACAACCAAGGACTGGACCATCCACCAGTCATCATACCAGACCTTCATCCCGAGGAGGTGCTGCTCCTTACCATGTCACAGGCAACCTTGCTACCACCACCACTACCGAACAAGGGGTTGATGCTAGAAATCAAGCTGATCCTCATCGTAACCAACGAGAGCACACTCCAGAGCCTTATGTCCCAGAAAATGTTGAACCAAGGAGGCGAGGTACGGACCGTCGACCACGTCCGGTCCAGACTCGCACTATGGAACCCGACCACACCTTGGCACAACATGCTCCTAATATCCGGATGCCGGATATACCAATGATGATTCGTCAAATGATCCGTGAAAGTCAGGGTTTCACTAATGACGACTGGGGAATCTCTCAGAGTCATACCCCTTTCACCGATGACATATTATATGCCGAACCACCTCGGCACTTCAGGATGCCAACTTTGCCATTCTATGAAGGAAGTTCTAATCCCAATCAACACATCCTAAAGTATGAATGGCTGATGAATGCTACAAGAGCTGATGATGCAGTAAAATGCCGTAGTTTCCCCATTTCCCTGGGGGGCATTGCAACTATGTGGTTTACTCGTTTACCACCACAATCCATTTCTAATTTTGACCAAATGGCCACCAAGTTTGTCAAACAATTCCGTATGCACGTAGCAAGGCCTAAAGATGTTAACACTCTATCTAGTGTTACTCAAGCTCCTGGAGAAACACTTAGACGTTACTTGAAGCGATTCCATGCTGCGTGTGCAGAAATAAGCAATCCCAATGACAACTCTATCCTGATGGCATTGACTAAAGGGATTGATCCTGATTCCGAGTTTGGAAATTGGTTAGCTGGGAAGCCCCCTGCATCATTGGACCGTTTCTATTCCAAGGCAGCCCAATTCTTCAGAAGGGAGGATGCGAAACAGTCTAGGAAGCAGGATGATGCAGGGCCTAACATCGAAGGAATTCAGAGTAACATCGCCGTTAAACAATCCGGGGAGAGTTTCGGCAAAGTTCAGTTGAATATACAAAATAAACAAAATCAGTAGAGGGACAGCGGAAGTCAAGGTAAAAAGCGAGATCAAAGTCGCGGTCCACGACGTAGAGCTCCCATGTTTGACAATTATACTCCATTGAATACGTCATTGGAAAATGTGTATTTGTAGACCTGTAATACCATGCAATACAAGAAACCTGCCCCGTAGCCGTCGACAGAAAGGCAGGTTCAAACAGAGAAGTTTTGTAGATTCCACGAGAGTTATGGCCATAATACAAATGAGTGTCGTCACTTACAGGACCTCATTGAAAAGCTGATACGTGAGCGAAAGTTGGATCAGTATGTGCGGGCGCCGCAGTCAGGAGGTGCGGGCCCATCGTATCAGAATCGTGCACCAAATCAAGAAAGGCAGGAGGAACCCGCTCGAACTGGCGGGAGGTTGGTTATTAATACAATAAGTGGTGGTCCTCATCCAGCAGACCGAAGCTGGAAGGAAATTGAGTCGTATGCCAGTTCTATCAGGCATGCAGACTTCGAGTGTTATAGTAGTTTTGATGAAGGGGCTCCGGCCAAACAACAGAAGACGATGACAGATGACATCGTGTTCAGAAACAGAGATGCTGATAAAGTCGAAGCCCTCACTATCGATCCACTGGTCATCTCAGCTCAAGTAGGTCCTGCTTGGATGAAGAGGATCTTAGTTGACAGTGGAAGCTTAGTGAATATTATGTTTAAACGAGCTTATGATCAAATGAGAATGGAAGCCAAAGATTTGAAACCTTGTCAATCTCGAATCCATGGTTTCAATGGGAGTGCTACTATACCCACTGGAGTAGTGGAACTACCAGTGGAGTTGGGAGTTAGAGAACGCCAAAGAGTACGGATATTACAGTTCGTTGTGTTAGACATAGACTCCCCTTATAATGCTTTCTTGAGCCGACCGGCCTTCGCTGAATTCAGGGCAGCCATTGCCCCGTGGTGTTTGACTTTAAAGTTTCCCACTGATCATGGAGTGGGAATCATTCAAGGGGATCAGGCTCCTAGGAGAGCCTGTTATGTTGCCGAGCTGCGAGAGGCGTAGCGAAAGGAGAAAGGAAAGGGCGTAGAGGAATCTCTCTGCGTCCGCATTGCTGATAATTGACAATTAACGCCTGGGCCTAGGTCCGGGCACCCCAGCCAATTCCAAAGGGATCTTGACCTAAGAGAAACTGAAGATGAAGGAGAATCTAAAGAAAGTCAAGCATCCCCGGCCGAACTGATGATCGATATCTCAATTGACAATGACGATGATTCGAAAATGATAAAGATTGGGTCTCAGCTAAGCCAACAAACTCAAGAGGAATTGGTTGAGTTTTTTGGAGCGAATCTTGACGTATTCGCCTGGACACATTCTGATTTGTGTGGGATCTCGCCGGACATCGCGAGCCACACTCTGAATATTGACCCGCGGCATGTCCCGGTCAAACAGAAAAGGCGTGGTATGGATCCAGAGAGATCTGCCACCCTTAAAGAAGAGGTAGAAAAGCTCAAAGCGAACGGGTTCATTCAAGGTGCACTATACCCCGAATGGGTGTCAAATCCCGTGCTCGTCCGAAAGTCAAACAAAAAATGGAGAACATGCGTCGATTACTCCAATCTGAATAAAGCTTGTCCTAAAGACAGTTTCCTACTTCCCAGAATTGATCAGCTCGTAGACTCAACAGCTGGACATGAACTCTTATCCTTTATGGATGCGTATTCTGGCTACAATCAGATACCAATGAATTTACCTGATCAAGAACATACCAGCTTCGTAACCAATCTGGGACTTTATTGCTACAAAGTTATGCCATTCGGACTCAAGAATGCCAGGGATACTTATCAACGATTGGTCAATCGGCTGTTTGCCAATCAAATCGGGTAAACAATGGAAGTATATATAGACGACATGCTTGTGAAGTCACGATTTTCCACTGACCATATTAAAGACTTGGAAACTATGTTCAACATACTTCGAGAATACAGAATGAAGCTCAATCCACTGAAATGTCATTTTGGAGTTGCATCCGGAAAATTCCTTGGTTTTATCGTCAATGCTAGAGGGATTGAGGCTAATCCTGAAAGATCTGGGCTATAAGAAATCTTGAAACTCCAAAAACTATAAAGCAAGTCCAGAGTCTCAATGGGAAAGTAGCAGCATTGAGCAGGTTCATTTCAAAGTCCACTGACAAATGCATTCCCTTCTTCGATCTGATCCGAAAAGGAAAACGAAACTTTGAATGGACCACGGAATGTGAGGGCGCTTTCCAAGCACTAGTTTAGCATCTATCCACACCACCTATCCTGTCAAAGCCTATTGATCATGAGAAGTTGTACGTTTACTTGGCGATATCAGAAAACGCTATCAGCGCTGCCCTAATTCGAGAAGAGGACAGGATACAGAAGCCAGTATATTACGTCAGCAAACGATTGACTGGAGCTGAAAGGAATTATCCGAAACTAGAGAAGTTGGCTTATTGCCTTGTTATTGCATCAAGGAAACTCCGACCATATTTCCAGGCACATCCTATTATTGTTTACACCGACCAACCGTTACGATAGGTCCTTACGCGGCCTGAGACGTCTGGTAGGTTACTCAAGTGGAACATCGAACTGAGCCAGTTTGACATTACTTACACTCCAAGACGAGCCATTCAAGGAAAAGTCCTAGCCGATTTCATAGCTGAATTTACCGTTCCAAAGGACTTGCCCGAAACCAGTGAATCCCCCGAATACGTCTGGAAACTTTATACTGATGGTGCATCAAACGACCGGTGTTCGGGCGCTGGTGTTGTACTTGATACTCCCGAAGGCCGATCTATATGTTATGCTTTGAAGTTCGATTTTCATGCAACCAATAATGAAGCTAAATATGAAGCCCTTTCAGCTGGACTAAAACTTGCCAGAGATTTGAGAATTATCGCTGTGGAAATTTATTGTGATTCACAGTTAGTTGTGTGTCAAGTTCGGGGAGAATATCAAGCGAGAGATCGAAGGCTGGCTGCTTACTTAGCTCGGGTACAGGAAATTCTGAATCAGTTTGATTATTATGCCATTTATTGTACACCTCGAGAACACAATCAGAAAGCCGATTCATTGGCGAAGTTAGCCAGCACAGGTGAAGCTTAGCAAATGGGACTCGTTCCCGTAGAGACGTTATCTTCCCCAAGTATTGACCGGGCAGAAGCAGATTGGGTATGTGAAACTGTTCTCGATAAGGAGTCATGGATGACTCCATTCTGAAATTACCTTGAGCACGGAACCTTGTCGGAGCGCAGGAGTGAGAAGAGACAAGTCCTTCGAAGGCCTCGCGATTCACCATCCAGAATGGAGTCATGTACAGAAGAGGATACTATGTTCCTTTACTCTGGTGTATCGCTCACGATGAAATTAAACGAGAATTACACGATGTGCACAAGGGAGAATGTGGCGATTACACCGGGGGGCAAGCACTAGCCAAGAAAATACTTCGATACAGATATTATTGGCCGACTATGAACCGCGATGCGTCAGATTATGCAAAGAAATGTGATAAGTGTCAAAAGCATGCTCGAATTCCTAGAGCCCCTCCTACCGAGATAACGCAAGTGGTCAGCCCATGGCCGTTTGAAATGTGGGGCATCGACATCATTGGTACTTTACCTTTGGCAAAAGGTGGTGCGAAATACGCCATCGTCGCAGTTGATTACTTTACAAAGTGGACCGAAGCTGAGCCTCTTGCTTCCATAACGACGAAAAAAGTAATCAACTTTGTAGTCTGCAACATTATCTGTCGATTCAGTCTCCCACACACCATTATAACTGACAACGGGACCCAATTCGACAATGTTGAATTTAAAGATTTCTGCAAATGGTTTCACATCCAAAAGAAATTCTCTATAGTTGCACACCCTCAAGCGAACGGACAGGTCGAAGCAGTCAATAAAGTTATAAAGTCCATTCTGAAAAAACGACTGGAAAAGGTCGGGGGCAAGTGGGTCGACGAACTTCCTATGGCTTTATGGGCCTACCGAACCACCCACAAGTCCGCGACCGGTCACACTCCATTATCTCTCTCTTACAATTCAGAAGCTATTATTCCAGTCGAGTTAGAAGTACCTTCTCATCGTGTGACATATTATGATCCGAAGACAAATGCTATATTACTAGCTGAATCTCTCGATTTACTAGATGAGAAGCGTGAAGAGGCTGATTTGAGGGCAGCCGCGCATCGAAGACGAGTCGCCCGATTGTACAACGCCAAGGTCCGCCCGCGAACCTTTGAACTAGGCGATCTCGTCCTAAAATGAATCTATCCGGTTCCTTCGCATATGAAGCCGCCATGAGAAGGACCGTATGTCATTGAACGAAGGCTCGGAGACGACACATTCAAATTATCGACCGTTGACGGTCTTACTTTGCCAAGAGCCTGGAGTAGCGAGAGTCTTCGTCGCTACTACACATAACATGCTATGTTATTTCATTTAGTTTATTTTCCATTTTTGCAATTTGTTTCTGCATTTCGAAATTATAATTTGTAATAAGGCAGCTGACTTTGCCATATTTTCTTATTTCAGCAATAAAATGCAATCTCTTCGAGCCAGAGTTGTGATTTACTTGAAATACTTCATATGAACATCACCATGCACGGAGAGCTAATTTTCACCATACGGTGGAATTTATTCAAATAGGGAGTGACTGTGACGCAACCGGTCACTCGCTAAGTGAGACCTAAGCTCGGGGACAAGCCATCACACCAAAGTCAAAAAAGGATTGATACACGACAATCCTTCACTTAACTCCAGACTCCCAGAGTGCAAACTGGAGGATAAAAATACGTCTACGAAGAGGGTGGATCCGTCCGCCTAACGACTTCGTCCGTATCTGCACCAAGTTTGAGGAGGGTGGACCCATCCATCTAACGACCTCACTTGTTAACTCAGGGTGGATGTGATCCGACCATCCATGATCCTGATACACTTTCGTTCCCAGAGTGCGAGCGAAATCCAAAAACATACAGCAGATGTGACTGACCGTCTGTTTACCAACTCCGAACACCCAGAGTGTGAGTCGGAGTATAAAAATTAACTTCGAATTCCCAGAGTGTGAAACGGAGTATAAACATCAACTCCAAATTCCCAGAGTGCGAATTGGAGTATAAACGCCAACTCCGGATTCCCAAAGTGTGAAACGGAGTATAAACATCAACTCCGAATTCCCAGAGCGCGAATTGGAGTATAAACATCAACTTCGGATTCCCAGAGTGCAAAACGGAGTATAAACCTTAATTCCAAATTCCCAGAGTGCGAAACGGAGTATAAACATCAACTCTAAATTCCCAGAGCGCGAATTGGAGTATAAACACCAACTCCGGATTCCCAGAGTGCGAAACGGAGTATAAACCTTAACTCCGAATTCCCATAATGCGAAACGAAGTATAAATACCAACTCTGAACTCCCAGAGTGCGAGTCTGAGTATAAATGACGATTCCGAGTCCCCAGAGCGCGGACGTATAATTAAAACTTAAGCCGACATGACCAACCGCCAGTAAGCAAATGAGAATCCCCGGAGTGCGGATATGATCATCGATAATCGAACAAGTATGGATGAATCACTCAATCTCCACTTGTCTCAGACATCCGTTCAGTGGCACTAGACTCAACATGTTATAAGTGAGAAGCGATCGCTGACTGATGTTCTACAACTCACCCCCAAGACTGGAGGGCAGGACTTAAGCATCGACCATTGACTGAAGTGGTGCGACGTCAAAATTCAATTCACTTCCTGGTCGTAAACCATGTCCACAGTTTCCAAACCTGGAAAAACCAAAACAAACTTGACTCGGAAGCTGAAACTTCACAAGTGCACTTCAGATACTGAAACACTTAGACAAATACACAATAACTGAGAAGGAGCCAAAAAAGAAAAGTTTCATTTCTACTGTTTGTGAAAGAAATTTATGTACAAGTTTGTCCCAAAAAATTCCTACTAGCAGGGGACGAACCCGCATCTATACACGGCCAACAAAATGAAAATCAAAATAAACCAAGGAAGCATGTCTAATCTTTTTTCTTCCTCGGCTTCCTTTTCGGTGTAGACCCGCTGGAGCCGCCACTACCTTTCCTCTTAGAGCCTTTGCCTTTCGGCGGTCGGTCTCCAGGCGGGGGCATGATCTCGACATCCTCCTCTGAACTCAAGTGAATAGGGATGCTTCCTACGGGTGGAGTCGGAGGAACATGATCAAGTGTAGAAGATGGAATGGGTGCACTAGTGTCGAAAACTGTACCGCTGGGCGATATCATTCTGAGCGGAGCTGGACCGAGTGCCGCCATCCCACCTCCAAAACTGCCACCGTGACCCGCTGATTCCATTTCAGCATCAATTTCAGCCAATATCTCCTCTTCAGTAATCGCTCAAGCCTCGCTGGGAGCATCGGTAGTTGGCATCGAAGAACTTGTAGCAGGAGCGCCTCCACCCATGACAAATGGCAGGTCGGCAAGAGGATCGCCATGACAGCGAAAGAGTTCCTCCATCAGCTGCTCATCAAAAACAAGTGAGCTCCCCTGCATCTCGTCAAGTGGCGCAGTAACAGTTACAGTGGTCGCTTCGGTAACGATGACCTCCTACGTCTTATATGATTCCCGAGTAACAAGAGGCACGACTGGTGCGACATCGATCACTGGACAAAAAATAAGAGAACTGTTAGAACTTAATTCGAGTGAAGATTCCGACTTAAGATAGATATGTGGAATGTTCAGAATACCTTCCTCAGTTTTACTTGTAGGCGGCTGAACGGCTTCAGCAACTTGCTCTGTAGCTGGAGACATCTGCGGCTGATCCAGATTGTAGGCATGAACAGCTTGGGGATCGACCGCAGGCAAGGATTCAGGCTGGGTTAACGCTGGAAGTTCAAGACTTGCGTTATGGTGTTCTACCCCAGAGCCCTCTCCTATTTCCAGGTGCTGGGTGCCGAGTCTCTCCTTCTCATAAGAAATCATTGACTCATGGAGAATCTTCCTTTCATCTTCGTTCAGCAGACGATTATCGAGCTCAAATTCATCAATAGACTCACCCAGATGCACCGCCTTCTCCTCCTCAACCAACCGGCCTCAAGCATTGTATAGATGTGTCGGATAATCATCAAGCCAGGCTAGACCCCTCTGCCTCAGCACGTTGGCGTTGTAAATGACGAGAAGGTCTTCAATATCAGCTTCTAGCCTAGACTCGACCGATTTCACCTTCTCCTCAACCTCAGTCTCCACCTTGCGAACCTTAGCCATGGCCGCATCTCGTTCACCCCGGAGAAAGACAGCCTTCTCGCATGCCTCCTGGGTTGCGTTATTCGCATCATCCTTTTCCTTGGCCATGTTAGAGAATTTGGCCTTAAGCTCGTTCAGTTCCTTGACTGCCGCATCCCATTCGGCGGTGACTGTAGTATTCCAGTGGCCCATCTCCTCCACCAAGGCAACATGTGTCTGCCTCAACCTCTCCATTGCCACATTCGCTTCATCAGCTTTTTTGGTGGCCTCAATTTCAGATTTCCGAGAAGACTCGGCCTCAGCATTGAGCACTTGAATGATCCGGTCCCTTTGGGCGATCTCGGTCTCCATTTTTTCAATTGTCTTGCTCAAAGGCCAACTTGGAAGCTTTCTCTGCAGCCTTTACCCACTCTCTATACTGGGTATAGACATCATGAATGTAATCATGCATCGTGTTTTCCACCCCAGATGGGATTCTCTTTAAGTGAGGTGGAAAGACGTAGCCGTCAAAACATATGTTCGGGAACTCCTTCCTTAGCTGACCAATTTTAATAGCCCCTTCCCCCGTGGGCTCAGTAATGGCCTGCTCTGCAATTATGGGGGGCACGGTTTCAACTCGCTGGTGATGAGTTTCAGACCTCGAAGTTTGAGAAGATGGTCTGTGTTGTAGAGGCTCTGGCGGGTGTGGAACGTGAACAGGAGGTGGAGATGGAATTCTAAGAGGAGGAGAGCGAGACCTAGATCGGTGTCTGTATTCTCTATCCCTGTCCCGCTCGTACCTCTCTTGATTAGAATACCCGCGATCGCGGTCTCTATCCAAATCTCTCCTGTGGGAATCATTGTAGGTAGAAGACTTTTGGGCCGAGCGAAGGCTCCCAAGCATTGATCCTCTCCAGGACATCGTAGCTGAAAATGAGAAACAAAGGAAAAGTTAGTGATCTCTTGGACTGGACGATTTACGATTATGAATCATGTAGTGCAGTGAAGTGTATGTATGTGCAACCCCCCAACCCACCGGAAATGTCGGCCGCACTCATAGCAAGCGACCCGCTCAGATCAAGAGCATTGTCAAGCTCCTCCATCCCAATGTCGTGTTGAAATGACACATAATCCGGAATCGGAATATCAGCAAGCCCTTCGAAAGGATTCTCTACTTGCAGGGGAGGAGCCTCTGAAATTCTAATCCCCTAAACAGGCAAAGACATCACCACGGATTTCAATCTCATGGATTTAGAATGCTTGTGAGCAACTGCCATGCCTTTTCTCCTTCCTCCTGAATCTTGAACACTGGAAGAAGGCCCAGCTTGGAGTTCGTTATCCATGGGCGTTCTCTCCGGATCGACCTCTTCAGCTATTACGACACCGGGCGCTTTGCATTTCGTCCATTTCTTTGAGACCGCCCTAAGTGTCCCTTCCAGCCTTATGCTTTGCCTCCGTTCAATCAGCCCGACAGTTCTCAAGTTTCTGTCGGTTAGAACCAAGTCAATGTGTAGGATCCAGATTAACCCTAGAGGGGGGGGGGTGAATAGGGTTATAGTAAATTTTAACGAATTAAACACGTAATCAAACTGCAGATAAACAAATATGTTAAAGTAAATCACACACAAAATTTACCCAGCTTCGGCAACCCCTGCCTACTGCTGCATTCCCAGATTTCTATTAGGATTAAACAGTATCCCGCTTACAAACACTCCTATAGACTCGCACACCTTGCTCTGCCTATAGAGCTTTGTAAACTCGCACACCCTGCTCACTGAACTAACCCTAACTAGACAATCTGACACTACCTAAACCCTAGGTGGTGATTTACCCTGACTGGACTTTGAAAATACAAACTGAAAAACAAAATACAGATTAAACTAAGGGCAAAATATAGATTGACAATTTAAAACAATTTTGCCCTCAAATAAACTAGGCCTAAACTAAATTATTTAAACCTGGCCCAATAAGATTTTAAACTAAAAACCCTTAGACCAATTTAAAATTAAAACAAGCCCGACCCAAAACTAAACCCTAATTAATACTAGACCGGCCCGCTCCTTTTATTTGCTAAAACGTCGGCCCGATTCAATTTGTCTTCGATCCCCTTTCTTTCTGGCCCGATCCCTTTGTAACTTCGATCCCCTTTGAGAAAGTAAAAATGACGATTCACAAATTAGGGCTCCGGCAATTCTGGTTTGAATCTGGCTCGATCTCTTGTCAATATTTGCTCGACTGAATTAGGGCTTTGCCCTTGTTCGTCTTGCTGGCGAATTGAACTTCGGCTTCGTCTTCCTTGTGGCGACTCTGGAGTTAGGGTTTTACCCTGTTGCAATTTAGAGCTTCGGCTTCGTTTCTGAAATTGGTATGTACTTCTGCTTTGTGTTCTCTGATTTGAACTTGAATGCTTTTAGCTTTATGTCGGTGATGATTGGGTTTTATTTTCTCTGCTCTTCACCACGAAGTCGATGATGATTTTGGGTGGTTTATATAGGCGTCTGATTTGTATTCCTTGATCACCACGTTGTTGATTCTTTCTGTTTTTACACTTTCGTATTTTTGGAAATATCTTTTGATCCACGGCTTCGATTTTTGAACGTTCGATCTCTTTCAGAGACTTTCCAAATTTAATTCTTTGCTGTTTTATTTTGTAAACGTGATTAAAACACTTGATTTTTGAAATAGTTTTCTTTCACCACGTTTCTGACTAACTTCTCTGACCTTCTGACTGTTTCTTTGTTCATGACTTTCACGTCTCTGATCATCTGACTTTTACCACTGCCTTGACATTTTGGTTACTAGTGATCTTTGACTGGTTTTCTGCCCATTCCTTGTTCACTGCTATCATGTTTCCACTGTTTGTATCGATGGTGCTTTTGTTTCTCTGTTGCATTCGACTTGATAGTGTTTGCTTACTTGAATAATTGCTTATGTCTGCACACTCTTATGCTCTGGTCTCCATAGCCTTTGCCTGATCATAGTTTAGTTCCTGAACCATTGACTTGACATACTTTAATTGTATTGCTTGAAGTCTTCATATATGCTTGCTTATAACTTCTTTCATGTAGAGACTTGGCCATTGTGTTTTATAGTAGCATTTCTGTATATGCTTCAAGTCATTGTAGCTTGGTCATTGGAGTCATTCACTTGATATTGTTTTACTTCCCTGTTATATAACCTGTAGTTGCATTCATTTCCTGGTTGTCATTGCACTTGTATTTCCTCGAGCTTGTGCTGTCTGGTTGATTGTACTTGAATCAGTGATTTGCTTCATTATGGCCTGGTCTGTTGTAGATGTATAAATATTTAAACTGGTCTTGTTGCCTTTGCCTTTGCCTATTTGTGAATAAATTTGGTTCTAGTCTGGTCATCATGTAGTTGTATATATGTACATGTCTTGATTCACTGTTGTACTTCACTGCACTTAATTGTGATATTTGTTGAGTCTGGGCATTCTTGTTGTCCAGACTTGTACATGATACTTTTGACCATTTGTTCATCGCTGGTCTTTGCATTTGTACATATGTTATACATTTGCTTGAAATTGATTCTGGCCATTCTCTGTGCTACCATTCATGTGTGTCCAGACCTTGTTCATTCGAGTCTTTGTGTACTTGTCTTGTGCACTTGAATGTGTGTTCTGTACTTGTTCACTATAGCTGCACTTGTTCTGGACACATATTGTTCATGTGTACACTTTGATTTTCGTTGAGTCCATTTGCACTTGTGTTGAATCTGACTTTGATTTGACCTTGTGCACTCGAGTTGGCGAGGCAGTGCACACGTGTATACGTGTGTACTGCAGCCACTCGTAATTACCTGTCCCTGATATGAATACTGATATGCACAGATATTACACAATCAAAGGTGATGACGATAACCCATATATCTGAGACAGCTATAAAAACAAATTTTATATTTTTGCAAATCCAATTTGTTTCTTTTCAGATTACTGCTGTAGTTTTTAATTATACAGGTACACAGGAGACAAGACAAATACTGGAGCTGGACAATGCAGATGCAGAAGACTGAGTGTATGAGTGATGTAGTGAGGACAGAAATGTAAATGTGAAAATGTATGAGTGAGGGTGAACTGTAAATATGAAATCAGTGTAATGTAAGTAATTATGAAATGTACTCAAAACTTTGTACTGAATAAAATATTATATTTGAAATAAAAATACTGTTTGAATTTGTTAAATTCTGTGCAATAGTATTATTACTTCAACACGAATATTTATATTTATTCCTGTATGTGTAAAATAACATCTGTAAATACATCTATAATTCGATATATATATTTTGTTATCATCAAACACTAAACACACATCAAACACAATGTTCCTCTCTTCACCCGGAACTGCCTGGAGGATCCGAACTAACTCTCTGAAATACCCACCATAAGGTTGTGAGATTGCGGCTGTAAAAGTAGAGAAGTATTTCAGTTTTGGAAATGATTATTGTTATCTCGATAATTCATGAGAAGGACTGCAACACTTACGTCTATCCAACCAACGGCCAGCGAATCCAGGGGGGCATCGAACGTAGAATCATTCTGTCTTAAAGTAACTCAGCCTTCCCTAGGACCCCGTTACAATCTGACAATTCCTAACTGCTTCCAAGAATATGAAAGAAGGACTGTCTCCTCGGCTCTTAATGTTGAAATGATATCTAATCTCGATCGGCTTTGGTGGTCGAAAGAGAATTTCCATAAACAAGATGAAAGTGCTATTCAACAAGGCGTATCCGTTGGGGTGTAGCTGGGATGAAGCGATTCCAAGGAATGACAGCATTTCCCTTATGTACTGATTAAATGGGGGAAGTGTCCCTGCCGTGCAAGCGTGACGATTGAAAGCAGTAAACCCCTCCGGGGGAGCATGTGGTCTATCAGTTGGCCCTGGCAATAATACGTCGTCAAGCAACAAGCCATGTCTTAAACAAATCCATCCCAGCATATCTTCAAAGATGCCGGATGGCACAAAGTCTTGTGGATTGCAAATGAACCGGGCGCCTGGAAACTCGTCCGGAGCTGGATCTATGACTTCGGCCTCGATGGCCGGTATCTCGATTATTGAAGGAATTAGACCTTGAACCTCCTGCTGTTGTGAACTTGAAGGTTCCATGACTAACTAGCTTATGACAAATCATCATTAGACAAAAATAACACTCGCGCTACCCCCAGTGTAAAGTGTGTGAGTGTGTTGTGCAGTACAGTGCTGTCTATCACTTGAAAAATTCTACAGAGTTAAGGAAAGCGTGTAAACGACGAGACTTCGCAATTCAGCTGGAAAGACCGTCATCGCTGACCGTCACAACCATGCCATCCAAACTTTAGGGATCGATACGAGTTAAAGTTCGTGAAAGTTTTGTTAAGTTACAGTGTCATCGACGAGCTTCGAAGGGAAGTCAAATATGCAGTCCAACGGTCAAGTCCAATTATGCCAAAATGAAGCTCGTCAGAGTTAGATGTTCAAATGCACAAGAGTTTTCAAGATCATCAAAGTTAGACTCATTGTCGATCATTAGAGTTCGAGTTCACATCGATTTGTATAGCTGTTCGTATCCATCAGGGATACGGATTCGAATTCGTATCGATCGTTCAAAGACACTTTCGTATCGATCCCATGGCACGTACTTCATATCGATCAGGAAACGTCTACTTCATATCGATCAATATCGTTTTGAAACAACCGATGCTAAGTAACTATTCCATGATCGGTACGAAGCCCAAAGCAAGACAACGATACGAGATTTCCCATCGGGATCGATACGAGATCGATTCGAACTCCATCTTCTCCTTCCTCGACCTCGCAAAATATCTTCTTCCCCAAACTGTTCAAACACCATGGCAATTTTCGAATAGCCGACTCTGGTCTTAGAATCACCAGAGATCGATCATATATGCAAATAGATTGGCAATCGATTTCGAATCTCGTCGCAACAACGTGGGTTAGCCGTTCATTTAACTGATTTCAAAGATTGGTTCATGGAGTTATAGATTTGAATCGATTCGAAGGCAAGAAATTTTCTTTTTCCGAGACTCTAGAGCGATACGAAGGGCTGCAGAAGAAACGAGCGAGTAAAAAGTAAAAAACGGCTAAGTCCACAGTATTTATATGGACTCGAGTGTGAAGGGAGAAACGATTTGCCTCCCAGTAAACTCGACCGGTTGCAAAATGTCACCACAGGATCGATTCGAATAAGCTATTCGAATCCATCAACTCGAGCCTTTATCGAAGCGAAATTGCCAACGAAGGCTTCTCTGAGTCACCCAAATCCATCGATACGAAGCCATTGTTCGTATCGATCATTTTCGACTCCATCCCTAGTGCAGCGATATAAACTGTGCAATTCGAATCCATCGAATCACAGCTCTCAGAGGCCAGTACCCATCGATACGAATTGTCTATTCGTATCCAATGACACCAGGTCCATCGATTCGAAATACACAGCAAGGGTTGTTCTGAAGGCGTTGAACTTTATCGATACGAACGATCGTTTCGTATCCATTAAACCTCACATCCATCGATTTGAAATTTTCATTTCGTATCCATCAATGCGATGTACATCGGTGCAGAGATAATGTTCCAACCTTTTACATCGATTCAGGAGAGGATCGATACGAAGGAACATTCAAAAACAACCATCGAGTGTTGTTACAATTCGGATTTCACATTGGTTCAGGAGAGGATCGATACGGAATTCGATACGAGATAAACTGACAACGACTCGTGAACGTCAGCGAGAGTCAGATTAACGTATATGCATATACGTCAGACTAATATTCAATTTTTAACATTCATAGGAATTGGATACTTATCTGATAACGATTACAACAACAAACAGCTAATCTCAGTCAAGAAGCAATCAATTACAACAATACAGGGTACAACAGTTAACAATCAACAGTTTTCATTACTGAGGAAATCAGTCAAAGACTACAACTTTCAGCGGAAAAACGATGACTTTTCAGAATAAAGATTACAGCTTTTCAAAGCACATCATGTTTCCACAAGATGTACTTTGGGGGGCAAATGTTATCCCGCCTTTTGGCAAGGCCGAGATATCAAAGAACTTGACCAGAAACCAATGACGGTTCGTCTTAGAGATCGGTTATACGCAGGCTCACTATGAATATCGATGAATTTTGTCCGAGCCCGGATCAAGCTAAAATTGATATAAAATGACAAGAAAAACTATGAAAGCCAACGTTCCGAATTTCAAGTCAATCCGAGTTCGCATGCTCAAGTTATGGTCGATACAAATAAAGAGAACACGCTATTCGTATCCATCAAATCACCACTTGTTCGCATCCATCGCCTGAAGAGCTTTGTTCGAATCCATCAAGCTTCTGTAGTTTGCATCCATCGCCTGAAGAGCTTTGTTTGAATCCATCAAGCTTCTGTAGTTTGTATCCATCAGTTGACCTTAGTTCGTATCCATCGAATAACCATTACTTCGTATCCATCAGGTGACCTACTGTTCGTATCCATCAAGACAAGCAGAGTCACCATCTGTTCGTATCCATCGCAATATCATTTGTTCGTCTCCATCGAACAAAGCCACTTCCATCGATACGAACAGAGGCACTACCATCGATACGAACAGAGCCACTTCCATCGATACGAACAGAGCCACTTCCATCGATACGAACAGTGCCACTTCCATCGATATGAACAGAGCCACTTCCATCGATACGATACGAACAGAGCCACTTCCATCGATACGAACAGAGCCACTTCCATCAATACGAACAAAGCCACTTCCATCGATACGAACAGAGCCACTTCCATCGATACGAACTGGACCACCTCTATCGATACGAACAGAGCAAGACTATCGATACGAACAACATAGTTCCGATCGATACGAACCAAACAGCCTACATAAAAACCCAAACTTGCAGCGATCATAACTCACAATCTACAAGTCCAATTGCTATGAAATTTTCACAGGAGCTTACGTGCATGCTGAAGAATGTTCACACCAAGTTTCGACACCATTGGACGAAATATTGATCGATACGAAATCCGTTCGTATCGATCACGGATCGGGTCGAAACTTCGTGGGCTTGGTCGCGTGGGCCTCCCGAGATCTGAGCGAAATATCAGCCTCCTATGCCTATAAATAGAGCCCCAGGGCATACAGAGAAAGGATCTTTGAATCTTTGAATTCTCCAACGCCCAGACTCTGCCGGATTCAGTTCTAAAGTTCATCGCTGCTGCCGCTAACGAATTTTACTGTTGTAATTCATTGTTATCTGCTGTAACCTGCTGCAATCAATTGTAATCCTCAAATTAACATCAATAAAGTGATCAATTTCATAGTGGACGCATGCAACACGCCGAACCACTCTAAATTCTTGTGTTTCTGTGCGTTTTAATTACTTTCATATCTGTTTTTTGAAGTTTTTGTTAGATAATCCTCCTTTTCCATTTAATTTCTTCACTTTATCTCTTCAAAAACTTCCGAAGAATGTTGTGCCCAATTTTGGTACAAACATATACTATATTTATTTATCCCTTAAGTCTATTTTGGTTTTTTTTCCACTTGATTTTATACATTCATATTATTAACCCAAAAAATGGATCAATACCCAGGATTTAGTATGAAAGCACCAACCTTGTTTATCAAGGCAAATAGAATAGAGACAAGAAATAATAACTTGTAGATAAAGTAAAAAGACAAGAGATTTTTATAATGGTTCAGCTGTTAATGAAGCCTACGTCCACTTTATAACTTTTGTTACTGACTGGCTGCAATTACAAGTTGAATATGATTACAATTTGATTAGATCTTGTAAGTAAGATCAAGTCACCAATGTTACAGTTCATTGGAGAATCACAGTGAACCCCTTAGATGACTATTGTGTAGGAGGAGAAGAGTGAAGAATAGTTTCTGTGGAGTCTTAGCAGCCAGTCCCAAAGATCCTCCTTATATTGCAGATAGGTAAGTATTTATAGGGATTGGAGAGCTATTGGCCTTGGCCGGTTTGCCAGAGACCTGAACTTAAGGATATGAAGGAGCTCGAAAAATTTCACAACGACCTGACCTGAACTGATGGATCGCTAGCGATCCATAGGGCAAGGATTGTTAGCGATCCATGTAGTTAGAATATTATTGGATCATTTCACTTGGGTTGCATTCCTTGCCTTATGTAGATGTTCTCCAACTAGGTTGCTTGGAAGGCTATGAAACTTGGCAAACATTTTTAGAAGAGACAATGAATCAAGATGCAAGAGGTCAAGGTGACTCGTGAAGCGTCCCTATGGATCGCTAGCGATCCACATGTGATGGATAGCTAGCGATCCATTTCCTTAGATTATTTCTGGCTAATTTTCTTTGACTGTTATTCACTTGTTCTTTTGAGTGTGTTGTCCATGTATCAAGTCGTTTGGAGTTAGTTTGATCATCCATCTTCATGGGTCATCTAGTCCATAAAAATCATCCATAACTTACTCAAAATTTAACGAAATCAGGCGAAACATTGCAGGTACACTTTAGAGGGTGTCTAGGGCCTACCCTATAAGTTTGAGGTGGTAGGGCATATCCTACATCGGTTTCTTGTGACCCATCACGATGGATCTCCAACGATCCATCATACTAACTCTAATCAATCACTTTTTTTTTCTGTGAACCTTCTTTTATGTCTTTTAAGTGTTCTCCTTAAATTTCAACTCAATCTGACTCTGTATGAGTTCTCTAGGTCCGTTTTAAGTTAGATGCTTTGATCAAAAAGTGGGTAAACATTTGCCCCCCCAACATACGCATTTTGAATGAAAGGTGTGGTTTGCTTAAGAACAAGTTCCTACCTTCGGTCTTTGATAGTATAGCTTTCCAGCCGCTTCAGTCTTGAGAATTTTGAATTCTCTTGCCAATTATAAGTCGTTCCAAACCTATTTCAGCCTAAGACTCTAGACACTGCCTAAGTGTAATTTATTCATCATAATCAATCTGATTTCATTCAGAGTATTACATCACACATCTCTAATTACATTACATATCTCTAATTGTCCCATGTTCATTCAGGATTTACATCGTTATCATTTTGCTTCTCATCCAGAGTTTTCACATCATATATCAAAATTACGTTATGTATCAAAATCACATAACATATCAAAATTACATCATATATCGAAATCATCTTGTGTTCATCTAGGATTTATCAGTCTTATTCTATTTATAAGGCATTCAAATCCTTTTCACAAAATCAAATCTATTTTAAAGTTCGATCTCTCCGGTCCGTTTAAGTTTAATGCACGATCTCTCCGGATTATTTAATGTTTAGTTTAGGGGACGATCTCTCTGGATTGTTTATTGTTTCAGTTTAGGGGGATGATCTCTCCGGATCATTTTCTTATTAAGTTAAGGGGGATTAAGTGTGACGCCCCACCTCTATGCTCATAATAACAAAGAGTATTAAAGAAAATACTATCTATTATTACGAAGAATAAGGCTGGATAGGAGCGACCATCCGTAATTGGCCTTACACTAATATTGGTTATCTCGATAGGAACGGTGCATACTTTTTATTTTTCTTCTATTATTTATTTACTCCCATCGACACACCCAATACTAGTATAAAATGAACTACGACGGTTCATAATAGTTTAGGACATTAGATATAACAATAACACAGATAATATAAATGCGGAACACAGATAAAAACAAAAGTCTCATATATATATATATAACTGATGTCAGTTAATACATAGTTGACACAATACATATGATACAACTACAACTGTCGACTCTAGAAGTTATATATACACGTACATTATCGACTAATATACATGAATACATATCGTTCTGTACAATGACACGACTACTACAAAAGGACAATGACAACTTCAGAAGATGCGAAAAGTCTTCAAATCCCGAACAGCAACTCAAAGAAGAAAATCTACAACCTGAAATAACTCGGGTCTGACCCGAGGATTACATTCAAAAGAAAATAATACCCAGGTCAGTCTAATTCAAACCAGTTTATTAATACACAGAAGCAATAATAATCGAATATCAAACTGACGCCAGTCACAGAAATCTCGTATATCCGACTCCTCGATAAGAGAGTCGGATAACGGCAGATATAACACTAAACAGTGTTAACCAACATATCAACAATCCAAATCATAAATGAAGATAGATAAAAAGAATATCAATGAAGATAATCTAGAAAACATCAGAATTGCTTAAACAGCAATTAACAACCAAGTCCAACTATTAAATAAATAATTAGAAAATCTCAAAGTGGTTAAATTAAACCAAACTGTGTGGCTACAGTACACGCACGCGTGCACTGCCTCGCCACTACAGTACGCCCGAACTGCAAGGGTCAAATCACGACTAATCATGACTCAACACAATTGCAAGTAAAAGCAACCCAATAAGCAACTATGAAGCACTGTCCAGAATCTAGACAGTGATCTAAATCAACAGTACAATGGAGTACAATTCTAAAATCAAGAAAGAAAACCAATCTCAATGACACATGAAACAAAATGCCGATTTCCTCAAATAGTCAAGACAGTCACCATGAAACCAAACTAGCCAGGCAGCTATCAAAACAAGTACAACTGAATATAAGTCAGAAACTACAGACTGCACTTGAACTACATATATGTGGTTATGAAACAGGCTACTGCAAGCTAATGTCGTGAACGAAGTACTAAGGCTATAACTTCACATGACCCAAACAGTCCACCTATATGCTAACAAATCTCAAAAATCAAAATGTACATATGCACAGCACGGCACCAATGCATATGAACATGAAACTGTAACTACTGTACGAGTATCACAGTCGAGAACAAGGTGTAGTGTCGAAGCAAAATGGCAAAATACATTGCTTCTTCAAAATAAATTACTGGACAGTGCAGACACATGAATGCAAAGTCAATGCTTAACGAAATCAATGTCGAACCATTTTTGCAGGTAATTGTTTCATACCAAGACAGGGTCAGAGACCAAAACGGTGTAAACTAAGTAATCGAAATTCAACACAGTAAAGTCAATGGGAACAAAGATCACAATCAACCTCTACAATTGAAACTAGCAAGGGATGCAGCAAAACTGGTACAACATGGAAACAATGCACACTGAACAACTAGACTGCAACAGTGACACCAGGAATACAGTGAACTAAATCAAGTCTTCGAATAAATGTGACAGACTAGATTGCCCATTCAAGCCAATCCACCAATATATGCATATACACATACATGTGTATATAAGCACATATATGTAGCAACAATGAACAAAAATTTAGCAAAACCACTCAACTTACAATGGAACTGACTTCAACATGCACCTGCTAGCCTACATGGAGTCTAAACATGACTCTGTGAATATGACACCTATATGAAGGCCAATAACAAATGAAGACTCAAGTGTAATGCCCAGTGATCAAGTGAAATGTCTCAATACCAGGTCAGGATAAATGAAAAAGTCCAGGCCCCTTTCCAAATAAACAAAGTCACGTCCAAGCTCATATTCGAACAAAGTTCAAAGTCGAAGCTGCAAGCAAGTTGCCGAAGTCATAGAGTAGCAACTAAAAATCAAACTGGTATGAAAATACTACCAGAGACAGTAACCAATGCATAGGGCCGAAGCCAAAAAGAACGACAAGACCAAAGTCAGCAAAACGATCTCAACATCGTTAATTCAAGTAAACCAAGTTATTTGTCATAAACAAATCATAAATCATTAACAGTAAAACAAAATTAAATAGCCGAGATAAAGAGGTCATCGACACTAGAACAAAGTCAAACTACAGTAACATAGTAGAATTTCTCATAGCCAAATCGGTTACCAACATCAATGAAAGCAGAAGGACGAGATAAAACAACAACGAAGCAAAACGAATTGCCGAAGCACCATAACAAGAACGAACTAGATGTGAGTAAAGTTACTCACCTTTTTGACTAGGGCGGTCGAGGCTAAGCATGAATCCAATTCTCAAGCAAAGCCGAGCTCACAAGGGTTAAAATCCCCAAATTCAACAGTCTGGAGAAATAGGGAACGAAGCCCTAATTTGCACAACGCCAAAGCCCTCGCAAATTTCAAAGAAGCAAGGCCGAAGCTCTAGCAAGCATCAAAGGAACGAACACGATGTAGTCGATCGGAGAAAAAGGAATTTCACAGCCGCCATTATTATTTTTTCTTTCTCGAAAGAGAACTGAATCGGGTGGAGGAACGAACGAGTACGAGATTTGAAGCCGCTATTTATTTATTCTCGTTCGTATGTTTTAGGGTTAGGCTTCGAATGAATGAAAAGAGAAGGGGAACCGGGTCGAACAAAATAAGAAAGGGGACGGCATCCACTCAGATAACACAATACAACACCCATGGCCCAACATTCAAAGCCCAAATTATTATCTTAACCAAATGTTTAAAAGAATTTAAACTGGATTCAAAACTCAAATTAACAATTAACAACTAATTAAATCGTCATTTGACGAAAATTAATTGTTATAAAATTCCGGTTTGTTACATTAAGTAAGCCCATCCGCTCACTCTCCAGTGAGGGGGCTTACTTCTTGCACTCCGTTCCCGTCTCTTCGATCGGGACTCTATGGCGTTTGATATCGTACAAGTCCATCCACTAGCTCTCCGGTAAGGGGACTTGCACCTTGCACTCTGGTCTGGGACTCTATGGCATTCAAAATCAGTCATCACATTAAATATGGATTTTACAAATTTCAAATCAAAGAAAACAAGTGGAAACTAAATAAGCAGAAATCCTGATATGTTCATCCTAAACATCCGAATCAGACCATGGCAAGGGAGCAATCCAGGTTTTGTGCACGTCCAAGCGGTCTGAGATTATTACCCTAAGCAGTCATCCCCAGATATCCGAATGAGAGCATGACTAGGAACCAAACTAGGTTTAGCACACATCTAAGCGGTCTGGGGTCATTATTGTTTTTACTGCTAATATACGAAAAGTGTCAAAAAACCAAAGCAAAGAGTAGCAGCGGGATCTGACTTCCCATCCATCCCCGTTATAGGATTATCTGTCTTGGCCTAGACCCCTGGGAATTCCTTGAAGCATCTGCCGTATATGGTGGCCGCTCTGACTGTGCTATCATAGCTCTATTCCTCACATACTATGGCAGCTGGTTGTTCCGAACCAGTTCTTCTACCAGATCACGAAGGTGTCGGCATTCATTTGTTTCACATTCGCCCAGCTTATGGAAGATGCAGAATTTTCTATATCCTTTCTCTCGATCTGTGGGCTCTCTTCTCGAAGGCTTCCAGTAGGTAATTTGCCTCCTAGTGTCTAGGATATTCTTTCCAGAGTTTCAGTCGGCTCAGAGTAGTAAGAAAATTTGGGCTCCCTCCTTTGTCGTTTCCATTCTCTAGAATCATCATCAGCTTCTCTTTTTCGTTTGCCTTTCCCAAATTCTATTCCAGAGGATCCCTTGCCATCCACAACATAAATTTTGGCGCCTTTAGCTTAATCTTCAGCGTCAGCATCCTCCTGACGTAAATATCTCTCAGCTTCATAGTAAAACTCAACGAGATCCATTAGTGGATCCCTCTTTAAGTGCAACCCTGAAGTTGGTCTTGCTTGTGACTCCAAACACTGCCACCATCAAAATCATCGATGGGTCCAGCCTATCGACCGCAACCGCTACTGCATTGAATCTTGTTAAATAACTTCTCAAGGTCTCCTCGGGCCTTTATTTCACAATTTTCAATATCATCACATTCTTCGGTTGTGAGATGTGAACTCGGAATTGTCTTAAAATTTTCCCAATAACTCGATCCACGTACCAATGGACTCATTCTCCATTTTTCTAAACCACATTGCTGCCAAATCTGTCAAGTACAATAGGAAGCACTGCCCCATTACTTCCTCAGAAGCACCCAACACCTCTATATGTTGGATATATCTCATTAGATGAATCATTGGATAGGTCTTTCTGTCGTATATTTCCAGTGCGGGAAGCTTGAAATCGGGATGATTTCTCGCATTCCAGATATTAACAGTAAACGGGTTTCTGTTCACATCTCCCAAACCCTGATTTATGGGTCCCCCTCTAACCAATCTTCTTGCCAATTCAGCAATTCGATTTTCACCATCCAATGAAGGTCTTCGTCCGAAAGAGATGTTCTGCCCCCCGCCTTGGCAAAGAAAATCCGATGAATGCTCTACTGGTTGTGCACTATTGTTCTGCCCTACTCTTCTAGTCTCATTCCGTCCTTCGCTCCTCCAGGGGTAGCCCTGGCACATATTCCTCTGTCGTTTGCACTCTAGTATTTGGATTAGCTCATGTACCACCAGCTCCTGGAGTTTCAACAGTCACTCCATTGTTGGCCCTTTCGGTGCCGACTCCAATATTGATCCCATCAGCGGTGTTGATTCCCAGGTTGACTCCCGTGTTGCCCCTAAGTATCGGTTGCTTTGGGCATGGAGGCAACGTTCCATCTCATTCTAATCCAACTCTAGCAAATCCTGTATTGTTTCCTAGGGTCTGAATTCTTGTGCTCATGCAATTCCTTATTGCCCATCCATTGGAAGAATCCCTCCATCATCTCTTGTTGCCTACCCAAGATTCCATCCTACATTTCCTTCATCAATGTTTCCATTTCTTCTTTAGCTACATAGTTGGATTGGTGAGAATTTGAGGATACTTCTTGACTGCCCCCAGCCTCTAGTTGACTTGCTCTAGTTTTAGATCTAGTGTTAGGCCTCTTCATTTTCCCCCCATCATAGATTCAAGCTTCAAGTTTCTAGATCTACCTTTGTTTCAGTGAAAGCACCAAAATGTTAACCTACAGAATGGATCAACACCCTGGATTTAGTATGAAAGCACAAGTCTTGTTTATCAAGGCAAATAAAATAGAGACAAGAAATAATAACTTGTAGATAAAGTAAAAAGACAAGAGATTTTTATAGTGGTTCGACTGTTAACGAAGCCTACGTCTACTTTATAACTTTTGTTATTGGATGGCTGCAATTACAAGTTGAATATGATAACAATTTGATTGGATTTTGTAAGTTAAATCAAGTCACCAGTGTCACAGTTCACTGGAGCATCACATCGAACCCTTTAGATGACTATTGTGTGGGAGGAGAAGAGTGAAGAATAATTTCTGCAGAGTCTCAGCAGTCTGTCCCGAAGATCCTCCTTATGTTATAGATAGGTGAGTATTTATAGGGACTGGAGAGCTATTGGCTAGGCCGCTTTGCCAGAGACCTAAACTTAAGGATATGAAGGAGCTCCAAAAATTGCACAAGGACCTGACCTAATTGATGGATAGTTAGCAATCCATAGGGCATGGATCACTAGTGATCCATGTAGTTAGAATATTATTGGATCGTTTTATTTGGGTTGCATTACTTGCCTTATGTAGATGCTCTCCATGTGATTTTGTAGCTAGTTGTCTTGTTTTGGTGATGATTCATACATGAGTTAGATTGATCTATGACTAGAATTAGATGGGTCTTTGCTTCACCAACTAGGTTGCTTGAAAGGCTATGAAACTTGGAAAACATATTTAGACGAGACAATGAATCAAGATGCAAGAGGTCACGATGACTCATGAAGCGTACCTATGGATCGCTAGCGATCCATAAGTGACGGATCGTTAGCGATCCATCTCCTTAGACTATTTTTGTCTAATTTTCCTTAAGTGCTATTCACTTGTTCTTTTGAGTGTGTTGTCCAAGTATCAAGTCATTTGGAGTTAGTTAGATCATCTATCTTCATGGGTCATCCAGTCTAGAAGAATCATCCATAACTCGCTCAAAACTTAACAAAATCGGACGAAACTTTGTAGATACACTCTAGAGGGTGTCTGGGGCCTACCCTATAAATTTAAGGTGGTGGGGCCCAACCTACATGGATCGCTAGTGACACATCAAGATGGATCACCAACGATCCATCATACTAACTCCAATCAATCCCATTTTTTTGTGAGCCTTCTTTTATGTCTTTTAAGTGTTCTCGCAAAATTTCAAGTCAATACGACCCTGTATGATTTCTCTAGGTCCGTTTTAAGTTAGCTACTTTGATCAAAAGTAGGTAAACACATATCATGTAAGTTTAATTATTATATAACTTTTATAATTTAATTAACTTATAAAATATTCTTATGTACATTGCATTAACTAAATCTTACTTAATTAATTTAGTTAATTAACATTTTAATTAATTTTATGTTATTCAATTAAACATTTTAATTGAATATGTATACCATAATAGTTATGGTTATACATACATACATATATATTATTTGTTAATTAACTTATATTTAATTAGACAATTTAATTAAATATTAATTTCGAATATTTCTTATGTATATACATATATACTTATATCATCTTAAACAAATTTAAATAATGTAACGTATATTGTACATGTATATACTTAAATTAATTAATTAATTAATTAAACTTATTAAGAAATATTAACTTTTTTGAAATATGTTTATTATTTTCAAAGCATTTTTGAAAACTATATTATAATGTTTATAATATACATTGTTTAAAGCTGCTATTAACAACCATATTGTTACAATTATAATGTAATTCTTATTTTAAATTTAACTTCTAAATTTAAAATCTTATTTTAATTTCAAAACAATTTTGAAATCACATTATAACATTTATAACATGTTTCCTATTTTAATTTTAACCTATAGAATTTTAATTTTTAAAATAATTTTGAAATTAATCTAAGACCTAATTCAAATTGGGCATTTTCTATTAGGGGCAACGTTTTTGGCTCACTTCACTTTTCAAGCTAAGCCAGTAGTCAGGAAGGGCATGGTACTTGATTACCAAAATCGAAGCATCGATGCTACTTTTCTAGACATCCTACCTAATTGGTGAGTTTAATAGGTTAGCCCTAACATGACTTATTTAGACCGCTTATATTATATGATTATGATACCATTGTTGGAACTATACCAGTTGCAAGTGGGTGAAATAGGTAGATTTAAAAAAAAATCTATTTCGAATCTACTGGGTCAATGAAGTCTAAATGGATTTTAGGTCCAATCTTATAAAGTTTTAAATAAAATCTTACTTTATTTAACTTTGTTTAAAAAGGTTTTAAATATTTATAGTTAATAAATATATGATGTTTGTATAAAATAGAGTATATCAAATATACTCTTGTGTATAAATGTGTGTAACAGTTACATGTTAAAATTAATTTAGACAAGGAAAACTTTCGTTTCTCTCTTAATTTACACAATTAATTAAGGGAAGATTTTATTTTATTTAGAGAGAGAAACATTTCATCTCTTTGTTTAATTAAATTGATTGAATTTTTAAATGACATTTATGACCAAATTTATATTGGTCATAGATTGTGAGTTTACCCAAATATACTCACAATGTAAAATGTGCAAGTGTAACATGGCAAAAGATTTGCATAGATTATATATATATATATATATGGTGGGATTTGCATCTGTAACTTATAGATTGCCCATTTATATGCGAAACTGTTATCACAAAACAGTTTAAACTACTACAAAACAGGCCATTTGCATCGGTTGTTTACCCCCCTTTTGCATCAGTTCAACAACCGATGCATATGCAACCGATGCAACAGGCTTAACACTTTTGCATCAGTTCTGAAACTGATGCAAAAAGATCCTTTTTGCATCGGTTGTTACTAACAACTGATGCAAAATATCATGGTTGGTTGCTTGAACACAGCCCCATGTTGCATCGGTTGTAATGAAAACCGATGCAACAAAAGAACTTGTTGCATCGGTTGTTTTTGAAAACCGATGCAAACTAATCCCTCTATTGCATCGGTTTTTTATAACAACTGATGCAAACTAATCCCTCAAAAACCATTATTACAGTACTCAAATAGAATATATATATATATACTATTGACAATCTTTATATATATATATATAAAATAAAAAACATACACAAAAAAGAGAACATTGCATTCATCTTCAATTTTGTTACAGATTTTCAATTACATTTCAATTCTTTGGCACTTTCATCACTGTACATTCTCGATTTCTATAAAAAAAAATACACTACACTGTGCACTGTCCTCTCTACCATCAACATTACAACTTACTCAGTCACAGTCCAACCACCTTCTGCTGCCTTCCAACAACCACCTTCACCAGTTGCACACTACTTCAAACAACCTCAAGTCCTGCCACCAACCTGAAGTCTACCCACCAACCTCTAACCATCCTCCATGAAAAGGGTTGCAGGAAGCAAGAAAACTACAGCTATAGGAACCATGTATAGAAGGAGATTCATAGAGTTTAGTTTTTCCCTATAACATACATGAACAAAGGTAAACTGAGTAACATATACTTCTATGAGATTATCCCTATATCATACTTCTATGTTAAATTATCCATAGTTATATTAAGCTAATTGTGTATGAGATTATTGTAAAAAAAATTATGCACTCATGTTTCTAGATTAAGAAAATTTAACAATTTACCTCATGATGATGCCGACTCAGTCTAAGAAACAAACTATAATAGGTTTTTCCGTTTAATAATGGACGATCTTGCTTTTCTTTATACCCTGTACTCTCATGTTCTGCATTGTGCGTTACCTGCACAAAATTTAAAATATTTGATGAAGTGTTTTGATGTAATAAGTCTTTTAGTAACTCAAAGAGTTAACACACTACATACTAAGAACAATCAATAGAATCCTTAAACAGAATTAAAATTAAATCACAGGTGCTATATTAAAATCACATAGTATATAACATTAAAACCAAACCATAGCAAAATTTAGCATAACTGGAAAGTTAGCTAAAGGTGAACAAACCATCGAATTTGTAAACCAATGGTTAGATATCATAGATGAAACTCTTTTCTATTAAAACAGTAGAGAAAGAAACCTTGGTCCAACTTGTATACGTTGAATTATGTTGTATCTCTATGCTTATATAAGTTTAAAACAATGTCAAATATAGAGTTTCAATCCTACAAGGCTCTAAATGTTCACATTTTGTTTTTACATGCATAATAACATAATCAAACATTGAGTATTTTAATGATATTTGCTCAGTATTGGTAAGACAAACTTAGCAATGCTATACTAAACATTATACCAACTTCTAATGTATATACGCATAGCTCTAACTGCAAATCTGCAAGTTATGAAAGATTTTACCATAGGAGACACATTTATTTGTTGATATTATTATGATAAAATACATATAACCAATAACAAAATAAGCAGAGTAAAAAAATTAATTTTCTAATCAACCTTTCTTTACTATATTATTCATTTGCTACAAAAATTTTAGTTTTCAAAGTTGATAAATATGAATTTCTTATGTAAAAATACAAAGTTACTGTTGATTTTTCTTAAATGGGATTTTGATCTGATGTTATCTCGGTCCCTTCCAGAACCAAAACAAAATCACTATACTCTAGCGGTTTAAAAACCCTGTTTGAACTCATATCTCTACATACACATAGAATCTGGTTATGTATTCAAGTACCTAACAGGACCCAGGGTTTAGAGTGCATGACATTAAAATGTAATTGATATTTACCTTGCAAAAGGAAATTTGAACAGTACCCCTACGTCAGAGAGTGAGAATAGTGTGTATTTAGCATTTTCCTCATTCTCCCATGGAATAACAAATATTAAGAGGGAAACTAACGACTTAAATATCTGCTTGCTGAACTTACTTTCCATGTCTTTGCTCTCAGAAATGCTAGCATTGTCTTGTACTTACTATATAATTAACAGCCATATGAACAAACGAAATGCTTGTAAATCTCCAACACGCGCACGAGCAGAGAGGAATTTTTTTTTGAGTTGGGGAAGGAGGGGGTTGGGTGGGGAGCGGTGGTCGGTATCCCCAATCGGCATCTATGATAAATGAAATTAGACCGAAGTTCTGTTGCCATGACCTACTGATCATCAACATCGTTTCTACAGAAAATTATCTGATACTTTTACCACATCAAAACTTAGTTAGCAACATATTATATTCTAAGATTATTTAGTATAATCATTGTCCATAAGAATTAATTATTAGTAGGTAAGAGATATCAAGGAACTTTTCTATATAGATGATATTGGTGACAGGTAGATCAAAGCTGTTAAATATCATCAAATTTCAATCACTACACACACATAAACACATACACACCCCAAAAAATTGGTGGGTGCAAATTGGGGATATAAAAAAGACGGGATGCGGATCCAAAATGGAAAAATTAATGGAAAGGCTTATTAGATAAAACAAAACAAAAAATCTATGGAAACTTCTGGAGTTTCTTTTTGTTATCTTGTAGTTTATCATTATTATTATTTGCATGTAGAAACTGTAAGCAATCAGCTTATTTCATGAAGAAAAACATATATATTGGCCTTCAACACGTTGATAAGAAATAAAAATATCAAACTCTCTTAAACATATGAATATTTTTTAACATGTAGCCACTTACAGATGATAAATAAGAAAGGATCATACCGGGAAAAGACAGCTGTTCTGCTCTTCAGGACAGGCAACAAGTCGGAAGTGCTTGGAATGGCAGAACAATAGCATCTAAAAAGGTTGTGTCTGAACGAGTCATAATGAAGTGGTCTATATATCTTGTATGTTACATGTAAACTCCAAATATCAGTTTGTTGTGGATGAGAAACACAAATTTGAATTCAAATAATTTGAGAGTGATCCAGAACTACGAAAAGGACAACAAGATATAGGTGTTGCAAGAAAACTAGTAACATATAGGAATAGTAGGTACTATAAAAGTTCTAATGTAAGATGAGTACAAAATTCGTGTACCGGTCTCTTTCCGTGATATTAACTACAAACTGTTGAGATGTAAACGGAAGCTCTCTAGCTGTGTAGAGAGATTTCCTACCATCATAGGCAGGATTTAGCATTCCTAGATTTGACTCTTTGTAGAGGTTAACCAACTCTTTAATGATCTTCCGACAACCAGCCCTACTTGTTACATCTGGGCTTATAAAGACCTGCCAAAATTTAAGTAATTACATTAATCAACTAAAAGACTGTTAAATTTACTTTTAACTTAAAAACCATTAGTTTGAAAATGCATTCCGATTTTTTTAGCTCAACTTTTACATCCAAATTGGATAGAAGATTTAACATAATATCCAATATTATATTTAACCCATTCCAAATAACATTTGCAAAAAAGTATGATAACAGGTTAACGTAACCTTGATAAATTTTACTGTAAGAAATTGAGACTTGACAGGGTTAGTAAAATAAAATGAACATCACTCAGAATTGCATATATCAACATAGAGGGCTAGGCCAAAAATTACAAATGAGAGATAATTCATCAGCAATCAATAAATACAACAATTTAGAAATAAAGGCATTCAAGCATCTAGCAGAAAAGCAGCTGGAGTGAAAAAACCCTTATGATCCTTTGAGTCGACACACTCCAATTGTAAAGTATAGAACCAAAATGAACAAATATCAAAAATATATAATCAATCAAAGCAACGTGAGCATCAAAAGAGGTGAAAATAATCAGATTAACAAAAAAAGGAAGAAAAAAAAACAACTAAAAAACCTAGCAAAAGCAACAGCCAATAAAATGCAACCCTGTACAAAAAACATAAAATATACATTATTTATTACCTTAGTGGACTTAACAGCGTTTCTAGACAAGTCCCATACATGAAGCAAGAAATCACCGCTGACATTACTATTGTAGTTTTGCCCCCCTTCGTAAATTATGTATATAAAAATCCTAATCCACATTCTTTACTCCACCTTCCAAAATTCAATTCTCGGAATTAAACTTTCTGTCATAATTTTATTCTAGGTGTGCTTTTTAACAGTAGGCAATACAATGTTAGGTAGTCTAGGGAAACCAACAAAATAGACTAATCCAACTTATGTGCTATTAAATTTACTCACGAACAAATATGTTGTTAAATAGTTATAGGGTCGGAGGACATTTAACCAATTGGAAACATATATGAAGGATGCTATGAACAGTCACAGCGACTGTCCATGTTAATCGCGCTGCTACTGGTCCATGTAATAACATGGATCCCACAAGCATATTAAAAATTGTTACAATGTATTAATTTATAAACTACCTGACCAATCAGCAGGCAAGTATAGGCTTTTGAGCGACTGCTCCTAGCAACGCTCAACATATATTAGCACGCAACAATTAACAGACTTTTACTCTTAAAAACCTAAGAACCTACATGCATCTCAATACAAAATAAACTTCATATTTTAATTCTTACATTTTCCATGAGCACTACTTAGGTGCTGATTTTTTAACAATAGAATCATTAGCTATAAGTAAAATCTGCTGTTATATTTAAAAAAAAAAAGATAACCGTCATTTATACCACCTGCAAACTACTCGATGTCCTATTCACTAGAAAAATGAAAATGCCTTTTATTTCAATAGGAAAATTCTGAAAAGTTGTATTTTACAACCGCAATTTACCAAATGTAATGTGATAAATTGTATTTAAAAACTAGCAACATTCAAACGAAATGGGAATAAATTGACTACAAGCATATAATATGTATTAGACATAATTGAAAAAAACAAAGCATATACTATTATTTGAAAAATAAATGAGCAAAAACATAAATATACAAACAAATGATCATAAAGATAAATATGGATGTACTGCTCTTCAGCACAACAAATTATAAGTTAATCGTTCTAATATGAAGTAAAAAATCATCCAAAAGTAATTTGTCAAAGCTTAGCTTCAACACAATAACAACGCCAAGGTATAAATCTACATCGAAAGTTTTCCAAGCTTAATTTCCAGCTAAAAGTATTAAGTTCTATAATAGGAATAAACTAAAGCAACAGCGATAAGACAAATGTTAAATAAAACAATCTTACATCGTAATGATGCAGATCCCGATCTGCAACTTGAACCAAAAAATGATTTGCTCGAACGACACACCTCGTCCCAGCGGTACCAAATCCAGGTTGATTTGGATGCTTTAGCGCCTTACTTGAAGAAGGCGCAACATATATAATGCATGTAAATGCGATCTTTGTTTCAAACAGAGCTTCATTTTTAGTATAAAACTTGAATCTAGCACTTAATTCTTTCTTGACAAGATTGGTAATATAAGAGTATCTCCAATAGAAGCGCATTTAAGCTTTAAATTCAGCAGGGAAGAAAGCAGACATCTCGAATGGAAGATTTGGTATCCAAATACGAATCCAAAATTAGCATTTCATTCGCAAAATCCAAATCAAAAATTAGCATTTCTTTCGCGAAATCCAAATCGACTAACTTAAACAAGTAATCGGAAGATTTGGTACCTTAATAATGAGAAGGCGTAGAGAAATCCAAATCGCAAAATCAAGGGTGAAATTACGGACGAAATTCAATTTCTAGGTTTTTTTCCTGTTAGGAACATGGAAATTTTTTTGGGGAAAACGCTTGGAAACGAAGTGGAAACTAATGTGTGATTCGAAAATGTTTTGACCCCTAAGTAACTTGACAGTAAAATAGCATCGGCCAAAAAAAATTGATGCAAATAAAGGTAGTTGCACCGGTTGTAAATAAAACTGATGCAACTAACACTATTTGCATCGGTGTATTTTCTTCGGTTGTTGACGATAACCGATGCAAATTGTATTTTTGTACTATCTACTGCTTTCCACATACCAAATGCACCGGTTGTTAAAATGTAACCGATGCAAATACTTCTATTTGCATCGGTTCTGGTAACAACCGATGCAAATGAGGTGAAGCAACATGCGTATTTTGTACTAGTGATATATACATATATCAAAATTAAGTTATGTATTAAATGAAATGAATAATTTAATGTTTGAATTGTTTTGACAAAAGGTCCAAATGATTGGGTAGTGGTGCATTTAAGTGGCATTAAAAGAAATAGTAAAAGGCATTTAAGTGAAAATTAAGGAGAATTAAAGATGGAAATCTTTTAGTCTTCTTTTAATCTTTCTTTAAGTTATTTTCAAAACATTCTAAACTTATATGTATATATATATATATATATATCAAAATTAATTTATATACTAAATGAAATAAACCATTTAAACTATGAACAAATTTGACTAAGTCAATAAAATAAAATAAAAATTACAATCCCAAACATCTCATGTTGCCAGGTAAATAATTTTAAGTTTTAAACTGGAACAATAAAGTAGTAAAAGATATTGAAAATATGGAAAATTATATGTACATATGTATGTATGTATGTGTGTGTATAATTTTATTACATAAAAATAGCATAAACAATGTCACGACTAACTTAAAAGCACAAACCATTTAAAAATTACATTGTGTGTGAAATATAAATATAGGAGTAAAGTTATCAATATTTAATACATATACATATATGTATATATATAATAATTTGGTCATATTTTTAAATGCATTTTGCAACATAGAAAAGATTCAAATATATATATTTATATGTGTAGATTCAAATGGGTATAGTTAACAACATGTGCAATATAAAATTGTTGTAAAATACGAGGGATAATCTATGCAAAAAAGATGTGATGTATAATTAAAATTGAGACTAGGTAATTACCGTAAGAATTAGCCTAAGAAACACGCCTTGAACGAAGATATCTCCTATGATTTCCAAAAGTATTAGCCTAAGACACACGCCTTGAACGAAGATATCTCCTCTGATCTCCAAAATCCACACCCAATCCTTGCAAGTGATGGATGAACGACTTATGTTTCATTGTTTCTTTTTGATGTTTGCATTTGATTTGGAGTTGAAATTTTTTGGAAATCTTTATTTTGTTTTCTTCCATGTAAGGTTAGGAGGAGAGAAGAGAAGGGTGAGTGAGAAAGAATGAATGTCTGTAGGAAATGAATTAGTGGATTTGTTTTAATTGAAAGAATTAAACACTTCCCATTCTCTAATTAAAACTTTCCTTAATCAATTCCCTTAATTATCTCTCTTTCTCCACTTCTTCCTTTTCACATGGTATGGCTGAAATAACATGCCATCAAATGGCATAAAATTTCTATAAATTCCTTCATGCAATTATCTTTCATTTGAACTTGTTTTAAATTACACCAATATCGTATATCGTTGCGCACAAATATAACTTTTATAAACGCATTCAAATAATTACAAATAACTCCCAAACATCAATTAAATTAAATAATAGTTAATATTTCTTAAATATTAGTTAATTTAGTCAATTTACATTATTTTATAAATCAATTAAATCATGTGGTTTTTCGGAGGATTCATCATTACAGGTGTGCGGCTGAAAGGTGTAAATTCAGTCGGCGATTAATATAGTAATTCAAATATTAACGTTCATATGTCACCTTAGCTAGTGGTAGTGTAAAGGCCCGCAAATTCGTACCCCTTTGAGCCGACAATATTCCACCCAATTCAACTCAAAGTGAACGGAAATACGAGTCTTCAGGGTTAAAGAAGAAAGAGGTAAAAGAAGAAGAAAAAAAACAACATCAGAGTCTCAAAATCGCAGCGGAATAAAATACAATATATAATAACATTTTTTAAATAAAAAGAAATCTGTACTATTATATATACATACCATTATCAGAGTACAACAATCATCTATCACTTTGGATAGCTTATTATTTGTCTTTACACAACGGAAATAATAATTCAAGTACGGAGATACGTCTTTGTCATCCAGCTCGTCTCTTGAGCTCCATAGCTTAATATCCTGGATCTGTTCAACTCGGTCTGACTCGAGCATCATAATAAAACAACACCCGAGTCAGTCTGAAAACCAACGTGAGGAAACCACACTCAATTGGATTATTATATTTTCAAAAATCCTTTAAAACAAAGGCATCTCGTAAGACCACGCCACAAATAATCATGTTGGGTTTTTACCTTACGATAAACACAATATTTTTTATCAAATCCGTCTGATATTATAATAGTGTCTATAGAAAGTAAATAGAATCTTGCTAAAATGCTTACATCTCACGTTCTAGCATAGTTGGGCACAATAAAAATCGTACGAGCGCTTATTGGAGATTGGATTCCATACAATGGCAGGGCTACTAGGGTACCGCCAATCACAGTACCTGGCCTAGATCAGAGTACCGAGGACCACTCCCGATCCCCTGCAACACAAGACCGGAGTTACCCCTTACTGGATAGTCCGAATAAGATCACCTCGCGGTTGGAGCTAACAACCGCCACATAGCCGAAATAAAGAGACTCTAGACAAGGATGACCTTACCCTACTTGGGTGCTACCCACTTAGCCTTGCTGCACCTCCCCTGTTTTAACCATTCCCGGTTGATGAGGGTTGAGGTTAAGCGTTACCTTTTTAGCACACATCCACTTAGAATGCTCACCGTCCTCTAATGAAAATGGTCTGATAGGATTCGTCCATACAAGTTGTCGTGGGTCTGGACAAACTGAATCACCATCTTCATCATCTTCACGGTATTCATTCGTAAACGTTCAAACCAGATCGAAGTGGTTTTCGGATAATTAAATCTGATCCCGGTCTCTTCGAAACGATCAGCGCATTGCCAATGTTGATAGTCGGTTATTTAACTATCATATAACATCCACAAGCAACCATCAGGCCTTTAATAATTTCCCAAATTATTTATTTTCAAAATATCTACTCAAGATATTATTTCCATACTTTGAAAATAGTTTTCAAATCCCTTTTATTCCCACGGAACAAATTTCAACCCTTCCAATACTTAGAATATTTTTCCCACTTCATTAGTTACTCAACACTCGGAAAATATTCATTTTATTCCCTATTTCTTTTCTCAAAAATCATTTACAACTTTATTTGTAAATTTTAAAACTCGTTTCACACGAATTCTATAAACCCCAAAATTCCTTAGTCAATTTCTATTAATATTTCCAAAGCCGTTTATGCTTATTTAAAATTCCAGATTCACTTCTTCTTCCCTTATGAACTTTATTCCACCTTTTGAAGTTTGCTTATCTTAAGCTTTAGAAATTTATTTAGATTTCCATAATACCATTATGATATCTTTCCTATAAAATCTAATTCAATTTTAATTAACTTTGCTTCCCATCTCGAGAGGATTCATAATTGAATTTTAAGACATTTAAAATTATATATATGAAATAAGAAAATGGTTTACTTTTAAAAAATATGTATTAAAATAACTAACTTTGGGATATTCTAAATCCAGATAATAGTTTTAAATGTTATATAGTATGGTAATTTAAAATCTCATTTAAAACAATTTTAGTTTACTCAACAAAAGTCTATTTTTAGAAAATCCAATATTTACCAATTCAATTCATAGATTCCTCTTGATTCGTATCACCCCGACCATATCACCATTTCTCACATTCGAAATATATTCCACTATTTCTTTCAAAACAATTTTCCATAACTCTATATAAGTTCACACCATAACTTATATTTCTAACATATCCAACGATATCAATCTATCTCATTTATAAACCCCGTTTATAAATTTATAATCTCCCCTGAGTTTTCCATCTATTTATAAAAATAGATTCTATTTAAAAGTCTGATTTTAATTTCCTTCCTTAATAAATTCCAATTTATTTCAAATATGTTTCCAATTATTGCTCAAGTTCTTTCCTATAATTTTGAAATATCCTTCAAGTTCTTTTATATAATTTATTTTAAAATCTCTACTTAAATCAATTTTATGAATGATTAAGTATAGCCCCCATTAGTTAATATATATTTATCCCACTTAGTTTTCCTTTGGAATAAATCCAATTTAATTATTCCAGGTATTTAAAATGCCCATTTTGATCCCCATGCTATTTTACATTTTATAATTCAATTCACACACAAACCATATTAATTTATCCATCATAACATATATCAATATATATGAACAATAAATATTTTTGAGGAATCCAGTTGGATCCCTCCAACCTGTTTCCCTGCATCCACAGATGTTAGTGAACAAATAAAATACCAATCCCACTTCGAGGAGGATATCGCGGTATATAGGGTCATCCGCTATTATGCGAGGCACATAGGGTCTCATCCGCTATATAGTGCGGGAATATCAATCACTCCAATACTAATATATATACTACTATATATATAACATCCAACGGATAAATTATAAATTTATCAATCAAGTCAAGCATCCAATAATTTAAATTTAAAATTTAAATTTTAATAGGGTAATCCGAATGAGTGAGAAATTCTCACCTTTATTTTGGTTCTGCAATCCACTTCAATCTTAACTTGATTTCAAAATGACTTTAGACCTTGTATAAACATTTATGCGGTTTATTACTATTCGAAATAATCGAACAATCAATTACCATTTAATAAATTTAATTAACTAATGGTTTAACTCTAAACTAATAATTTCCCTTTTTAAAAATCTTTTAGTAACTAAAATAATTAAATAAGTTAATTAATCAGGTTAATCACCCAAATACATTATTTTAAAATAAACTAGTAAATTTAAAATGTATATATGTATATTTATTTTTCCTTTGAAACTACATATATATATACTTATAAATGTAATCTATATAGGTTTAAAATCTAATTTTTATATAAACCGTCGAACATTTTAAAATTCCTATTTTTTTTCTTTGAAATCGTATACAAAATGAATAAACCGTTGCATAAATATCATAAATCAATTTATAATTCAAATTAAATATTTAAAACCATTTAAATATTCCAAATTCAACGTCGAAAAATCCGGTCGTTACATTCCTCCCCCTTAAAAGTATTTCGTCCCCGAAATTGCTAAGGCAAAAAGAACGACCCAAACCCATTAACTTATTAAAACCCATTTAGTGAAAATCTCATATTCACTTTTCTAATCCTTTAGTTCCAACTAAACAATTAGTTTAAATTCCAATTCCAAAATCCTTTATTTCAATTCCAATTTGAAATCAATTCGTCGTTAACAAAAATTTTCTTACTCCCAAAATTTCCGAATTTTTTTGGCAGAGTCTCCCTTGTATGGAGCTTTTGCAATTTGACAAGAGAGATAAATATATATACATCTACCCACACGGTCGGAAAACAAAAATAGACAACAATATTTATATTTTTATTCCTTTTATTGCGTAGGTGTTCCTCTATTTAGCATTTTTAAGCAAGCGGCTTATTTATTTAGCAATTAGCGCGATCAAAAATCCAGCCAAACGGCCTCCAAGTACCTGTACTGTAACAACCCGGGATTTGCATTACCAATTAAAAAAATAAAAGTTAGGATTTTTATTTATTTTAATGAAGCATAAAAGGATTTGGAATAACAAAATTTATTTGAAAAAGGCTATTTTAATTAAATGGGAAATATGAGATTTTAAAATGAGGATAAAATGTTATTTTGGAAAGTTAAATATTTTAAGAGAAGTTTTAAAATGGGTTTGGGTAAGAGAAAAAAAATGAGTTTTATAAACATATATGAACACTTAGACTAATTTTTGGAAAAAAACATGTAAATAACTCTCTTCTTATTGGGTTAACAAACCTAGCCCAATAACCCACCCTAAACCTCCTCTATAAATTATCTTAAACTCTCCTAACCTCAATCATTCATCCCTAATCAAAACCCTAATCATTTCCTAAAGCTTTCATAACAAAAATGGCCTCTATCTTCATCTCCTTCTAGTTTTTGCTTATGCAAGTCATTCTATGCAAAGGTAATGCAAATACCCACCTCAAATCCATTTTTATATCTCTCTAATTTCTGAAATTTAATTGGTAACACATGTTTTATGTGTTTTTTGATCTTATAGCCTCCTAATCATCTTTTGCTAACTTGGGTTGATGCTATAGTAGTCTTTGTTGCTTTTGTGAGAGGTATATAGCTAAAAACCTCTTCTAATATGTGTTTAATCACCTTTTGATTTCAGTAATCATTTAGTAACACATGTTTTATTATGTAACATGTGAATCATAGCTCTTTAATCCTCTTTGCTTTCATTTTGGGTGTGCACACAAGTTGCTTGCTATATTGGTTGAGGTAAAATTGCTAGCTAAATCCTTTTTTACTTGATGCTTCTATAATTTTCGTTTTGGAATTGTAGCTGAAACAAAATCGGGCATAACTTCTTCATTTCTCATCCGTTTTTGGTCATGTTTTTTTGCTGCAAACTAGATTCAATAAGGAACACTTTTTGTTCAGTGAGTTTTCTGTAATTTTGCCATTTAGATGACCTGAAATGCGTTCAAAGACAAAAGACCAATTCTGTCTTTAACAAGTTATCTTGAGTTTCAATCTGATATTGTTTTGCATGTATCTTTTTCGTTTTTGATCTGAATTAGATAATTTTGGATGTTCCGGAAAGCTTAAACCTATGATACAATTTTTGTTCAGTGAGTTTTCTGTAATTTTGCCATTTAGATGACCTGAAATGCGTTCAAAGACAGAAGACCAATTCTGTCTTTAACAAGTTATCTTGAGTTTCAATCTGATATTGTTTTGCATGTATCTCTCTCGTTTTTGATCCGAATTAGATAATTTTGAATGCTCTGGAAATCTTAAAACCTATGCTACAGTTTTTATTCAGTGACTTTTTTGTAATATTTCCATTTAGATGACCTGAAATGCATTCAAAGACAGAAGACCAATTCTGTATTTTACAAGTTATCTTGAGTTTCAATTTGATATTGTTTTGCATGTATCTCTCTCGTTTTTGATCCGAATTAGATAATTTTGGATGTTCCGGAAATATTAAAACCTATGCTACAATTTTTGTTCAGTGAGTTTTTTGTAATTTTGAGTCTAACTAGGTCAAAAATTGATTTTTCCACTATCTTCCTGAGAGCGATACACATATTAGCTCAGTGGATGAAACTGAAACTATTTTGGTCATAACTTTTGAGCCGTTAGTCGGAATTTGACGATTTTGGTCTCGTTGGAAAGATGGAGTTATGAACTCCATATATGGAAAGTTTGGTCATCATCTGAGTTCATTAGACCCTTCGAATTTCCTGTCAGAGTTGAACCCAGATCGCTGTGCAAAACAGTGCATTTCATGTTTCTGTGTCCGACTTTGGAACATCGCTCCGCCTTCGTTTCAAGTCGGAATCGAGTAATTCTTTTTGCGTTATGAAGTAGGAATGTCGGACTACGTTCCTACCAATTTTCTTGCCATTCGGATTCAGTTTGCTGGTCCGAATAATTTTCCGAACTTGGGTTCGCATCAGTTTTGGACTATTTTCCAACACTTAGAATATTTTTAGTGATTTTCTGGTTTTATCGATTTCTTTGAGATTTGTCTCTGGATTTTGTATACGGGCCTTATAAAAAGGTTTTAAAAGGATTTTTCGCTCTGAAATGGCTTTTGAAATTATTATATAATATTATTTTTAATTAGTAAACTATTTACTCCATAATAGGAGAGTTTTCAAAAGCCGTTTTAAAGTGTTCTCAAAATCAATTATAAATCCGTTTCGAACCATTATTTTCTATTATAAAAATCTCACACTCACTTTTTAGCACGTCAAGCGAAGTGGAAAGATGCTTAAACGGTTAGGAAATCTCTGGCCTATGGAACCGTGTGTATTTTCTTTCCGGTTAATCCCCGACCTATTCGATTGATCGTTTTGACATTTGGGTCTAGTTTACCGATGATACGAGGTGGACTTTTTATTGTTTGGAGTGTGAGCTTGCTATTGGTTAGTAAACCGTTTAGTGCGAATGTGGGGTATGAGACTCATTGTTAACACTTTACGGGTTCCTCTCCAAGAAGTTTGTGACACATTAGCCTCTGGGCAGCCAATACTGGACCTCTGGGTCACCACGCCTCTGGGCAACCGTCTATGGACACCTGTTCTATGGAGCAGTTTCTTTTTTCGGCATGTGCCTTTGGGCCTTTATCCTTCTGGGAAGGATCTTGCCGTCTCACGGTTCCGCATCTGTGCGAGTGATCGATCACAACTCTATAGTACTTGGCAATAACGACTCCGGTCGGTGCACGTGCTATACTTGTATTATCTGATGATTTTTATATCCATTCGAGTACCGCCATTCGGTGTTGGTTCTATGGAACCATATGATGTAAGTGCGATTACCTTGTGGATCCACAGTGTCTCTGGACACTGCTTTTCAGTGTTTGATTTCATTGACTTTTCAGTATATCCCCATTGCTCTCTGAAGCATCGATCTTTGCTTGGGCATTGATTACAGACTCTGGTCACTCTTGGGATTATTGCCTATGGGCAACTTTATATAGCTTTGGCTACGCCGATGATATGAGGCAATTTTATTTATTCAACACTTTGGTGCCGATATTCTCTTTGGAGATTTTCACTGTTGATTGATGATTAGGGACCGTCATTATATTCATGTGGTCCAAAATACTCTTCTCTTAGGAAAAGTACTGTTTTATTTATGTACCGCATTATTATATATCTCAGTTATTACTGATTGTTTAGCTAGCCTGACCCGAGTGTTTTCGCTCGGGTCAGACCGAGTTGTTTCAGGTTAGGTCTCTGGACTTAGCTTCTGTGCTTCCGCTTGGACATTATCTGCTATGCTGATAGATAGCGTTTTTATTTGTCCACTATTTCGCTACTCTGTTATTATTCAGACTTTGTTATGTACATATTTTTGACTCACATGTGTGGGCAGTGGCTTTGTATCCACTTATAGTATTTGGATCTGTATTGACGATGTATTGTTCTGGGATTTTATATCTGTTATGTGATTCTGTTCTGTGATGTTTTATCATTTATTACTATGCTTATTCTGATAGGTCTTTATCCATTGTAATTTCGTTATAAATATTTATTGAATATGTCGAATCACTTAAAAAATATATATAGATACCATCTTTTCGACGTATTCAGTAGATAGTTATAGCTTGATTACAAATGGTCACTTCCACTATACTCTATTCTCCGCTTTAATAGACAGTATTACTCCCGTAATACTCTTTGTTACAGTGGGTCTCAGAGTGGGGCGTTACAGCTTGGTATCAGAGCCAAGGATCAGAATTGAGCATAACAAACACAGAACAGACACGTAGTAAAATACGTTATAATACGATCCAAATTGAACATATCCACCTTTAGATAAATAAGTTAGGAATATGTGTAGGAATCTATTATATTCCGTAATATTCCTTAATGAATTATCTATCTTTGAATCGTGCTTAACTAAATCTACCGATAATATGTTCGAGAGTGTCCCAAACCTCTCTATTGCACCTTCTGCAAGAAGGAGGGACACATGATCTCCGCTTGTCCTATTGCTCCAGCTAGTGCCAAGCCTGGCAGGCTTAATGCTGCCAAGGCTCCTACCACTTCTGCTCAGCCTAAAGGTACACATCCTTCCGTTCTTGAAGGCTCTATTTTATTTCATGGTAGATCTTGTAGAGTTCTCTTTGATACGGGTGCCTCTCACTCATTCGTATCAAAGGAACTAGTTGATACTTTATCTTTGGATGTTTCTTGTCTGGTTTCTTCACTAATGATTGTGAATCCCATTGGTGGATCCACGACCCTTAGCTTGCTCTGTGAGGATATAGATATTGATCTTTGTGGCTTTTCTTTCCGTGCAAATCTTCACGTTATGGAGTATTTGGGCTTTGATATGATTCTTGGCATGGATTGGCTCGTTCAGCACGACGCCAAAATCATTTGTTCGGAGCGGATATTATTTCTTCGTCATCCTGACTCGTCCACTCCGTTAGCTATTGCTCTTCATGATGTTGGGATTTCTGATATTACTTTATTTGCTCTTGATTCACGAGATGAGAATGTGGACATATCTCGTATTCCTGTTGTTCGGGATTTCCCCGACGTATTCGAGCCAGTATCAGGCTTGCCGTCAAAGCGGGCCATTGAGTTCCGCATCGATCTCATTCCAGGCTCCCACCTAGTTGGGCGTCCTCCCACGAGGATGTCTATTAAAGAGAATGAGGAACTCAAGAAGTAGTTAGTTGAGCTTTAAGCGAAGCAGTTCATCCGATCCAGTTCTTCGCCATGGGGTGCTGTTGTGGTCTTCGTTAAGAAGGCTGATGGCTCTCTTAGGCTTTGCATTGACTATCGCAAGCTCAATGAGCTGACCATCAGAAATCGCTACCCACTTCCTCGGATAGACGACATGTTTGACCAATTAAGCGGTGCGAAGGTCTTCTCTCAGCTTGACCTTGCCACCGGATTCCATCAGCTACGAGTCGCGGAAGACAGCATTCCTCTTACAGCATTTCACACTCGTTATGGTTCTTTTGAGTGGTTGGTCATGCCGTTCGGCTTGACGAACGCTCCGGCTTTCTTCATCGATCTCATGAATCGAGTATTCCGGGAATACATCGATAGATTCGTTCTGGTTTTCATCGACGATATTCTTATTTATTCTAGATCCGAGGCAGAGCATGCTCATCATCTGCGGATCGTCTTGGATACTCTTCGTCAGCATCAACTTAGGGCCAAGCTCTCCAAGTGCCATTTCTGGGAGAGTAAGGTCAAGTTCTTGGATCATATTGTTTCTTCTGAGGGTATTTCTGTTGATCCTGCCAAGATCGAAGCTATTCAGAATTGGAAGCAGCCTGAAAACGTTTATGATATTCGCAGCTTCCTTGGTTTGGCGGGTTATTACCGTCGATTTATCAAGGATTTCTCTCGTGTTGCACTTCCCCTCATGACTCTGACTCGTAAGGGGGTTCGCTTTATTTGGTCTGATAAGTGTGAAGTTTCTTTCCAGCGATTGAAGGAACTTCTCACTCATGCTCCTATCCTTATGGTTCCTGAGAGTAACCAGGATCTTGTTGTTTACACCGACGCTTGTGGTAGCGGCCTCGGTGCTGTGCTTATGCAGAAGGATCAGGTAGTTGCTTATGCTTCTAGGCAGCTACGTCCGAATGAGGTTCGCTATCCGACTCATGATCTTGAGTTGGCAGCTATCGTCTTTGCTTTGAAGGTGTGGCGTCACTTTCTATTAGGCGAACGCTTCACTCTTTACACCGATCACAAGTCTCTGAAGTATTTATTCAGTCAGAAGGATCTCAATATGAGGCAACAGCGATGGCTTGAGTTCCTCGCCTCATATGACTTAGACATTCAGTATACCCCTGGCAAGGGTAATCGTGTGGCTGATGCACTCAGTCGCAAACACTAGGCAGTAGTTTCTATGATGATAGCCGAGTGGGATATTCTTAAGACTCTTTCTATGTGTGATATTCAAAATCGAGCTCCGTCTTCTGATCCTCAGATCTTGCTATTCAGCTTGGAAGCTCGACCTATTCTATTGGATCGCATTGCCCATGCTCAGCGGCAGGATCCAGACTTGTTGCGATATATTCATCTCCTTGAGTTGGGATCCAGTGATGAGACATTGTTGGATTATTCTATTGATTCTCATCGGTGTCTTCGCAGGAAGAACCGTTGGTACCATCTGATTTATCATTTAGGCATGACATTCTGGACGAGTGTCATCGCACTAAGTACACCATCCATCCCGGGTCGAGTAAGATGTATGCCGACATGTGTCGCCTATTTTATTGGGAGGGCATGAAGAGTGATGTTGCAAGTTATGTAAGCCGTTGCATGACTTGTCAATAGATCAAAGTTGAGCATCAGCGTCCATCTGGTCTTCTTCAGCCGCTAGAGATTCCATTATGGAAATGGGATCAGATATCCATGGATTTTATTGACGGTCTGCCTCGATCGAGGTCAGGCCATACTTCTATTTGGGTCATAGTCGATCGCTTGACCAAATCAGCACATTTCATTCCTATTAAGTCCACTCGGACTCTTCCTCAGCTTGCCAAGCTATATGTGAAGGAAGTCGTTCGACTTCATGGCATTCCTAGCTCTATCGTTTGTGATCGAGACACTATCTTTACTAGTCACTTCTGGAAGTGCCTACAGTCAGCTTTGGGCTCAAAGCTGAATCTCTCGACTGCTTATCATCCACAGACTGACGGTCAGACGGAGAGGGTGAATCATGTTTTAGAGGATCTTTTGCGCTGTTGTATTCTGGATTTCGGAGGTAGTTGGGAGGATCACTTACCGCTTGTAGAGTTCTCCTACAACAACAGCTTTCAGTCTAGCATTGGCATGGCTCCTTTCGAGGCTCTTTACGGAAGGCCATGTCATTCTCCTGGGTGTTGGTTAGAATCTGGCGAGAAGCTCCTTCTTGGCCCAGATTCAGTTCGGGAATCTTCTGAGAAAATTATTCTTATTCGTCAGAGAATGAAAGAGGCACAGAACCGTCAGAAATCCTACGCGGACAACCGTAGGAAGCCTCTTGAGTTCTCCATTGGTGATCATGTCTTTATTCGGATATCTCCTATGAAAGGGGTTGTGCGTTTCAGCTCTACAGGGAAGTTGGCTCCTCGCTATGTTGGACCATTTCCTATTACGGAACACATTGGCCCCGTGGCTTATCGAGTGGCTCTACCTGCTCACTTCTCTGGAATACACGACGTGTTCCATGTTTCCCAGCTTCGCATGTGTGTCCGCGATCCTGATTTTATCATTGAGCCGCATGCTGTGCCTGATTTAGAGATCTTACCTGATTTATCTTTGGAGCAGCAACCTCTTCGTGTGCTTGATTCGGAGGTTAGGCGCCTTCGCAACAAAGAGGTCCCACTCGTGAAGATTCAATGGTCACCGAATCCTAAGGACTGCACTTGGGAGACCAGAGAATCTATCGAACGCTCTTATCCTGGCTTTCTCCCATCTTCTTCTGCGGGTGAGAATTCTCTATTTTATCTCTATCACTTCTTTTGTGGATTTGACGTTATAGACGACATCTATCTTCAGGAATTGCGGGGACGCAATTTTCTTAAGGGGGGAGTCTGTAACAACTCGGGATTTGCATTACCAATTAATAAATAAAAGTTAGGATTTTTATTTATTTTAATGAAGCATAAAAGGATTTGGAATAACAAAATTTATTTGAAAAAGGCTATTTTAATTAAATGGGAAATATGGGATTTTAAAATGAGGATAAAATGTTATTTTGAAAAGTTAAATATTTTAAGAGAAGTTTTAAAACGGGTTTGGGTAAGAGAAAAAAAAAAGAGTTTTATAAACATATATGAACACTTAGACTAATTTTTGGAAAAAAAACATGTAAATAACTCTCTTCTTATTGGGTTACTAAACCTAGCCCAATAACCCACCCTAAACCTCCTCTATAAATTATCTCAAACTCTCCTAACCTCATTCATTCATCCCTAATCAAAACCCTAATCATTTCCTAAAGCTTTCATAACAAAAATGGACTCTATCTTCATCTTCTTCTAGTTTTTGCTTATGCAAGTCATTCTACGCAAAGGTAATGCAAATACCCACCTCAAATCCATTTTTATATCTCTCTAATTTCTAAAATTTAATTGGTAACACATGTTTTATGTGTTTTTTGATCTTATAGCCTCCTAATCATCTTTTGCTAACTTGGGTTGATGCTATAGTAGTCTTTGTTGCTTTTGTGAGAGGTATATTGCTAAAAACCTCTTCTAATATGTGTTTAATCACCTTTTGATTTCAGTAATCATTTAGTAACACATGTTTTATTATGTAACATGTGAATCATAGCTCTTTGATCCTCTTTGCTTTCATTTTGGGTGTGCACACAAGTTGCTTGCTATATTAGTTGAGGTAAAATTGCTAGCTAAATCCTTTTTTACTTGATGCTTCCATAATTTTCGTTTTGGAATTGTAACTGAAACAAAATCGGGCATAACTTCTTCATTTCTCATCCGCTTTGGTCAGGTTTTTTTTGCTGCAAAGTAGATTCAATAAGGAACACTTTTTGCTTAGTGAGTTTTATGTAATATTGCCATTTAGATGACCTGAAATGCGTTCAAAGATAGAAGACCAATTCTGTCTTTAACAAGTTATCTTGAGTTTCAATCTAATATTGTTTTGCATTTATCATTCTCGTTTTTGATCTGAATTAGATAATTTTGGATGTTCCGGAAATCTTAAAACCTATGCTACAATTTTTGTTCAGTGAGTTTTCTGTAATTTTGCCATTTAGATGACCTGAAATGCGTTCAAATACAGAAGACCAATTCTGTCTTTAACAAGTTATCTTGAGTTTCAATCTGATATTGTTTTGCATGTATCTCTCGTTTTTGATCCGAATTAGATAATTTTGAATGTTCCGGAAAGCTTAAAACCTATGCTACAATTTTGGTTCAGTAAGTTTTCTGTAATTTTGCCATTTAGATGACCTGAAATGCATTCAAAGACATAAGACCAATTCTGTCTTTAACAAGTTATCTTGAGTTTCAATCTGATATTGTTTTGCATGTATCTCTCTGGTTTTTCATCTGAATTAGATAATTTTGGATGTTCCGGAAATCTTAAAACCTATGCTACAATTTTTGTTCATTGAGTTTTCTGTAATTTTGGGTCTAACTAGGTCAAAAATTGATTTTTCTACTATCTTCCCGAGAGCGATACACATATTAGCTCAGTGGATGAAACTGAAACTATTTTGGTCATAACTTTTGAGCCGCTAGTCGGAATTTGACGATTTTGGCTCGTTGGAAAGCTGAAGTTATGAACTCCATATCTGGAAAGTTTGGTCATCATCTGAGTTCATTAGACCCTTCGAATTTCCTGTCAGAGTTGAACCCAGATCGCTGTGCAAAACAGTGCATTTCATGTTTCTGTGTCCGACTTTGGAACGTCGCTACGCCTTCGTTTCAAGTCGGAATCGAGTAATTCTTTTTGCTTTATGAAGTAGGAATGTCGGAATACTTTCCTACCAATTTTCATGCCATTCGGATTCAGTCTGCTGGTCCGAATAATTTTCCGAACTTGGGTTCGCGTCAGTTTTGGACTATTTTCCAACACTTAGAATATTTTCAGTGATTTTCTGGTTTTATCGATTTCTTTGAGATTTGTCTCTGGATTTTATACACGGGCCTTATAAAAAGGTTTTAAAAGGATTTTTCGCTCCGAAATGGCTTTCGAAATTATTATATAATATTATTTTTAATTAGTAAACTATTTACTCCATAATAGGAGAGTTTTCAAAAGCCGTTTTAAAGTGTTCTCAAAATCAATTATAAATCCGTTTCGAACCATTATTTTCTATAATAAAAATCTCGCACTCACTTTTTAGCACGTCGAGCGAAGTGGAAAGGTGCTTAAACGGTTAGGAAATATCCGGCCTATGGAACCGTGTGTATTTTCTTTTCGGTTAATCCTTGACCTATTCGATTGATCGTTTTGACCTTTGGGTCTAGTTTACCGATGATACGAGGTGGACTTTTTATTGTTTGGAGTGTGAGCTTGCTATTGGTTAGTAAACCGTTTAGTGCGAACATGGGGTATGAGACTCATTGTTAACACTTTACGGGTTCCTCTCCAAGAAGTTTGTGACACATTAGCCTCTGGGCAGCCAGTACTGGACCTCTGGGTCACCACGCCTCTGGGCAACCGTCTCTGGACACCTGTTCTATGGAGCAGTTTCTTTTTTCGGCATGTGCCTCTGGGCCTTTATCCTTCTGGGAAGGATCTTGCCGTCTCACGCGTTCCGCATCTGTGCGAGTGATCGATCACAACTCTACAGTACTTGGCAATAACGACTCCGGTCAGTGCACGTGCTATACTTGTATTATCTGATGATTTTTATATCCATTCGAGTATCGCCATTCGGTGTTGGTTCTATGGAACCATACGATGTAAGTGCGATTACCTTGTGGATCCACAGTGTCTCTGGACACTGCTTTTCAGTGTTTGATTTCATTGACTTTTCAGTATATCCCCATTGCTCTCTGGAGCATCGATCTTTGCTTGGGCATTGATTACAGACTCTGGTCACTCTTGGGATTATTGCCTATGGGCAACTTTATATAGCTTTGGCTACGCCGATGATATGAGGCGATTTTATTTATTCAACACTTTGGTGTTGATATTCTCTTTGGAGATTTTCACTGTTGATTGATGATTAGGGACCGTCATTATATTCATGTGGTCCAAAATACTCTTCTCTTAGGAAAAGTACTGTTTTATTTATGTACCGCATTATTATATATCTCAGTTATTACTGATTGTTTAGCTAGCCTGACCCGAGTGTTTTCGCTCGGGTCAGACCGAGTTGTTTCAGGTTAGGTCTTTGGACTTAGCTTCTGTGCTTCCGCTTGGACATTATCTGCTATGCTGATAGATAGCGTTTTTATTTGTCCACTATTCCGCTACTCTGTTATTATTCAGACTTTGTTATGTACATATTTTTGACTCACATGTGTGGGCAGTGGCTTTGTACCCACTTATAGTATTTGGATCTGTATTGACGATGTATTGTTCTGGGATTTTATATCTGTTATGTGATTCTGTTCTGTGATGTTTTATCATTTATTGCTATGCTTGTTCTGATAGGTCTTTAGCCATTGTAATTTCGTTATAATTATTTATTGAATATGTCAAACCACTTAAAAAATATATATAGATACCATCCTTTCGACGTATTCAGTAGATAGTTATAGCTTGATTACAAATGGTCGCTTCCACTATACTCTATTCTCCGCTTTAACAGACAGTATTACTCCCGTAATACTCTTTGTTACAGTGGGTCTCAGAGTGGGGCGTTACATGTACTTACTCAATTTAAACATTTGGTACCAAATTAAGTAACTTAATAACATCTTACTTATTTGCAATAGCTAAACACATGGATTTTTATAAGCAATGCAGATTAAACTATATTTATAAGCAACCCATATGACTTCTACACTTATTCAATTGTTTCAATCAACCCATATACTATTTTCATTCAATTTAAATGGTTTACAACTCAATTGTTTTCATTCAATTCATTTTTAAACCAAACAAACTCATATTCATTTCAATTGATTCCAAAATCAACTTTATTTGATTTTATCAATTCATAGAATTTTATTTAATTTCGTTTACGTCAATCGACAACTTTTTCTATGCAAATTCGACAATATTCACTTAACATAATATCCATTTTAGTTTATAACTACTTCAAATTACTTCCAACTCATTTTATATTAAATTCCATTCCATTTCAATTTTAACTTATTCGCAACCAATATAATTTCATTCTATTCTAATTTTATTCACAATCCTTTCATCGCATTTTATTTCATATCTAAATAGGTTTCATTCAAAACCATTTTATTAAACACGAAAACATTCCATATGTTAAATAACCATTCTGCAAATAATTTAAGCCAAGCTTCTTTTAATATTAACTTAATTTATTTATTTTCTTCAAATTATTTCACTCCATAACTTAAGTTTATTTTTATTATAACCAACTTCCAATTTAAATCCTTGATTCGATTTTTATTTACCAAATCACACCCATTTTACTAATTTATTCAATTAGTCTATTCACTTATTCCACTACACAATTTTAACTGTGACGCCCCACCTCTATGCTCATAATAACAAAGAGTATTAAAAGAAATACTATCTATTATTACGAAGAATAAGGCTAGATAGGAGCGGCCATCCGTAGTTGGCCTTACACTAATATTGGTTACCTCGATAGGAGTGGTATATACTTTTCATTTTTTTTCATCTTATTTATTTACTCCCATCGACATACCCAATAACCAGTATAAAATAAACTACGATGGTTCATAATAGTTTAGGACATTAGATATAATAATAACTTAGATAATATAAATGCGGAACACAGACAAAACAAAAGTCTCATATATATATATATATAACCGATGTCAGTTACAATATAGTTGACACAATACATATGATACAACTACAACTGTCGACTCTGGAAGTTATATATACAAGTACATTATCAACTAATATACATGAATACATATCATCCTATAAAATGACTCGACTTCTACAAAACGACGAAAACAACTTCAGAAGATATAAAAAGACTTCATAGCCCAGCAGCAACTCAAAGTAGGAAATCTACAACCTGAAATAACTCGGGTCTGACCCGAGTATTACATTCAAAAGAAAATAATACACGGGTCAGTCTAATTCAAACTCAGTTATTAATGCACAGAAGCAATAATAATTAAATAATGAATAGATGACATTCACAATAATTCACGTCTATCCAACCCTTTAAAAAGAAATCGGATAACGGTGAATATAACACGTAATAGTGTTAAACAACAAGTCAACAGAGTTAAATCATCAACCAAGATAAGTGAAAAGAATATCAACGAAGTTAATTTATAAAACATCAGAATTGCCTAAACGGTAATTAACACAAAATCTAATTATTAAAATAAATAACTAGAAACTCATAATCTAATTATCAAAAAGATAATTAGATATCAACAAAATCCTCAAATTGAACCAAATTAGAATACGATTCAAAATAGTGAATTGGCAACACGAAACAATTCTAACAATTAAAATCATCAATTATAACATCAAATCTGATTTGGCTGCAGTACACGCTCGCGTGTACTGCCTCGTCAAAGTCAGATGTACGCATGAATATACGTAAAATAAAGCTCCAAGTGAAACACAGTAAAACCCATATGCTAAACAAGTTTAAAACAATGGGACAACAAGGATATGAATATAGCAGTATCACTGCAACCAGAAAAATGGTAACTGGTGACAAGTGATGTATACTTAATTGTAACAAGGCTTCACATACATGACAACCAGAATACATGAAACTGCAGCATGTATGCTCAAAGAAAATCCTAACCAAGTTAAAAAACAACTTAGTGCAGCACCAATAGTCATATACAAGTTATAAACGTAAAATAGACTACAAACAATACAAGAACACATATATGACTTGAATAAACAACTTCATTACCCATAGTGTCAATGCATACTATAGGTTTGGGTAACATGAATGTTCGATCACACCTGTATAAACTTAACATGCAAGGATATAAAACTAAACAATGTACTCAGTGGCCAAAACATATACCCAGACTTCGATGCATTTACATGTAGGCAGTGCCAAAGTTAGGTAATGGTGAAGTCAAAGCCCAAAGTGAACAAGGCAGGCGCAAAAAAATGAACACAGTGTAGTACTACCCAATGCAACAACATGAATGGTCACAGGCATGACCACACAAACATATATGCGGTTGTGAATAATGCAAGCTAATGTCATGAACATGGAGGCAACAGTAACAACTATATGGAACTGGAGATTGCAAACTTAAATAGAAAATGCACGTGAACATGATGGCAGCAGTTCAAGGCAACAATAACACTACAAGAGGCACAAGTATGCAAGTGGATTAAATGTGAACCAAACAGCGCACTAGTAAGGTTAACAAAACTCAGCATGTACACAAGACAAGGCATGTACATTGTGACGACCGCCCATAACCCCTGCACTGAACCTAGAGAAAGTGCGCTGTAAAGTGTGCCAGGCAGCCATGGATGATTGTCAGGGTAAATTAAAACAACAGAATCTATCGTATTACTCACAGCGCATGGACAAAATACAATAGAACATATACATAGTGAAGCTTCACAGAATAGAATCTCATCAATAAAACTTCATAATAGTTGAATACAAACATCTGAATAGTCAATAAATCAAGCCTCACTACATAACACTCAGAGAATATACAAACAGCGGAACATCCAGTACATATAGTAAGAAGATAATATGCAACCCTCCAGCTCGTCTTCGATATCAACACCGTGGAAAAGCAAGAACAGCATCTGTCACCTGCTACCTAGTCTGCCCGTCCCAAAATGGACGAACATCCCAAGGCAATAAGAGTTAAAAACATAAAGCCTTGAGTCAGACAACAGTCTTAGTGAGCAGTAAATTAACTAACAACATACCAAAAGAGCATAAAGGAAAAGGAATAGGAATACAACCCTCCCACTCCACCTCTTTCTACAGTGATAGCCCCCAGACACACACTAAATAGAAGCAAAAATAGCAAAGCACACAATTTAAGGTAAAACAATTATCACTCGAGTCAAGGGCGATGTTTTCCAAGTACAAACCCCCAAGGCCTAAACCAAGATCAGATAAGCACCCAGAAAATACCGCTCTTGAGACCGAATGACGATACAACCAAACATCCATGACTCTGGCTATCACTGTTATCATTGCCTTGATATCATCGTTAATTGAATGACCGGCACATTCTTTCAGCCGTCCGTCAAGGGCTAATGGAAACCCCGGTTCTAGACATAACTCTGCACGTCATCGTGACCCGTGCCTAGGATTATCGAATCTGCCCAGAGTACTTGACTATCAATCATTAGCCTTCAGGGACTATCGAATCTGCCCAACGTACTCTTGCTTTAAGCATGCTAGAACCTTCAACAACGATGAGATCTCAGCCTTCTAGTCATCCTCCTCGACGACTATTTTCATACTAGCTCAAGCGCCTCTCGAGCCAACCATTATCCTCAACTCGAACCACATCACCGAGTTGTCAACATGCTTGGAATGATCCACTCTGGATTAGACCAAGACTATCTCATATCATGCCTCGCTTCATCACATCCTCGCAAAGCTTCATCTCAACATCATCATCATCAAATCTATGCATAAGAGCTTCATCATCCGCTACATATGCCACGAGCAGCTTCTCCAATTCAAGAGCCTTTCCCTTAGCTTTGAATCATCTTCGGTCTAAATCAAATCATCAATCATCTAATTCATAGCAATCAATCAAGTCAAACATTAATCCAAGTAACCAAGCATTCAAATATGGTCTAAATAGACATTTATAACAATAATGGCAATTTCGTAATTAAAGAGTCGAAAGTCTAACAAGCATGAAAACATGAGCAATGTCTCTATAATCTTGATGAATGAACTTGCATAGGTTAACATGTAGTAAGATGGATGTCAAATCATCATGAGCAATGGATCTATATGGATCTACACATATGATTAGGAAAATGCATGGAAATCTCTACTTTAACACCAAATCAAGCCAACAATCCGATATACTCCTTTGGATCCGTGTGAGAGATAATCACCACTCACCAAATCACATAAACACCTTAAAAGAAACCCACTTCAGATCTGGACAGCGAAGGATCCAACTTGATCTATCACCAATCCGCTTCAAACGATGAAATCTCACTTCAATGGATGTAGACCTTCAATCTAAGCTCTTGAATCTTCAATTTGATCTTCAACTTGGATGGATGGAATCACTAGATTAGAGTGGAGAAAAGAAGTGAAGAAGTGTAGAAGTCGAGCTCTCAAAATGGCAGCACTTCGTCGCTTCAAAATCCGGATCCCAAAAATGAAGAAAAACCCTCCTATTTATAGGCTGATTTCCCCTTAGGTCGCTCGGAGTTAGGTCGTCCACGACTTAGCAGAACCTCACGACCTAAAACCCACGACCTAACAACCCTACGACTTACGACCTAGCGCAAGCGCGCGACCTAACGACCTAACACAAAAGCGCATCCATACGCGACCTACTAGACCCACCTGTCTATGACTTACGACTTAGCAGCTTAACTCCTAAGTCGCTCGCGACTTAACAACTCCTAGGTCGCTCGCGACCTAACACTCAGCCAAAACCCAGCGACCTAACGCAGACACACTTCCTCGCGACCTAACAACTCAACAGAGTTACGACCTACGACTTAACTGAGACGCGACCTAACTAACTTATCCAGGATACGACCTAACTCCTTAAGTCGTCTAACTCTTAGGTCGCTAACTCGCTAACCCTCTTAGGTCGCTAACATCCTATAGGTCGCTCCAAACTAACACACGACCTACACCACTATACGACCTAACTGCTAGGTCGTTAACTCTCTTAGGTCGCTGTCTTTCCTATAGGTCGCTTCAATACTTAGGTCGTTCACTCGACCTAACCTACCCCACGACCTAAGCTTATCACACGGCCTATCTCCTATACGACCTATCCCAAACTCCTTAGGTCGTCTAAACTCCTAAGTCGTTTACCCCATAAGTCGTCCACTCCTTAAGTCGCTCAATTCCTAAGACTACCAACTCCCCTTAGGTCGTCAACCCTGTTAAGTCGCTAACCCTTAGGTCGTCCACTACCTTAGGTCGCTCCAACACCCTACGACCTAAGCCACCACACGACTCATCTCCAGTCGACCTAAGCCACACACGACTTAACTTCCAAACGACTTAAGCTCTAGATGACTCATCAACAATGCGACCAAATGATAATTGTTTTTCGATGTTTCGATCTGTAAAAATACGGGTCGTTACATTCTCTCCCCCTTAGGAATTTCGCCCTCGAAATTCCAAACAAACAAGAGCAAACAAAGACCATTCTGCATGCCTACCATCCATAGCAATCAACAAAACATGCATCCAATTCTAGCTTAGCATGCAGAATTCTAAAACTTAGAACAAGTTACAATGTCGTTAGATGACACAACACCTTAGGGCCATACCTTGAAGAGTTCGGGATGAGCTGCTTTCATCCTCTCTTCCACCTCCCATGTACAGTCGTTATCATCATCACTCCATTGTATCTTGAGCAACTTAACTACCTTCCTCCTAAGCTGTTTCGTGTCGGTTTCAACAACACGAAGCGGCTTACGAGGTCTCTTATCGACTGGATCAACTTCAAAATCTTCACAGCTATCAGCAGAAACTACTGTATTCGAGTCGTTCACATACTTCCGTAGATAGGATACATGAAAAACATTGTGCACACTCGACATCTTCTCTGGTAATTCCAATCTATAGGCGAGCTTTCCAATTCGCTCGATGATCGGGAATGGTCCAACAAATCTCGGAGTCAATTTTCCTTTCTTCCCGAATCGAATAACATTCTTCAATGGAGAAACCTTCACAAAAACCATATCGCCTACGTCGAATTCCAAATCCTTACGACGCTTATCTGCATAACTCTTCTGTCGGTCTTGTGCTGCCTTCATTCATTGCCGAATGATCTCTATGCAATCCGAAGTCTGTCGAATCATCTCTGGCCCAAGCATCAGCTTTTCTCCGGTCTCTAACCAACATGTCGGAGAGTTACACGGTCTTCCATACAATGCCTCATACGGTGCCATACCAATGCTTGACTGGTAACTGTTGTTATATGAAAATTCCACCAAATGAAGGTGATCTTCCCATGATCCACCGAAATCCAAAACACAAGCCCTGAGGAGATCTTCCAAAACTCGGTTGACTCTCTCGGTCTGACTATCTGTTTGAGGGTGATAAGCTGTACTCAAACACAACTTGGTTCCCAAAACTTCCTGGAAGCTCTTCCAAAATCCACTAGTGAACAATGGGTCTCGATCACTCACTATACTCTTCGGAATACCATGGAATCGAACTATCCACTTAACATATAACTCGGCCAACTTTGATGCAGTCCTAGTCGATCGAACAGGAATGAATCTTGCACTCTTAGTCAAACGATCTACAATGACCCAAATCCCTTCATTCCCCGTTCTTGTTCTAGGTAACCCATCAATAAAATCCATCGATACTTGCTCCCACTTCCATGTAGGAACTTCTAGTGGCTGAAGCAATCCACTTGGCTTCTTCTGTTCGGCTTTTACCAACTGGCAGTTCATACATTTGGAAATAAAATTTCCAACATCCTTCTTTATACCTTCCCAGTAGTAGGTTCTCTTCATATCCCGATACATCTTATTTCCACCTGGATGAATTGTCAACTTCGAGTGATGACTTTCCCTTAGAACTTCATTCCTCAATTCATCGATATCGGGAACAACTAGTCGTCCTTGCTTCCGAAGCCAACCCTCTTGATCGACCTCGAATCCTTTATCCTTTTCTGGATCCAATCCAGATTCCAAATCACGGATAATCTTGACAAGCTTATCGTCTCGCTTTTGGCTCTCGCCAATCCTTTCCACAAGAGTCGGTCTTATCGATAAGTTTGCCAACATCTCAGGTTCCAATCCACATCTAGGCCTGAAGTCGAATCCAGCTAAATACTCGAGACTCTTCCATTCTGAAAACATGGCTCCCAATCCTGCATGTCTTCGACTTAACGCATCTGCCACTGCGTTACCTTTTCCCGGAGTATAAGCTATACCAAAATCATATGATGCCAAAAACTCTAGCCAACGTTGCTGCCGAAGATTCAAATCCTTTTGGGAGAAAAGATACTTCAACGACTTATGATCTGTAAACAACTCGAATCGAACTCCCAATAGATAATGTCTCCACATCTTCAGAGCAAAGACAATCGCCGCTAACTCCAAATCATGAGTCGGATAATTCCTTTCATGCGGCTTCAGTTGTCGACTTGCATACACAACAACCTTATCCCTCTGCATCAGCACTGCTCCAAGTCCAGTACCACATGCGTCGGTGTAAACCACCATCTCATCATTCCCACTTGGAATAGTCAGAACAGGAGCACTTGTCAATCTCTCTTTCAGGATTCTGAAAGCTTGCTCACACTTATCATCCCATCTGAACACTTGGTTCTTCTTCGTCAATCCTGTTAACGGTGCAGCTATCTTGGAGAAGTCTTTGATAAACCGTCGATAATATCCCGCTAATCTAAGAAAACTTCTCACATCAGATGCATTCTTAGGTCTAACCCAATCCTGGATTGCTGCCACCTTAGCGGGATCAATCGCTATTCCATTTCCAGAGATAACATGGCCTAAGAACCTCACTTCACTCTTCCAGAAGTGACACTTCGAAAACTTAGCCTTCAGCTGATGTTTTCGTAAGATTTCCAAAACAATACGCAAGTGCGTCTTGTGCTCTTCTTCAGTTCTGGAATAAATAAGAATATCATCCACGAACACAAGCACGAACTTGTTCAACTGATCTCTGAACACTCTATTCATAAGATCCACAAAATATGCTGGCGCATTTGTCAATCCAAACAGCATTACCAGCCACTCAAAGAAACCAGATGGTGTCCTAAAAGCAGTTTTCGGCACACTATCCTTAGCCACTCTCAACTGGTGAAATCCCGTTGCCAAATCCATCTGAGAAAACACCTTCGCTTCGTGAAGCTAATCAAACAAGTCATCTATTCTCGGCAACGGATACTTGTTCTTCTTAGTCACTTTATTCAGCTCACGATAATCCACACACAACCTCAACGATCCATCCGCTTTGGTTGCAAACACAACTGGTGCACCCCATTCGGACACACTACGCCGAATGAATCCTTTCTGCAAAAGATCATCAACCTGCACCCTCAACTCCTGCTGTTCCCTAGGCGCCATCCGCCTAAGAGGTATCATAACAGGTCTGGCTCCTTCAACTAGATCTATACGAAACTCGATCTCTCTATGCGACGGTAACCCTTTGACCTCGTCAAAGACATCCTCAAATCCATTAGCGATTGCCACAGACGACAGTCCATCCCGTGGAACAACCAGCGAATACATGAAGCTCATGAAGACGCCTTCTTCATGCTTACATCGTATCAAAATCTTTCGCCCCTCCACATTCTCGACTGTCACCTCCAACCTCTCACAATCAACCTTTGCTTCATACTTCCTAAGCCAGTCCATACCCAAAATAATTCCGAACCCCGCAAAGTTCAGAACAAAGCAATCACAAACAAAAGAGCAATCATGACTCGATACAATCAGACCACGGCATAACATACACAAACAAGACGAATCCCCAACTGGATTAGTCACAACCAATGACCTATCAACAATATCCGGTTCTAAACCCAACCGGCCTACAAGTTCGCTACAAACAAACGAATGCGACGCCCCAGTATCAAACAGAACTCTAACTGGAACACCACATAGGAAAAGAGTACCTTGAGCCACCACACTCTTTCCTTTCTCTTCAGCGGTAGGAGCTTTCGAAGATGATGGAACAACCCCCAAAGCATAAGCTTGCACAATCTGCTTGTCCTTCCGTGGTTCTGGACAATTCTTCCTGATATGCCCCGGCTTGTCACAGTTGTGACACTTCATCGGTATCTTCTGATTCTTACAATCTCTGGAGAAATGGCCCTTCTGCTAGCAATTATAGCAGGTCACTTCGCTCTTCGGCTTCTTCTGGCCATCCCTACCCTTTTGCTGCTGCTGCTTCCTCTTCTTGTTTCCACCCTGCTGGGGTTTAGACTCTTCCCTGGTCACAACAACAACAGATCCTTCCTTAGGAAACAGATTCTCGTGCCTGAGAGCCTTCTCCACAAGTTTCTCAAATGGATCGTCCAAATGATCCACCAACTGCCTCCCAAGATAACTGTCCAAGCCTGTCACAAACTTCTCGTTCTTCTGATACAAAGATTCAATATACGACCGGGCATACTTGGACAAAGCTTTAAACTCAGAAACATACTCAAGAACTGGTCTTCCTCCTTGCTTGAGCTCCACAAACTTCTTGAACAGAATAGACTTCTGAGCTGTAGAAATGAACTTGGCTTCAAATCTGGCTTGGAATTGCTCCCAAGTGATCTCTTCCTCCGGAGTATCAATAGTGATAGAGTTCCACCAATCAGAAGCTCTTCCTTGAAGCTGCCTCGATGCTAACTTCCTCTTAGTTGCATCCTCAATTCCCAAGTCACCAAAGATCCTTCTACAAGCATCTATCCATCTCTGGACCTCAATGGTTGATTCTGTTCCCAAGAAAACCTTTCCTCCAAGAGCAGTATAGTCCTTACACAGCTTAGCAAAATCCACCGGTTTTGGAGTTTGAACTTGAACTCCAACATCTACTGCTGCCCCCGGAACTGGTATCCTTCTCATGATCGAAGTCATCATAGCTTCGAACATAGCTGCATAATCAGTAGTCCCCTCAGCAGCACGGCCTTCCCTAGAAGCTGGTCTCCCTCTTCGACTCATTCTCAATATCTATAAAAAGGAATGATTAGCACACCTAGAGAAACAACTACATAAAGGACTCAAACTCTACTATGCTACTATATTATATATAGTAATCATCCATCAAAATACAATTACGTCTCTCATACGTAGTTACGTCAACGAGCGTTGGGTAAAATCAATTAACCAAAGCTCTGATACCAAATGTGACGACCGCCCATAACCCCTGCACTGAACCTAGAGAAAGTGCACTGTAAAGTGTGCCAGGCAGCCATGGACGATTGTCAGGGTAAATTAAAACAACAGAATCTATCGTATTACTCACAGCGCATGGACAAAATACAATAGAACATATACATAGTGAAGCTTCACAGAATAGAATCTCATCAATAAAACTTCATAATAGTTGAATACAAACATCTGAATAGTCAATACATCAAGCCTCACTACATAACACTCAGAGAATATACAAACAACGGAACATCCAGTAAATATAGTAAGAAGATAATATGCAACCCTCCAGCTCATCTTCGATATCAACACCGTGGAAAAGCAAGAACAGCACCTGTCACCTGCTACCTAGTCTGCCCGTCCCAAAATGGACGAACAACCTAAGGCAATAAGAGTTAAAAACATAAAGCCTTGAGTCAGACAACAGTCTTAGTGAGCAGTATATTAACTAACAACATACCAAAAGAGCATAAAGGAAAAGGAATAGGAATACAACCCTCCCACTCCACCTCTTTCTACAGTGATAGCCCCCAGACACACACTAAATAGAAGCAAACATAGCAAAGCACACAATTTAAGGTAAAACAATTATCACTCGAGTCAAGGGCGATGTTTTCCAAGTACAAACCCCCAAGGCCTAAACCAAGATCAGATAAGCACCCAGAAAATACCGCTCTTGAGACCGAATGACGATACAACCAAACATCCATGACTCTGGCTATCACTGTTATCATTGCCTTGATATCATCGTTAATTGAATGACCGGCACATTCTTTCAGCCGTCCGTCAAGGGCTAATGGAAACCCCGGTTCTAGACATAACTCTGCACGTCATCGTGACCCGTGCCTAGGACTATCGAATCTGCCCAGAGTACTTGACTATCAATCATTAGCCTTCAGGGACTATCGAATCTGCCCAACGTACTCTTTCTTTGAGCATGCTAGAACCTTCAACAACGATGAGATCTCAGCCTTCTAGTCATCCTCCTCGACGACTATTTTCATACTAGCTCAAGCGCCTCTCGAGCCAACCATTATCCTCAACTCGAACCACATCACCGAGTTGTCAACATGCTTGGAATAATCCCATCTGGATTATACCAAGACTATCTCATATCATGCCTCGCTTCATCACATCCTCACAAAGCTTCATCTCAACATCATCATCATCAAATCTATGCATAAGAGCTTCATCATCCGCTACATATGCCACGAGCAGCTTCTCCAATTCAAGAGCCTTTCCCTTAGCTTTGAATCATCTTCGGTCTAAATCAAATCATCAATCATCTAATTCATAGCAATCAATCAAGTCAAACATTAATCCAAGTAACCAAGCATTCAAATATGGTCTAAATAGACATTTATAACAATAATGGCAATTTCGTAATTAAAGAGTCGAAAGTTTAACAAGCATGAAAACATGAGCAATGTCTCTATAATCTTGATGAATGAACTTGCATAGGTTAACATGTAGTAAGATGGATGTCAAATCATCATGAGCAATGGATCTATATGGATCTACACATATGATTAGGAAAATGCATGGAAATCTCTACTTTAACACCAAATCAAGCCAATCGGATAATCTCTACTTTAACACCAAATCAAGCCAACAATCCGATATACTCCTTTGGATCCGTGTGAGAGATAATCACCACTCACCAAATCACCTAAACACCTTAAAAGAAACCCACTTCAGATCTGGACAGCGAAGGATCTAACTTGATCTATCACCAATCCGCTTCAAACGATGAAATCTCACTTCAATGGATGTAGATCTTCAATCTAAGCTCTTGAATCTTCAATTTGATCTTCAACTTGGATGGATGGAATCACCAGATTAGAGTGGAGAAAAGAAGTGAAGAAGTGTAGAAGTCGAGCTCTCAAAATGGCAGCACTTCGTCGCTTCAAAATCCGGATCCCAAAAATGAAGAAAAACCCTCCTATTTATAGGCTGATTTCCCCTTAGGTCGCTCGGAGTTAGGTCGTCCACGACTTAGCAGAACCTCACGACCTAAAACCCACGACCTAACAACCCTACGACTTACGACCTAGCGCAAGCGCGCGACCTAACGACCTAACACAAAAGCGCATCCATACGCGACCTACCAGACCCACCTGTCTACGACTTACGACTTAACAGCTTAACTCCTAAGTCGCTCACGACTTAACAACTCCTAGGTCGCTCGCGACCTAACACTCAGCCAAAACCCAGCGACCTAACGCAGACACACTTCCTCGCGACCTAACAACTCAACAGAGTTACGACCTACGACTTAACTGAGACGCGACCTAACTAACTTAGCCAGGATACGACCTAACTCCTTAAGTCGTCTAACTCTTAGGTCGCTAACTCGCTAACCCTCTTAGGTCGCTAACATCCTATAGGTCGCTCCAAACTAACACACGACCTACACCACTATACGACCTAACTGCTAGGTCGTTAACTCTCTTAGGTCGCTGTCTTTCCTATAGGTCGCTTCAATAGTTAGGTCGTTCACTCGACCTAACCTACCCCACGACCTAAGCTTATCACACGGCCTATCTGCTATACGACCTATCCCAAACTCCTTAGGTCGTCTAAACTCCTAAGTCGTTTACCCCATAAGTCGTCCACTCCTTAAGTCGCTCAATTCCTATGACTACCAACTCCCCTTAGGTCATCAACCCTGTTAAGTCGCTAACCCTTAGGTCGTCCACTACCTTAGGTCGCTCCAACACCCTACGACCTAAGCCACCACACGACTCATCTCCAGTCGACCTAAGCCACACACGACTTAACTTCCAAACGACTTAAGCTCTAGATAACTCATCAACAATGCGACCAAATGATAATTGTTTTTCGATGTTTCGATCCGTAAAAATACGGGTCGTTACATACATGAAAATAACAAAACAGGTGCAACATAATGCAATAGTGGACATAAAAGTGTTGCAAGACCAGTGCAGTGAAATGGTTGATTATTGAACATTTTATAATATATATATATACTTGTGTTTTTAAGGCCAGAAATCAAGAAACATCTGCAACATTAAAATTATAAGTCCATGCAACTGTGCAATTGGATCGAGCAACTGCAGACACGAGTGGTCGAGTAAATGCAGATACGGGTGATACAAGACTGAAGCCAACCTCAACAACAATTAAAATATAATGCTCATGAACAAAATGAAACTACTATGAACACACCATCAGGAATTTCCCAAAACCAGTTCAATGTCGAAGAAACAGATTAAAGTCAAGGCTCAATGTTAAAAAAATTCAACTTGATTATCAAAGTGTGTACATAATGAAGCAACCCAGTAAGGTGGCCGAAATCAACAATTTACAGAGATTTAACTGTATCCGGTTGTTTTTTTTAAAACAACATCCAACGTTATCACTTAAGTACAGACTACTACAGAATCAAGTTCAAAATAGTCAAAGTAAATTCACCTTAAAGCCGACATTAAACAAGTCAGAGATTAATCCCAGTATTAAAACAAAAATGGATTGGCCAGGATAAATCATCAACATCGAAACCCAATTGAACAGCCGAAAAATCAAGTTGAACAAATTCAAAACCGTGTAGCCCAAGTGAACTAGAAATCGAACTAAGTCAAAACAAGACAGAAATTACCAACGACGAAACCCATCAAACGCATAACATATTACTAAGTCGAATAAGATGTGAGTGAAAAATGAAATCACTCACCTTATACAGACGAGCATAGATCCATCGATCGGCATGCAAAATCAAGTTAAATCGAGCATCTGAAATCGACATCCTCAAATTATCGAAAACCATAATTTCTGTAAAAGAGGAACGAGGCCGCCATTTTATTTTCTTCGTTTATTTTTGCTAGGGCTTGTGAGAATGAGTGAAGGAACGGTTGCTTTTCAAAAACATCACAGCCCTTAACAAAAGCTACGTGGGCCAAAATACAAATTAAAGCCCACCCATCCCTAACAAAACTTTTTAAAAAGAATTTCAACAAGATTTATAAACTCCAACAGTAATTAGCTAGTGATTCTAATCGTCTAATGACGATAATAAATCTGTGCAAAACCCTGGGTTGTTACATTAACTTCAAACTTAATTCATTCCTGAGCTCTTTTAATTAATATCGAGGCCATTTTCAATTATTTTATACCCAGACTGGATTTATTTGCAGCTCAAACCATTTCTATTTTAATCCAATTTCATTTCATTTGACAACATTCCCACTTATATTTAATTCACTAACAATCCAAGTTGAATTCTATTTATAACTCGAGTTCATTTCCAAACTCCATTATTAACTCACACTTCAACCTTTTATTTAACCAATTTAGGTTCCATTTCCATATTTCATTAACTAGTTAGTTCTCTAATTAGTTCACCGCCAATTCTTATATCAATATTTGATTTATTTTCAAAAATCACTTTAACTATTTTACTTGAGTTCAATCTATTTTATAACTCAAGTTTGGATTTTTATTTCATTTTCCAAAATATCAAACAATCTTTATTTTAGGTTTTCTATTCCACTTTCCAATTTTACAAGTCATAACTTATTATTTTTCACATTTCCATCCATTTAAAATCAAGCACATTCACATTTCGTTATTAACTCAAGACTATACATTTATTTATAGCCCAAGCATATCTTTATTCAATCCATCTCTTATGAGCTATTCCAATTCATTTATTCCAATCCAATTCTTATTCAACTTACTTTTATTTATTTAAGTAAAAATTTAATTTCATTCAATATCATCCATAACTCAACTGAATTTTATTTCAATTTAATTCTATTTCAGCTCAACTTCATTTAGTTTAAGTTAATTTCAATTCAATTCTTATTTCTCAAATCCAACTTAATTTTTATTTTCCAATTCAATCACATCCAAAATTTAATCCATTTAACTAATTTACTTCACTAATTTATTTCTTTCAAATCACCATTAATTTTAATTTCAAAATTTTAATTTTTCAACTTAATCCAAGTTAAATTTCATTTTTTCCTTTTTGTATAGTTTAAACTTATACAATTTTCCCATATTAGTTATATGAACTATTTCAACTTTTATAATCCTGTTTGACCATAATATTATCATCCAAACTCTTCGATTATATATAATAATTTCAAAAAATTATTTCTTTTTATATAAAAATATATTTTTGGGTAAAATTATTTCACTTACCCGCTTTTATAACAATACCGTGTCAGTTTATCGTGTTCAAGTGTTTATAAATTCTTATCGAATTAGCGACCCACTTACTCGATCATAATTCATATTTCACTCAACCAATAAGTCAACACAATATTTAAAACAATTTATATTAACTAACAAATACACGGTCATATCTATTAATACTCTTAAACTCATTCTAGAGTACTACTGACTCTATCTCTAATGAGTAATCCCCAACAGAGCCAAGGTTCTCGCTTAACCTTCAGCTCCGATACCAAATGTAAAGGCCCGCAAATCCGTACCCCTTTGAGCCGACAATATTCCACCCAATTCAACTCAAAGTAAACGGAAATACGAGTCTTCAGGGTTAAAGAAGAAAGAGGTAGAAGAAGAAGAAAAAAAAACAACATCATAGTCTCACAGTCGCAGCGGAACAAAATACAATATGTAATAACAGTTTATAAATACAAAGAAATCTGTACTGTTATATATACATACCATTATCAGAGTACACCAATCATCTATCACTTTGGATAGTTTATTATCTGTCCTTACACGGCGGAAATAATAATTCAAGTACGGAGATACGTCTCTGTCATCGAGCTCGTCTCTTGAGCTCCATAGCTTAATATCCTGGATCTGTTCAACTCGGTCTGACCCAAGCATCATAATAAAACAACACCCGAGTCAGTCTGGAAAACCAGCGTTATAAAACCACACTGAATTGGATTATTATATTTTCGAAAATCCTTTAAAACAAAGGTATCTCGTAAGACCACGCCATAAATAAACATGTCGGGTTTTTACCTTACGATAACCAAAACATTTTTATCAAATCCGTCTGATATTATAACAGTGTTTATAGAAAGTAAATAGAATCTAGCTGAAATGCTTACATCTCACATTCCAGCATAGTTGGGCACAATCAAAACTGTACGAACGCTTATTGGAGATTGGATTCCATACAATGGCAGGGCTACTGGGGTACCGCCCATTACAGTACCTGGCCTAGACCAGAGTACCGAGGACCACTCCCGATCCCCTGCAACACAAGACCGGAGCTACCCCTTACTGGATAGTCCGAATAAGATCACCCCACGGTTGGAGCTAACAACCGCCACACAACCGAAATAAAGGGACTCCAAACAGGGATGACCTTACCCTACTTGGGTGCTACCCACTTAGCCTTGCTGCACCTCTCCTGTTTTAGCCATTCCCGATTGATGAGGCTTGAGGTTAAGCGTTACCTTTTTGGCACACATCCACTTAGAATGCTCACTGTCCTCCAATGACGATGGTCTGATAGCATTCGTCCATACAAGTTGTCCTGGGTCTGGACAAACCGAATCACCATCTTCATCAACTTCACGGTATTCATTCATAAACATTCAAACCAGATCGAAGTGGTTTTCGGATAATTAAATCCGATCTCGGTCTCTTCGAAACGATCAGCGCATTGGCCAATGTTGATAGTCGGTTATTTAACTATCGTATAACATCCACAAGCAACCATCAAGCCTTAAATAATTTCCCAAATTATTAATTTTCAAAATATCTACTCAAGATATTATTTCCATACTTTGAAAATAGTTTTCAAATCCCTTTTATTCCCATAGAACAAATTTCAACCCTTGCCCAATACTTAGAATATTTTTCCCACTTCATTAGTTACTCAACACTAGGAAAATATTCATTTTATTCCCTATTTCTTTTCTCAAAAATCATTTACAACTTTATTTGTAAATTTTCAAACTCGTTTCACACGAATTCTATAAATCCCAAAATTCCTTAGTCAATTTCCTTTAATATTTCAAAAGCCATTTATGCTTATTTAAAATTCCAGTTTCACTTCTTCTTCCCTTATGAACTTTATTTCACCTTTCGAAGTTCGCTTATCTTAAGCTTTAGAAATTTATTTAGATTTCCATAATACCATTATAAGATCTTTCCCCTAAAATCTTATTCAATTTTAATTAACTTTGCTTCCCATCTCGAGAGGATTCATAATTGAATTTTAAGACATTTAAAATTATATATATGAAATAAGAAAAATGGTTTACTTTTAAAAAATATGTATTAAAATAACTAACTTCGGGATATTCTAAATCCAGATAATAGTTTTAAATGTTATATAGTATGGTAATTTAAAATCCCATTTAAAACAATTTTAGTTTACTCAGCAAAAGTCTATTTTTAGAAAATCCAATATTTACCAATTCAATTCATAGATTCCTCTTGATTCATATCACCCCGACCATATAACCATTTCTCACATTCAAAATATATTCCACTATTTATTTCAAAACAATTTTCCATAACTCTATATAAGTTCAAGCCATAACTTATATTTCTAACATATCCACTAATATCAATCTATCTCATTTATAAACCCCGTTTATAAATTTATAATCTCCCCTGAGTTTTCCATCTATTTATAAAAACAGATTCTATTTAAAAGTCTGATTTTAATTCCCTTCCTTAATAAATTCCAATTTATTTCAAATCTATTTCCAATCATTGCTTAAGTTCTTTCCCATAATTTTGAAATATCCTTCAAGTTCTTTTATATAATTTATTTCAAAATCTCTACTTAAATCAATTTTACGAACGGTTAAGTATAGCCCCCATTAGTTAATATATATTTATCCCACTTAGTTTTCCTTTGGAATAAATCCAATTTAATTATTCTAGGTATTTGAAATGCCCATTTTAATCCCCATGCTATTTAACATTTTATAATTCAATTCACACACAAACCATATCAATTTATCCATCATAACATATATCAATATATATATGAACAATAAATATTTTTGAGGAATCCAGTTGGATCCCTCCAACCCGTTTCCTTGCATCCACAGATGTTAGTCAACAAATAAAATACCAATCCCACTTCGAGGGGGATATCGCGGTATATAGGGTCATCCGCTATTATGCGAGGTGCATAGGGTCTCATCCGCTATATAATGCGGGAATATCAATCACTCCAATACTAATATATATACTACTATATATATATATAACATCCAACGGATAAATTATAAATTTATCAATCAAGTCAGGCATCCAATAATTTAAATTTAACATTTAAATTTTAATAGGGTAATCCGAATGAGTGAGAAATTCTCACCTTTATTTTGGTTCTGCAATCCACTTCAATCTTAACTTGATTTCACGATGACTTTAGACCTTGTATAAACATTTATACGGTTTTATTTACAAAATATCGGTCTCACACGAAATAAATATTGATTATAAAATTTTATTTGATTTATGTTGATTGGTATTAAAAATAGTGTATATATAAAAGTAATATACACACGTATCGATATACAATATCGTTGTACATTTGAATTTTTTAAAATGTAAATTATCTGATCTAGTTTGAAGTGGAATGGAAGCCCATAAGGGCCCTTAGTTTGGCTAGCCATGGCATAAGAGGAGGAGGGGTTTATGTTTATATATTTGGGTTTTAATTGGTAGAGTAAAGAGTGGATCTAGATTTACATTTTCCTTTCTCTCTTATTTAAACCAATTACCTCACTTTTCATTTGAATTTTTTCTCCTCTCCTCTACATTTCTGGCTGAACTCACCATAGTTCCCTTCTCCATCATTTTCAAAATAAAACACAGATTTAAGTCAAATAAAAGAAAGGTGCGTAGATCTCTTTGATTGCTGGTGCTTTTGGAAAAGATCGGATTCAATTCTAGAAGTTCCAAAGATTCAACATTTAAGGTGTTATTATTAAGCTATAGTTGAGGTAACACTTTAATTCATTTTCATTTACACACACGTGTGTGTGTATTTGTGATTTAGTATGTTATTATATATGGTTAGATTGGTTTTATATCACGAATCATTATACTTGTATGTTGTCAGCCTTAAATACACACATACACATATATTGATGTTATAAATAAATAAATAAAATTACACATGTACAAGATTTACTTCGGCTATGAATTAAAAAAAAATTAATTGAAATAATTATAAAAAGTGTTTTAAATAAAAATTGAATTTTAAATTAATTAAACACATAAAATATATGAAATGTTATTCTAAAATTATATATATATATATATATATATTATGATTTCAAAAAAAGAAAAATTATATCTATATATTTATTAATTTCAAATATATATATATATTATTTTAAATATAATTCATTCAATTGATTTTAATATAAACATATATATGTATATTTTAATGTACACAATTTTACAAACAAACATTACAAAATATCTCTAAAAAGAATTTTTTTTATGTCCAGTTCTTACAAAAATAAAATAAAAAAAGGAAGTGAATTCCTATGGATTTAAGTAATAAAAAAATCAATTTTGTCAAAACATAAATATGGCCTAAATAAAATGCACACAAATATTATATATTCACATATATTATTTTATTTGTTTATATACTTAATGATATAACATTGCTTTATATTCTAAATAATTTTAATATATATATATATATATAAATTTATATATATTTTCAATTTATAAAAAAATTACTTTCGAACATATCTATATATATTCATAAAATAAATTTCATTTGCAATATTAAGTTTTGAATTTGAAATTAAAAGATATTTTCATATCTTAATATAGTTTTAAAATTTAAAAGTTGAATATTAAATTATCTATACCTACTGTAACGACCCGTAATTTGATAGCTTTAATTAAAGATATTTATATTCTTTTAAATATTCAAATATTGATTATTTTTCAACAAATAATCAAGTTTTAAGTAATGAATAATAATAATGAACTTATTTTGGAAAAATGTTCATAAAATATATACTTTGGAAAAATAGCGATAAAACGATCGAACATCGTTTTATTAATAAACAGCTCTATAATCGTAAAACATCATTCATGGAACCGGATATACACACTTATTTTTATAATTGAATAATAATATGAAATAAAAATATTTATTTTATTTTTGGAAAAAATAAAGGTATTTATGACATCATCAGTAGCGCCCTTATATTTAAATATTGATTTACGAATTTAAATTGAGATTTAATAATTATAATAATTATTTAAATAACTTTTTTAAATGATAATAATTCATTTTAAATAGTTATAAAGTGATAATAAATCATTTATAAGAGTTTTATAAAGATATATACTTGATTTAAAATATAAGAAAATTTGTTTCGCTTTATTGATATAATAGCACTTTTGTAAACAATTGTTTAACATTGATTTATATGGTTTTATAATTCAAATGAGTTCATTTTAATTAATTAATAATGATAAGTAATGATTTTTCAAATTTTGTTTACATTTATATGTAATTTAGTTAATAAGTGAAAATGTGATCGGGAATCGGCTTCCTAATTTTCGACAATTTAACAAACGAAAGCCGTTTCAAGTCGTTGTAGTACTGTAAATGACAGTTAAACATATTTATATGCATGTATACATATCACATACTCACATATACATACATATAACATATATACAAATACACACACACATTTGGGAAAATATATTTTCTAAAGACTTCACCATTAAGCAAACTAAAATCAATCCCACATGCATAAGGAAATGAATGGTGGCTTGGAAGAGAGTGAAGTGATGGAGGTACATGGAGGAGGGGTAGTAACGTATGGAACCTGATGGAAAAGGAGGGGGTGGGTGCACATGGTGATGGTGATGGATAATGATGGTGTTTTAGATATTATTACAACTCTTTAGCCTACAAATAAAAGGCCACATCCTTTATAATTCTCACACATTCTTCACATTCCTAAGCTTCTTCTTCTCCATATGCTCTCAATGACCTCCTCAAAGTAGAAAAGAAAATACCTCAAAATATTGGCAAAATATATACATATATACTTTACCTTGATTCACTTTCAAAACTAGTGCAAACCGCACCCTACCACCTCCATAACCTATAGCCTTCCTTACCACCACAATCATGGTCATGTAATACTTCATTAATGTATGGTCGCAAGCATTTTATATGAAGAAGGAGGAGTTCGAGAAGCTCCAGAGCAAGAAAAAGAGGAAGAAGTGCCGCCGAAATCAAAAGAGAAGTCTACGAAAAAGATTGGTGGAATGGAGCCATAAGTGAGTACTCAATGTTTATTAAATGATAAATAATCTCTATAACTATTTTTAAGAAAGATAGTATGACCATTTAATCTCTTAATGATTTGTATGAATGTTTGATAACTTGGTTGATTATATGGATGTTGATAGGATTGGTAACTTGGTTGTGATAAATTATGAGAAATCATAATAAAAATGGTTAAGTAATTAACCATGGTTAATTAATAGAAAATGAATTCATATAAATATGTGTATGGAGTTTATTGAGTCTCTCAATGGTTTTAAAATAAAAAAAGTTTGGAAATGAATATTATAATAATATAATATTATGAAATGGTTTAAAAGTGAATATGAGATTTAATATGGAAAATATTTGTTTTTAAAATGGTTTATAAATATTTTATAAACAATAAAACTCAATTTGGAGAAGTTTTGACAAGTTATGAAAAATAAGTCAAAATAAGATGCATCGCGTAACGGTAATTTGCTATTTTACGCCGAAAAAGTTAAATGAACATATAGAGTGGAATATAGCTCGGAATTCTTGGAGATAAGGATTTTCCAAACTACTATATTCATTGTTTTCAAACAAAAGAAAAAATGGAGATTTTGTTTAGTAAATTTTGAAATATGAGCAAATCAAGTTTTTAAAATAATCGCGGTTTTGCGGTCGGAATCCATAAAGGGAATTCCTTTAAAATGATTTTTTCTTTAAAAATATGGAATAAATTCTGTAAATCTTTTAAATGTTTTAAAAGAGATTTGAGTTACATAAATGAATTTCCAAAAGATAGAAAAGTCGTTTTGATCAATATAGCTTTTAAAACACTATTTGCAGCACTTTTTAATAACTTTTGCAAATAATGGTTTTAACTTAATTATTCTTTCCCGAATCTTTTGTGAACCTTTTAAAATAAATAATTAAGTAATTTAAAGATGATTAAGAGATTTAAAAATGAGAATGTGGAAACAACTAGTACATCTGTTCCATTTGTGAGTGTCACAGAAAATCCGACTGAGGAATGAAATAGATCGAAGGGAAAGCCCGGATACTTCAAAATAATTAAAATTAAATTAAGTATGTTAAAGGATTTAGAGTCAATCAAATAAATTTACCACCTATGGGTGATAGAGAGGTAGTCTCTAGGCTTGGTTTGGAAAACTAGTTACCTGCCCTCCCTAACTACCCAGACTGGCCCAACGGAGGGGATAATAAAGTTGATTTACTTGGATCAAAATTTCCCAAAATATAAAAGATGTAAGTTTCCAAATTCAAACAACTTGGATTCCATAGAAATGATCTTCTTATACTTGGTATTAAATTTCGATGAGGAAATCCTTACTATCTGTGTGAATTTAAAAGGTGATTTCACCATGATTCGATGGATAGTAAAACTCGAATACGAAAATTGATATTAAGTGTAATTAGCATAATTTCTGTGATCCTTTTTACTCAATAATGTTTTCCAAAATGAAATTTAAATAGATGATTTGGAAATATTTTCCTAAATAAAACGTAAAATGATTTGGAATTATTCTAAGATCTAAAAAGGTTTAATTTACCAAAAGGATTTGATAAACGAGGCTTAATGATTCCATATATTGTTAAGAAGATAAATGGATAATCTAAAATAATATGTCTCTCTGAGATATTTATGAATGAATATAAATATGAATTAAATTTAATGATGATTGATAATCACATATGAACTCACCTTCTTTTTAATCGATGATCGGTTCGGAGGAACCAGGGTCGGAATTGGGTAACTTCTATCCGAAAACCACTTCGAACCAATTTATACATTCGAAAGTGAAGATATAATGAGGATGATGATTTTTTAAGACAGGGATCTTCATGATGAAGGGCTGCTTGCCACTAGTCCCTTGGGGTGAAATTTACCATGTCATATGTTTATGGTGGCAGTAGTGCTCTATTATGAAAATCTTCGATTACAAGGACTAATCGCTACTAATCCTAGGGATAATTCCCGACAGGATATAATAGGAGGAGTGCCTTCAGTTTCGTTCAGTCCTAGAACAAACTTGTATAGACGAATGTCTGATATTGGATTTTTGAGATCACAACGTTGACTTTTACAAACTTACGTTTATTTGGTGGCAAAGAAGGCAACTTCTCTTAGCTTTACATCCTTCTCTGAGACATACGAGCTCAGAGGTTATATGTTCGTGAAATTCAATAGTGATTGAAGAAATGGCAGTGTTCCATTCAAAGTGGAACCTAATATGATCAAAGTGTGGCTTAGTGAAAAAAACATGGCTTTGTGGAACGTAACCTCACGAGCCTCACATCCCAGGAATGATATGGGATACTATGTGGTCTGAAGGACAAATTTCGGGCTATTTTGGGGGAAGATGTCCCTCTAAGTACTAATTGCCTTGTTATATGAATGGAATGGTATGGAGGCTGACGGAGATCGTGTAAAGCCACTAAGTAATACTCTATTCCATAGTAGTGTAGCAGTATAGTTCGGAGGCTGATAAAGATCGTGTAAAGCTACTGGTGTGAACTAGGATTGTTATATGTGGATTTTCATGTCTGTACGGTCACTAGTTCCCTATCATGTTGGAAATCCAATTCCAATACGTTGCCTTTACGGTTTTGATTGTAGAACCTACTTTTGTAGCTAGTATGCCATCAAATTTAATCAATGCAACAATTTTGGCTATTTTGATAGATTATTTGAAAAGTGTTTTCAAAGGAATATCATTAAAGATAATATCAAATTATTTTGTTATAAAGGTATTTGGTTATCATAAGGTAAAAACCTGTCTGTATTTATGTGTGGGCGGGTCTTATGAAATACTCTTCTTTTCAAAGGTTTTGATTGACATCATCATGATTTATACATTAAAAAAAACTTCGAGTATCTCATGCTGGTTTATAAAGCTTGATCTGATATTTTTAATACTCAAGTCAGATCTATGTAGTTTCAGGTTTAGTTGAAGATGCTTGGAGTTTCCAGAGAAGAGCTGGAGATCTTTATCTACATATAGATATATTCTATTATCCACCGCATCTATTGCATTTGTTTTTATCTTTTAGCATTTGTAAGGACATAGGTTTTATAACTATCCAGGCTGAATCTAGGTTGGACTCTGATATTTTATTAAAAATTTTCCGATGCAAAGATTATTGTTGAAATAATATATGTTATTCCATTCGTGTGAGATTCTGTTCGGGCTTTCTGGAACTTGGATTTGCGGCACGTGAATACCGAGGATGTATTAGTGTTGATTTTCGAGTTTCGAAAATCCCGTTCTCTACATTTATATTTATAAGTATTATCTTATGTATGTGTGTGTGTGTGTGTATATATATGTATATGTATACACGTAAATAACATTACTTATATATGTAACAACCCTAGATTTCTACATATATTTAAATTTGAATTTATTTTATTTTAAATTATTTTAAAATTGTTTTATTTTAAACATTTCATTTTTAAATATAAATGTTGATTATTATGTGAATTTTAATTTCAATCTGGTATAAATTGAACATTTTCATGAAAAAGGGATTTCTGGTCAAATTGGTCAAACTTTGATTTTTAAACCTTAAATTTAAATATTTAAATTTTATCTTTTATTATGAAAATAGATTTAATAACTTGAATACCACTTTTTTCATTTCATTGAAAATGGATTTGAATTGTAAAAGTTATGTACATTTCAATTTGAGTGCAATTTGATTTATTTAACAATTTTGTCTATTTTAAATTATATAAATTACATTTTCTTTGTCATATTTTATTTTAATTTGTGTTAATATGTTATTTTATGGATAATTTGTCCTTTAATATTTTTAAAAGTGATAACAAAATTTTTCCAAAATTTATTGCATTTATTTCCTATTTTTAAAAGGCTAGTTTCTATTTTTCTGCTATTTTCTTAATTTAAATTATATTTAATTAAAATTTATTTATTTACTTTTGTGAAAGCATTTTTATTTTATGTTATTATATTTATTTATAAATATTTTCTAAGTCCATATAAATCTTCCAAAGTTTATCCTGTTTATTTTCAAATTTTCTAGACTAGTTTTCATTTTGTACTATTTTCTTATTTTAATCATATATAATTAATATTTATTTATTTATATTTTGTATATTTGTTATATTTTCGAATTTTAACTGAAATTATATGTATTTTTAGATATTTAAAATTATAAAAAGAAAATATGGAAATATGAAGAGTTTGTGACTTTTGTTATTCCTAGTCATTTTGTATTCTTGCCTTTTCATTTTCTAACCAACACTTGCATTTACTATTGGCTGACCTTATCATTTTCTTCAGCTGATCACTTCCTTCCATTTTCACATAAAAAAATAGCTTCTTACTCCAAAAATTTCGGCCTCCACACCTGAACAAAAATTTGGTAAACTTCTTCTTCTTTTCTACTCTTTTTCCTCTTGTCTCTTATGATTTTTGCACTTGCCTTCAACTTTAGGTAGTTTGGCCTTGCTCGTCCATCACCATGGCTGCCTCCACCACCACCACATCAGGCCACCATCTTCTCCAGCCCACTGACCATCCATATCCATGGCCATATATGATGTAGATCCACCAAAAATTGAGCAAACATCCACCTAAAACCCTATAGCCTAGCACTTATTGCCTTCCCCACTCCAACCACCACCTTGGCCGCCTCTTGCATCACTTCCACCAGCACCTACCTGACCCAAAGCCACTGCCACACCATTCTCTAGTCCAATACAGGCCTGGCCATGCCCATGTTGCATAGGGTCGAACCATTTGTGGCATAGAAACCACTTGTAGTTGCCTTGTTTTGAAATTCAAGCACATATCCTTCATCTCCTCCTTATATTGCTATGGCCGACCCCTATATGGCTTTAACCTGATCCAAACCCGATCCAAAACCATCCCATAACAGTGCTTTTCCAGCCTATGGCTGAAGCATATGATGTTGAATGCAAGTGCAAAAGCTCTAGCTTTGAATTGGGTAGTTATTCCTAGCATTGTTTTGTAATATTTCGGTTTGTAATTCATGTTTGTATTTGTTTTGTTTGATATTTAACAAGGAAATTAGCTTTGGCTCTTCCACTCTCAAATCATTGTCATGTTATCGTGCCTTTGAAGTTCCTTGTTTGTGCAATTGGTTGTCATCTCCAGCTTATACAAGCGAGTAATTCTCACCAAACGATGTGTACTTATATAACTAGTAAACTGACACCATTTGAATCTGTAATTTACATCATCCTGTTATAACTGCCTTATTATATTCATATGATGTTCACACCTGTATTTACACCTGTTATACCATATGTTACTATTATATCATGCTATTCTGTTATTTATATCAGTTTATCACACTGCAAGTTCCCTGTAGATTAGAATCACTATGGGTTGAATTGATACATACCCGAACGGACTTTAGAACAGGGGAAAATCGTTATAGGCTGAAATGATAGGCCTGAGAGGTTTTCATTTCATTCTTACTTGGGATTGCGGGTTTGAAATGATCAAACCCGGATTTTTTCTTTGTAAGTACTGATTGAAAAGATATAGTATCCGTATTACTTTACTTATGCTAGAAAATGATTTACAGACCCGTGGTTAAAATATGTTTTCTAAAAATTTTAAATTATTTTAGAAATGTAAATATTATAATAATTTGATTTCAACTTAATTAAAAATGATTTTTGTAAAGTATTTTGATTTTCTGAGAATTTATAAGTGAAATAAATAAATGGTAAAGTTGGAAATTTGAAATGTAAGTTATTTTGGAAATTCTAATTTGGTGATGAAATGGAATTTAAATTTAATATGAAATATGATAAATTTATGATATTTGGAATTAAAATGAATTTAAAATGATTTTATAATATATATTAATGATTTTTGAATAAAGTTAAAAATGTGAAATGAATGAATATTAAGTTGAATTTTTTATTGAAATATAACTTAAATTGGAATTTATGAATTTTGTTTAAAAGTGAATTTTTGAAGGTAAGTAAATAAAATGAAAATAAGTTATATGGGAGATTTAAACTTAAGTGTTAAGTTAAAATTTAATTATAAAGAATTGAAATTTAATGTGTGAATTTTATATGTGAATTTTTATAAAATATTGACTTTTGAATAGAAATTTAACTTTATAAAATCATGAATATACGGGCATTTAAATGATTGTTTTAAAGGTGAGAAATTATGATTTTATAAGTTGAAGATGATTTATATAAAAATATAATTGCTTGTGACACTGTATTGAAAACCCTGAATTATAATTAAAAGCATTTCTAAAATGCTATTATTTCTAAGGTAAAGGATATTACAACATTTATAAATGCTGTAGTTGATATAAATGAACCAAATGGCTAAATTTTAATAAAGGAATATTATAGCACTTTGTAAGTGCTATAATTGTGGAATTTAACTAAGGTTTTATTTGAACTAATGTAACTCTATTACAGTATTTTAATGCTGCCTTTTGTAAAATTGAACTGTTTTGAAAGTAACTTTCTATAGCATTTTCCAAATGCTGCGAAAGGTGAATTTTCATTGTTTTGATAAGTTTAAGTAAATATATGGACTTTGAAAGATTTAAAATTTGAAATTATAAAACTTTATTTTAATGATTTAAAATGAAGTAATTTGTTTGAAATATAAACTATTTTGAAATGTGTGTTGAAATGGTATTTTAAATAAAATGAATGTAGTTTTGAAAAGATATGATATTGTGACATTTCGAAATGGATTTTTTTTGAATGATATTGAATTTTGAAATGATATTTGATTTCAAACATAAATTACTATTTTGAAATTTTAACCACAGATGTATTTAAACTTATGGTTTAACCGATCCTTAGAGGATGGGTGGTCCCAAGCATCCTTTAAGTTATTGTGTATTATTGTTACAGTTCACTTGAGTTGGTTTACATTATATAAGTATATATTGTCCTGACTCGAGTGTTTTGTGTTTTACTTTACGCTCGGGTCAGCCTGAGTATTTACAACTTAGCTTTGGATTTCTTTTCTGGAGCTAGGAATCGCTGGAGATTCTGCTTATCTAGTTATCTATCCATTTCAGTTTCAGTTGTTCTATTTTAGCTCTGGTATTATAAACTTCTATGTATTTGAGATTTCTATTGTATATGTTTTCAGACTGATATTATGTATTTTGTTTTGAGAGTTTGTTATAGTAGCTTCATGAACTACTATGGTATTTTAATTTCCGCTGCGAGTTATTCTGATATTCTGCGTCTGTGATTCTGTATTTGATTTTATTGCTCCAAATTTATTTACAATCTGTTATTTTGAATTATTCAAGTCAGACATGTGTGGATTATTGTCGATTTGAATGGACCAAAATAGTGGGTCGTCACAATATATGTGTGTGTGTGTATATTCCAATACAAATATAATTTTATATCACGTTAATAATATATACACACATATTAGATATCATATATGTATATGGAGGGGCTAATATGTATGTTGCGGTGTAAATCTTTGCACTTAGATACGAGCATGTTAAACCATGCACGCTGTATATGTTGCACATGCACGTACATGCACATGTGTATATGATACACATGTGCACACTATATATTATATATAAAATCAAACAAAATCCCTTTATTGATAAATAAAATAAAATAATGATTTTATTTAAAAGTAATTTAGATCAGAAGTAAATCAATTTAGACTTCATAGGCCCAAATAAGATCCAAAATAGATTTATTTTTTTGAAATTCACCCATTTAACCCGCTGCGTTTGACCCAAATCTCACATTAATGGCCTTAAGATTCATTTTGCATCTGTGTATTTGGGCTTCTCGTTCTATTTGATGGAGATAATTTTACTTGAAAAGTCAAGATTGGAACCTAATTTAGTCGCTAGATGAAGGAATTTGTGGAATTTCAAAGGGCCAACCAAGATGTTTTTGTTGTTAGATCAAAGTTGAATTAAGCAACAGGTTCAAAGGAAAATTTTCAAAAAAATTGTTTTTTTCATGATGCACTAAATCTTCTTAGTTATTTATATATGAATAATAGTAATTACAATAAATCATATTCAATGTTGGATTATATACAATAAGATTTATTTTGAATAAAAGTTAATTTTAACGTGATTAATTTAATTAAATATTATATGATGTGTATAATGAATATCATAAGTCCATTATTATCATATTATAGTATTGTTTAAGAGGAGTATACATGTATATTTTATAGTGTTTATAAATACATATATATTAATAAGTATATATACATATGATCATTGGGATTTATAATCAAACTATATATAAACAAACATATATATATAATATAAAATATGCATTGTACATAAATATACGTAATCAGCATGTAAATTCATATTCAAATATGTATAAATGTGTGTGTGTGTGTCTATAGCAAAGGGTATATAAATAAGTTTCCATCTACTAACGATAATTAAGAGTCTCCCTCTATGTGTGTGTAGTTTTTTAAATTTTTGGCTAACTCAAAAATTTATAGCAATTAATATAACTATTAGATCAAAAAATTGTATAACATCCATGATGCCATGCAGAGCAAACATTTGGTCCAACATATATGATGTTGTTCAAGATGGTATTGTTTTGGAGGATTGTGATGGCGATATTAAACCAAAGATTGGCTCATCATTCAAGAGTTAGTACAAGATGATATCAATCGAAATGGTCCCTTGATGCCCTTGGGTTTTTTGCTTTATTATAGAATTGGCCAAAAGCCATATCTCGTGTCCAAGGGAAAAATAGGTAAGTTGCTTAAATGTGCAATAGTCCATTAATCAGTCCTTAATGGCCAAAATAAGCAAGTTACATAAGCCACAATCCATTGTTCATATGTTAGATAGGAAAGATAGTCGATATGAAAAATAACATTAAATTGGATAAGGATTTAAATGGCCTTGTGCTATTTATAAGCCTAAAGTCAAGTCCAACTTCAAAGTTAGTCATATGTAGGTTCAAAGTTAAATTATAATCAAATATGCACGAATCGAAGAAAATAAGCTATGCTAAATTATTCGTCTAATTCTTTGTTCATAAGTCTCAAAGGTTACAAATCAATTCTTGATTTTGCCCAATTCAATTTAAGGTTTACAATCTTTAATTTGAGAAAGGGAGAAAGAAATAATCCCTTCTTCATGACCATGGGGTCTGTATTTATAGGGGTGGGGATGGGCGACATAGCTGTTATGTATCTTTCGGAATGCCTGACATTCAGCATCATCGGCTATCTTGATGTCGTTTGGCACCATGCTTTATTTTGAAGATTTTCGATATTCTTTTGGGTGTTGATGATTTGCAGCATCCTTTGCTGTATTGGTGAGTTACGATATCCATTGAGGGCAAGCACTTGACATCCTTCAATATTGTTAACATGCGGCCATCCTTCTATAATGCTGATGATATCAATGGCATACTACAGCTATTTAATATCACTATCACCTTATCGAAATGCGACATCTTCTTTTCATTGATAGTTTATGACATCCACGTTTTTCATTGATGAGGCATGGCATTGGTGACATATGGTATCCTTTTTTACATTGTTGGCTTATGACATGCCATCATTCGACATCATCATTGTCTGGATGATATGCGACATCGTATTCTACCTTTACTAGTGCGAGATGCTTTATGCCCTTAAATTTGATAGCTCTATCTATCCATAAGTTCAACATTGTCTTTTATTGTTGTAGGAGCTTATTATTTTCACTTTCATAACTTTGAAATGCTCTGTATTCGACAACCTTATCTTTGTAAGGTTGATATCATCTGTTTGTAATTGGTTTATGTTCATAGGTGTGATATCCCATATGGCCTTTGAGTTCGACGTCCTTAGGGACCTAATATCCTCGTGTGACATTCTTTTCATACTTTCGGCATCATGGTTTGTAGTAACATTTTACTTTAGAAAACATATGCATAAAATTTTCCCCCTTCCTTGTATAAAGAAGTTTTTTACACTTTAATGTAAAACCAATAATTTTCTCGCTTTTCTAATTCCTTGCAAGGTTTTCTCTATAACCCTTTTTTCCTGTAAAACCCAAAGTAAGTGATGATTTTCATTATTAACTTTAGATTTGATTTGGGGCAAACCCTCTAGGATTTGGTAAGGTCGTGTATTAGCTTATCCTCTTTTTCCTATAAGAGGCTTTTACACTTCAAAGTTAAATTTGATTAAGAAGACCGAAAATAGAAAGTATATAAATTCAATCTGGCAATAGTGTCATAGCTCTATTTGAATAGGAGATCCGAACTTCTCTGGTAATAATAATAATAATCTGAGTAGAAGACCATAAATGCATTCAATAATAATCTCAATAGAAGACTAGGAATTCATTCTGGCAATAATCTAAATAGAAGACCAAAAATACCATCTGGTAATAATATAACTCGAATAGAAGACCAAAAAATTATCAGACAATAATAATCCGAATAGAAAACTAGAGAAATCATCTGGTAATAATACCACTTGAATAGAAGACCAAAAAATTATCTGGTAATAATAATCTAAATAGAAGACCAGAAAAACCATCTGGTAATAATATCACTTGAATAGAAGACCAAAAAATTATTGTAATGATAATTTGAATAAGAGACCAAAAAAACTATCTAGTAATAATATCACTTGAATAGAGGACCAAAAAATTATCTGGTAATAATAATATGAATAGAAGACTAGATTAAACCATCCGGTAATAATATCACTGGAATAGAAGACCAAAAAATTATTTGGTAATAATAATATGACTAGAAGGCCAGAAACTTCTATGGCAATAATATCTGAATAGAAGATCAGAAACTTATCTAGCAATAAATTATTCTTGGCCTTCCTATGAAGGTTACTTTACTTTTATCTTGATGTGAAATTAAATTTGTTAGACTGTTCTTCCTCTAGAAGATTTATTTGGCCCATCTTTAAGGTAGGTTTGAACTTACTCGATTGATTTCCTTTGCTCCTTACCACTCTTTTGGTGGCGATTTAAGATTTAATTCTCTTTAACCCTTATCACTCTTTGGGTGATGATTTAGGCTTTAATTCTCTTTTTCCCTAACTACACTTCAGGTAGTGATTTTGGCTTGAGCCCCTTATTACCTTATAGGTAATGATTTAGGTTAGTTGGTGCGTTTGGTTAGCCATCTTAGGCAGAACCAAAGTCTTACCCATCCTCCCTCTAGGAGGTGCTCCGGTCAGGCATTATAGGTGGAACCAAAGGTTGGTTCGGTGCTTTGGCCAAGCTATCTTTGGAATGACCAAAGCCTTACTCCATCCTCTCTTTGAGATGTGATCCAGCCAGGCCACGTAGGCGCGGGACTAAAGGCTTGAAGTGCTTTGACCAGCCCATCTTAAGTGGGATCAAAGGCTTACTCTAACTTCCTTCCAAGAGTTGCTTTAATCAGGTCCTTGTGGTTAGATCAAAGGCTTTTTTCGCCCCTTACTACCATATGAGGTAGTGAGTTAGGCTTTTCCTTTTAGTTCTTTTCTTTTATTTGACTATCCATTCCGTAGATATGCTTATCTCAATCTTCTTTATTCATCCATTGTAGGGAAGTAAGGCCTTAAATGTTTAGCATTCCAAGTTCTTGCTATTACGTTGCCATCTAGTCGGCATAATTGATAAGTTCCTAGTGGAATTACTTCATGAAAATAAGAGGACCTTCCCAATTTGGTCCAAGTGGTCCATCTGATGGATTTTTGGTACTTGCCATGGTTTTTCGAAGTACTAAATCTTCTTTCTGAAATAATCTTCCTTTAACTTTGGAATTATAATACCTTGATATCCTTTGCTGATATTCGATTGTTCGTATGGCCACCTCATCCCTTACACTATGCCACAAAGTGAATCAGATGATAGAGATCACACGACATAAGGTAGATTTTCTATTATCCCACTTTTTCACACAACACATGACAAAACCATTTGTTATCTGAAGAGGCACATAATCTTTCATCTGTTGTCTGAATAGCCCGTGAAATCTCTATGAACAAGCCACTTATTCAGACGACGTTTTATATATCGTCTGATTTAAGTTATCAGATTTTTTTGTTTTGGCTACACATTTTCCCTCTCAATATTTTGGTAGCCGCGTTTCTTTTAATTATTCCCTCCACTTTCTTTTATTTCCCTCTTTGCAGAATATATTTCCCTCCTTTCAAAACTTTCCCTCTTCTCAAAGTTTATTTCCCACTTCTCAAAATCAAATCTGAACCCTAAGTTGTCTTCCTTTTTTGTCTTCGACCCGTCTTCTTATGTCAAAAACAAATCAGAACCCTAAAGTGTCTGATCTTCATTCCTTTGCGATCTCGAATTAGTGTTTCCTTAATTCGAAACCGACGTCTCTTCTGATTAATTGATTGCATGAATTACTTCTGCATAATTGCTTCATCAATCGATTTCTTTGCTTGATTTCACCTAGTCGCTTCATTGTCGAGTTCAAATGAAATTGGTATGGAATTTGTTTTATTTATGCTGATCTACTTGAACTCGAACACTTTAAGCCGATGATGATTGGGGTAATTTATAAGGATTAATTCCCTATATTTTCATTTTTGATTGTCGGTTTGAACATTTCAAATGAATTTTCCTCTGCCGTTAATTTTTTGATTGAGCGATATATGTGATTTGCGACTTGGTCATTGCTCCAACATATTTACGTATATTTATGACCCTTAATTGAATTTCTGGAATGAATTATATTGGTTTCGACTTTGATATTGATGACGCTTTCATGCCACATTTCTTGTTTAACCCTTTACAAATTGAAACTCTTAAGTTGCATTGTTCATCTCTGAACTATTTATATCCTGCCTTGACTTCTGTGAGCCATTGTCCCTGTGTTATTCTCTAAGTTCATCTAAGTTTAGAAATGGCACTCCTCTGATACCTCAAGTATATTTTCATATATACATATGTATGTGTATATATTTACTAGTATGTGTGTTATATTATTGTATTTTGTTGTTTCTAACAGTAGTTGTGTACTGTGTTCCTTGCTGTTTGCTTTGCACTGGCTTATTGCTTGTTATTTTGTAGTCACTTCCTTGTACTACTTGTATCAATGCTATGATATCTCACCTGAACTCTGCTTGTGTGTAGTCTTTTCAAGTTAATTTTATTGTGCCTTGTACACTCTTGCACCACACTCCTAGCTTTGGTTGAACTTACTGTGACCATTCCTGAGTCCGAAGTACCACTTGAACCTGAACTTTGCTCTTCGCTTGTCTTGATTTGTTTGTGTACTTTGGTATCTTGGTTTGGTTTGCCATGTAAACTCGATCTTGTGAGTTTTAGTTTTGCTGTCTCTGGCCAGTTGTTGTACTCTATGCCTTTTTCATGTCCAATATACTTGTATACATATATACATATATACTTGTACACACTTGTATATACTGTATGTTCATATGTACACTCGAGCTTGTTTATGTGAAATGTGATTTCATATATACTTGTATATTTTGGTTTTGGTTTTGGTCATTGATCCAACCTTGAAAAACTGATACTGCCACATGCTTATCTGTTTTGAAAAACTGATACATACATATTTTTGGTTTTGGTTTTGTGCATTTTCCTAGCTGCACTTGTATATTTCTGGTTGGAGCACCTGAGTGTGCATTTCTAGCTGCACTTGTATATTTCTGGCTGCACTTGTTTACATATGTAAAATCTCTGAACCAGATTTTGAATTGCTTTGATGTTACCCCTTTGAATTGTGCTACACATGCTTTGTTACTAGATGTTATTTTGAACAGTGTTGCTTCCTTTAGTTTGGTTTTCCAATTTGAGTTCCATTTCCTTATGCACCTGAGTTGAGCCCGAGGAGGCTTGGTCTTGACCTTATGCACATTTTCACTATGTTGAGCCTTCGGGCTTGATCTTTGCAATAGTCCGTGAGATTTAATCGATGCCCGGCCTTGTGATATTCACAGTACACTGTGCATATCATAAGTTGTCCGTGCACATATACATATTTGTCCCTGTCTAAACCATGAAGAGAAAACAAACTCATAAACTGAGGCAATATTAATATTGAAATTCAATTTTATTTTTGCAATTTAAGTTTGTGTCCTTTTCCATTTTACTGCATTGTTTATTTGACAGGTATAGGAGATGTTGGACACAAGCTAGAGCAAGCAAATGAAGATCAATATCAAAAATAAACTCGAGTGAGTGTAAGTGAGTGCTAGTAAAAAAAATGTTATATATGAGAGTGTAGAGAAAATTTGTATATATGAGAGTGATAGTGAAAGTTGCATTGTATTTGAAAATGTAAGAATAGTTAAAGTTGTATTGTATTTGAAAATGTAAGTATAGTGAAAGTTGTATTGTATTTGAATTTGATTTGAAATAAAATATTTGTTTAAATAAAATTGTGATTCATTATTTCATTTTGCAAATATAACTTAAGTGTGATTCATATGCATATTAGTCAATATTTATATGTTGTCTAATAGAAATTTTTAGAAATGATACTATAACACCAGACAACGTATGGTTTTTCTTTTCTTTTGATGTGTTAGTGCATATCAGACATGGTGCATATCAGTGGTCTGATATCTAATGAGACGGCATGGAAATAGACGACATATAGGTATTCATTCAGACAACGGAGCATATCTGTCGTCTGATTCGTTTTTTCTCATAGTGTTAACTTAATGATCAAATCTAAGGATTCTTTCCTCAATTCTTGATCGGGATCAAATGCATATACAATTCTTCGATGAGATGGAACCTCAACCCCGATTGGAAGCATTGCTTCACATCCATATGTTAAAGAAAAATGGGCATGTCCCGTTGTAGTCTTAATAGAAGTTCTACATGCCCAGAGCACTAGCGGTAGTTCTTCTATCCAATTTCCTTTTGCTTTATCCAGTCGTTTCTTAAGAATAGTTTTAAGAGTTTTATTGGCAACTTCAACAGTTCCATGAGCTACAGATGAAAAGCTTTTCATTATTCCAGTTTATCATAGAATTTGGTGAATTCTTCACTTTCAAACCGAGTTCCATTATCAGATATTATCTTATGTGGTATTCCAAACCGTGTAACTATGTTCTTAATCACAAACTTTTACATTTTGCCTAATGTTATGTTTGGTAATGGTTCTTCTTCTACTCATTTGGTCAAATAATCAATGGCTACTACTGCGAATTTAGCTCCACCTTTGGATACAAGTAATGGTCCAATTAAATCGATTCTTCATACATCAAAAGGCCATGGACTTGAAACTAGGGTCAATTCGCTTGGGGGCATATATGGAATTGTAGAAAATTTATGGCACTTCTCACACCTCTTTACATGACTTACTGCATCATTAATTTGAGGCCAATAAAAACCTTACCTTATGACCTTTTTCGCTAATTTTATCCTATTAGGTTGATCTCCATAGAATCCCTCATGTGCTTCCATTAACAATCTTAAGCTGATTTTTGGATTAACACATCTTAAGTATGAAACCGAATATCCTTTTTTATAGAGTATTTCGTTCACTATGGTAGTTTTCCTTCCACTAAGTACTCAAAAATGGGTGTCATCTAGTTGCTTTCATATTGACTATTAATCTCTTCGTGAATGATTCTTTCCTGGTTTTCTCGGTTGTCATTTCTCAATTCACTTTCTTTATTAGCTTGCTTAAGGGCCTGAGATCGATACTAGTGCCTCATTTCCTAACTCGGGAGTTTTTTCCTTTATACTAGGGTTTTGCTACAAATCTACAGGTACAATTCCAGTTTTCGGTGCTCCTTTTGAGCCGGCGAGTTTGGCTAATGAATTGACTTAAGAATTCTTCCCTCTTGGAACTTAATGTATGGAAAAATCCTCAAATTGAGCTAACATCTTTAGTATCTTCTTGACATAAAAGATTAGTTTGGTCTTTTTGTTTGATATCTGATTTAACTAATTAACCGTTAATTGAGAGTCGCTGAAAACCTCTATCCTTGGAATTTTTAACTGGAGAGCTAGTGTAAGTCCTGCTACCATTGATTCGTATTCAGCGACATTATTAGTGGCGAGAAATCCTAACTTCATAGCATAATGCAGTCAGTGTATGTCGATGGTAATGATTATGTATCCTACACCAGCCCCTTGTTCATTTGATGCTCCATCAACAAATAATTTCCACCTAGGCTTTAGATCTTCTTCCTTCTCTGACTATTCTTTGATGAATCCTATGCATTCATTTACGAAGTCGGCTAGAGCTTGTCCTTTAATTGCCACTTGAGGTTAGAACTCAATATCATATTGGATAAGTTCTATTCCCCACTTTACTTACCTTGCCGACGTCTCGGGTTTATTGAAGACTTGTTCAAGTGAAAAGTTAGTAAAACCTTAATCGGATGCGCTTGAAAATAGGCTCTTAACTTTTGAGTGGTGAGTATTAAGCAGAATGCCAACTTCTCTATGACCAGATACCTAACCTCTTCATCTTTGAGCCTTTTGCTAAAATAATATATTAGAAGCTGAGTTTTATTTTCTTCTCTTATTACTGCATGCGCGGAAACTGCCATGTAGAGATAAAGATTTTCCCCATCTACCTGGCTAGATAGAACTGGAGGCTTTTCAAGATAATCTTTTAGTTCTTTAAAGGCACTTTGCAATCCTTCTGCCACTCAAAGTTTTTCTTCTTTTTGATCACATCAAAAAAGGTATGCATTTATCAGTAGCTTTAGAGATGAATTGCTCAAGGCTGCCACTCTTCCATTTAAGTTCATCACATCTTTGCTTGTTTTTGGTTCTGCCATGTCCCTAATTGCCTTTATTTGGTATGGATTGGCATCAATTCCTCTGGCGCTAATAATATACCCTAGGAACTTCGCTGATTGTATTCCAAAAGAGCATTTTTGCGGATTCAATTTCATCTTAGACTTTGTTACTACTTCAAACATTTCTTCAAGATCTTTCTAGTGATTGGTTTCCTCTTGAGATTTGACCAACATATCATCTATGTATACTTTCATATTTCGGCCAATTTTCTCTTTAAACGTTCTATTTACCAATCTATCAAATGTAGCCCTGCATTCTTCAGACTGAAAGGCATAACTTTGCTGTAGTATATTCCCCACTTTGTTATGAAATTGTGCGATTCGACCTGACCATGGGAATTTAATTATACCCTGAGTATGCATCCATAAAAGACAATAATTTATGTCCACTTGTCGCGTCAACCTGCCGGTCTATTCGTGGTAAGGGATAACAATCCTTGGGGCATACTTTATTCAAATCGGTATAGTCAATGCATGTTCTCAATTTTTCGTTAGGATTTTTGACTAGTACAGGATTGGCCAACCATTTTGGGTAGAAACTTATCTAATGAATCCATTTTCAAGCAGCCTTTTGACTTCCTCTTTCGGCACATTAGCTCGAACCTTATCGAATTGCCTTTTCTTTTGTCGAATAGGAGTGATATTTGGATCTATGTTCAGGGCATGAATCATGGTTGTTGGGTTCATTCCAATCATATCTGAGTGTGTCCCGGAAAAAACATCCTTGCTAGACTAAAGAAATAGGATAAGCTTCCTTTTGAGCTCGTTGTTTAACTCCTTCCCGATCTTTACTGTCTTTGTTGGATCAAGCGAATCTAGGCTTACTTCGTCTAGATCTTCGGTATGCCATATTCTTTCCTCTTCGTCTCTACAGTCAAATAAGTGATGTTTTCTTCACCGTCTATTTATTTATCAATCTGGTTAGCCTCTTTCCATTTTCTTTTTCTTTCAAAAAATTTAAATATTCTCAACACGTTCTTAGCTTTTTTCAATTTTCCTTGTCTTCTTATTTGCCTTGGATGGTTGGCTTAGAGGACCATCATCCAATGGATTTTTTATTTCAATTTTGATTGGTTTATCTTTCTTCGAGTCATAACAGGAAAGATTATCCCTTTTGCATTAATCGATGGTAGAAAAGTACAATTCTCGAGAGTTGAATTTCTCTCCCCTTATTGTACCCCATCCTTTCTTAGTTAGAAATTCACCATCGGGTACTCTGGCGATACGAAAGCAACCATCTCATCCAGGGCTGGTCTCCCAAAGAAAGAATTATAGTAGGAAAGTTAGTCCATTATGACAAACAAGGTTTTGAAAGTTCTTAAATAGGGTGGAATCCCCATTTGCATTAGAAGCTTAATCTGCCATAATGGAGTGGATCCTTTGTTATTGAACCCGAAGATGGGCTCGAAGCTTGGCCCTAATTTTTCGTCTAAAATTCCCATCTGGTTAAAGGCATGCTTAAAGATAACATTCATCACACTTCCAGTATCAACGGGAATTTTGATCACTACAGAAAGCCCGATCTATGCAGTTATCATTAAAGGGTCATTGTATGGACCAAGAACCCCTCCCAAATCTTACGGGGTTATTATTAAGTTGGGCATCTAAAGCTGATATTTGCGATTTTGAGCGATGGCTCCTCCTGAATACAAAATACTCCATCTCTTGCCTCTTATATGTACCTGCTTCTGGCTCCCTTGGTGCTCCCAGCCAAATGTCGCCCTCTATAGATAACGTCTATTCGATTAAATGGCATAATAAAATCTTACTGAGAATCGCCTTTCACAAAATTCGCAGCAAAATTTGGTGGTTTTTGGTTACTCTCTTCAAGGTGAGCAGGTTTCTGATTCACTTTTGAATGATTCTAGCTAAGACATGACATTCGTCTATTTTGTGTCCATTTGCCTTATGGTAGGCACAATATTCTCCTCCCCTTCTTGGCTCGGGTTTATTCCTCGCCTTAAAAGAAATCGGTAAGTTTCCTCCATCCTTGGCTGTAGAAAAATATAGAAGATTGGTTTGTTTAAAGTTACATAGTTAGATTTCAGGGTCTCCTCCTATCTACCTCTCTTACTCTCATCCCATCTTGGCTTTTTATTGGGGTGATCAAAGCCAGATCTTCCCACTTCCTTCTTCGTCTGAGACTTTTTCTTAGCATAATACATCTCATCTATTTGGATAAATTTGTCAGCTTGGAAATGAAAATTCTGAAGGTCCCTACACCCATGGATATAAATTTCCTTCCAAAAGAGGTTTGCTCAATCAATCCTGAATGCACTAACTTTTCTCTATCAATCATATTCTCTGTTTTAGTGCCCGCATATTGAACCTTTTCAAGTATTCACCAAGCAGCTCTCCTGGCCTCTGCTTAACATTGGCCAGCACACTAGAACTGATAGTAGGGTCCTTGCACACATAGAACTGTGTTGAGAATTCATAAGAGAATTGCTTCTAAGAATAAATGGTTTTCTCTCTATAATGCTATACCACTTTGTGGCTACTACTTGGAAAGTGGTCAGAAAGAGTCTACAATATAGCTGCTCCAAAAGCATTGTGAAGTTCCTTCCAGAAGATGATCATCGAGATCGATACTCCCATTATACCTTAGTGATGGAATCTTGATGTGTGATGGAATTTTGACAAACATTATTCATTCTATGAAAGGGGCTAGATGAAAATTGTTGTTAACTCTAGGATCAAGGGTTCTCTTTCCTCTGACATCAATCATGCCCTTTACTATTTTATCAGCTATATCTCTTAAGTAAGCTTCATCATCATAGTAATCACCTCTATAGGGCATGTATTCCTTGTGCAAGATCGAGCTTCCTGATTGCTCGTTAGACCTTTCTACTAATTCTTTTGGGAGAATGCTTTGACCTTGTTATCTGCAAGTGATTTTGGAGAGAATGTTGTAGCTTCAACCTTTTGGATTCCTTTTCCTATAGGGTCATAACAATTTTTGCCTTTATTGCTTCTGAGCATGGACATATCTAGATTTCTCCTTAGAGATTCGACCTCTTCTCCTTCAGTGAGCCTTGATGTTTTGGAAGACTTTTGTGAAAGGACCTTCTCTAGTAACTCTTGCATTTCTGCCATTTGCTGCATTAAGTCTTTGATTTTGGCTTCACTATTCACTGACTTTGCTGGTTCCGAAGGTTAATCAGGCTCTGCATTTTCTAGATTAAAGCGTGGACTGACATTATCTTCCAATATTGATTTTGGTACCATCTCCTCATTTGGAACGTTAATTCTCTTAACTCTTCCCATTTTCCTAAAACATAATTTCAAGTAATTAACTTCTGGACAAGGTTAATATGATGCAGAGGTTTAAGCCCTCCTTCTAGCACCAAAAATGTTAGGTCAAAAAATTGGTATAACATCCATGATGCCATGCAGAGCCAACATTTGGTCTAACATCCATAACGTTGCTCAATATGGTATTGTTTTGGAGCGTTGTGATGGCGATAATAAACCAAAAATTGGCTCATCATTCAAACTTAATACGAGATGATATCAAACGAAATGGTCCCTGATGCCCTTAGGTTTATGGATTTGTTATAGAGTTGGCTAAAAACCATATCTCATGTCCAAGGGAAAAAATAGGCAAGTTGCTTAAATGTGCAATAGTCCATTAATCTTTTTTTAATGGGAAAAATAAGCAAGTTAAGTAAGCCATAATCCATTGTTCATATGTTTTATAGACATAATCAAGAAATAACATTAAATTGAACAAGAGCTTAAATGGCCTTGTGCTATTTATAAGCTTAAAGTCAAGTCCAAGTTCAAAATTAGTCATATGCAGGTTTAAAGTTCGGTTATAATCAAATATGCACAAATTGAAGGAAACTGGCTATGCTAAATTATTCATCCAAGTCTTTGTTCATAAGTCTCAAAGGTTACAAATCAATTATTGATTTTTTTTCCTAATTCAATTTAGGGTTTACAATCTATAATTTAAGAAGAGAGAAAGAAATGATCCCTTCTTTATGGCCATGGTGTCGTATTTATAAGGGTGGAGATGGGTGGCACAACTTCCACATGTCTATAGGAATGCTTAACTTTTGGCATCATCGGCTATTTTGATGTTGTTTGACACCATGCTTTGTTCTGAAGATTTTCGATATCCTTTTGGATATTGATGATTTGTAGCATCCTTTGTTGTATTAGTGAGTTACAATATATCCATTTTGGATAGACATTCGACATTCCGCAATATTGTTAACGTGCGACCATCCTTCTATAATGCTGCGGATTTATGATATCAGTGTCATACTATACCTATTTAATATCCCTATCACCTTGTCGGCCTGCCGCATCTGCTTTTCATTAATAGTTTATGACATCTTCCTTTTTTATTGATAGGGCATGATATTGGTGACATACGACATTCTTTCTCACATTGATGGCTTACGATGTGTTATCATCCGACATCATCACTACCCCGATGATATGCAACATCTTATGTTGCCATTACTGGTGCGAGATGCTTTATGCCGCTAAATTTGATATCTCTTCCTGTCCATAAGTTCGACATCACCTTTTGCTATTGTGGGATCTTATTATTTTCACCATCATATGTTCGAAATGCTCTATATTCGACAACCTTCTTTTCATAAGTTTGATACCGTCTATTTGCAACTGTTTCATGTTCATGGGTGTGATAACCCATATGGTAAGCTCGACATCCTTAGGGACCCAATATTCTTGTGCGACATGCTTTTCATACTTTCGGCATCATGGTTTGTAGTAATAGTTTCGTTTAGAAAATACGTGGAAAATAATAACCATGGAAAAACTCAACAAAAAAAATTATTTTTTAAGAGAAATGAGTGCTCTTCCATAGGAGGAAAACACTTATGTAATTTTATTCCATATTTAAGTAAGAAGCTGCCAATAAGCCTGGCAGGTAGCCAAAAAAACCCGTACAATGAACAAAAAGGAAACGTCCCCTCCCAAACCTAATATCTAGAGTGTAAAGTAGTAAAAAAGATTAAAATGCTAGAGATGCAAACAAGTAAGCTATATCATCCGTTGAGCTAGAAAGAAAGGAATCGTCTTAGAAAATATGTATAATCCAAGGAGCTATATCATCCAAGCATACAAATAGGAATGAACCAAATTTAACATGTAAGTCAAATCAATAGAAGAACGGTGACTCGAAACTCCACAGTGAGGTACCAATAGGTAGACTATCTTTGCAATCCACAACTAACATCCATCCTTGAACATGCTACAATGTTAGCATACCAATCTGTAACAACCATTAAAATTGAAAGCTCAATGAAATTGTGATTTCCACTACAAGTTCCGATTTAAATAATTATAGTTTCTCTCACTTTTCGCTAGCTATATTATTTAATTCGAACTTATGGTGGAAATCATGGGGAATTGAGATGTAGCCTACTCTTGCCCCCATCACACACACAAATGTGTGTGTAATCGGATGACTCCACATATATTTATATAAATAAAGTAATGCTTGAACGAGAAATAGCGCATAATTAATTTTCTATCACTAAAAGAGTGTTCAAAGGGTTATCATTCTTAAAAGTATTTATTACATCATTGCCTGAGGCCATATTGGCCTCCTATTGTTATAGATGATTTTAACCTTTGTGATACCAATGCAGCTTTACTATTTTTAGACATTCCTTGAAATGAACATTTTTAGCCAATTAAAGCTTTGATTTGCAACCCAATTATAACTAAAAAGTGCAATATAGTAGGTTGGATTCTCAAAGGGAATATTCCTTTTAGACCATACATCTAATAAGTAATATTGAAGATAGTGTCAAGTATAATTCTACAGTCTTTGGTATTAAGATATAAATTCCTTCCGGTATGAGTCATAGTTAAAATCAAAGTGGATCCTATTATAGCCAAAAATATTAAGTATGATTACAAGAATATAGTTAGTGAATGGACAATTGGAATACATATGTGTTATTTTTTCTAGTTCTAAGTTGCCAAAAGAACATTTTTATCTATAGGTAATTTCTTGTGTAAGATTAGCCACATGTGCGGTTTTGTTTTAGGAGGTGTGTTAACCTTCCTAATTAATTTAAGACTATTTTATATGGTGCTTGGGAAATTGAAACACTTGTACGTCGATTTTGCGGATCATATATTGCTACGTTCCCAACACAAAGTTTTAATGTCGATCTCGTTATCCGGATTATAATATTCTGGTTTAATACAAAGCAATACAAATTGGGTTAATGGAATGCGTTCCCATGGATTGTTAGAACTAAAGTTTCATGGAAATTCATTATATGGGCTAAAAACCTCATAAATTAGGGTATTTTTTTATTACGAATGTTAAAAATATCTTTGTAGTTAACTCTAAGAGGTAGATCCGAAATCCAGCTATTATGTCAAAAGGATGTGTTACTTCCTGAATGAACTATATTATTTATCCCAAAGTTAAAAATGTTAGTAGATTTTAGGATGGATTTCCAAAAGTGAGATATGTTGTCAGAATTAGAAACGATATGATGAAGCTTAAATGTTCCACTATAGAGTTGACTCAAAATAATCTCTTTTAAGGTTAGGTTATCTTTATTGTAATTTAATTCTAAAGCCATTTACCAAGTAAGACTCATTAAGGTTATGTAGATCTATTATTCCTAAGCCCTCATCCACTTTGGATATACAAAACATTTGTCATTGACAAGACAGTTTATAGAACTATAGTAACTGTGCATGCTCTAAAGGAAATTCCTTTTATTTCTGTTGATTTTGTAAATTACCTATTTTGAAAATTGATAACATAACATCTAATAAATTGACAGAGCCGATAAATTGAGTTACTAAGAATGACTCTATTGCTCTAGAAAAATCTACTGTTCTATTAGATAATTTTCTATTAATTTTATCAATTACTATTTGTTAATCATCCTTTCCAAGCGTCGTTGGTCTGATCAAGAAACCTAGGTAATCTATATAAAACCTCATGATATTACAATTTAAAATTTTAGTGACTAGATTTTAAACATTATTCCAATCATCCAGGATTAAAACAAAGCTCTTGTCGAAATTAATCCAAAGCCCCTAAAGAATTTCAAAACTATTGTTTGCACCAAAAATTGGCATAAACATCCAATAGAGATTTTGTAGAGAAATAAATGAATAATAATAAATGTAAACAGAGAGAACATAGTAGTAAAGTAATAAGAACAACCTAATAACAAAGACACGGTAATTTATAGTGGTTTGACATTGTTTGCCTACGTCCACTTTGAAGAGATAGCTTTATTAATCACTTTTTTAACTGAGTACAGTAGGGATCGAATTAGGATCCTTATTTACAAAAGAGCACAAAGCAATAAGTAACGTAAAAGTACCAAAAATGAACAATTAAGTCCATGATGAAATATCTCCCTGAAAATTCGACAAAAGGCTCTCCAGATCTGTGCAGTTAATGCCCCGCTATTACCCCGCTATATCTCATAGCGGATTTCTACCGCTACGATTTTTCCATATAGCCCCAAAATATAGCCTTTCCGCTTTAAGCCCCGCTATTTCCGCTATATCCCGTTATTCCGGCTATATTCCGCTATTTCCGCTATATCTTCTTTAATAAAATGAATTGAAAAATTGCATTTATACATTATAAAAATTATGAAACTAGTTTATTTGATTTAATTTTTAATATATTTTTAGAAATGAAAATACTCTAATATTCTACTAAATTCAATTATGTTATATAACGGTTTTATGTTTATTTAAAGTATATTCGCACATGTTTTTATTTAAAATTATTTATGTATTAATTATAATTCAATTGAATGATATTTTTTCATTTAATTACCATTTATATATTTGAAAAAACATTAAGTACGAGTTTTATATGCTATTTTAGAGCCATCCGCTATATCCCGCTATATCCTCGCTGTATCCCCGCTATGACTTTTTGCACCTCCACCGCTTTGAATCCGCCAAGCGCTTTAACTGCACAACTCCAGATTCATAGTGGCCCATATGACGGATCGCATGACCCAAATCCTAAGAAATAAGGATCGAGGCCGATCCCTATGATTCATGATTTTGGGGGTGAAATTCCTATGGGAACTTCTCCACATTGTATTATGCTTAGCATCCAAGTTTCATGCCAATTAGATTAGTAGAACTTGAGTTGCTAATCAATATTTGTTGCAACATGTGATGTTGTCTGATTTAGGTCGATCCCTCTAGAGGAAAGAGGGTCGATCCCTCTTTCTTGTGCTTTTTGGTGTGCGATCCCTAGGGTGTACTCCCTCGAGTCCCCTCTTCTTTTTCCCAAATTTTCAAGTGTTATGGATTTCAAAACTATTGTTTCCCAAATTTTTAGAGTTATGGATTTTGAGATATCGATCGTTTTCTGTTGAGTTGCATTGTTGGGCTGAATAAGATCCGATCCCTTTTATATGTTCCTTTTCTTAGGTGAAGTAATTTTCCCATAACATAAGCATACAAAGTCCAAATGACTTGTGAATTGAAATGTAGCCTCGTGGGGCCTTTCTGTCACTCTATATCGATTTCACCTAGTTTGGAACACAATTTGAGGATATGTGCCGATCCCCTAGAGGAAGGGATAGGCACTGATCCCCTGCTTGGGGGAGATACTAATCCGTACTTAGAATATTCTGGAGAGTCTATCTCTTAGTCTCGTTGATCGTCGATTCATATCATTGTCTGTACTTGATTTTTGGACCTCACAGTTATCGCTCTGGGCTACTTGCCTTGATGACAGTCGAGTCTAACTTGTACAGTCAGTTCGGATATAGCTGGGTCAAAATATCAGATAACACTTGCCCCTCAAAGTACATCTTGTGTCGAACATGATGTGTTTTGAATCGAAGAAAGTTAGAGTGGCTGGAAAGAAATCCATTCAGTCTTTTGAATAGCCGCTATCCTTCCATTGAATTATTTTCCCAAAGTGTCGTATCTTTCTTTAATCGTCATGATGCTTAGTCAATTTCCAATAGTATAAATTCAGGATTGTATTCCATCAGTTGCTATCTGTGTCCGGTTCTACAGGGCTAGTAGGCTTTGGCTATCCGACTCAGTTTCATTTTTTAAAAGCTTCAGGTCAAAATTCAATTTCTGTTGATTTCAAAAATTGAACTTTTAGAACATGCACATTCAGGTACATGTCTTTGTCATTAACTTCCGGATGCATTTGTATGCTTGCTGATCATCGCCAATTCCTTATAGTTTAATTGAAATTGGATTGCAATTCCTTGTTTATATTTTTTTCATAATGAAATAGGGGTCGTAATAAGTCACTAAATGAGAAGAGACTTAAAGTTCTACAGGGATAACGGCCTCGGAGCCGTAAGCAAGGGCGAATGGAGTATGGCCAGTCATGGACTTGTGGGTAGTTCTGTATGCCCATAATGCTGACAAAGCCCACTTGTCTCTAGCCTTTTCCAAACGCTTCTTTAGAATGGATTTTATGATTTTTTAACAGCTTCGACTTGTCCATTAGCTTGAGGGTGGGAAATTACCATGAATCTTTTCTCAATACGACGCTGACGGCAGAAGTCTTTGAATTTAGCATTGTCGAATTGGGTCTCGCTATCAGTTACGATTGTTTGGGGAAGACCAAAATGACAGATGGTGTTTCAGATAACAACGTTTATTACTTTTTTTTGTTGTGATCGGGGAAAAAGGTTCAACTTCAGCCATTTGGTGAAGTAATCAACTGTTACAATGGCGTATCTCACACCACATTTAGAAATCGGCAAGGAACTGATGATTTAATACCCTAAGTGGCAAACGGCTATGGATTGACCATCTGGGTAATTTCCGTCGGCGAGACTCTCGAAATTTGCAAACATCTGGCACTTGTTGCATCTTCTAGCACAATCAGATGCATCTCAATTGACAGCTGGCTAGTAATACCATAGAAGAGTATTTTCTTTGTCAAGGTTTGCCCCTCGATGTGATCGCCGCATTCTCCTTCATGGACTTCTCTCGAGACTCGTTTGATTTCATCATGGGCGATACATCGGAACAGGGGAATGGAGAAACCCTTTCTATACATGACTCCTTCTTGGATGATGTAGCGTGAAGCTTTGTGGAGGATCTATCGTTTTTATTCCTCCGTCCAGGAAGGATCCTTCGTTGCAGATAACCTTTGACAGCAGTCATCCACGACTCCCTTTCTGGCTCCGTCTCTAGAACCCAATCGATCTCCATCTGGTTGATGCTCGGAGCATTTAATACTTCAACCAGGATCAAGCCCATTTGCTGCACATCCTCAGAATTGGCCGTCTTAATTAGTGAGTCGGCTCTCTCCTTTTGTTCTCTGGGGTGTATGTCATGGTGTAATACTCGAAGTCTACCTGTAGCTCTTGGACCCGACTGAGATAAGGAGCAAGTTGCTGCCTCCTAGTCTGATAATCTCCTTTGACTTGGCATACTACTAACCGGGAATCACAAAAGATTTGTAAAGTTTTCACTCCCAGTTCTCTGGCAAGTTTAAGCCCGGTGATCAAGGCTTCATACTCAGCTTCGTTATTTGTTGCGGGGAGGTCAAGTTTCAGGGCTTAGCAGATCGATCGTTACTCAGGAGTCACTAACACAACTCCAACGCTAGAACATCAATCATTGGATGCTCCATCCGTGTACATTTTCCATCGGTAGGTTGGTTCTCCACTGCTCTTCGGAGAGTAATCTGGTATAGTGAATTCAGGTATGAAGTCTACCAATGCCTGTCCCTGGATAGCTCTACGAGGGAGATAAGTGATATCAAATTGGCTTAGCTTGACATTCCATTTGAGCAACCTTCTAAACATCTCAGGTCGCTTTAGAACTCATCGTAATGGCTGGTCGGTGTAGATCTTGATGTGGTGAGCCTAGAAGCAAGGGCGTAGCTTTCGTGACGTAATCAACAAGTAGTGCACAAGATTTTCCAACTTTGGTAGTTTCTCTCAGCACCTATCAATCGCTTGCTAACATAATAAACTGGCCTCTAGATCTGATTCTCTTCACGTAATAGTGTGGCACTTATGGCGTGTACCGACATAGCTAAATAGATGTATAAGTCTTCACGATCCAATGGTTTGGATAGGATGGGAAGTCTCTCTTAGTGATCTGCCAGAGCTTGAAACGCATCTATGCAATCCTACGTCCATTCAAAGTTTCTCTTTTCCCTCCTGATTAGGTTGAAGAAGAGAATCCACTTGTCGGTGGCCTGGAAGATGAATCAGCTTAGGGCGGTGACCTTCCAATTTAGGCTATGTACCTGCTTTATTGTCTTTGGTACCTAGATGTCGTCGATAGCCTGAATCTTCTTAGGATTAGTTTCAATTGTGCAAGAGTTGAGAATGAAACCTAGGAACTTCCTTAAAGTAACGCCGAAAGAGCATTTCAAGGGATTGAGCTTCATTCTACATCTTTGGAGAATACTGAATATCTCTATCAAGTCATCAATGTGGTTATTTTATTTTCATGACTTCGCGAGCATATCATCCACATATTCTTCCATTGATCTCCTGATCTGGTCTTTAAACATTCAGTTAACCAGACTTTGATAAGTAGTACTAGCGTTCTTAAGTTCAACTGGCATCATAACATAGCAATATAATCCCAGATCAGCAATGAAGCTGATGTGCTTCTAGTCAGGGATGTGCATCGGGATTTGATTGTATCCAGAACACGTGTCCATGAATGAAAGAATGTCTAGCAGTTGAGTCTACCAGCTGGGCGGTATTTGGAAGTGGAAAGTTTTCCTTCGGGTTTGCCTTGTTCTGAATAATCAACACATGTCAGCCACTTTCAATTTGCCTTTCCATAAGTATAGGATTGAATACCCATTTTAGGTGGAGAGCATCGTGGATAAACCCGTTGCTTTGGAGTTTATCCACCTCCTCTTTTAGTGTAGTAGATCTCTTCGAATCCATGCCACATCATTTCTATTTCTTCGGGACATGCCGTATATGGCTTGCATACTTGAACTAACATATGGCCTCGAATCGGATGTCTACCACTTCAAACTTGAGTAGATTAACAAATCTATACTTCTTTGGATTGTAACACGTGCCCTGAACGAACTTGAATATGAACATCAGATTCCTATATGCCATTTCCTAATCCTTGAGTTCAAACGTAAATGTTTCATGTAACAATCAACGTGAAATCCAGTTGGGATGGTCAATGATGATGGTCACTCTGGTCAAATCCTAAAGTCCTGTCATGAGCTGCTGAGTTTGATAGTGATGGGTTCTAGAATCTTTTAGCAATTACCTATGATGGTTGAAGATCGAACTTAAAGGAGCATTAAATTAAACACCAAGTAGAGTTTAGCCTTGTGTTGCATGTAGATACATAGCTAGCTTTTGCTTTGAGTTTGAATCTGCATCTATATTCGACTAATGTGCTTTCCATTCAATGTACTCAAGATCCGTTACACATCATTCAGGTTGAAGTGATGGTTAGTTTCCCATGAGCTTGACATCAATTCGATGATTCATCTCTAAACATCCTTTCGATCGTAACCTCGAGTCATTACAAACACTAGGTATAAGTCACAATATTAAGCTATCGTAGTCAGTCTTTGGATGATCACACTCCTACCCCTGGTCTCGGGTTGATAAATGTACTGCATGGGTGGTTGAGTCTCGTCCTAGTCCTATTTATACTCCCACCTAAGCTCTGAAGACTTAGAGTTGATCGATGAATGGTCGGTTCACATTCATCTTGGTTCTCGCTTGTACCCCTAAGTAAGGGGTAAACGTCGATAAGTGGGTGGGCATTTCAAATCTACTTTAGCTTTACACTCTTTTCCGTCGATTCGTGGGATCAAGTTTGTTCATGGAAAGATGAGTCGTGCCTAATCTGAATTGTATTCTGGTTTTTCATTCTCGGGGGAAGACTTTAATGCCCCATCGGATTTCGGGCATGAGCTGAGTACTGGACGGTCATTCACGTCCTCTTTTGATGCAGATGTCACCATACTCTAGGCAAGGGCCAAAGAATGGATGATTAAGTCACGTCCAATCTGTGACTGATGCTTCCCCTGTCAAACCAAGGGCAAGGATCAGTTTGTGGACGGTCAAGCCACGTTGATTTTGATTTATGTTCTCCTATCGGACCAAGGGTTAGAATTAGTTCAGGGGTGGTCGGGTCATGCTTATCTAGAGTTATACTCCTCCTGATGGATCAAAGGAGGGTGATGGAGAACGAATGGTCAAGCCACACTCATTCGTGGTTTATTCTCCAATCCACGCTCTAGTGACCAGATTTATTCGATGGACATTTAGGTCACATCCATTTGTGGTTGGTGTAGATTAATATTGACCGTCGATTCGATGGTATGATATAGTCGATCTCATAACTTAGGATGTCGTTCCGATTGGTTTTGTATTAATGCCTCACTGCAGTTGTTGCCTTGAGTCATAAAGAATCACCAAGCCGGAGCTATAGTGAGTAGTTGTATTCATCTTATAGTAGTTTGTACTCCTACCTCCAGTCCTGGGTTAGCGGAATTAGTTCGTGGATGGTCGAATTCCATTCCTAGTGAGTTTATACTCCTTTCGTCGAGTTCAGATCAGAGTTTACAAAATAGTAAGTGGTCGAACTGCATTCATTTATTTGTTTATACTCATATCTGCACTCTGGGGATAAGAGTTTATTGGCGGGTAGTCGAATCACACCCAATTTGTGTTTATACTCCAGTCCACACTCTGGGGACTTAGAGTTATTCTGAAAAATGGTCGAACCATATTTTTATTAGTCATTTCTTTTGCCCCTTAGTCAAGGGCGGAAGTCGAAGAGTGGTCGGTCATATCATGTTCACTCTTACTTGGAGTTCTTCATATCCAATCATGGGAAGGAGTTGAATAGCGGATGGTACAAAGTCACATATGTTCTATGTTTTATACTCAGCCTGTCGGTTGATAGGGGAGAGTTAATGGATGAACAGTCGAAGCACGTCCATTTTCTACCTATACTCTTATCTGCGCTTTGTGGACTAGAGTTTATTGATAGGCGGCCAGTCACACCCATTTCGTTTTAATACTCCAATCCACACTAGGGGAAATGTTATTCGATGAGTGGTCAGTCACACCCATTTGATGTTTATACTCCAGTTCGCGCTTTAGGGACTAGAGTTGGTCGATGCACGGTCGAACAGTGTCCATCTTTTTGTGCTTATACTCCGTTCCACACTCCAGGGACCAAAGTTTTATATATGATGGTTGGTCAGTCACACCCATTCTTGATTTACACTCCACCTATCAAGTCAAAGTTGTCAAATGAATAGTTGAGTCATGTTCATTTGTGGGAAGGAATTATGCGCCCAGTGTTGAGAACAAAATTTGGTGAGTGGACGGCTGATTCACGTCCACTTAGAGATTAAGCGAGGGATGGTTGGACCACATCCATGATCCATGCTTGGGTTGGACGGTCAAGTCTCATCCAATTTGCTTCATACTCCTCCAGACAAGTCATGGGAGAGAGTTGTTGGATGGACGATTAAGTCACATCCACCTCATGTTATAGTGGTGTCCTTGTGTCGAGGGCGGTGGTTGATGAGTAGACGGTTAATCATGCCTACTTTAAATCGAGCTCCCAGACTGCCTCCTATGTTAAGGGTAGGAGTAAATGTGTGTACGGTCAAATCACATCCACTTTAATTGGACCCCAGTCTTGCTGAGATTCGGGAGAGGCATAGTATTTTGGTGAACTTCAAGTATGAGCTGGGGAGTGGATGGTCGGGTTGCATTCACATCAATATGTTTCTCCGATCTTCAAGTCAAGCGTGGAGGTTGATGAGTGGACGGTCAGTCGTGTTCACTTTGAATTGGATTCTGACCTTATCGGACTTGGAGTAAGGCATAGATGTTCTATCAGAATTGAAGCACAGAGTAGGAAGTGGATTGTCAAGTCACACCCACTTTCCATTTCGAGTCCTTCCCCCTAAGTAAGAGGTATATGATAGCTAATGAGCGATTGAATCATGCTTATCTTGATGATCTTCCAAAGGTTCGATCATGGTCCATGGAGGTTGGTAGGCACCCAACTCTAAGTACTTAGTCACCCTCCTCGGCTGAAATTCGGCCGTAGGTGGTCCAATTGATAATCAAAGTTCTTTATTGATAGGGGTCGAATGTTCCCTGGCCGCCATTCTGCAAGACTTGCACATATTGTTGAAACTTTCCTTTTTGGATCAGCTTTCTGATTCCATCTCAAAGGTGTCTGCAATCGCCGGTGCTATGACTATGTGTATCTTGAAGTATACAACATTTTTCGGATTTCCTCTGGGTTTCGGTGGATTCTCTAGAGGCTGGTTTCCAATACTGCTCCGAGTCGTGAGTCTCCAAGTAGATGTTTTAGATTAAATTGTTCAAAGGAGTATATGAGTCGAATTTTGGGATACTGGGTTGTGTCCTAGAATCCAAGTCCTTATTTAAGGCCTCAATGTTGCCCTAGCTTTGAATTACTTAGCCAACGAGCCTGCATCGTTCTTTCTCCTAGTTCGCTTTACCTCCTCCCTGCTTAGGTTCTAGTTCACTTTGTAACAAAATGATCCAAGGTCATAAGAAGCTCTCCAGCTTACTAGTCGCCAGTCTATCTTGGGGTCGATTCCCCTTATCAACACCATTAGTATGATATTCTCGCTGGAATTGCTCACTTTAGTGATGACGACGTTGAACCTCTACATGAAGTTATTGAGCGACTCGCTTGGTGCTTGGAATAAATTGGATATGACATCACATCCTTGGTGTGAGTCGCATGCATCCTAAATTTCTCGACAAAGTTTTGATCCGGTTGATCGGATGAGCAGATGGACCTGGGTGGTAACTGCATAAACCACATGATCATTATCCCTTCGAGGAACACAGGAAAACATCTATATTTGATGGCATCCTTCACTCTAGCGAGACCAGTGTGCCACTTGTACTTCACGAGATGTTATCGAGGGTCTATATTCACAGAATACGCTGGCATGCTCAGCAAATTAAATCTCCTTGGATATTCTACACGCTGAACGACTTCGATGAATAGGTTACATTGGAGGAGATGCTCCAATCATCGTCAGTCCGATCCGTTTTCAAGTTACGGCTGCTTGTAATGTTTATGAATGTTGTACGCATGATTGTCCAACGTTTGATGGTTAAGAATGCCGATCGAATGGCGAATTAGTTAGGATGGGGTCGCAGATCGATGACGACCCCCAAACTTTGACCCAATTGTGGTGTGATCCATATAAGGTAGTAAGGAAGGCCTTTTGAGGTTGAACACTAAGTTTCAAGTCATTTGGAGTCCGTATGCTCGAGTTATAACCAAAATAAGATGGACATATATTGATGGATTGGTGATAATTTACTTGAAGTCTGACCTGAGAAAAATTGCTATTTGCTTGGAGTCGTAGAATTTGAAGTGCTAGGTTGGTGACGAATGGTGCTTGAAGTCATATTGGTGTTTGCTTAGGGAAAATGTTAGTTTTACCCGAGTTTGACCTTGGGCAAGAATTTCCTGGGTTTGCTTCAGGTCGAATGGGTGATTATCCGAGCTCGACTTCGGGTTGGAACATATAGAGAACCTGCTTCAAACCATATAAGTGATTACTTCGGGTCCAACTTTGAGCTAGCCTTAAAGTGAGTTTTTCGAAAAATGTTTTGAAGATTTTTGAAGATTTTTGACGACTACCACGTGTGACTCGATAATGGAGATCCCATAATGGTAAGTGATGACTTTGATAAAGGATAGCTATACTTCAAGATGGCTTAATAAGTGGCTTAGGGTGGTCGTCACACGAGCCGTCGTACCATTGTTGCCAAATCAGGCGCTTGGAAGTTGGTCAGTTGAGAGCGGTCGTAATCTACCCTAGAAGCCTGATCCGGTAACCGATCCCAGTTTGTGTCATATCACCTTGGTTCTCCAGCCTTCGGGAGTACTGTTTGACTAGTAGTTCCTTGTCTATTCCTTGGCTGCAATTCAGCAGCTGCCGCTTGATCCCATATGCCCTGATCAGTTACAGGACATAAGGGAAGTGGATAGAATGCACCGTCTTTAAGTTGAGTTCCAAATCCAGAATGCGGGGGCACTACGGTCAGTCACACAACTGATCCCTTCCTTCTTCACGTTTTATTTAATCACCGATTCTTTACTTCACATTCAGTCAAAATTTTCACTGATCACTTCCTTCTCATTCTTTCACTGATCCCTTCTATTTGCACTTGTTTATCACCGATCCCCTTTTACTATCATTTGCGTGGACATACAATCGATTGCGTATGCATTGAGGGATTGGCTGTTGAATAGGCATAGGGATCGGTTGTATAGGCATGGAGAGATTGGTTGTTGATGGGCATGGGGATCAGTTGTGTAGCATGGAGGGATCGGCTATTGAAAGGATGTAGGGATCGGTTGTGTAGGAATGGAGGGATCGGCTATTGAATGGGTGTAGGGATCGGTTGTGTAGGCATGAAGAGATTGGCTGTTGAATGGGTGTAGGGATCAGAGAAAATGTTGGAGTTGAAGCGTGGAGGGATCGATCATTTTTCATTCATGGCATAGGGATCAGTCATTTTTCATTCATGACATAGGGATCAGTGGTTTTTCATTCATGACATGGGGATTGGTGGTGGAGTGTTTGTGAGGGATCGGTCAAGTTAGCTTTGAGAGAGGGATCGACTATGTTGAGATAAAGGGATCGGCTATGGGGACTTAGCCGATTTTAGGCTTTTGAATCGAGCTTGAACACGAGCAAACCAATCCATATAAACTTGTATGAACAATCAGATTAATCATGTCTTAATGAACTTAAATGTTGACTATAACGGACAACAAGACTTGCATATCCAACTTTGAATTTGAAATTGAACAGTTAAATTTCTAGGACTTGAATTTGGACTTGATTTTGTATCTGCAGTCCTACATAGGTCTCTTGGAGCACTTTCTGTAGTCTCTCTATATCAGAGTTAGTGATTATTCCAGAGGAAGCATATATGTCTGTGGCTCCCTACTGCGCCCTACCTTCTAGAAGAGCATCTTAGTGGTTTCTACTGCTTCATCAGTAGGTTGTGAGGAGGTAGCAATGGCCTTCTCCTTCCTAGAAGGCATTGTAGGTAGTTTTTTTATAGATCTCCTTTAAATCTGAGTAGAATAGGAAACTTGTTGGGAGAAAGCTGGATCTATCTCACGAATATAGGAATCTGCAAGTAGATGATGAAATCCAATCAAGCTGAGAATTCAATTCTCAGTGAAAACACCAAAATGTTTGAACCAAAAATAGGCACAAACACCCAATAGAGATTTTGTAGAGAAATAAATGAAGAATAATAAATGTAAACAGAGAGAACATAATAGTAGAGTAATAAGAAACAAGCTAATCATAGAGACACAACAATTTATAGTTCTTCGGCGTTTTTTTGCCTACGTCCACTTTGAAGAAATAGCTTTATTAATCACTTCGTCAACTGAATACAATAGGGATCAAATTAGAATCCTTAGTTACAAAAGAGCACAAAGCAACAAGCATCGTAAAAGTCCATAAAATGAACAATTAAGTCTATATTTATAGAGGAAGATGGTGAAATATCTCCCTGAAATTTCGGCAGAAGGCTCTCTAGATCCATAGGGCCCACACGAGGGATCACATGGCCCAAATCCTAAGAAATAGGGATTGGGTCGATCCATATGGTTGATGATTTTGGGGGTGCAGTCCCTATGGAGCTTCTCCATGTTGTATTATGCTTGGCCTCCAAGTTTCATGCCAATTGGATCAGTAGAACTTAAGTTATTGATCAATCTTTGTTGCAACATGTGATATTGTCTGATTTAGGCCGATCCCTCTAGAGGGAAGAAGGCCAATCCCTATTTCTTGTGCTTTTTTGGGTTGCGATCCCTAGGGAGGAATCCCAAGGGTCCCCTCTTCTTATTCCCAAAGTTTCAAGTGTATTTGACTTTTGGATTTTGAGATATCGATCATTTTCCGTTGAGTTACATTGTTGGGCTGAATATAATCTGGTCCCTTTTATATGATCCCTTTTGTATGATCCCTTTTATATAATACCTTTCTTAGGTGTAGTAATTTGCCCATAACTTTAGCATGCATACTCCAAACGACTTGAGATTTGAACCGTAGCCTCGTGGGGCCTTCCTTGTCACTATATATTGATCTCACCCAATTTGGGATAAAAATTAAGGATATGTGCCGATCCCCTAGGGGAAGGGATAGGCACCGGTCCCCTGCATGGAGGAGGTACTAATCCATACTTAGAATATTTTGGAGAGTCTATGTGACGCCCCACCTCTATACTCACACTAGCCAAGGACACTACGGGGTAATGCCGTCGACTAGCGCGAAGAATAAGGTTGTTGAGGAGCGACCATCTGTGTAATTGCTTTGTGCGAGTACCGATATGTCAGATAATATAACTTACATTTTATTTCAAGAGGAAATCTGACATACCAAATACAAACTCAAAGCTACAACACAGTGGCTACGTGGACTTCGGAAATAAATATAGAAATAAACATAACACAAATCAGTTACAGATATTCATATCACAAAGGCGGAAACAGATATGAATATAACACATAGAAGTGTACATCAAAGTAGTGGTCAAACTAGATCCACTACATCACAAAAGAATAGATACAAGTACTAGACAAAAGAATAAGTATACATCAAGGAGTCTATATCTCGAATGTATAACGACAAAAACTACTAAGTTAAAGTAGTTAGCCAAAAGTCAGGTGACGAACCCTGATAAGAAGTCAAGTAGAAGCACCTGAAATACTTCGGTCTGACCCGAGTATTATTTAAGAAGAAAATAATAAACGGACCAGTTTAGCTATAAATATCAGATAAAATAAGATAGGATAAGAGATATAACAAAAACGTATGATAACAATAATGCCATACTATAACAAGTATACATCAGGTAACAACAAAAATCATACAATATCTCAAATATTCTCAAACACCAAAAAGAATGTCATATTCTTTAAATTATTCACCAAAACACAAATATTGACAAAACATATCAATGCCAATCGCAAAAATCGATGAAAGAAATCATCAACTAGAAATCCAGAAATCACAAAAAAGGGAAGGCCTATCACAAACGGGAGCATGAAAACTCACCAACACGTGTGTCACAAACGGAACGCTATTCCATGGTCGCTAACCATCAAGTTTGAGCTGAAACTCCGCAAACGGCTCGAAGACCATGGGTCACTACCCCACCAATTTGAGTCGAAGCTCCACAATCAGCCCGAAGACCATGGGTCGCTAACCCACCAATTTGAGCCGAAGCTCCACAAACGGGGTTTAATCCCTACATAAACAAAGAGACATCGCACATCGCTAGTCTAAATCTCAAAATGATCATCATTGATCGACAAGTGTAAATTACACTAAGCTAGTAAATATAAGAGTTTGGCTTCATGTCCCATAACCACTAGCTTAACTTAAATATTTACGAACAAATTGTAGACTTCCACTCGAAAATAAGTGTAAATTACAATAAGCTAGTAAATATAAGAGTTTAGCTTCATGTCCCATAACCACTAGCTTAACTTAAATATTTACGAACAAATTGTAGACTTCCGCTCGAAAATTGTCACGAGAGTTCAATCGAACAAGTCCAAAAATTGTCATGAAAGTTTTGTTTGGCATCCACAACTTCAACATCACTTTCATTATCAGCCTCTTCTAGTCGAAGAGTGATATCTACAAGCTGATCGAAAGGAACTTCTAGTTTCAGAGGTAAAACCTTTTTGGGGTTCTTACTCAAAGCACAGATAAACCTTTGATTCTTTACAAGATCCAAAAGTTGTTGTGCAGACATGAATACGCCATCCAGAGAAGGACTACTGGATTGACCAACGCTAGGACTGCCAGATCTAACCATTTCTCTTCTTTAAGAAAGAAAGAAAGAAGAGGAAAAATGTTATTCTTAAAATGAATATCAAACAAACTTGATTGATAAAACAAGGCATCACAAAAGAAAATAGGATATAACGGTATGAAGGCTCGAATTAAATCCTATGGCACGATTCCTGAGAGAGACTTAGGACAATGATCCTTGCTAGATTATACTACATTGTTCCGAAGTTTGGCTCTGATACCAAGCTGTGATGCCCCACCCCTATACTCACACTAGCCAAGGACACTACGGGGTAATGCCGTCGACTAGCGCGAAGAATAAGGCTGTTGAGGAGCGACCATCTGTGTAATTTCTTTGTGCGAGTACGGATAAGTGAGATAATATAACTTACATTTCATTTCAAGAGGAAATCCGACATACCAAATACAAACTCAATGCTACCACACAATGGCTATGTGGACTTCGGAAACAAATATAGAAGTAAACATAGCACAAATCAATCACATATATTCATATCACAAAGGCGGAAACAAATATGAATATAACACATAGAAGTGTACATCAAAGTAGTGGTCAAACTAGATCCACTACATCACAAAAGAATAGATACAAGTACTAGACAAAAGAATAAGTATACATCAAGGAGTCTATATCTCGAATGTATAACGACAAAAACTACTAAGCTAAAGTAGTTAGCCAAAAGTCAGGTGACGAACCCTGATAAGAAGTCAAGTAGAAGCACCTGGAATACCTCGGTCTGACCCGAGTATTATTTAAGAAGAAATTAATAAACGGATCAGTCTAGCTATAAATATCAGATAAAATGAGATAGGATAAGAGATGTAACAAAAACGTATGATAACAATAATGCCATACTATAACAAGTATACATCAGGTAACAACAAAAATCATACAATATTTCAAATATTTTCAAACACCAAAAAGAATGTCATATTCTTTAAATTATTCACCAAAACACAAATATTGACAAAACATATCAATGCCAATCGCAAAAATCGGTGAAACACAAATTCTAGAAATTATAAACTAGAAATCCAAAAATCACAAAAAGGGGAAGGCCTATCACAAACGGGAGCATGAAAACTCACCAACACGTGTGTCACAAACGGAACGCTATTCCATGGTCGCTAACCATCAAGTTTGAGCTGAAACTCCACAAATAGCCCGAAGACCATGGGTCTCTACCCCACCAATTTGAGTCGAAGCTCCACAATCGGCCTGAAGACCATGGGTCGCTACCCCACCAATTTGAGCCAAAGCTCCACAAACGGGGTTTAATCCCCACTCAAACAAAGAGACATCGCACATCGCTAGTCTAAATCTCAAAATGATCATCATTGATCAACAAGTGTAAATTACACTAAGCTAGTAAATATAAGAGTTTCGCTTCATGTCCCATAACCACTAGCTTAACTTAAATATTTATGAACAAATTGTAGACTTCCACTCGAAAATAAGTGTAAATTACACTAAGCTAGTAAAATAAGAGTTTAGCTTCATGTCCCATAACCACTAGCTTAACTTAAATATTTACGAATAAATTGTAGACTTCCACTCGAAAATTGTCATGAGAGTTCAATCGAACAAGTCCAAGAATTAACCGACGAAGTAAACGCAAGCGTTTCATACCACTTGTTTTGTTAAGCTGTTTAATTAGATTTCTCATACGAATGAGGTAAAGGTTTGTATATACTAATAGATTGGAAAACGATTTTAAAAGCGAGCTTTATATTTTAAATAGTGTCCAAATCGTTTTAATGAAAGAGTTTTAGTATTTACTACTAGTATCGAAGCCTTTGTATTTTGAAGTGACAAATCATAGAAAACGATTGTAGAAACAATCGATCAACCAAAAATTCACATTCGACGACGTGAATCAAAACCATAAAAATTGATATCAAATCCATCAAATGGATATTCCCAAAAATCCAAAGAAAGAAGTCATCAAAGTCGATAAAAGTGATAACAACTAATTGGATCAACAAAAATCGATTAAATTTGGAAATCCACTCAAAAACAGCCAAAATAGGCAAAACTGCACATTTCAGTACCAACCAGACGTCTGAACCACTAACCAGACATCTGGATGGATTTCTAGATGTCTGGATTTTATCTCTCCCTTTTTGAATTTTCCAGGGACCAATTCCAGACGTCTGGATTTCCAATCCTGACGTCTGAATTTGAATCCAGACGTCTGAATTGGAATTCAGACGTCTAAAATCCACCTATGGGCAAAAATCAGCCTAGCCCGTAAAGGGCGAAAATCCAAACGAAATGTGATCGATCGAGCGATGGATGCTAGGGGTTTATGCTAATCGACAACCCAGCCCTATAGGCTCTTCGATACACCACCAAAACATGTCCAAACATCCAAGATAGGATTTTTAAAGATTTTGACTTCAAAACACCAAAATTGGAAAATTCACCAAATCAATTCAAATCAAAAGCAAATGAACATGAATAGAAGTTAGGAATTCATACCTAGCAACAATGAAAGTTATAGACGTAGATGTGAGTTAAAGAACTCACCTTTAAAACTCAAAGGCATGAATGAGAAGCTTTAAAACAAAGGAAAGGCCAATTCCTCTTCAACTTCAAATCAAGAAGCTCCAATCTAAGCTAATAAGCTATTATTTCATAAGTTAGGGTTTAGCAATTTCTAAAATTGAAGAGAGACAGAGATGGAGAAGATGAAGAGGATGCTTACCTAAGCTTCTCCTTGATTTTGGACTTGAATTTGTATTTCCTAAACAAACTAGGGTTTTGGAATTCTAATTTCCAATCTTTTCCACCATTTTTCTCTAGAGCTTGAATGTTAGGAAATGAGGAATGAAATGAATGAAGAGGAGTTGAGTTAGGGTATTCAGTTGGGTTAGTGGGCTGAAACCCAAACCCAAAGCCCAAAATAGAAAATAGCAAAATTCTACTCAACTCCAAACATATCGATGTTTATACTCAAAAAAGTTGTAAACACCATTTTGGACTCAATGGAAGTGGTCTCGAGTCCCAATTCAACTATTTACAAAATGTAACATTTCAGACTTTAATCCGATTAACGATGCTATATTTAAATAAAACATTTAAATATACAATCGTGAAATATGCGGGTTGTTACAGTCTATCTCTTGGTCTCGGTTGGCCGTTGCTTCATATTATTGTCCACACTTGATTTTGGACCTCACAATCATCGCTCTGGGCTATTAGTCTTGATGACAGTCGAGTCTAACTTGTCTAGTCAATTAGGATATAGTCGGGTCAAAATGTCGGATAACAACTATATAATATAAATTTAAATATTGTAATGTGGTGAGGTAAATGTAAGGTAAAAAACACTATACCATCCTTAAGTTGAAGCACCGAAAGACCATTGGTAGTGGTATCAATATAACATTGTTAAGAACTCTACTTGTGATAGATAACTTGATGATCCTAGAGAAAACATATGCTGCTAAGTTAAATATTAGAGGTGTTAAAGGATCGCCTTATCTAAGTCTGCATTTTAATTGAATTTTATTTTCTAGAATCATGTTAACCATTATACTCGAGTTTCCAGTTTTGAGCAATGTCATAATCCAACATATCCATCTATGACTGAAACCCCTAGCCATTAATAAATCTTTTAGAAAAACCCATTCAATAGAGTCAAAAGTTTTAGCAATCTAGTTTTAGAAGAGCACATGTAATGTCATTTTTACAACAGTAATTTATAAATTCTTTGACTATAGCATCCTCTTTCAGGATATTTCTACCCTTAATAAAAGCAGATTGTGATATATCAATTAGGTTATTTATATTAGTGCTTAACATATTAGCTAATATCTTTGAAATAATTTTAAGAGAACGGTTTATAAGCAAAATAGTCCTAAAATCCTTAAGCCCTATTGCATCCATTTTCTTATGAAATAGAATTACGTTGGCAAAGTCAAATATTCCTAATTGTAAGCTACCATTATAAAACTCATTGAACATTTAATACAATTGCATTTTAAAACACGCCAAAATTTCGTGTAAAAAAACATAGTAACGACCCAACCTTTCGACCCCCAAATGTTGAAACTAATACATCCACGGTATTCATCTGCTGAGCATCTAAATGCCAGAAGGATGATTGTTCGGGTAAAAAGAAAACGAAAATGAAATATACAAGAAAGAAGAGAACACAACATCAGACTCTCACTAGCGAAATGGTAATATACAATATCAAAAGAATAGTATAAATTGTTAGTCCAATATAGAAATTTCGGAGTTACAAAATCTAGGTGTTATCATCAGCTTGGACAATTATAACTGTCTAACGTTACAATGCCGATGCATCAAATAGTAATGCAGCGGAAATAGGAATACTACGGTAGGTGAAACATCCATCTCGTCTTCTCAAGTTTCAAAGAACATCAACAAAAATCTTCCTTTCTCAAACTACTCGAAAGAGTACGTGAGGAATATAGGGAAAATAAAAACCAAGCGTCAGACATAAGTCTGGTTTGAGAAACTCAAGAAATATGCGGCCAACATATAACAGTATTTTTGAGACCGCATGGAATGCCAAAACGGTTATCTCCTCAAAAGAACCACCATCTAATAGATACAAAAGGTGATATAATAGATAATGTCTAGGGTGTATAATATAAACATTATAATATAACTGGAATGGTTATATTGGTTACATTCAACAACATATTAGGAGTACAATCAAATCCGATAAGGAACATTCGCATATTGGATTTTCCATCAGATATATCCTGGGATATACCAAGGCCAGCCTCCTCACAGGGGTCAGAAAGTACCTTCCAAGCAACGGACATCTCCAGATAAAATATACCATTAAGGTACATATAACTAGCCCATGCGTAAACGAGCAATCCTGAACCATGTGAAACTAAGGACCATCAACTTCTACCGACCAAAAATCAATAAGTATCTCTAGATGTGGAGTTGATGATCCTGTGTGGGTTAGAAAAACCCTAGGTTGTGCGTCCTACTCTGTTTTCTATCATTTTCGATGACAAGGTTACGTTTGACATCTTTCACACGAGTCTTCATCACTCGAACAGAACACTAATCCCCAATTAGATTCCTTTATCTCGAATAGATCACTACATATGAGTCTCCAATATGAACAGATCTTGGAATCACACATTGATTCCTATATCTCAATAGATCTTAGAATCACACATGGATTCCCAGATCCTAAATAGATCATGAACAACTACATGTGTTCGAAAATCTTAAACAGATCTTGAATCTCTACATTGATTCCAACATCTCGAACAAATCCACTTCTAAGAGATAGAACATGTATCTCATTCTTGAAGTGGTTTTCGATAAGTAAAATACTAACAGATCCTGGTCTTTTCAAGACTGAATCAACAAATTTAGTTGTAACGAACGGGGATTTTCGACCTTCGAAAATCGACACTAATACGTCCACGGACATGCCGAGAAATCGAATGCCGGAAAATTCAATTTTTTAGGGAAAAAGAAAGAAGGAAAAAGATAACAAGAAAACTAAACAACACAGAATCTCACAGTGGAACGAATAATATATGATACACAACAAATCTTTACACAAAATTCAAACTGTGATATATGTATGTACAGACATCAATCAGAGTATACTAACATATTTCAGCCTGAACAGTTATACAGCCTGTCCTTATAATTGCTGACAAATACAATCAATGAATACAGCGGAAAAATAACCATCCACGTAAATACATCTCTGAGCCTCCAACTCGTCTCCTAAAGCTCCAAAGCATCCAAATTAATCTATAATATGCTCGGTCTGACCTGAGCATTATAATAAAATAACACCCGAGCCAGTCTGGAAAACCAACGTGAGAAAAACACACCCAATTGGATTTTAAAGTTATAAGAAAAATCTTTGAAATTAAAAGTATCTCGTAAGACCACACCGCACATAAACACGAACAGGTTTTTACCTTACGATAACCAAAACATTTTCTATAGAAAATCCATTTATATTATAATAATGTCTAGGGATCAAAATAAAATGTGAATATATTTGAAATGCTTGCATCTCACATTTCAGCATAGTTGGGCACAACTAAGTCCGTATGGCGCTTATTGGAGAATGGATTCCATGCTATGACAAGGTAAGGAACTACCTTCCGAAGGTGCATCTCTAGATAAATGCACCGGGGTCTGACAAAAACATCTTGTACCCCTACCACATAGGACTGGCCTACCACTTTACTAGTAGTACCGAATATGATCACCGCGCTTGGGCCCCAAGCATACAAGAAGGGATAGTGATCGATTTAGATTTGGGATGACCATACCCAGATGGGAGCGACCCACTTGGCCCTAGTGCATGCCCGGTTTTTGTCATTTCCCGGTTGATGAGGCTTGAGGCTACGATTTACCTTTATATAGCACTTCCCACTTGGATTGCTAACACTACCCTCCGGGCAATAATACAATATCAGCATTCATCTATACAAGTTCGTTTTGGGACCAAACGAAACACTTAAGAGCTCTGTCTTCAATTCCGTCATCTTCAAGATGTCTTCACTTCGAAACACATTCATTGGATCGAAGTGGTTTTCGGGTGACATACCCAATCCCGATCTCTTCGAAACAACCCTTCGATAATTTCCGGTAAACTGAACACCGATTCTTTAGGAAATAAACAGTCAAATATAAGATCGAAGATCATCTCCTAACCGTTAGTGGATGGATTTCCTTATCATTGTCCTAAGATAACGAAATAAGGTTTAGATGCACAATACAGCATCATCAGAGATGACTGTGCCAAATAACTCACGTGCTTCTCCTAGATATTTCCGAAGTTACGTTTTGGGTCCAATTTCGATAGTCGGTTATTGAACTATCGAATAACAAGCATTCAATCAGGAATTTATTTCATAGGGAAAACCAACATTAGTTAAGCACATAAGCAATCACTAGCCACTTTTTATAAATCTTTTATAAATAAAATCCACTTTGTAAATTACTTGTATAAGAATACTTTTACAAAAATATATCCGCAAATTCTATATTTTCAATACTTAGAAAATATTTATATACTTATCTCAATGGTATAAGTATATCCATAAATCTTAGAAAGATTTTTCGATTAAAAAATCATTTATAAAACTCTTTATAATTCTCTAAACAATTATAATCCATTTTATAAATCTCCTGGACCATTTATAAAATCCTTTTATATATTTCAATCGCCCATAAATTCTTTTTGTACATCTCTAGAATCAATTATAAAGCCTTTGTAAATCCATAAAACCATTTATAAAACTCCTTTTTTAAATCTATAAACCCGTTACTAAAATTCGTTTATAAATATCTAACCATTATTAAAACTCTTTCATTTTATAAATAATCTTTCCTTAAGTTTCAAACCGTTTTATAAACTCCTTTACAAAATTCAAGTCTTTCAACTCTATTCATGGGTCTCATAAAACATTTCTAAATAATTAAATCCTTTTACTTCAAAAAAACCATTATATAATAATAATGATAAATAATAAACATTATAAATAAATGAAAATTAATAACTGTAAAACATCTTAAAAAATAATTAATAATTTCAAAATATTGTTTAAGAAACAATAATAATTAATCTTTACCATTTTTATAAATAATAATGATTTATTTTTAAAACCTTATTAATAATCCTTATTATTAATTTCAAACCATGATTATTCTTGAAATAATTAACATTTTCATATTTTGATAACTCTTTAAAACCATATTACCGTAACAAATAACTTTAAAACAATACTAATATAATTAAATAACCTTAAAAAAATATTGCTATCATTAATTAACTTTAAAACAATATTAATATAATTAAATAGATAATCCTTAAAACAAAATATTTCTGAAACTCAATTTCCGATTTAAAATTCGTTTCTTGTCTTAAAACCAATTCCAACTTAAATGTCAATTTATAGTATTTTTAAAATACTAATTTAAGGCCAATAGCCACCCAACACTTAACCAATATCGATATTGATTTTCTATCACTACTGGGTTTTATTTTCATACATATAGCGGTGTTATAACCATGGTGCAACAATCAGGTTCATTTTCAAATAATCCATATAAAAGAAATATTATTGAAATAATTCAATAATAGCGAGGAATCCCATTGGATCCCTCTAACCTATTTCCCCCCGCATCACAAACGTTATATAATCATAAAATATAAATCAACTACTTCAAGATGGGATTCATACACAAAGGATCATCCGCTCTTAAACGAGAACGTAATAGGATCTCATCCGCTCCAATAGGCGGGATATATTCAAACCAACTAATAAATATAATAATTCATCCAAAAAATTATCTAACAATTTTATCAACTATATATCATACTAGTTAACCTAAAATGTGAGTTTCACTCACCGAAATTTTCGGTCGCCACCGAGGCATTTTGGAACTAAAACTGAACAACGTCCGATTTTAGCCTAAACTTCAACTATTTCCAAATTCAACCAAACCAATTTTGTATCGTAGTATTTGCCGACACGAGTACAACGCAACTCGTCGCGCTTGATTTCGACCTCGTACGAAGAAGTTATAACATTAATAATTTTTACAATTTTAAATATATATAAAATCCTTAATTACAATCACTTAAAATAAATAACCTTTTAAAATTTAATTAACCCTGCCTAAATCCTCCTTTCTTAAATCGTGACTGTCAAACCCAGGTCGAGGTCGTTGACCGATCTTCACGGCCTCCCCGCAGCGCCGCCCGCCACCACCTTCTGCTCGAAGGTAGCACTTCTTCCCTTGCCTCCATCGCCAGTGGTTCCACCCCCTATCATCTCTCCATCGCCGTGAACGAGCGTGAAATGTCAACGTCGTTCATCTTAGCCGTGCCGCTACTACAGTGTACTAAAGAGCTGCGTAGCTTGACAGAACAAGGCTCTGACCTCCCTCTTTCCAACGTTGTCGGCCTCTCCCCCTAGCTCACCACCTAACTCGCCGGCGAATTAAAATTTGCTGTCGTCGATCATCCCATGAATTCTGCTGCCTCACCATGACCCAGTCCAATCCACCGTCCATTGGCTTCCCCTTCTCCTCGCGACCAAGTTCATAGTTGGTGGCTTTGCCTGAAACGGCATGGATTAACTTCGATAACTTAGGGCCGTTAGATTTGGCCAATTTGATTTGAAAATTTAAAACTTTGTTTTTGTCTTCGTCATGTTAAACAGAAAGGGATGAAATGGTAGGATATGGGGAAAAGCATGGGCAGTAGATGTGGGTATGAGCGGTATGGGTGCATATGGTTATATAACAATAAATATTTATATATATAAATTTTCAATTTAAAATATTAAATTACAAACCGTTCGAAAATTTCAAACTCCAATCGAGGAGTGTCGTTTGGCGTTCTATATGTTATACCCTTATTCCGAACAAAATGGAACTTGTTTCGAGACCTAATTCAATCGTATGCAGAAGATAGCTTTTCAAACCTAGTTATAATATAAATTTCTGAAAATTAATTTATATGTGTTTCGATCTCGCATGTCCAAACGATACGTCCGATCATCATAAAATTCGTTATCATACAATAACTCAATATTACAGATCCAATGAAACTGGTTTCGTCGAAGTCCGAGACAGTGCCCCGAAAGGCTATTTTTATATGTTAATTAAAACGAGTTATTTTCAAAATCGATTAAATTACTTTTAAATCCAATTTAAAAGTTTTATTATCTTCATTCTTATTAATAGAAATTATAAATCATTTTTATCTAATTTAAAACCCAAGATTCAATTATCTAAACGATTTCAATTATTAAATTCAACAATTAAATTATCCAACAAATCTCTATATTTGAAATTCAAGTTATTTAACCTATAAATTAACTTTTCAATATTTAAAATCAATTAAATATTCCAATTCAAATGATTGAAAATTTTGGATCGTTACATTAGTCATATTATGATAATGAGAATGATCACATATGGAAACCAAGTCTCGTATACTTATCACGTTTTCAATATTTTCATCTCACATTATCCTTCGATCAAGAGTGAAGCCGGTAGATTAGATCTCTATTGCTAATCCCTACATGAACATCAGTCTTAATTCTCATAAATAGACAAGCCTACTTCATCAGCTTTTAACGCTGAGTATATGATTAAATGTTTTCCATAAACAAGCAAAAATACAAAGCATGATCAAGCCACACATAGCACGATCAAGTCACATAAGCGACTTCTAATCCCTTTTTTGTTTAATTAATCTTTTATTAATTAAAACCTCTATTATTAGTAAAACTTCTTATATCTAATTAAATATTTTTTTATTAATTTCTAATATTAATTTGTACTCTTTCAATACTTCAAAAAGTATTCTTATACTTATCTCAAATGGTATAAGTGTATTCAAAAATCATCAATAAGATTTCCTTCTTTAAACCTTTGCTTCTCCTATCATTTTCCAAAAGATTCCATACTTATAGTTTGCTTCAAAATATCATTTTAAGTATCTTAGTACTTTCACAAATCCATTCAAAAGGTTTAAGACAAATGTTACTCAAATATTGTCACTACGAACCCAAAATCAATTCACTTATGCTTATCTTTAAAATATTCTTTTAAAGATCTATTTGAATTCATAAGTCAAAAAGGGTTAAAGATGAATTTTATTAACACATTATAACAACAAACCCAAAACCATTTACATACTTATATCATCTTTAAAACATTCATTTAAAGAACCAAGATAATATTTGGTTAAGTTCGACAGTGGACTAATCGATTATCCAGTTAAAACAATTGCTTATACAAATCAATTTTCGAATACTTAAATCGTTTCCAACATTTCAACTTAATCATTCCTCATTCAAGAGTGAAGCAAGATAAGTTAGGGCAATGGTTGCATCAAGCCTTGCCTAGACACTTCATTCTTGAATCTCAAAAATAGATAATTCTACTCATCGACTTAGGATAGTATTAATGACTTCCTAAACAAGTAAGCAAACAAGAAGGTTAAAATGTTTTTGATATTCCAACTTAACCATTCCTTGTTCAAGAGGGAAGCCGGTAGGTTAAAATGTTTTTTATATTCCAACTTAACCATTCCTCGTTCCTCGTTCAACAAGGTTAAAATGTTTTTGAATACTTAAAACCATAAGCGACTTACTACATGATTTATAAATGCTATTAAAAGTCCTTGTTAAAAACAACTTTGAAAAGCACAATCTCCGTTACTAGTTTTCACCACTTAAACAAATGATTTAAGACTTGAAATTTTTATAGTAAGTACAACCATTAGGGTACTTAATAACTATGGAGAGAAAACCCTAAGAATATCTTCAAATTTATGTATAAAACTCCTGAAAACAAGGGAATCAGAAGTGCACTTATAACGGGTATTCTCGCTTCAAACACTTTCAGACTTACTTCAATTTAACACATAAGTTAAACAACCATTTAAACATCATGTCAAGGCCACGCCATATGTTTAAGAGGGAAATAAAAGTGATGTTATACAATAGAAATTTATCATTTGATTTCAAAAGCAAAAGGGGTCCAAAGTTTATAACTTTAATTAGTTAATGTCACTTTAACTTTATACTTTGCACACAACATATATGTACACAATATATACTTATAAGATAGTGAGATAAATCACTTAAATCCATGTCAAACCCATGCACAAAGCCACAAGAACCAAAAAGCCCCCTCCTTCCATTACCACAAGCCTAAAGATCCAACATTTAACACTTTCAAACCAAAGCAACACCCACCCTCCTCCACCAATACTCACAGCCCCTCCTTGGAACCCCTCTTCCTTTCACCTTCTCCCACTTCTTACTTGCTAATTATGCTTTCCATGATGTTTTAAGCCTATAGATAAAGTTTATATGAGATTGGAGGTGATTTGATTAAGACTTGAAAAAGTTATAGAATAATTAGTGGATTAGTGCTTAAGCACTTCCACCATTTTTTATTCTCATACTTCATCTCAAGCTTAAGTGAATTAGTGATTTATTCCTAAGGGTATGCCCCTCCTTATATAGGCTTGTGCAAGGGGTTATTACCGCTTTCTAACTTATGTGGAAGGTCATAAAGGAGCTTTCCTCTCACATGCACCTTTACACCTCTCTTCTTTTACTTAAAAGTTAAGTCTTACCATAAAAGCTCATTTCCTAAATATTTTTGATGACATCACCCATCACAACATCCAAAAATTTTATTTTCATAACTAAAAAAAGTTATTTCATTTTCTTTATTTCCTAAACAAATGAGCGTATGTAAAAAAATCTGAACAACTTCTTATGGTTAAAAAGCTGTTTATCGATAAAAGATTTTTGGTCACATTATCAATATTTTTTTGAAGTATTTATTTTTGTAAACATTTATCCAAAATAATTTACCATCAGTACTTATGGTATAAAAGGGGGTTAAAAAAATTATTAAATCATTTCAATAACATTTAATCCAAGATTCAAATATTTAAATACGAAGTGTTTGAACTTCTAGTTCGTTACATTCTCACCCACTTAGAATACTTCGTCCTCGAAATTTTAACACGAGCAACCAAAGAAACAATCACAAAGTAATACTTAATGGTATTCAAAATCACTTAGCAAACAAAACTCACGGTTTGCTCAAATTCAAAATCCTCTCATCACACAAGGACGATGAACCATCTACTAAGCGTATCGTACGATTAACAGCCTTAGATAATTACTTTATACCCAATTCATGCTACCTCATAGCGAATCGAATAGTTATTGCCTAAACTCTTCATAAGCCAATCAAAACATAGTATGCATATACTAAAAGTAGTACGATACACATAGACCATCGGTTTGCAATATCAATTCCAATCACTTGCTCGATCACATAATTTCACTTCCCGACTAGTATAGATCACTTGACCTCTCTAGTGCAGATTCTGATCAGGCTTCTTGATTATAAACCTGCATTCTCCTTACATAGCCATATACTATGATAGAAAACTTTGGGATTGTATCAAGAATCTGTATCAAGTGTTTGCCGTCATGAATCTAGTGAAAAATCCTTGTTAAGACTAGTGTAAACCACCTCGAAACCATGTACTCGAATACTGGATCAAGAACAGTCATGCGAATAAAACGATCTATGTACAACTTTCGTATTTATCCTACTAGTTTCTTAACCATACCAATATCATTTATCGCATTCCTTTACCCAAATAGTATGTCATAATACTAAAACCATTTATGAAACATTTCATAAAACATAACTTCAAGCTTATATACGATTATAACTTAAGTTTATACTCGTATAATACTCCATGACATCCTAAGAGTATATACAAAACATCAAATTCATTTTACTTAACAAGTATGTTCAACAAATTAAAGTTGTTTTAACTTACTACCTTCTTAATTCAAGTGTTATATAAACTCAACTTCTATTCACACAAAAACATTTTGCTTCAAGTTCTATACGATTTGGAAGTTTCTGACTATCCAAAATCGTCAAAAAATCCATTTTATTTTAACAAATGAAATCTACCAAACAACATATCATAACAAGATGCACATACCGTACAATCCTAATGCATAGGCTACTTATGTCCATAAAATAGGTTAATAAATTTCAATAATTTATTAAACACGCTTTACCTAAAAAGGGAAAACATGAAAAGTTCCAACATTTATGCTGGGCTATGCCACTGCCACTCGTGCACCCTAGATATATACATATAAAACTTTTCTATATTAAAAAGCTCATATCAAATTTCTTTCCCAAGAAAAACTTTAGAACTAAACACGCAGGTTTTATTTCAAATCTCTTTGAAATAATAACATAAAAATATATATTTTGTATAAAAAATAATACTTTTGGAATTAAATAGAAATCCATTTTACAAAAAGAACCTTGTAGCATCCCCTACTCAGAAACCCAAGAATGAATGTCGATGATGCTGAAGTCATCGCCAAAATTATGTTCAAGCGATGCAGAAATGGCCCTGAAGTAAGCAAGTCATTCGCTGGGCCTAAGTAAGTTCAGTACATCCAGTTCATGCAATTCGGACTTAACCAAAATCATTTCAAAATGGTATCAAATACTTCATAAATATTACTATGTACCATGATCCCGATTTTATATACCAATTTCCTAGATACTTACTTTCAAATAATGCTACTATTATTTTTCCAAAATCTTGAAAAACATTTTCAAAGACACAAGGATTTAAGTTCTGAAAGTATTAGTTATCCTTTTTGTTTATAAATCATATTTTATAAACCATACTTATATAAAATTTACATTCTTTTTTATATAAAATCCTTTTCACAAATATTAATCTCATAAAATATTTTATCTTTCCTATATAAAATTTACATTATTTTTTATATAAACATCTTTCACTAAAGTTAACTTTTATAAGAGTTAACTTCAGGTCCAACCTTATCACCGAATGCCTTATTGTCAAACAAGGGAACTTAATTCATGAGGTGTTCATTTCAACGCATCTACAAATACTATCTACTGAACCCACGCAGTAGAAGGTAAAAATGCTCATAAACTGGTCGAACACAAATCAACAATCAACAAATGAAAGTCAATGCCCATAAACTAGCCAAGCATGACTAAACTAATTAAAGAGGGATTATATATAAATATCATTAACCCCTACATTAATTGAGCTATACTTTGACCATTCACCTATATAAGTTATCTTATATAAGATCTTTAATTTTCGTTGTTATGATTACCTTTAAGGTATAAGTTTATAACAATTACAAATACGCTCTCATATGTATAATACATTTGACTCATGCTGGGGTGTTCCATTACCTTATCTCTTAATGAGCCATAACTCACCAAAGCCAAGGTTCTCACTTTACTTAACTCTAATACCAGTTGCAACAACCCACCCTTTTGACATCCGAATGTTGACACTAATACATCCACGGTATACGTGCGTCAAGCATCTAAATGCCGGAAGGATGAATCGTTAGGGTAAAAAGTACAAGAAAAAGAAATAGACAAGAAAGAAGAGAATACAACATCAGAATCTCACTAGTGGAATGGTAATATATAATATCAAAAGAATGGTACAAGAGGTTACTTCGACGTAGAAATTTCGGAGTTACAAAACCTAAGAGGTATCATCAGCCTGGACAGGTAGTATAATTGCATGTCCTCATAATGTTGATACATCATATAGTAATGCAGCGGAAAAAGGAATACTACGATAGGTGAAACATCCAGCTTGTCTTCTCGAGCTCCAAAGAACATCAACGAAAATCTACCTTTCTCAAACTACTCAGAAGAGTACGCGAGGAATTTAAGGAAAACAAAAACCAAGCGTCAGAATAAGTCTGGTATGAAAGACTCAAGAAATAAGTGACCAACATATAATAGTACTTTTAAGACCGCATGAAATAACATAACGGTTATCACCTCGAAAGTACCACCATCTGATAGGTATATAATGTGACATAATAGATAATGTCTAGGGGGTAGAGTATATATATTATTACATAGCTAGAATGGTTACATTAGTTACATTCAATATCATATTAGGAGTACAATCAAATCTGATCAGAAACGTTGGCATATTGAATTTTCCGTTGGAGACATCCCCAAATATACTAAGGCCGGCCTCCTGACAATGGTTAGAAAGTATCTTCTGAGTGTCGTATATCTCTAGATAAAATATACCATTAAGGTAAACACAGCTAGCCCATGCACGAACGAGTGCTCTCAAACCACGTGGAACCATGTACCATCAACTCCAACCGGCCAACAATTGATAAGTATCTCTAAATATGGAGTTGATATATCCCCGTTATGGGTTAGCAAAACCCTGAGTTGTGCGTCACATTCTATTTTCTATCATTTCCGATGATGAGGTTACGTTCATAATCTTTCACACGGGTCTTCATCACTCGAACAGAACACGAATCCCTAATTGGATCCCTTACATGAGTCTCCAACTTGAACAAATCTCAAAATCACACATGGATTTCCCAGCCTCAATAGATCTCAGAATCACATATGGATTCCCACATCCTAAATAGGTCACGAGCAAATACATGTGTTTGGGCATCTTAAACAGATTTCGAATCTCCATATAGATTCCAGCATCTTGTGCTTCTAAGAGATAGAATACATATCTCAATCTTAAAGTGGTTTTCGATAAGTAAAACACTTACCGTTTCCGATCTCTTCAAGACTGAATCAACAAATTTGGTCATATCAATTATGACGAAAATGATCGCATATGGAAACAAAGTCTCTTATACTTATCGCATTTTTGATATTTTCATCTCACACTTCCCTCGATCAAGAGTAAAGCCGGTAGGTTAGAGCTCTATTGCTCATATCCCTACACGAACGTCAGTCTTAATTTCCACAAATAGACAAGCCTACTTCATTGGCTTTTAGTGCTAAGTAATCGATAAATATCTCTAGATATGGAGGTTATTTACCCCGTCATGGGTTAGCAAAAGCCATGGTTATGTGTCCTACTTAGTTTCTATCATTTCGATGTCAAGGTTATGTTCGACATCTTTCACACGAGTCTTCATCACTCGAACAGAACATGAATCCCCAATTGGATTCCTTCATCTCGAACAGATCATTACACATGAGTCTCTTACTTGAACAGATCTCGAAATCACACATGGATTCCAACATCCTGAATAGATCATGAACCACTACATGTATTTGAGCATCTTCAGCAGATCTTAAATCTCCACATAGATTCCAGCATCTCAAACAAATCCACTTCTAAGAGATAGAATGTGTATCTCAATCTTGATGTGGTTTTCGATAAGTAAAACACATGCTGATCATGGGATTTTCAAGACTGAATCGATGAATTTGGTAATATCAATGATAATGAGAACGATTGCATATGGAAACCAAGTCTCGTACACTTATCACGTATCCGATATTTTCATCTCGCACTATCCCTCGATTAAGAGTGAAGCCGGTAGGTTAGAGCTCTATTGCTCATATCCCTACACGAGCATTGGTCTTAATTTTCACAAATAGAAAAGCTTACTTTATTGTCTTTTAGTGCTAAGTATATGACTTAATGTTTTCCATAAACTAGTAAACATAGAAAGCACGATCAAGTCACACAAAGTATGATCAAGTCACATAAGTGACTTCTAACCTCCTTTTTGTCTAATTAATCTTTTATTAATTAAAACCTCTTTTATTAGTAACACTTCTTTTATCTAATAAAACATCTTCTATCAATTTCTACTATTCATTATACTCTTTCAACACTTCAGAAATTATTCATATACTTATCTCAAATGGTATAAGTATATTCAAAAATCATTAACAAGATTTCTTTCTATAAACCTTTGCTTCTCCTATCATTTTCCAAAAGATTTCATACTTATAATTTCCCTTAAAATATCCATTTTAAGGATTTAAATACTTTCACAAATCCATTCAAAAAGTTTAAGACAAATATTACTCATACATTGCCACTACAAACCCAAAAACATTTCACTAATGCTTATCTTTGAAACATTCTTTAAAGATCTATTTACATTCATAAGTATAATCAAAAAGGGTTAAAGACGAATTTTATTAACACTTTGTAACAATAAACCCAAAACCATTTCCATACTTATATCATCTTTAAAACATTCCTTTAAAGATCCAAGTTAATATTTGGCTAAGTTCGATAGTCGACCAATCGATTGTCCAGTTAAAACAATTGCTTATACAAATCAATTTTCATATACTTAACTCGTTTCTAACACTTCAACTTAACTATTCCTTGTTCAAGAGTGAAACCAGGTAAGTTAGAGCACCGGTTGCATCAAAGCCTTGCCTAGGCACTTCATTCTTGAATCTCACAAATAAATAAGTATACTCATCGGCTTTTTATATTAAGAATAGTATTAATGATTTCCATAAACAAGTAAGTAAACAAAAAGATAACATGTTTCCTACATTCCAACTTAACCATTTATCGTTCAAGAGGGAAGCCCAGTAGGTTAGAGCTCTATTGCTCCGTCCCTACTCGACATCAATCTTAACTCTCAGAAAATAGAGAAGTCTACCTCGCCGGTTTTTATTGTTAAGCCCAATCAATTACCTTTTTCAAAACTTGTATATACCAAATAGGTTTCTAAATATCTATGTAAAATATTACTTGAAAATAACTAATTTATAATTTTATGCAAAACTTATTTTATAATACAAAACCTTTTTACTTTGAAAATACATATATAATTATTAAAAATATATTTAAACTTCATACCAACTTTAATATACTTCAAAACATGTTTTAAAACAGCGTTAAAAGGATTAGAGAAAAATACCAAATTTAAATATCATTTTTGAACACTTAAAATCAGAAGTGACTTACTATAGCATTTATAAATGTTGTTAAAAGTCCTTGTTAAAAACAACTTTGGAAAGCACGATCTCTATGACTAGTTTTCACCATTTAAACAAATAATTTAAGACCTAAAATTTTTATAGTAAGTACTACCATTAGGATACTTAAATACCATGGAAAGAAAATCCTAAGAATATCTTTCAATTTATTTATAAAAATTTCCAAAAACAAGGGATTCGGAAGTGCACTTATAACGGCTATTCTCGCTTTAAACACTTCAAACTTATTTCCATTTAACACAAAAGTTAACCAATCATTTAAAATTCATGTTGAGGCCAAGCCATATGTTTAAGAGGGAAATAGAAGTGATGTCATACAATATAAAATTATCATTTGGTTTCAAAAGCAAGAGGGGTCCAAAGATTATACCTTTAATTAGTTAATGTCACTTTAACTTTATACATCGCACACAACATTTATACACAATATATACTTACAAGATAGTGAGATAACTCACTTAGATCTATGCCAAACCCAAGCACAAAGCTACAAGAACCAAAATCCACCTCCTTCCATCACCACAAGCCTAAAAATCCAACCTTTAGCACTTTCAAACCAAAGCAACACCTCCCCTCCTCCTCCAATTCACATGGCCCCTTCTTGGAACCCCTTCTTCCTCTCACCTTCTCCCACTTCTTACTTGATAATCATTCTTCCCATAATTTTTTATTCCTACAGCCAAAGTTTAAAAGAGATTGGAGATGATTTGGTTAAGACTTGAAAAGGTTATAAAATAATGTGTATTAGTGCTTAAGCACTTCCATCATTTTTAATACTCATACTTAATCTCAAACTTAAGTGAATTAGTGATTTTATTCCTATGGGTATGCCCCTTCTTATATAGGCTTGTGCAAGAGGCCATTACCACCTTCTAACTTCCATGGAAGGTCACAAAGGAGCCTCCCACTCATATGTATCTTTACACCTCTCTTCTTTTACTGAAAAGTTAAGTCTTACCATAAAAGCTCATTTCCTAAATATCTTTGATGACATCACCCATGACATCATCCAATAAATTTATTTCAATAAATAGCAAAAAAAATATTTCATTTTCTTCATTTCCTAAGCAAATAAGTGTATGTAAAAAAATCTGAACAACTTCTGATGGTTAAAAGGCTGTTTATCGATAAAACGATTTTCGGTCACAGTATCGATATTTTTCCAAAGTATTTATTTTTTGAACATTTTTTCAAATAAGTTTACCATCATTACTTATGATATAAAAGGGGGTTAAAAGCTTATTAAATCATTTTAATAACATTTTAACCAAGGTTCAAATATTTAAATAATTTAGATATTGAAATATGAAATGTTCGAAATTCCGGGCCGTTACAAAATCCATCTGGTCCGGGCGATCTATAGCTAGGCATATCATTGATAGCCATGTAGATCTCTTTCGAATGGATTATCTATATTATTTAAATCGATTCTTGAATTTTAGAGATATAAATCATTCCACCTAGCTTAATTCTATGACCTCTATTAGTTTCAAAAATATCTTTGAAATAGTTAGTGGAGGTATTATTGAGGTCTTTTTGTCCAAAACTTTCTACATTATTAATAAGCAAAGAGTTTACGGTGTTGCGACATTTACGACCATTAGCTACTCTATGAAGAAATTAGGTATTCTTGTCTTCATCGTCCATCCTTTAGACCTTAGATCTATGTTGCCACATTATTTGCTCTTGAGAAATGCTTTTGTTTAATTCTTCTTTCGGGTTCAATAGCACATTTTTTCAGCCATGTTTAAGATTCTGGTTTCTTCTATTTTATTTAATTTTAAAATTTCAGTAAGTAATTTTTCTTTTTGAATCCTATTTTTTCCAAAAACCTCCTTGTTCCAATTTTTTAGAAATAATCTTAAGTACTTAGGTTTTCTAGTAAAAGCTTTGGCTATATTACTCGAATTTTTAATACTGTTGTTACTCATCGAAATCCATTTATAAGTTACTAAATCTGTAAAAACTACTCTCTAAAAGCCTCATTTTTTCAAATTTAAATGATCTTTAATCTAAGTGTTGGTTCTCACAAAAGAGAATAATAAGGCAATAACCAGAATACACAATCGAAAGACCAAACAAACCGAACATGAAACTTTTCTTCCATTTCTTCATAAATTGAAGCAGTTGAGATGCACCATCAAAAGAACCTCTTTGGAGTTCGACTAAGCGAATCTCCTATCACTAAGTAGTAAATTGAACAAATTACTAGTTTTAATAAAATTGTTAAACTCTTCCATAGTGATGATGTCGGCCTCTAGGAGAGCGCTCTTCTAAAAACCTAGTCACATTGAAATCCCACTAACTACCCAAAGCCCGATAGATAGAGATTTAACCTCGAGACGCTCATTCTAAAGGACTGTAACACCTCGTAATTTAACAATAATTAATTAAAAATAAATTAATTAGTAAATAATAACGTCAAAAAATAGATTTTTCACAACTTCAGAATTTGGCTAACTTGCACTATTGGGTTCGTGGCAATTTTTTGATCAATATTCATATATAAAGTTTTCCGATCGAAGTTCAAACGAAAAAGTTGACATTTGAAATTTTCAAATTGAAAATAACTATATATACAATTAAGGTAATAAAAATAATTAACTAACGTTAATTACCATCAGTTAGAGTTAACTGACAGTTAATGTTACTTAACGTCAAGTAAGTTAATAGCAAAAAGAAATTGGATCAATCGATTTTAAAAGAAGTTAAATAAACGAAATTAAATGGCATAGGTAATTAACGTAATTCATATCGACCAATCGACCTCTAGCTTGGGCCAATCGACCGGTAGAGGGCGGGGGTCGACTGGTTGAACTCTCAATTTGAGATTATTGATGCGACCAAACATCCTGGATTTAAGATAATTTAATCGAACGGCTGACATTGATTCAAACCCCTATAAATATGGACATAACCCCTCACCTTTCATCTCATATTTTATGAGCATCGTCGAAGCTCTGCCATTTTCTTTTCTCCACAAAATTCTTAATTCTCAAAAATAGTTATAGTTTATACGTATATAAAGTTGGACAATAGTAAAGGATGATTGAGAAGAAGAATAGGGTCGAATCAAATCGTTAAAGCCACAGTAAATTATAAATCCAGATCTAGAATTTAAATTAAATCCATATCTCTTTTTTGATCTAGATTTCTGATAGGTATATGAATGCTTACAGTGTATGTATTCAAATAGGGAGAAATGAGAGTCAAATTGAATAATAAGATTAGATTTAGAGATTTGTAAAGCTAAAAAGGTTAGTGGAAAATTCTATATTTTTATATAATATTGGATTTATATTGTTCTGAATCTATTCATGTATGCCTAAAATGTAAATTGGAGGTGTACGCTAAAATTGTGTACGTGTAATCAATTCACAAACCTTGCCTACATATTGTGTGATTGATAACTTGAATTATATATTGCATGTATGTGAATCTAGAAAATATTGGGTGGAAATAGTCAGTAAATTTAGGATTGAGTAATAGTAGTAGTCCCTGAAATCTATAAACTATGTGATAGTTCTAGATTTGTAGATTACTTTTGCAAGTAAAAAGGTAAATTAAGCTATCACGATAAATTATGGGGATTTAAGTAATATTTTAATTCATTGGAATATAGGGTGCTGCAATGTGAATTTCTATAGATTATCAAGTTTAAATTTATAAATAAACGTGTATCATTTGAAATAACAAAGAATACGCCTAACAAAGAGAGATGTATAAAATAGGAATATTTACCATATTTTATACTATCTATTTTAATAACTATAAAAACAATAATTTCTTGTAGTTCCAAACGTAACACGAATTCTCCCTTTAGATAAGGTATGATAATTTACATTGTTAACGTTTCCCTTTAGGAGAGATATAATTCCAATGCATTAGAGTATATAATTCCCTAAGGATCAATTAAAGAATGGTAAATGTGATAATAATAACGGTTTAAGAGAATAATTAATATATGCAATATAAACAAGGCAGAAATCAAGTAATAACGATGAAAAGGTAGGCAAGTGATAATTTAAAATGAAATGAGTATGGAAAGTTCATTAAATGCAGGAGGGTAGTAAATGTTAAAAAGGAATAGAAAGAAAAGTTCGCTAGAAAGAAATTGGAGTAAATGGGATGGGATATTTAAATATTTTAAAAGAAAGCGGCAAATGGCCTTAAAATTGGGTAAGAAGTAAACTCATGAAAAGGTAAGAAATGTTAGTAATAGTTGAACATTGGAAGCGTAATAATCAGACAAGTATGAACGAATATACACACACGTAGCCCGAAGTATGCGTTTATCGTGGGTGTTAATTATTAAAATTAGTAAATAACTTAGATGGATAAGAATGACATAGTCATTAGAATTGGTTGGAATGCGAGGTCAGCAGGGTTACACAACAAAAGTCTATCCACCGCAAGGGCCATTAGCGATTGTGTTACATTATACTAAGTGGGACATATCCAACTGTAGAACCCGTGGAATTATACACGCTTGCGTATAGGTGAAGGAATAGCCCAGTAGGGTCTGCTTCAACTTTTTTATAGGAGTATCACCTTGATTGCATTAGGAAATCTAAATGGGACAGTGAGCAAGGATCGGTGCTATGTCCGTGTGTTGGTACGATATTAGCGAGTAGGAGATGTACATAGGTCGATAAATCATCAGTCCTGAGTGGTCAGTAGGAAGGATGAGGATTACACCTAAACGGGCTATACCTCCTACTATGTAGGTTACATTTAGGTCTTGCACCAACGAAATTAGTGCCACATTAGGGATTAGGAGATGTACATAGATCGATAAAACATCAGTCCTGAGCGGTCAGAGGGAAAGACGAGGGTTATACCTAAACAGGCTAAACCTCCTACTAGTGTAGATCACATTTAGGTCATGCATCGCCGAAGTTGTTTGCTAGTTTGTTTGTTAGGGCAAGGCTAGATGATTATGAAGAGAGGTCTTTCAAATCAAATGGGATAGTCCGAGAAGTCGATTCCCCTATAGTCCGAGGAGCTAAGTCCTCTATAGTTTGTGGAGCTGAGTCCACAATAGGAAGTAGACAAGTAGTAAATACCAAGGCGAGATATAATATAACTAAACTTGTAATGCCATTATTAGGCACTACAGGAGTTTATGTATGCATGATGGTGAGGATGTGATACCGTGTTGGTGATGGACCTTGACAGGGTGTTGGGTTTGGGATACTAGCGGGGATAATATCTAGGCCCAAAGGGGGACTTTGGTACTTATGTATTTATATATATATACACGTATGTAGTTATAGTCTGCCTCAAGTAGATGGGGCATACCATACGCATACATGGAGTCGAGAAGACTAAGTAAAATAAAGTGACATAACATGATATGGAAGACAATCAATATAAACTAGTGTTACGTGTAAAATGTATAATTTACTAATCACCAGAACGCTGTTCTGACCCCCTCTTTATTACAACTGACATGACAGCTTTAGAAGAAAATGTACTAGTGCAAGACGGGAAAAGTGGAAGGACACATTTTATTATGCATGCTCGATACTGACAAGGACGTTAAACATTGGAAGTGTTAATCTTGGACGGTAACTATATAATTTTATTATATTTTACAATTTCACTGTGAGTTATATCGATATCGCTCTAATATGAATTTATTTATTTATTTGCAGGATACCAAATCAATGACCCATACTTTGGTTGACTTGGGATTTCAATTTAGCAAAAATTCAGGCCCACTAAGGTGCAGGTTGTTACATTTGGAATCACGGCTTAGGTCAGTTGATCTTAAAATTAGGAAACAATGAGTGAACGTATTTGTATTTTACCTATAATTATAAATATGTTATACACTAAATCCTATGAACTCCGACTATAGAGTTTTTGCAACCGTAGTCTAAAAAAATGGACAAGTCGATTATGAGTTGGAGAAATGAAGGAAGTTGAAGATGTAAGAACTCCGACTATACAGTTGTTGCAACCATAGTCTGAAAAAATGGACAAGTCGATTATGAATTGGAGAAATAAAGGAAGTTGAAGATGTACGCCTACCACGATTACCCCATGGAAATAGGTCATATGGAAAGGCGGTGACTTAAAAAGAGCATGATTGCAGCATATGGAAGGTCCTTGAAGCTGGATAGTACGTGACTTCTTAGTTGGGCCCCAGATAGCCTAATAGTTATAGATCCCCGCATGATTTTCGATTGATGATGTACATTAGGTCCATATAAATGGGAAAGCAAGAGATATGTTGTAGATATCCAAAAGAAATAAGTTCCCGAAGGAAGGCGTGTAATAGTCACTCCAAGATGATAGTCGGATTTCAATATTTGGGAAAAGGAGATAGGTCAGAAAGTAAGTAGAAAAGAAGGAAAGTCCAAATGAAGGGACGAATAAAAATCCACATTGAGTTCGATCCCATATAAAAGAATTTGATATAAAATTTGAAATGATTTTAATGTAAAAATTTGGGAAAACATATAAATAATGTATTTTAAATGATTTTCAAAGGAATTATTTAAAGGTAGAAAAACCTTTTTTTGAAAAGTAAGTAAATATTAAATTTTCAAAAAATATATATACAACTATGTTATATTAAATAAAAAGTTAAGAATAAAATTTAAAATTTTTTGGACAAAAAATAACAATAAATGGGTTTTTAATAAAAAGGTTAATTCTTTTGAAAAAAATAGTAGAGCTATGTAGCTCACTGATTTTTCTACCATGAAAAATTTTTAAGTTAAAAAATTGTTTTTAGGGATGGACAATAGAAAATGGTACTAGTATTAAATCGGGTAAATAGAACGGGGAAAGAAAATTAGAATCTGAAAATAAAGTAGTAGGCGAGCACACTGTAATGGTTCAACAAAAAAGATAGAAATCTGAGAGGAAAACTATATGAATAGAAGCAATTTAAATAAGAGCAGTTTATGTAGAAGAAAGTTGAAAAATAATAATATTATAAAATATAAATAGAAATAATATTGGAAATTTATATAAAATAATGTTAGTAATTAGAAATAACGTTAGGAGATCATATAAAAAAATAATGCTAGTAATCTAATTAGAACCAATGTGGGAAATTAAAGGAAAAAAAAAAGAAAAATGAATATTTTCCATTGTGATGTGCATTGATTGCATGTATCGCTTAAATAGTCCCCCTCACATGATATTAGAGACTCCACCAAGGATTGGAAGTAGAGATAGAGTGAGTAACAGGAAAATAATATGATGGAAGTGTCCTTATTTACTTTAGTTTTTATTGTTTAAAATTGTAAAGAAGTTTTGAAAATATTGTAAAGTGTATTTTTAAAAAAGTGGTTTAGTATAAGAATTAAGTTTTTAAAATCAAAACTCAATAAATGGTTTGAGTTAAAAATCCCAATTTTAAGAAGTAAAAATCCTTATTATTGAAAAAGTGCTTTAAAAGAAAAGGTTGATTTGAAGGAAAAGGAGAGGAAATTTTTAACAAAATTAAATTGCTACCATTCTCTTATGGACTTGATGAATAAAGCTTAATTCAAAACCTCTCAAATATAGTTTTAAAAGATAGGACACCAAGTTATTTTCTTTGAATTTAATAAAAAAATCTAAGTTTGTACTTTTAAAGATAAAAGTTTTAGGATTAAGTACTTCGAATTTTTGAAGTTTTAATTTTTGAAAAAAAACGGCCAAAACCAAACCAAAATTTTTGTGGAGTAGATAAGGATAACTGCTTAAGTAAGACGGGATAAAAGGTAAGGCTATGAGTAGCGGTGACTGCTCATAGAGTATCAATAAGGAATCCTTATAGAGTGTAAGGAACATTGATGAGAACCTAGGTATGTTTTATTAGAAATGTGTGCAAGCCATAAGAAGAACCCATAAAATAATGATGAATCGTATCAAAGTACACTTCTGCGAGTTTTAGAGTATACTAGCATGAGTTCAAGGATCAAGAAAGTAAATAAAACAAAATTTAGAATACTATCAAGAGATTTGGATTAAGAGAAGATAACAACAGAGAGTAATAAGATGGCAAACATACAAAGAGGACGTTGGTAGACTCAATGTAACGACCCGCAAATTTCAGTTGTTTTATTTATTTAATTAATTGAAATTGTGTGAAATTTTAAACAATAAAATTTTGAAATATAAATTTGATATTTAGAACGCGTCTAATTAAACATAACAACTGGTAAATTTTCGTCCGAAAATATGAAAATTTATTTCGCGCGTAAATTTACTTCAATTTAATCAGTTAAAAATAGGTGATAATAAAATGTTTTCCAAACCTAAATATTTTTACATGGAAAATTTGTAAATCATCTTCCGAGTGAGACGTTATCTTTCATTTCGTCAAATTTGGACTTATGTTGCTCCGTTTATCTTTATTCGGTTAAAATAGCAGCATTTCTGGTACCGGTTATCGACTTTTGATCGGATGACCGTACCACTAATATCTGTGTACCGTTTTGATCGTCTCGTTGCGCTGACCTCTACGGTATATTCAACTCTGTATTTTGAGGTCCGGTACGCGACAGAAACAATAAAACAGTGCGTCGTACCGGTACCCTGAATTGTGACCGTTAGCTTTCGTTTGCCTTTTTAAGTTTGAACGTGCAGGCCAAGTAATATAATAAATTGCTTTAATCTTCCAGCTTAATTCCAGGGTGACCATTTCCATCCCATACTATTTTTGAAAAATCAAAACGTATGAATTGGTATACGTTGTATTCATTTGAACGGTTCTCTGGTTATCTATTTATTATTTTTACTAGCCTGCATTTTTTTAAAACCTTTCCTCTGCAGTTTTTCCCCTTCCAAACGTTATTTCCACTTTCTACCTTCTCTCAAAAATATACCACGTTGGTCACCATTTACAACCAGCCTCCCTTTGCCCGAGCTTCACCATTTTTCTTCCCATCGTGAATTCGCGCATGCCTCCCAAAGCCCCACCACGCTCCAACCTTCCCCTCTGCTCGTGCCTCTCGTGCTCCACCCTTGTTTTCACGCACCTGCCCACGTCATGCCTGTCCCCACACAACCCCACGACTGAGATCACGCCACCGGACCCACCAAAGCCCTCCACTCCAGCCCTCTCTTCTCCACCGAGACCAGTCCCCTCATCTCCAACACCACCAGACTGTGGCAGCCACCCACTGACGTCACCACCTCTGCCTCGCCACCTCTGCAAACCCGACCCTGCCTCGGCATCACCTCCGCCCTCCACGTCACCCACACAGCAGCCACCCCTGTCGCCTTCAACCCACGTCCGTGGCAGCCTGGCTCGTCGCTTTCACTCCCTCGCCTGTCCCAGCGTTTTCCACATACCCAGAGCTTTGTCGGCACCTCCTCCCAGATCTATGCCGAAGCTTTACTCGACCGCTGCTCCTCTTTGTTTTTCGGCAGCATACTCATTGTACTAGCCGAGCATTTCTTTCGGTGAGGTATATATGTTCATACTTTTTCAGTTCGAATAAATATGTAAAGGTTATAAAAGATGTATAATATAAGTTTACTGTATAATGGTTTTACTAGTAGTTTTAACTGTTTTATTTACCGTATAATATAAGTTTAGAGGTATAACTGTTTATAACTGTATATATATATACATTATAATATATTTATTTTAATATATGAGTTAGTGCATTTATATCTGTTAGTTATAAAACTTTAGTTATGAGTTATATTTGTATAAAGATGATACGTGTAAGTATGCTGTAATTATATATATACTGTTTGAGTTTTTTTTGTATACAAGTTGTAAAATGATCAGCTCACTAATCAATATGTATAATCCTGGTTACGCAAGTTTTATTAGTGGTGTTTATATATATTAAGTTTTACTTAGGCTTATACCTATGTTATATATTGGTATGACAGTATGTTAGATATATATAGTTACGAAAGTTATAAAGTTATGACCTGTTCACTATATAAATATTTTATAATATATTCTGTAATAGATATTAAAGTATATATGTTATACTAGCCTACTTATGTTTATTGTATATGTATGTTTATATACTAGCCTATATATCTATCCGTTAGTTAAGGATTGATTTTTTTTTACAATGTATGTATTTATTCTACTGTGTTATAAGATGTGTAATATTTTGGGTCTGCATGCATTAGTTCATAATGGTTACAGTTAGATTTGCTGCTGAAAGTTTCCTGTTTTGATATGTAAGCATATGTATATATGCTTATATACCAGTCAGATATATATAAGGTAGTTTAAAATGTTTAAACAATATAGTTGTAAAAGTTATAAGTTATACAGTATTATACCTATGGTATTATAAAGCTTCTAAACTGGTCTTAACAAGTTACAGTATGTTGTTTTGTTAATATATATAAGTTACAAATATTTATATATATTGGTGGTTGAAATTTTTCATGACTGCATATCTTGGTTTGTACCCATATAGTTTACTTTGGTTTGTTTATAAAGAGAATATGTGCATAACTACTTACAATCTGATTTATATATATGTGTAAGCACAATTTGCATATAAAATCTGTTCAGAGTTGGATTTCATATATTTGATTATAACCATAGTTGCATTGTTTAATATCTATCTAGATATATGTTCGAAAAGTATCTTTGATTAAAGCTTATACGAGTTTTATTTCATATGTGTTTTAAGTATAACCAATGATTTTAATTATATATTTATTTTATATTCGCCTCAAATTTGATATTAATTTCATGGAAGAATAATAGTATATTCTGTCTCTATCTAGATGATTCTGATTCGCTCTCGTCAATTCAAACCATCAGCTTTGTCGTCAATTCGTGCCAATATAGCTTTGCTTTGGAAGTCGTGCTTGCATTTCATAACTCGATTTTTATTGTCTAGCCTCTCTAGCCTCGAAAGGTGAGCAATCACTCACGATTAATGTTCTTATATTTATTAGATTTAATTTCAATTGGAACGTCAATTGAAATATGCTGCTGTTAGTTGTTCACATTGTTATATATATATATATGTCATTAACTGTATCTGTTCACCTGTGACATCCGACACCATTATCTGTTATTTATACTGATGATATATTGCCTGTTACTATTGTTATTTTTATTATCATATCTGTTATCACTCTGCAAGTTCCCTGTTAGTATAGAATCACTATGGGTTGAAATGATACATACCCGAACGATCTTGTAGAATAGGAGAAAATCGTTATGGGTTGAAATGATAAACCCAAGCGGTTTTCAATTAATTGAATTTGGGATTGCGGGTTGAAAAGATATATACCCGTATATATATTTAAATTGCGGATTGAAATGATAAATATCCGTATCACTTGACCATAGGATAGAAAAATTATATACAGGCACCGTTGGTCTATATATAAACGTTTGAAAATGATTTCTATGGTTTTGAAAAGAATATATGGTTTTGATGAATATTGATTTAAAGATTTATTAAAGTTGATTTAATAAAGTTGATAAATAATATGTTTAAGTATTTATTTAATATCTATATTTTTAAATATAGAATTGTAATGATTTGAAATTGATTGAAATTGTATTTATTTAAGAATTTTACTTAAATAAGTTTGATTTGAAATGTATTGAATTTGAAATTTAAAGAAGTGATTTACAACTTGAAATTTGAGAAGGTGACTTAAATGGATATTTCAAACGTATGAATATTTAAATGAGATGTTTGTTTATTTAAATTGTAAAATTTAAATTGTATTCAAATGTTATGGAAATGTTAAGCTAATATTTCAAAACTAAATAATTGTAAAGTGAATCTGATATGTATATAAATTTATCGAACTTAGTTTTGAAATGTTGAATATTTATTTAAAGCTTTGATATATATTGAAATTGAAATGGCTTATTTATGGTTCAGATATGTATTTGAAATCGATAATTTGAAATGGTTTATTTAGAAGCTAAATCGAGTTGAAACAGATGATTTGAGATTTGTTTAAAATAAATTAAATTTTTGGAATTCGAGTTAATTTGAATCGATTTGTGAATTTTGAGGAAACTAATTTATTTTATAACGAAATTTTAATATCTAAACTGTTTAAAAGGAAAGGGTTATGATTTCCAAAATACTGTGATTTCCAGACTATGATTTCGAAGCATTATAACTTTGGAAAGTAATATGATTTGAAAATGGATATATTTGAAACGAAATGATACCGTATTAAATTGGGTTTTGAAATGATAATGATATTTTGGTTTGAAGTATAAACTACTTTGAAATGACCACGGTGTTATAATAACGATTGGTTGGCAAAGAGACCGGGATCGGATATGGACATACTCTCTGTCGATACCGAAAACCACTTTGACAACCGTGTACGCGGTGGAGTTTCCAGAATGAGTAGGATGGTGGCGACGTTCTTAAGGTATGTTACGTGGACCCAACTCCCGTGAGTTGGCAATAAGGTGGCTAAAACAGGAGCGATCTCGGACCAGTGAGGTAGCACCTCTTCTCGGACGCATTTCTTCGATATTATACTCTTACTTGTGATTTGACTAGATGGCCATCCTCCGATTGGGAATGTTGTTCGAGGTGGAATGGTAGTGGCTGCTATGCGTATCCATCAGTCCGTGTGCGTAATTGGTATATCTACCCTGGCATTGCCTAGTTGTGCCGTGTCACCTACCATACCGAGCTTTACTACGATTATGATTTTAAGATCCGACCGCGTTAAGGTTCTCCATCCCCTTAACGCTATTTTCCGATATGATTATACTTTACTTATTTAGACACTACTGTATATAGCGCATATTACTACATAGTAAATAGTTTAACGGATCCTTAGGGGATGGTTATCCCAAACATCCTTTAAGTTACTTGTATTTTAGTTGATATTTCACTTGAGTTGGATTTATTTATATAAGAATGTTAATCCTGACTCGAGTGTTTTGTGTTTTGCTTTACGCTCGGGTTAGACTGAGTGATACAGCATTTGAGACTCACCTTTGGAGTTGGAGCTTCGCTTGGAGATCCAGCTATCTATCGATCCTGCTTTCAGTTATTCCGTCGATCCAGTGATGTATTCAGATCTGGTATTTGATTATTGTATTGAGACATCTATTGTATTCGAGACCTCTGTTGTATCTTGTTTAACTCTGTTATATATATATAGTAGCTTCATGAACTACTATCCTTTGTTTCCGCTGCATTATTGTTATATTACTCTGTGTCTGTGATCTGTAATTATTTTATTTACTGTATATGCTGAGTTTTGCCAAATTTTATTTACAACGCAGTATTTTGAGCAATTCAACTTCGGCATGAGTGTCTACCTATACACTTATAATGGAGGCGAATGGTCCAAAATACTGGGTCGTTACACTCAAGGTTAAGGAAGACAAGATAAACGGTAGAAAAATTGTTCTACCAAGTCAATTTGTCATTGAGTTATTCTAAATGTGCCTAATTTATATTTCTTACCCACTACAGTGTGGGGATGCACAGTTTATCCCATAACTGGCTATGATAATGAGAATAATGGATGAACCTTAATTTTTAAATGCCAAAAAAGGAAAGTTAAATTATGTGGGTTACAGTAAAATAGTAGTTAGAAATGTCCATTAAATCTAAGTAAGAAGTGATAGGGCCACAACATTGTTATTGTCAGTTGATGTTGAAGGGCAGCATCCGGCAAAGATTGTAAGCATTAGTTGTTTCTGTAAAAACGTATACGATATTTATTAGAAATATTCCTATTAAAAATGGGTTTTCTGGAAAGACTGCTATATTAATTGAAAAACCAAGGAAGTAAATTTCATGTAGACACTTAACTAATGCAAGTAAGACTAGATGTTTATAAAATAAATTAAAATTTATTAGCTACTAAAAGTAAAGTAATGTTAAGTCCCAAAAGCCTTAAAATTTTAGGAAGATAAAATTTGGCAAGCGAAGGACAGAGAAAGTATGTTGTAAAGCCACGGGTTAGTGTCTTTATGCCTTAAAAGCTAAAATTTATAGATGAAATTGTGCATTGGTTATTATTTATAAAAGAAAAGTTTTTGAAAATTGAAATTTTTTATCATGAGGTAGGATAGAGTCCACTATGGATGTTAAACTATTGACTAAATCTCGACTGCGGAAGATGTGGCATAAATTGTTTTGAAAAAAAAATACTTTTGAAAGTTTTGTTCAAAATTCATAATTTAAGAGATAAAATACATTTATAAAGAGTTTTGAAAATTGGTGGTGAAATTGTAAATTTTTGAGAGTTTTCCAACTATTTCAAAAGTTTAATCTAAAAAGATTTTTTAAGGAATTTTTTTTTGATTTTTTTGAGATGCCACATGCTTAGGAAGGGAAAAGGTCGATGGGTTAGGAAGTAGAAATTTTACTGTGCGGGAAATGACAATAAAATAAAATATAGCTAGTGACAAAGGAAAAGGATGTTTTAGCTATGGAATCTCTTTCTCCATATCTTGTTGATAATGGAACAAAACCGATTTTAAAACAACTTTGTTTTAAAAAAATTAAAGATTTAAAATAAAATTTACTTATATGGACTATACTTGGAAATGTTGAAAGGGAATTAGAGGCAAGAGAGAAAGTTCCAAGTTACGATGGAAGAAGGGTACACAAGAGAAGGATAGAAATATGGAATTCTCCATCTAAACTCATTTTCGGCATAAAGAAAATAGGTTTAGAAAATTGAATTTTTTAAAACTTTGGATGTTAGCGATGGTGTGCTAGGATTTTGGATGATAGAGATTGGATGAAAAATATGATGAACTTCAATCCTATTCGTAGAAGTGTGGGAAAATTTGGATGTAAAAAAAGATGTTAATTTTCAAAATTTTGCATACATATAGAACTGCCAGTATATTTAGGTTGTTTGTACCGTATTTTCAAAATTGTTTTAAAAGAATGCATTCATACACAAGGTGCCGATTATAATTATTCTGCATACATATCATATGTATTTGATACACTGTCCACTTGAACATGAATGGTTGAAAAGTTGATTTAACAATAATTGGTTGGTTGGTAAGAATGGTTGTGCGTTATTTTACATGATTGAGCCCTTGAGGAATTTCTGGAACAAATATCTTTTATGGAGGAAGAATGCATCCGTAGTTCTAACAATAACTAATTATAAAGAATTAATTAATAAATAATAACGTTGAAAAATAGTGTAACGACCAGCTATTTTGGACCATTCGCATCCGCACATGTCGGACTTGAATACTTCAAAATACCGAATTGTTAATTAAATTTGGCAAAACTGAGCATATACAGTAAATAAATAATCACAGATCACAGACACAGAGTAATAATGCAGCGGAAACAAAAGATAGTAGTTCATGAAGCTACTATATACATATCAGAGTTAAATAAGGTACAACAGATGTCTCGAATACAATAGTCAAATACAAGAATCAGAATACAATCACTGGATATCTGAAAGCTGGATAGATAGCTGGATCTCCAAGCGAAGCTCCAACTCCAAAGGTGAGTCTCGAATACTGGTACACTCAGTCTGACCCGAGCGTAAAGAAAAACACAAAACACTCGAGTCAGGATTTACATTCTTATATCAATAAATCCAACTCAAGTGAAATAGCAATTGAAATACAAGTAACTCAAAGGATGTTTGGAATAACCATCCTTTAAGGATCCGTTAAACTATCTACTATGTAGTAATATACGATAAGTAGATAACGCCTATCAGTAATATAAGATATCAAAATAGTGTTAAGGCGTTACCATTATCCCCCTTAACACATTTTATATAAGCGTTATAGTCTATACAGCACTATAAACTCCACCGTAAACTAGTGGGATATCAGGGAGTACTCCATAGGTATAACACAAAACAAATCGTAGTGGTCGCATATATAGGGATACAAGTATGACAAGGCACATAAGGCAATACCCAAGGTAGTGAAACTACCGTTTGCCTGATCCGGACTGGTGAAAACGCATCGCCGCAGCGATCACAACACCGTGAAACAACACTCCCAAATCAAAGGTGCACCAATCGACAACAAGTAATGAGTAGTTTTCGAAGAAGTGTGTTTGCTTGAGGCAGCTAACCCCATTTGGCCCGGCACGGCTCCTGTTTTAGTCATTTCCAATTTGACACAAGTGTCAAGGCTATCCATTATCGTTCTCTTTCTTCAGTCATCACGTACACCATTCCAACCACTTCATTCTGGATCACACTCCGCGTGTAGTTATTAAAGTGGTTTTTGGTTTAGACAGTGAGTATGTCCCTAACCGATTCCGGTCTCTTTAATAACTTTCGTAATTATTACACCGATTGGTCATATAATAAATTTCAAAACCAAATCAAATTCAATTTCAAATAGAATTTGTAAACCAACATTTCATTTCTCTTTCTAAATCAATTTCCATAATTTACGTTTCAAAACTTCCACATTTATAATTTCAAAATCTTATAATTCAATTTCAATTTTTATTCAAAAACAATTCAAATATTGATTCAAGTTCGTATATAAGTTTCATTCCGAAATCATTTAAATTAATTTAATTTAACATTCAAATCAATTTAACTTCATTTATCGATTTCATTCAATTATTCGTTAAGTAAATTTATCGTTCAAACAACTTCTATTTAATTTCCAATTCACTAAATCAATTACTTAAGTTCAACTTCATTATATCAAAAACTTACAAATTTGAATTAAATTAAATTCATCAAATCAATTCTTCCAATTACAAGTCTTACTTTAATTTCAATAAATCACATTCTATTTCTTGTTAAAGAAATTCAATTTCACTTATTTATTTACTTAGTTACAAATTTCAAAACTCAATTAATAAAGAAACTAAATTTCACTAATTCAAGAGGTTCAATTTCACTTAATAAAGAATTCAATTCAATTTAATTATTAAATAATTCAATCTTATTTAATTATTAAATAATTTCAAAACTTAATTGTTTACTAATTTCAAAACTTAATTATTAAATAATTCCAAACTTAATTATTAAATTCAAAACAACGTTCTTTCATCAACTACTATGTTAATATTTTTTTCAGATTATTAAATATTAACATTTTTCTTTGATTAAAATTCAAATTTCAACCTCATTTCAAAACCATATTATTTATTCAAATAAAATCTTTATTTTATTTTTCAATCAAATTATTGACCAATCGGGTTTTATATAATTCTCTATCCTAAGTCAAGTTCATTTGGGTATTTATCATTTCAACCCGATTCCAATTCAATTCAAAATTAAAACATAGCAAAGGGAACTTGCAGTGTGATAACCGGGATGGTGTCAAAGTAAATAAACAAGCAATAACAACAATCAATATCAATCCAATAATCAATTCAAATAATCCCGAAATAATCGTATTAATTCACATTGTTATTTATGTAAATTAATATAATCATTTCTAGAATCTACACTATCATTTCATGTAGATTAAAGATTATTGCACTAATATTTTATGTGGTTCTTCAATTGGTATCCATTATTCAATTTTAAACTACAACAATTTATACAACATACATTCAATGGTTCAAGGTGTAGTTAACACTATTTCTACGTGTCAATCTATTTAACATTAAAAGGGGTCATATTATACAAATTTAACTAATCAAATTTAACCTTTAACTATCCTATATCAAATTCAATTGCATACTATTTATCACTTAACATTAACAATTTAACGTCAATATAAACATCAGCAATCAATCAATTATCAGCCAAACTGTATTATCATTGCATAAATAATTAACAGATAATGGTGTCAGATGTCACATGTGAACTGATACAGGTAATAACATAAATAACAGTGTAAATAACTACACCAGCATATTTCAATTTGTCGTTTCAATCGAGATCAAATTTAATAAATAAAAGAACATTAATCGTGAGTGATTGCTCACCTTTCGAGGTTAGAGAATACAGAAGATGGCACAGAATGAAAAGAGATACGAACCCAAGCATGGATTACGAAGCATTGGCAAGAATCGACAATGAACAAGCTGATAGATAGGAATCGATGAGAATAAATCAAAATCAGATTCTGATATAAACAGAAAATTTATACATTACTATAATATATATAAAATTTCAATATTTTTAATTGAAATAACATAAGAATTTCAAAATCATAACTAAATCAACTCATATAATTATTTTAAAAATCTATATTATTGCAAAAATCAATACATGGACAGCTTATAAATATTGAATAGTAATATCGATATCTATTTTAAATCATAATGTCCCTTTCAAAATACTAACATATATTGTTACAAACCCATACGTAAAAAAATCCACGCCAGAAATATTGCTGGGTATATGCATAGGTATGAAAGTTCGAACCCATGTAGATTTGAATATCTAAACAGTCAAACAAATAATAGGAACAACCCCAATATCATCCTAAAACCAAGACTTCACTTCCTGTAACAACACTTTACAGCTAAATGGACACAACTGACATATATATGCAATCCCGTCAACCCTTACACTATCCTAAACTATATATATAATATAAAAATATAAATGTAAGCTTAAACATATAACCTTAAAACATACTACGTATTAAAGCTCGGCTACTACATGTATCCCTACTTCATCAAATTTACGTTTTTTATAACAAATAGTATGGTTTTATAAGTATACTAACCAACATACATAGATTAGGATTATACGTATAAATGAATAAACAAGCTTATACTTAGGCAGACTTACATATATAAGAGCATCTAACCATATAATAATCAAACAATATACTATAACAAACAAGTTTCGTGTATATATAAATTAGTATACTAAATATACACACCTTTATAACTTACAAAAGATATGCAAACTGACTCCTTTACTTTATGAATTGTTTATACATATATTAGGTTTTATATTATATACAGCAAAGCATATCAAAACTACCTACACAACATATGTACTAATATATAAATACCCCCTTAATATATCATATTGTAACCCATTGAAACATAGATATTACATCAATCAGCATGTTATAGCTCATATGCATTCATATAACACACGCCTATACCAAAAATGATATATATATATATATATAAATAAAAAATATATCACCTTTAAAAGAATAAAGCGGCGAGACAAGGCTACCGCTGTCGAAGTGGTGATGGAGCAAGGTCAAGAAGCTTCGACAAAGATGGAAGAGGAAGGCTGCGCTCGGTAATGGAAGGAGAAACGAAAGAGCGAGAGCGGGGCGGAGGAAGTGGGCGGCGGCCATTGGTGGGGCGAGATTTGTTCGTGAGGCTGAGGACGTGGGCTGCTGTGGTGATGGCTTTGGTCGTGAAGAAATAGCTGACACGTGGGAAGTGAGGAGATAGGTGGAAGAGTGGTTGCGTTCGTGTAGGCGGAGGGTGGAACGGGTCTGGGTGGAGGCTCGCTTGCGTGAGGGAGAGCGAAAAGTGATAGTGGGTGAAGCTTTGTTCGATTTTGCTTTTTTTCAGAGAGAGTTGGATTAGAGAAAAAGAAGGAAGGAAAAAGTTTCTATTCGGCAATGAAAGAAAATGAGTGAGAGAGCAGATCTGGGATGGGAATTGAATTATATGTTAGCAGCTAGGGGAAAGAAAACGAACAGACTACAGAAGGTAGGAATGCAAATGAATACCGCAAAGTGAAAAACGAAACAACGTATAATAAATTTAACATTGGAAATAGTAATTGTCAGTCCATGAATTTCAGGAGAAAAATATAAAAGCAACGGCTATAATTGTTGCTTGTCAGTCACGGTTTAAAATTTAAAATGCAAAAGAAATCAAATGGTCACGGGTCCGGGTTTTGTGGATTCCGCTGTGTATCGGACTTCAAAACATAGAATTGAATATACCGTAGAGATCAGCACGATGAGAAGATCAAAACGGTATACGGATATCGGTGGTACGATTTGAATTATAAAAATTCGAATTTTTCACTAGCGGAAAATGCAACAAAAACACAAAAAAATAAGATCGACGGAGCTAAAGAAGTCCGAATTTGGAAAAACGAAAAATGACATCTCAGTCAGAAGATGATTTAGAATTTTTCTATGTAAAAATATTCAGGTTTCGAAAATATTTTATTTTCATCAATTACTAACTGATTAAATTGAAATAAAATTACACACGAAATAAATTTTCATATTTTCAAATAAAAAATTTACCAGTTGCTATGTTTAACTAGACGTATTTCAAATATTAATTTTTTATTTCAAAATTTTATTGTTTACAATTTCCCAAAATTTCAATTAATAACGTTATTAAAACCGGTTAAATTTACGGGTCGTTACAAATAGAGTTTTCACAAATGTCAGAATTTGGCTACGAAACTTGCACCATTGGGTTAATGGTGATTTTTTTATCAATTTTCATATATAAAGTTTTCCGATCGGGGTTCAAACGAAAAAATTATTGACATTTGAAGTTTTTCAAATGGAAAGTAATTATATACGTAATTAAGGTAATAAAAATAATTAATTAACATTAATTACCATTGGTTAGAGTTAACTAATAGTTAACATTATTTAAGCGTTAGATAAGTTAACAGTGGAAATAAATTGTATCGATCAGTTTTAAAAGGAATTAAATCAATGAAATTAAACAGCATAGGTAATTAATGTAATTCGCATCGACCGATCAAACCCTAGCTTAGGCTGGTCGACCAATAGGGGCGGCGGTCGACTGGTTGAAATGTCCATTTGAGATTTTTGACATGGCTGAACAATCGAGATTTAAATTAATTTAATCGAACGGCTAACATTGATTCAAACACCCTATAAATACAGACCTAATCCATCACTTTTCTTCTCATATTTTTTAAGCAATATCGAAGCTCTGCCATTTTCTCTTTTCCATAAAATTCTTAATTCTTAAAAATAGTTATAGTTAAACGTATATACAAGTGGGGAATAGTAAAGGATGATTGAGAAGAAGAATAGAGTTGAATCAAATCATCAAAACCAAAGTAAATTATAAATTCAGATCTAGAATTTAAATTAAATCCAAATTTCTTCTCTGATCTAGATTTCTGATAGGTGCATGCATGCTTGCAGTGTTTCTATTCAAATCGAGAGAAAAGGGAGTCAAATTGAATAACAAGGATTAAATCTGAAGATTTGAAAATCTAAAAAGGTGAGTGCGAAATTATATATTTTTATATAATATTGGATTTATCTGAATCTATTTATGTATGCCTAAAATATAATGTAAATTGGAGTTGTAGGGTAAAATTGTATACACGTAATAAATTCACATACCATGCCTTCATATACTGTGATTGATAATTTGACTTATATATTGCATGTATGTGAATTTGGAAATATTGGGTTGAAGTAGTTCCTAAATTTATGATTGGGTAGTAGTTAGTCCCAAAAACTTATAAATTATGTGATAGTTCCAGATTTGTAGATTTAAATGACCTTTGCAAGTAAAGAGGTAAATTAAGTTATCACAATAAAGTGTGGTGATTTAAATAAATATTTCAATTCGTTGAAATATAGGATGTTGCAATGTGAATTTCTATAGATTATCAAGTTCAAATTTATAAATAAAACTACATCATTTGAAATAATAAGAAATATGCCTTGAAGAAAGAGATATATAAAATAGGGATATTTATCGTATTTTGTGCTGTTTATTCTAATAACTATGAAAAAGATAATTGCTTATAGTTTCAAACATTGCATGAATTCTACCTTTGATAAGATATAGAAATGTACAGTGTTAACCTTCCCTTTTAGGAGAGATGTGATTTCAATGCATTAAAGTGTAGAGATCCCTAAAAGAATGAGAAATGTAATAATAATAATAACAGTCTAAGAGAAGAATTAATATATAGAATATAAGCAAGGCAAAAATCAAGTAATAACGATGAAAAGGTAGGCAATTGATAATCTAAAAAAAGTGAGTATGGAAAGTTCATTAAACACGGGAGGGTAGTAAATGTTAAAAAAGAATAAAAATAAAAGTTCGATAAAAAGAAAAGGGAGTAAATGAGAAAAGATGTTTAGATCTTTTAAAAGAAAGAGATAAATGACCTTAAAATTAGGTAAGAAGTAAACGCATGAAAAAGTAAGAAATGCTATTAATAGTTGAACATTAGAGGTGTAATAGTCAAACAAGTATGAATGAATACACACATGCATATACGTATATATACGTAGCCTCAAGTATGCATTTATGATGGGTGTGAATTATTAAAATTAGTAAATAACTCAGATGGAAAAGAATGACATAGTTATTAGAATTGGTTGGAATGCGAGGTTGGTACTGTTACACAACAGAAGTCTACCCACCGCAAGGGGCCCCTAGCGATTGTTTATACATTATACTGATGTGAGCCATATCAAACTATAGGACCCATGTAATTATATACAATTGTGTATATGTGAACGAATACTCCATTAGGGTCTGCTTTAGCTTTTTAGTAGGGGTATTGCCTTTATTGCATTAGGCAATCTAAATGGGGGTAAGCAAGAATCGGCGCTACGCCAATGTGTTGGTGCCATATTTGGGAGTAGGAGTTGGACATAGGTCGAGAATGTCATTAGTCTTTAGCGATCAGCGGGAAAGATGAGGGTTACACCTAAATGTGCTACACCCCAACTAGTGTAGGTCACGTTTAGGTTATGCACTGGCACAGTTGTTTTCTAGTTTTTTTGTTAGGGGCAAGGGTAGATAACCATTAAAAGAGGTCTTTCAAAAAAAATGAGGTAGTCTAAGGAGCTGAGTCATCTATAGTCCGTGGAGTTGAGTCCACAATAGGAAGCAGACAAGTAGGGAATCCAAGGCGAGATAAAATATGACTAAACTATTATAATGCCGTAATTGGACACTACATGAGTTCCTTGGTATGTACAACAATGAGAACGTGACACTGCGTTGATAATAGATCCTGATAGGGTGCTGGGTTAGGGATACTAGCGAGGATGGTAATTGAGTCCAAGGAGGACTATGGTACTTATGTATTTATATATATATATATGTGTGTGTGTGTGCGCGTGTGTTATGTTCTATCTTGAGTAGATGGGGTGTGTCGTACGCGTACATGGAGTCGAGACGACTAAGTAAATTAAAAAGGCATAACGTGAGATGGAAGAGAATCGACATAAACTAATGCTGTATGAAAAAGTATAATTTACCTATCATCAGAACGTTGTTCTGACCCCCTCCTCATTACAGCCCACATGATAGCTTTAGAGGTACAGGTAATGGTGCAAGGCGGGAACAGTGGAAGGACAGGTTTTCTTATGCATGCTTGATACTGGCAAGGACACCATTCATTAGAAGTGTCAATCTTAGTCAATAACTATATGCTTTATTATATTTTACTATTTCGTTGTGAGTTATATCGATAGTGCTCTAATATGTATTTATTTATTTATTTTCGAGATACCAAATCAACGATTTGTACTTTAATGGATTAGGGTTTTCGATTTAGCGAAAATTCAGACCCACTAGTGTGCAGGTTGTTACAAGGACCATCCTACCAATCTTGTTATGAGGCCTATAAACGTTTGATACATATAGAAGGGAATCATCTCTTCAGTCAATGAAAATAAGGTGCATCGAGTGAATGTTAATAACAGATTGAATAAGTTAAACACAATTATGTTTACATCCCATCATTACTCCTCTTTAGATGCTTGTAACGACCTAAAATTTTAGTCACTTAATCTTGAAATAATTAAAGTATATTAGATATTGAAACATTAGTTTTATAAGTCAAATAGCCTGAATTTCTAATATAAGGATTTATTTGAATAGTGAATTTAAATAATTGAGATATTTAAACAATTTAATCCCATATTTAATATGAATAAAAATGATTGGGAAATCTTATTTGAATTCGATATAAATAAGAATGATTGTAACATCTCCCCACTTGGAGGCCTAAAACTAACGGTTGCGGATGTTGTAGTCATCTATAGTTATTAATCCTCAATGACCAAATACGGCGACATTAGATACATTGATACCCAGAAACACAAGAATATGGAAAAAAATTAAACAACAAACAAATTCCATATTACATTTCAAAATATTCCAATTTGATTACATAATCTCAATTCATAGACCACGTTCAAATAACATATAGTTATTACAAAATACGCCAAGAGCGACATATGAAGATGCCCCGTTAGTAGATCAGAGTACATAGATAGGCAAAACACAATTTTCCTTTACAAAAAAAACACAGTGGAAATAAAAGAACTCTAATAACAAGTTTGCCTCATGCACGTCCTCGGAAGCTTTGTTCGTCTAAAGAACACCTGGAAACCTTAACTCTCAACCTACTCAAATTCAATTGAGTACCCGAGAGTTTACGGGGAAAACAAAAAATTCGAGTCAGACATAAAGCCTGGTATGAATAATAAATTACCATCTCAAACCATTCAAATATCTAGTGAGACCACGCCACTTAGCAGAACGGGTTTTTCCCTCACTGGTATCCTAAAACATTCACCAAACCATATACTGTGCTCCTGCATCCACAATGGTTAAAACATAGTATTTCAAAACATTATGATGATATGCAAAAAAAAAAAATCAATTCTGGATTACCGATCCTCATTCATTCTGACTGTCTGTCTCAATTATAGTTTCTAGGGTTACTATTAACCTATTAAATGTCTATGGACTATCTGTCCAATTACTTAGTTTTCATTGGATCACTAAGAACCTATTGGTAACTCCAATATCTTATTTCTTATTCTAGTTTTAATAGGCTAACTAGGAACCTATTTACTGACTGTCAATATCTTAATACGGATATAGTTTTCATGGACTACCTACAAACCTACTGGCCCCTGCCAGTATCAAATCATAGATTTCATGGGCTGACTATGAACCTATTAGCCCCTACCAATATCATACAGTTTTCATGGGCTTAATGTAAACCTACTGGCCCCTACCAATATCTTTAATTAAGATTTTAACATCTGTTAAGTTATATTCACTACTGGGTCAACCTAACTAGTTATTCTGCCATTTCCCCAAAATAGAGTTATGGGTTAATAACAATGTGAATAACATTTCCAAAATCTTTATTTATGCCATGGTTTTTCCTTTAAAAATGAGAAAGGGTTATTTGTTTTGAAACTTTTAAACATCACTTTCGAAACCACTGGATGACCTCCTTCGAAAGCATAGAAAACCTCTTTTCAAAACTCTAAGTATATACCTTTCAAAACCAATGATACCTTTCGAATGTATCAAGAAAACATTCTTTAAAACATAGGTTCGAAACACCTAAAGTACCCTTTCAAAAGCATTGGGTTTACTCTTTAAAACATCATTTAGGTCAAAGTGGTTATATATGAAAGAATCTCTTTCGAAACCAACTAAAATTAATTTTGGTCAAAGTTGATGGTGTCGGAACCATCTTAGTCGAAAGCAAAGACCTTTAAAAATTAAAACTTCGAAGGTCGGAGTCGAAACCCCCTTTCGACTTCATCACCTTTGAAACCCTCAACCCCCTTTCGAAAGCAATTAGGAAGCGGCTTAACTTTGCTTAAAACAGAGATAACCTTTCGAAAGCGTCATACTCGAAAGGTAGCATAGCGGCCAGGTTTCGACTGGGTGGGAACCTACCTTTTCGAAAGCTCCTGTTTAAGGAAAAAGGTACCCCTTCGAAAGCTAATACTTTAACATAATATGACAACCTTCTTCTAAAACTAATCATAAAACCCTTTCGAAAGCATATGTTTCAACTACGTCAAAAGCTTTAAGTAAAAAAAGGCAAGACTTTAACTTATTAAAACAAAGCAGGGTTTCGGCCCCATCGGAAGCTAACCTTTCCACACCAAGACTTCCGCCCTCCTTCCAATCCACTGCATACCATCTAAGTGATATCTTGCGTATTAATTTCTACTATGGTTGTTTCGACTGTGTTGGTTTCGACTGGGACAAGACGAAATCAAAGGAGTCGAAAGATACTTACTATCTGAGGCGGAACACCTTTTTCTGTGTTAAAGGCTGAATTGTTGCAACTTTTAGAAATTACTTTATAACAACTTGCTTATTCGTAAAATATTGATTGGCTGCCATAAAAACTTTTCAAATACTTTACCTTTAAAACTGCCGCATTTATATAAGATCAAAACCATAAAAATGTAACGTTTAAGCCCTTCCATATACTAAAACCAATTATTTCATAAATGTCCTTCTTATAAAATAATTTATTTTCCCTAGTAATTCAATTAGGAAAAATCCCTAAAAATCACAGAAATTCAATTTCATCATGTAATTAAACATATTAAAATTTTAGACCTAATTTCTTCCTGAAATATTCAAAATAAATTTTTAAACCTAATTACATTATGTTTTCATCAAAAATTCATAATAAAATTTCCATAACTTAGAAAATTCTAAAAATTAAAACCCATCTCCAAATCATGTTTTACTCAACATAAAAAATTTCTATGGTAATCTAAAATCATAGATTCTCGGTTCTACATCAAAACCGTGCAAATTCATATGTGTATGAATTAAAATAAATCAACATAATTAACTCAAGCATATCATCATCAATTTTATCACAAAAACGAATTTAAATCATAAATCTGAAACCATATAATCATTGAATAAAAATAGACATGGTATGAGATTGTTATTCGCCTTAAACTTGATAAGGAATTTGAGATTTGTTGTTGATTAATCCTTCATAGCTTTGATCCTTAGCTTTAGATTTAAATTCCTCTTTTCCTTCTTATTAACGGCCGGCTATGTTTTTATTTTCGGATTTGTGTTTGTGATCGTGAGAATGAAACGTGAATGGACAAAAATGAGAAGTTATAGCCTTGTATAATAGATTGGCTAATTTACTAATATGCCCATGTGTAATTTAATTATCTTATAAAACAATTTAAAGCCTGTTAAATCTTTACTATTAAGCACAACCCAATATACAATTTGTTCAAATCTCAATCGCCTTATCATCATTATTCTATTTAATTTATCTAATTAAATCTTCTGAATAATGTTATCAAAAATTAGGATGTTACAGGCTCCCCCCTTAAAGAATTTCATCCTTGAAATTTAGTAAGTACTAAATACTAAACATAGCTATCATCTGTACACTCCTAACAAACATACTAGTCTAACTGACTAGCAACTATCTATGTAAATCTAATATAGACATACCTTCAAAGAAGATCAGGATAAGTATCTCTAATTATGTCCTACTCTCAAGTACAGTCCTTCTCGTTGTTGCTCCACTAAACTTTCACCAACCCGACCGTCTTGTTCTTTAATCTTTTCTCATCTCTAGCTACAACCCGAACTGGTTGTCTAACAAAAGTCAAATTAGACTCTACCACTAAGTCATCCAACCCTGTCGGAGGAATAGTAGTCTCTGGATCATGCACATACTTGCAAAGATGAGACACATGAAATACATTATGGACACTTGCCAAACTGCTCGGCAACTTTCTGTATACGAGCTTTCCAATCCCCTCTATAATCTAGAATGGACCTACATATCTTAGGGCTAACTTCCCCGACTTTTCAAATCTTACCACACCTTTCATAGGTTATACATTAATAAAAACCTTATCTCCAACTGAGACTTCTAGGTCTTTACACCTCTTATCTGCGTAACTATTTTTTCTTGACTGAGCTTCCTTCATCCTTCCTCGGATTAGCTCAATCTTCTCTGATGCCTCTCTAACCAAATCTGGACCTAAGACTAATCAATCTCCAGTCTCCAACCAACATGCTGGTGATTTGCATGGTCTTCCATATAAAGCTTCAAACGGTGTCATTCTTATAATTGTCTGATAACTATTATTATAGGAAAACTCAACAAAATGTAGGTGATCCTCCCAAGATCCACCAAAGTCTAATACACAAGCTCTCAGTAGATCCTCGAGTACTTTGTTAACTCTCTCTGTCTGCCTATCTGTCTGAGGGTGATACACGGTACTCATATTAAGCTTGGTACCCATCACCTCCTGTTGACTCTTCCAAAATTCACTAGTGAACAAAGCATCTCTGTCACTGACTATACTACTAGGAACTCCATGCAGTCTAACTATGTTCTATAGGAACAACTTAGCTAAAACAGGTGTCGTTCTGGTTGACTTAACTGGAATGAATTGGGCCCTCTTGGTCAATCTGTCCACTATAACCCATATATTTTCATTACCACTATTTTACCTTGGCAACCCGTCTATAAAATCCATAGATATCGAATCCCATTTCCAAACTGGAATCTCTAAAGGCTGTAGTAACCCACTTGGTTTCTGATGTTCAGCTTTCACTTGTTGACAGTCTAACCCACAAGCCAACATCCCTCTTCATGCCTTCCCAATAGAAGCTCCTCTTCATATCCAGCTACATCTTAGTTCCTCCAGGATGAATCGTAAACTTGGATCGATGACATTCTCCAAGAACTTCTTTCCTCAAGTCCTCCACATTCGGAACACACAACCGTCCCTTCTTTCTTAGCCATCCTTTATGGTCAAGGTCGAAATCCTTTAAATCATCGATCTCTATTCCAACCTCCAATCTTCTGATCCTTTCAGCTAGCACTGGATTATCCTTCTGCTTAGAAGCAATTTTCTCAATCAATACTGGTCGAACTTCTAGACAAGACAACCTGGCAGTACTCTGGCTAGAACCAGCAGTCGATCTTAGCTGCACATCACAACCGACTAAAGCTTCTAAATCCTTCCACTCCATCAATATAGCTAACACCACATTCTGATGTTTCCTGCTAAGAGCATCAACCACTTTATTGCCTTTTCCTGGTGTATATTCTATACCAAAATCATATGCAGCCAAAATCTCCAACCACCTTTGCTGTCTCATATTCAACTCCTTCTGAGAGAATAAATACCGTAAAGACTTATGATCGGTATACAACTCAAATCTCTCACCTAAGAGATAATGTCTCCAAATCTTCAATGCAAAGATCACAGCTGCCAACTCCAAATCATGAGTAGGATATCTAACTTCATGTGGTCTAAGCTGCGTAGATGCATAGGCAATGACTTTTCCACTCTGCATCAACACCGCTCCTAATCCAGTTCCACATGCATCGGTATACACCACCAATCCTTGGTTTCCGTCTGGAACTACTAACACGGGTGCATTGGTCAACAAATGCTTTAATTTAAGGAATGCCTCCTCACATTTGTCGGATCAAACAAATCTCACTTCCTTCCTGGTTAGCTTAGTCAAGGGCGCTGCTATCCACGAGAAATCTTTAATGAATCTCCGGTGGTAGCTAGCAAGTCCAAGAAAGCTCCTGATCTCGGTCACCGTCTCTGGTCTCTTCCAGTTATTCACGGCTTCGATCTTATCTGCATCGACAGACAATCCTTTCTCTAAAACTATATGACCAATAAATTTTACCTCTTTCTTTTAAAAATGACACTTGGTAAAATTCGCCTTTACCTGATTCTGTCTCAGTGTCTCAAGCACCACTCTAAGATGAACTTCATTCTCTCTCTCGTCCTTAGAGTATACTAGAATGTCATCTATAAACACTAGTACAAACCTATCCAAATACTCTCGAAAAACTCGGTTCATCAAATCTATGAAGAAAGCAGGTGCATTTGTCAATCCAAATGGCATCACCAACCACTTATATGAACCATATCTAGTCTGAAATGCTGCCAAAGGAACACTGTCCTCTGCCACTCTTAACTGATGGAAACCTGTCGCCAAGTCCAACTGGGAAAACACTCTGGCTCCACTCAACTGATCAAACAGATCATCTATTCATGGCAAATGATACTTATTCTTAAGTGGAAAATAGGCACAAGGAAAAATTTTCATAAAATTTTTGACTGAAGGACAACAAGTTTTATTTTTAGGCTGAAGGACAAACTTTGAAAGATAATTAGGCTGAAGGACAATGCTAATACAACTAGCATTTTGTACAATATAAAACTGGATATAATGCTAGTTATAATTAGCATTTTGTACAATGTTTGCACTGTACAAAATGCTAACTATATTTAGCATTTTCCTTCAGCCTAATTTTATTTCAAAGTTTGTCCTTCAGCCCAAAAATGAAACTTTGTGTCCTTCAGCCTAAAGTTTTTTCAAAGTTTGTCCTTATGCCTAATTTCCTCTATTCTTAATTGTCCTTTCATTTAACTTATGGTTGTCAATGAACATCCTTAATGACCCATCTGGTTTCTTCACAAACACCATGGCCGCTTCCCAAGGCGAACTGCTTGGTCTAATAAAATTCCTTCCTTCTAGATCTACTAGCTGCACCTTTAATTCCTTCATCTCAGTTGGTGTCATCCTACTAGGTGGTCTACATACAGGTTCAGCTCCGGACATAAGATATATTCTAAACTCAATAGCTCTTTTCGGGGGTAGTCCAGTGACTGGCTCAAAGACTTCTGCAAACTCCCTTTCTACTCGAACCTGACTTAACTCATTTTCTACCTCCATGGCATTAAGCATAGTACTAGCACCCCGCTCAGTATTCTCTACTGAGAATATCACTCGGTTATGACTATCAGGGTGTCTCAATGATATTTTCCTATCCTGGAAAAATATTCTAGCCTCATACCTACTTAACCAATCCATACCCAAAATGATCCTGAAATCTACGAAATCAATAATATACAAACTACATGCAAATTTACGACCCAACAAATCAAGTTCTAACTAGTCGCATCTTAACCCTAGAGTTGCATACCCTCCTATTGGATTCGCAACCCTTAGTAAAGTAACAAGGTAGGTGGATTCTAGACATAATCTATCAACCAAACACTGAGATATAAATGAATGTGATACACCGGTTTCAAAAAGTACTCTAACTGAAATACTCTGAATCAAAAGCATATTTTCCATCACAGTCTTTCCTTTATCAGCTACCGTAGGTCTAGCTGATCCAATAGCAAAGACCTTTCCTTTGTCCTCCCTAACAGGCTCTGGACGCTGATTCTTGTAATGCCCAACTTGATCACAGTTGAAGCATTTAACATTATTCTTACTTGCAGCTTTCTTCCCATTTCCTGACCGGCATTCATTAACAAAGTGACCCTTCTTGTCACACTAATAGTAAACTACCTCAGCCTTTGACTTCTTGGCAGTATCTCCCTTCTGGGTTCCCCTCTTCTTAAAGAACTTCCTCTTCTTTCCCTGAGAACCCTGAGTTTCCACTGACTTCTCTTTAGCTAAATCAGCAAGTAACTCCTCATGGCAAATGTCCATCTCCACCACTATATTACAAGGATCACAGACATGTGTCATGGTCATTCTAGCAAGCTCGGGCCTCAGTCCCCGAATGAACTTCTCATTCCTTTTGATATCAGTACCTACAATAGCATATCCATATCTAGACAGTTCTTCAAACTTAGTAGCATACTCAACTACTAACTTCTCTCCTTGCATTAAATCCATAAATTTCCTCATCGGCTCAGACTTGGAAAACTCAGATACAAACTTCTGCTCAAATCTCGTTTTAAAATCATCCCAAGTTAACTGCTCTTTTGGCACTCCGGCAGTGACACTATTTCACCAATGTAGTGCTAACCCCTGCAACTGTCTAGAATCCAACCTTCTCTTTTTTCCCATCATTCAAGCCTAAATCAGTAAATATACGCTCACAATGCAACAGCCAGTTCTGAACTTCTATGGCACTTTCCATTCCTAAGAGTGGCTTCCCACCCAAACTGGTGTAATTTTTACTTAGCAAAGCAATATTCCCAATTGGAGCCACAGGATTAGCTCCTCTTACATTTCCAGCAACAGCAGCAACAACTCCAGCTTGCATCAAACCAACAAAGAACTGATACATCGCCCCCATATCTACTGGTGGATTTCCAACACTCACATTGGCTTCGGCATTTTGGTTACTAGCATTAGCCGGTAGACCCGGGTTTCTCCTGGTAGTGGGTCGAGCATTTCCATTAGTTGTGGTGCTTCCTCCACCGAGATTTCCTCTTTTGTTTCCTACTTTCATATCCCCTTTCTCATAAATCTACATACGAGCCTTATTAAGATACAGAAGAACGGTCTAAGAGAGTAGGGAATACGTACTTATATATATAACACTATATATAGCAAATACAAGTACGTTACTACAACGTTAACCCAAACTCCAATCTTATTGTCTGATTCATTGGATTATGTTTGAAAGATCTTTTAGGTTTAAGTTTCCTTTAAAGTTTCATAAACCTATGCTTTGATACCAACTTGTAACAGCCCCCTACTTGGAGGACCAAAACTAATGGCTACGGATGCTGCAATCATCCATAGTTATTAATCGTCGACGACCAAATACGGCGACAGTGGATACATTGATACCCAGAAATATAAGAATATGGAAAAAATTTAAACAGCAAAACAAATTCCACATTCCATTTCAAAATATTCCAATTTGATTACATAATCCTAATTCGCAGACCACGTTTAGATAACATATAATTATTACAAAATACGCCAAGAGCGACATGTGAAGATGCCCCTTTGGTAGATCAGAGTATATAGATAGGCAAGAAAATAATTGGCCTTTACAAACAAAACACACAGTGGAAATAAAAGAACTCTAATAACAAGCTTGCCTCCTGCACGTCCTCGGAAGCTTTATTCGTCTAAAGAACACCTGGAAACCTTAACTCTCAACCTACTCAAATTCAATTGAGTGCCCGAGAGTTTAATGGGACAACAAAAACATCGAGTCGAACATAAAGCTTGGTATGAATAATAATTTACCATCTCATACCATTTAGATATCTAGTGAGACCACGCCGCTTAGCGGAACAGGTTTTCTCCTCACTAGTATCCTAAAACATTCACAAAACCATATACTGTGCTCATGCATCCACAATTGTTAAAACATAGTACTTCAAAACATTATGATGATATGCAAATCAAATAAATCAATTCTGGATTACCCATCCCCATTCATTCTGACTGTCTGTCTCAATTATAGTTTCTAAGGTCACTATAACCTGTTAAATGTCTATGGACTATCTGTCCAATTACTTAGTTTTCATGGGATCACTAAGAACCTATTGGTAACTCCAATATCTTATTTCTTATAGTAGTTTTCATAGGCTAACTAGGAACCAATTGACTGACTGTCAATATTTTAATCCGAATATAGTTTTCATGGGCTAACTACAAACATACTGGTCCCTGCCAGTATCAAATCATAGTTTTCATGGGCTGGCTATGAACCTATTGGCCCCTAACAATATCATACAGTTTTCACAGGCATATTGTAAACCTATTGGCCCCTGCCAATATCTTAATTAAAGATTTTAACATCCGTTAAGTTATATTCACTACTGGGTCAACCTAACTAGTTATTCTACCCTTTTCCCAAAATACAGTTATAGGTTAATAACAATGTGAATAACATTTGCAAAATCTTTATTTATGCCATGGTTTTTCCTTTAAAAATGGGAAAGGGTTATTTTTTTGAAACTTTTAAACATCACTTTCAAAACCATTTGATACCTCCTTCGAAAGCATGGAAAACCACTTTTCAAAACTCTAAGTATATACCTTTCAAAACCAATGATACCTTTCGAATGTATCAAGAAAACATTCTTTAAAACATAGTTTCGAAACACCTAAAGTACCCTTTCGAAAGCATTGGATTTACTCTTTAAAACATCATTTGGGTCAAAGTAGTTATATACGAAAGTATCTCTTTCGAAACCAACTAAAATTAATTTGAGGAAAAGTTGATGGTGTCAGAACCATCTTAGTCGAAAGCAAAGACTTCTAAAAATTAAAACTTCGAAGGTCGGAGTCGAAACCCCCTTTCGACTTCATCACCTTCGAAACGCTCAACCCCCTTTCGAAAGCAATTAGAAAGCGGGTTAACTTTGGTTAAAACAAAGATAACCTTTCGAAAGCGTCACAGTCGAAAGGTAGCATAGCGGCCAGGTTTCGACTGGGTGGGAACCTACCCTTTCGAAAGCTCTTGTTTAAGGAAACTGTAACAACCCGCATATTTTACGATTTGATATTTAAATATTTTATTTAGATATAGAATCGTTAATCGGATTGAAGTCCGAAAAGCTACTTTTTGCAAACAGTCGAATTAGGACTCGAGACCACTTCCATTGAGTTCAAAATGCCGTTTGCGACCTTTTTGAGTATAAGCTTCGATATGTTTGGAGTTAGTAGAATTTTGCTACTTTTTCACTTTGGACTTTGTGTTGGGTTCAGCCCACTTGCCCAAATCTGGTTATATCTTTACTCCACCCCTTCTCCTCTTCATTACTTCACTTTCATTTCCTAAGTCTCAAGCTTCATCAAAAATGGGGGAAGAGAAAAAGAATTAGGAAATTCCTAAGCCCTAGTTCCATTGCAAATTCAAGTTCTTGCTCCAAATTCAAAGAGAAGCTATTGGTAAGTCTCCTCTTCATCTTCTCCAACCCGTTCTCCTTTCAATTTCAGAAAATTCCCTAAACCTAATTTAGGAAATGTTTCTCTTTTGAGCATAGATTCAAGCTCATTTGGGTTGTGTTGAAGAGTGGTTGATTCTCCCTTTTGTTTCCAAGCTTCTTCTTCATTGATTTTGTTTAAAGGTGAGATTTTTATCTCACATCTATGACTATAATTATCTTTGATTGTTAGGTATGAATTCCTAACACTTCTTCATGTGCATTTGCTCTTGATTTGGATTGGTTTTGTGAATATTCCAATTTTTGGTTTTTGAAGTCAAATTTGTGTGTAAATCTTTTTATGGATGTTTGATCATGCTTTTGGTGATGCACCGTGGAGCATATAGGGCCGGGTTGCTGATTGGCATAATCCCTTAGAGCCAATGTTCGTCCGGTTGCATTTTGGAAGAGTTTGCTCTTCATTTGTATAGGCTGAAAAACAGCCCAGGCATGATTCAGTCGACTGAATTCTCTGTTCAGTCGACTGAATCTGGAACCCGAAAGTTTCCAGGCAGGGTTTAGTCGACTGAAAATCTCTGTTTAGTCGACTGAACCTGGAACAGAAAGTTTCCAGGCAGAATTCAGTCAACTGAAATTCTCTGTTCAGTCAACTGAAATCTCTGTTTAGTCAACTGAAATCTCTGTTTAGTCAATTGAATTTGCTATTTCAGCCCACTTTGCATTTTGGGATTGAATTTCCAATTTGAAACGATTCGCGATGATCCTATTTGTTGTTATCATTTATTATGACTTTGATGACTCCTTTTTAGAGATTTTTGAATATCTATTTCGATGGATTCTTTATCGGTTTCTTTGGATTCGATTCACGTCTTCGAATGTGATTTTTTATGATTTATTGTTTCTACAATCACTTCTATGATTTGTCACTTTAAAAATATAAAGGTTTTCTATACTAGTAGTAAATATCAAAAGGCTTTTATCAAAACGATTTCAACACTATTTTATTACAAAGTTCGTTTTCTTAAACCGTTTTCCAATCTACTAGTATATACAAACCTTTACCTCATTCGTATGAGAAAATATAATTAAACGGCCTAGCAAAACAAGTGGTATGAAACGCTTGCGTTAACTTCGTCGGTTAATTTTTGGACTTGTTCGATTGAATCTTTTGTGACAATTTTCTAGTGAAGACCTACAACTTGTTCATAAATATTTAAGTTAAGCAAGTGGTTATGGGACATGAAGCTAAACTCATATATTTACTAGCTTGATGTGATTGACACTTCTTGATGATCGATGATGATCATTTTATGGTTTAGACTAGCAAATATGTGATGTCTCTTTGATTCGGTCCATCGGACGTTACGCTGTACGACGTCGTTGTTCCATTTTACTACGTGTTGGTTCATCGGATGTTACGCTGTACGACATCGTTGTTCCTTTTTATCGTGATTTGGTTCATCGGACGTTACGCTGTACGACGTCGTTGTTCCATTTTACTACGTGTTGGTTCATCGGATGTTACGCTGTACGACATCGTTGTTCTTTTTTTTATTGTGTTTTGGTTCATCGGACGTTACGCTGTACGACGTCGTTGTTCCACTTTACTACGTGTTGGTTCATTGGACGTTACGCTGTGCGACGTCGTTGTTCCATTTTCCTATGTGTTGGTTCATCGGATGTTACGCTGTACGACATCGTTGTTCCTTTTCATTGTGCTTTGGTTCATCGGACGTTACGCTGTACGACGTCGTTGTTCCTATTTATTGTGTTTTCTGGATTTCTTGTTGATGATTTCTTGAATTTATGTTTCACCAACTTTTACAATTGGCATTGATATGTATGTCACTATTGTGGCTTGGTGAATTAAATAAAGAATATGACATTCTTTTTAATCTTTGAGAGGATTCTTGTGATATTGATTAATCTCTGGATTGATTTTCAATTACGTGCTTATCATAGTATGACTTTATAGTTATCATACGTTTTTGTCATATCTCTTATTTTATATCATTTTATCTGATAATTATAGCTAGACTGATCCGTTTATTATTTTCTTCTTAAATAATACTCGGGTCAGACTGAGATATTACAGGTGCTTCCTCATGACTTCTTATCTGGAGCCATCTTCTGACTTTTGGTTAACTACTCTAGTTTAGTAGTTTTTGTTGTATACATTTGAGATTTAGACTCCTTGATGTATACATATTCTTTTTCCTTGCACTTGTATCTATTCTTTTGTGTTATTGTGGATCTTATTTGACCACTACTCTGATATACACTTTCATGTGTTATATTCATATCTATTTCCGCCTTTGTGATATGAATTATCTGTGACTGATTTGTGTTATGTTTATTTCTATATTTGTTTCCGAAGTCCATATAGCCACTGTGTAGTAGCTTTGAGTTTGTATCGGTATGTTGGATTTCCTCTTGAGATGAAAAGTTATATTTTTATCTGGCATATCGGTACTCGCACAAAGCAATTATACAGATGGTCGCTCCTCAACAGCCTTATTCTCCGCGCTAGTTGACGGCACTACCTCGTAGAGTTCTTGGCTAGCGTGGGTATAGATGTGGGGCGTCACAGCTTGGTATCAGAGCCAAACTTCGGAACAATGTAGAATAATTTAGCAAGGATCATGTCCTAAGTCTTTCTTAGGAGTCGTGCTTTAGGAATTTAATCGAGTCAATTGGACCCGTTCTATCCTATTTCTTTTTATGATTTCTTGTTTTATCAATCATGATTGTTTGATATTCATTCTAAGAATAACCTTTCTTCTTCTTTTCTTTCTTTCTTAAAAAAAGAAATGGTTGGATCTGGCAGTCCTAGCGCTGGTCAATCCAGTAGTCCTTCTCTGGATGGCGTATTCATGTCTGCCCAACAACTTTTGGATCTTGTAAAGAATCAAAGGTTTACTTGTGCTTTGTGTAAGAACCCCGAAATGTTTTTACCTCTAAAACTTGAAGTTCCTTTCCATCAGCTTGTGGATATCACTCTTCGACATGAAGAGGTTGGTAAAGGAAGTGATAGTGATATTGGGATTTCCAAGAAGAGGCATATTAAGTTCAAGAGCCTTAATCCCAATAAGAGAGTGAAGCAAACTACTTTGGTGGCAAATACTCCAATCCCTAATCGTGGAGAATGCTACAATTGTGGTTCCACGGACCACTATGCAAAGGAGTGTCCAGAGCCGCTCTTTTGTCGTTATTGCAAAAATTCTGGTCATCATATTTCTGCATGCTCCAAACTTCTAAGCAAGAAAGAAACTTCGATAGCAAAGTCGCCTACCTCTAGTCGTGAACAATGCTACAATTGTAATTCTAAAGAACACTATGCGAATATGTGTCTGAAACCCCATTCTTGTCGCTATTGCAAGAAACCAGGTCATCTTTTATCTGCATATCCTAAACTTTTGAACAAGGACATGAGAAAGCTAAATATTGTGCAAGCCCCTAGCAACTCTTCTCTTAGTCAAGGTATCCATTCTATCCTTGATGACATTTATTTTGTGATTATCTAAATCAAGTTCTTTTTTATATGGGTTTCATCTCATTATTTTATATCAAAGGAATTTGTTGATTCTTTTTCTTCAAAAACATTTTGGGCTTGATGACTTTCTTGAGAATTGTGAATCCGGTTGGTGGATCCGCAACACTCAATTTGCTTTTTATTGATGTCGAAATTATTTTATGTGATTTTTCTTTCTGGGCCGGTTTTTACTTAGGCTTCAGAATTGATTTTTGTAAGGATTGACTTAATTTTTATATAGCCATATCCTATGTCTCGAGTGGACTATTCATCTTCGACATTTTCAATCTGTTAAGCAGATTTCTGTTTTTCCTTTGTGATTTTGATTCCAATTCGATTGCATCATTTTATTCTTTAAGCTCACATGATGAGGAAAGTGTTATTTCTCTCATTCATTCATGTAGTTTGAGAACTTTCCGGTATTTTTTGAGTTTGTCTTAGGATTATCTCCTAAGCAATCTTTTGAGAGGTGTTAGGGTCTTTTTAGTTCGACCTTGCCACCGATTTTATTTGCTATGAGTTGCGGAAGTTAGCATTCCTGTAACGACCCACTATTTTGGACCATTCAAATCGACAATAATCCTCACATGTCAGACTTGAATAATACAAAATAACAGATTGTAATAAAATTTGGAGCAAATAAAACCATTCACAGAATCACAGACACAGAAATATCAGAATAACTCGCAGCGGAATTTAAAATAACCATAGTGGTTCATGAAGCCACTAAAATTCATAGTCTAAAATAAAATACAAAATACATAGTCTGAAACCCAATACAGTGCTGAAACAAGTACAATAGAAATCCCAAATACACAAGTCTCTAAAACAAAAGCTGAAATAAGACGACTGAAACTGAAATAGGAAGATAACTAGATAAGCAGAATCTCCAGTGATTCCGAGCTCCAGAAGAATGAATCCAAAGCTGTGAATACTCAGGCTGACCCGAGCGTAAAATAAAACATAACACTCGAGTCAGGATATACATACTTATACAATGTAAACCAACTCAAATGAACTGTAGTAAAGGTACAAGTAACTTAGAAGATGCTTGGGACCGCCCATCCTCTAAGGATCCGTTAAACTATCTACTATGTAGTAATATTTGCTATTATAATAGTGTCTACATAAGTAAAGTATAATCATATCGGAAAATAGCGTTAAGGGGATGGAGAACCTTAACGCGGTCGGATCTTAAAATCATAATCGTACTAAAGCTCGATATGGTAGGTGACACGGCACAACTAGGCAATGCCAGGGTAGATATACCAATTACGCACACGGACTGATGGATACGCATAGCAGCCACTACCGTTCCACCTCGAACAACATTCCCAAATCGGAGGATGGCCATCTAGTCAAATCAGTAAGAGTATAATGTCGAAGGAATGTGTCCGAGAAGAGGTGCTACCTCACTGGTCCGAGATCGCTCCTGTTTTAGCCACCTTATGCCAACTCACGGGAGTTGGGTCCACGTAATACCTTAAGGACGTCGCCACCATCCTACTTCATTCTGGAATCTCCACCGCGTACACGGTTGTCAAAGTGGTTTTCGGTATCGACAGAGAGTATGTCCATATCCGATCCCGGTCTCTTTGCCAACCAATCGTTATTATAACCCGTGGTTATAGTTTTAAACAATTTATCAAAATAAACTTCGAATTAAACCATTTAAAAACAAAGTCATTATTCCTTTAAATCAATATTATGTTTTCAAAAATCTAACCCTTCGGAGTTCGCTTATTCACTTAAACAAAACATTAAAATTTTCAGCTTCCACGGCATTTAAAAGTGTGGCGGTAAGTTATATTCGAAAACCATTTTATTTCAACAAAACAACATTTAAAATTGTTATATCAGTTCAGTTTTAAACAAAATCATATTTCAGTCTACTGCAGTCCTTAACAAGTGCTACAGTAGCTTTTCATTAGTTCAAGTTCAATTTTAGTTTCTGCTACAACAGCACTTACCAAGTACTATCATAGCTTTAGTTCATTTTAGTCTTTTGGTTCATTTATAAAAACCACAACACTTAAAAAGTGCTACAGATTCTACCTAGTTAAAACTTATAAAATCATACATTAAAATGTTCATTCCAAACCTTTAACAAATTTTATTTCAAAGAACTTTTTACAAGTTAAAACCAAACTTACCAATTTGCTTATTACATTCATTTCAACACTTAAACTTAAACTTCATTTTTCCACAAATTTACAACTAAATTTAAATTTCAATTAAATTAACTTAAGTTTCTATTTTTATCACATAGGAAAAATCATTTCTTTTTTTTAAATCATTTAAAAATTTGGTTTAAATCAAATTAAATATTATTACAATTTTTAAATTATCTAAAAATATTCAGAAAAATACATAAAAATAACCACGGGTCTGTATAATATTTTCTAGCCTAATTTAAGTGATACGGATACTATATCATTTCAATCCGTAATTTACAAAGAAAAATCCGGGTTTTATCATTTCAAACCCGCAATCCCAAGTAAATAAAATTTAATTGAAAATCGCTCAGGCCTATCATTTCAGCCCATAACGACCTTCCCTTATTCTAAAGTCCGTTCGGGTATGTATCATTTCAACCCATAGTGATTCTATTCTACAGGGAACTTGCAGTGTGATTTAACAGAATAGAATAACAGTAAAATAAGAACAGATATAACAGATGATACGATATGCAGTTTTAACAATTAACATCAACCATAAATAAATCACAGGTAATTATAACATCATTTATTCATTTATTTATTTCTACACATTCAGTTGCGGTCGTTTCATAATTTTATAAGTATGAATATTCGTGTGAGATTTACTCACCTCTACGGAGCTGGAGATTCGGAAAGAAAAAAGTACGATGTCAATCGAAAGCACGCGGATAGCACGATCAGTCGTTAGTGGATGCGCCAACTATATTCAAACCAAAGGCACAATAAATAATCAAATCTAAGATTGCACGAATAACGAATTTTTCAATGAAGCGAACAACGAAAAAAAAAACAGGTTAAAAATCAGAAAGAATAGCACGCCTACTTTTGAAAATCGATTATAACTTTAAAAATTTTCAAAGTGACAAAACAAATTTTTTTTCAAAACCATGGTCAGTAAATAGCCTAGGATACCAACCGTGACCAAACTTTTAAATCTAAACAAATGCTAGTAGAAAAAGAATAGGCTCGGTTACCAACTAAAACAAAACAAAAGGGCATATTCGTTTTCAAAACAAGAGTTAGAAGCTGTACATATTTACTTCAAAACAAAATTTCTGGAACCATGCTACTCAATACAAAAGTTGACACCTCATCAAATACAAATCAGTAAACAAAATTTTTTTTCTCTCGGCTAAACCAAAACAAAAGGAACACAGTAATATCATATCACTTCTCGGCATGGAGGCCAATGAACACGGTCTGGGTGATCTCGCACGGAGGCGGTGGAGGAGGCAGGCTGAGTTCGGCATGGGGTTGTGGAGGTGGTTCTGGCGAAGGGTTGTCACGTGGTGGTGAGCAGTGGTTCGGGGTTCGGTTGCAGGTCAGGCTGCAGTGGGTTGGGCGATGGGAATGGTTCGCCTGGGTGGGTTCGTTCGGCGTGGGGTCACGTGGTGCAGGCTGTGGTTCGGGGTTCGGTTGCAGGTCAGGCTGCAGTGGGTTGGGCGATGGGAATGGTTCGCCTGGGTGGGTTCTCGTAAGGTGAAGACGCGGCTGTCCTGGACGTGGGTGTGGTGGCAGGTTGGGGTAGGAGGCGGTGATGGTTAGGGATAACATGATAAAACAAAACAAAAGATGAGGCAGGGGAAACAACAAACAAATCAACAAAATGAAAAAAAGAAGTATGCAGTCTTTACCTTCTGATGCTCACGAAAGTTTGAAAAGGAAGCAACAGAGAAGTGTGAGATCTGGAAATATTTGTTTGTGAACGTGGAAGGTGAAACAGCTGTCCACTAATTTGTAGAGAGAAGGCAAAAGGTAAAAGTTTGAAACGGCAGAGAGGAAAAAATGCAATTTAAGTGGAACGAAAAGTATGGAAGAAGTGGAATAATTCTCACGGCAAGGTAAGGCAAGATTTGAAAATTTCAGCAGAAATATACAGCTGAAATAAATGGACCATGGAACAGTGCACGTACAGTGTAACGCCCGAAGTAACGTACAACCGTTACTTGTTCCTTTTATTAAATAAATTTAAAAAAATGTTAACGGTTTCTTAAAATAAAACGTATCCTTTTTAAACAAAATTTAAAATAGCTATTATCATCGTTAATAAAATTTGATTCTAATGTAAAGTTAAGAACGGACAAAACGTGACGAAATGTAATGTTTTAAATTTTCGTTTTATACGAATTTCTACAATTTATATTTAAATTAATATTTCAAAATGTTTTGTTTTTAAATTAAAATTTCGCTTTAAAATATCGGGCTGTTACACTCTCCCCCACTCAAAGCTTTTCGTCCTCGAAAAGGAACGAAGAAGGAAAAACAAAGAAGATAAGACAGAATAGCAAAAGTACCTGAAATAAACAATTCCGGATTCGAAGCACGAATGCTCTCCTCCGTCTCCCAGGTGCAATCCCGTTCATCAGTGCTCCACTGCACTTTGACCAGGTTGACAGATTTTCTTCTTAGCTGCTTCGTACCTCGATCGATGATACGAAGTGGCTTCCTCTCAACAGTCAGATTTGGCTCAATATCCAAACTATCAAGAGCAGAAGGCTGAATAATAAGAGATGGATCATGCAGATAGCGACGAAGATGAGATACATGAAAGACGTTGTGAATTCCAGAAAATTTCTCGGGTAAATCCAGACGATAAGCAAGAGAACCAATTCTTTCCAAAATGCGGAAAGGACCAACGAATCTAGGAGATAGCTTTCCTCTACGACCAAAACGAATAACATTCCTTAAGGGAGAGACCTTAAGGAAAACCAAATCACCAACAACAAACTCTAAACTCCATCTTCGACGATCGGCGTACTTCTTCTGTCTATCTTGAGCAATCCTCATCTTCCTCTTAATCTCTTCGACTCTCTCTGAAGCTTCCAAAACCATCTCAGGACCAAGAACCAAACGATTACCAGATTCAATCCAACAAGAAGGAGATCTACAAGGTCGTCCGTAAAGAGCAGAAAATGGAGATGTCTCAATACTGGCCTGATAACTATTGTTATAAGTGAATTCGACAAGATGGAGATGATCTTCCCAAGATCCTCCATAATCAAGCACACAAGCACGAAGAAGATCTTCTAAAATCTGATTCACCCTTTCCGTTTGACCGTCGGTCTGTGGATGGTAAGCAGTGCTCAGATTAAGATGAGTACCCAAAGAATCCTGAAAGGCTTTCCAAAATCTACTAGTAAAGATAGGATCACGATCACAAACGATACTGAGAGGAACTCCGTGGAGACGAACAATCTCCCTCATGTAAATCTCAGACAAACTAGACGCTGAACGGGTAGACTTGACCGGAATGAAATGAGCTGATTTGGTCAATCTATCCACAATAACCCAGATACTCTCGTTACCCTTCCTACTCCTCGGTAAACCATCAATGAAATCCATAGAAACTTGTTCCCACTTCCAATTGGGAATCTCAAGAGGCTGCAATAAACCAGGGGTCTTCTGATGATCTGCCTTGACTTGCTGACAAGTCGCACACCTATTGACGAAAATGGAAATATCTCGCTTCATACCTTTCCACCAATATAACTTCTTCATATCCTGATACATCTTGGTTACGCCTGGATGAATAGAAAGTCTGGACTGATGATTCTCCCGAAGTAACTCCTGTCTCAATCCATCAACATTCGGGACACAAATCCTATTATTAATCCTCAATACACCCTTATCGTCAATCTGAGCTCCATTACCATCAAGTCTACTACCTCCCACTCTACTTCGAACATTCTCCTTAATCAATCTAAGCATCTGATCTTCATCCTGTCTAGCCATAATACGATCCACAAGAGGCGAAGAAACAACAATCTGACACAACAAAGCTTTCTTCCTACTCAAAGCATCCGCCACTACGTTAGCCTTTCCCGGTGTATAGTTGATGTCGAGGTCATAAGAAGCAAGGAACTCTAACCACCTAACTTGTCTCTGATTCAAATCCTTCTGAGAGAAAATATACCTCAAAGACTGATGATCTGTGAAAAGCTCGAACTTGGTACCCAACAGATGATGTCTCCAAAGCTTCAAAGCGAAAACAACCGCAAGTAACTCTAGATCATGAGCAGCATAATTTACTTCATGAGTCTTCAACTGTCTACTAGCATAAGCAATCACTCTACCATCCTGCATCAGAACAGCTCCCAAACCTTCTCGACAAGCATCAGTGTATACCGTTAATCCCTCATCTCCATTTGGAACGGTAAGAACAGGTGCGGAAGTAAGCTTGTCTTTTAACTCATTGAATGCAGCTTCACACTTACTACTCCAAATAAACTTAGCATTCTTCCGAGTTAAAGCAGTGAGAGGTGCAGCAATCCGAGCGAAATTCTCAATGAATCTCCGGTAATAACCGGCGAGGCCCAGAAAGCTACGGATATCAGTAGGAGTCTTAGGAGTTTCCCAATCCTGTACAGAATAGGGAAAAAGAAGGATAATAGGAAAGATAGAGTAAATTGAAATGAAGCAAATGAAGAGAAAGAAAGAAAAACTTACATTGATCGCAGCGATCTTGACTGGATTAACTGAAACTCCATTACTAGAAACAATATGTCCAAGAAATCGGACTTCATCCTTCCAGAAATGGCATTTGGAAAATTTAGCTTTTAACTGATGCTTTCGAAGAGTCTCAAGAACAGATTTCAAATGTGACTCATGTTCTTCTTCAGACTTAGAGAATATGAGGATATCATCCACAAAGACTAGAACAAATTTATTTAGCACATCACGGAATACACGATTCATCAAGTCAACAAAGAAAGCGGGAACATTAGTCAAACCAAAAGGCATGACTAACCATTCGAAGAATCCATTCTCAGTACGGAAAGCAGTCTTAGGAATACTTTCCTCGGCAACTCTGAGTTGGTGAAAACCTGTGGCTAGATCAAGCTGAGAGAAAACAGTAGCACCATAAAGCTGATCAAACATGTCATTGATGCGAGGCATTGGATATCTATTCTTCATAGTGAGTTTGTTCAACTCCCTATAATCAACACACATCCGAAGAGAACCATCGGACTTGGTGACGAAAACCACCGCGGCTCCCCATTCAGAAAAACTAGGTCTGATCAGACCCTTGGAAGATAGGTCTTCAATTTGTTTCCTTAACTCAACCTTCTCGCGGGGTGCCATTCTTCTAGGAGGAAGAACTATAGGTCGAGCTCCAGGAATGAGATCAATGCGGAAATCAATTTCCCGCTTGGGAGGTAAAGCAGTAACTTCACCAAATACATCCGGGTAGTGATTAACTACACGGGTCGACTGAAGATCATCAATAGAAGCATCTAGAGAAAAGATAAAGCTACCAGCATAATCATGAGGCATACGACCCTGAATAAACAAAGAATTTCCTCGATCATCCTTAAGAGAAACAATTCGGGATTTACACGAGATACGGGCATCGTGTCTATCAAGCCAATCACTTCCAAGCAGCAAATCAAAAGCATCGAAACCAAGGATATAGAAATCGCCACTAAAACTATGATCGGAATGGAGGAGTTTCACATGCTTACAAATCTTATTAAGATTTGCAGGACCACCAATAGGATTAGAAACACATAGAGGGACAGAAGCATACTCAGGGGAAAGGAGATGTTCAAACTTATTACACAGGTCATCAGAAATAAAACTATGCGAAGCACCAGTATCAAATAAAACACGAACTGGATGATGAAATAAAGTAAAGGTGCCTTGAAGAGTACCTTGACTATCGCTAGGAGCAGGAGTAGGTGCAGGAGCAGGTGATGAAGCAGATGTGACAGCAAATACGCCAGATGGCTTTCCCTTCTGATATAAAGGACAGTCCTTCCTAAAATGACCCGGCTGAAGACAATCATGACAAAGATCGTTCCTGGTAACCTGGGGTGGAGGAATAGCAGCACTGGACGGATTAGGGCAACTATTGGCATAGTGTCCCTTTTGGTCACATTTGAAGCAAGTAATGGAGGAAAGATCAATAGGATGTCTCTGGGAAGGAGCAGATGCCGAAGATCCCAAGCCCGCATGTTTGATCCAATTCTTCTTCTGCTGGTGGAAGTTGGGCTTTCTCTTCTTGGAATTTGCAGAGGAAGATTGTGAGACATGAGTACCAGAAGTAGCAGGACCCTTGGAAGTAGGGTTCTCATAGCGGATAGCCATATCCATGAGCTCAGTAAATGTGCCATGAACATGTGAAATAAGGCGATCGTAGAACTCTGGGCGAGCTCCAGAAATGAACTTCTCGTTCTTCTTTAGCTGAGTGTCGATAAGACCAGGACCGAATTTTGAGAGTTCATTGAACTTCCGTTCATACTCTGAGAAGGACATGGTACCCTGCTTGAGGTCCATGAATTCACGGTAAAGCTGAGATTTTCCGGCTTCGGGCATCCATTTTGCCACAAAAGCCTCCCTGAAAGAAGATACAAAAACTGAACTTAAGATGAATTCGAAAAGAAAGGAAATGGGGAAAAATTCAAGTTAACTCAAAGGATACCTGAACTGCTCCCACGAAAGATCACCTTCGTTAGTGTGAGTCGTAACAGACTCCCACCAATCTAGGGCTGACTCTTGCAGCTGCCATGCTGCTAACTGATGCTTCTGGGCATCAGTGATCTCCAAACCAGTAAAGATTCTTTCCAAACTTCTTAGCCACTGTTGGGCTTCGATGATACTTTCTGAACCGGTGAACTTAGTGCCACCGAGCTGAGAGAATTCTTTGCAAAGGACTGTAAACTTAACGGGTGCAACAGGTGGAGGAACTGGGGCAATACCACGACCCCTACCTTTAGCATTTCCACGATTCATCCTGGAAATATCAAGAATAAAATTTTAGGACAAGGTACAAAGAAGACTAAGATAAGTTAAGATAAAAACACGATAAGGTCACTTGGGTGAATATCCTAATAACAAAATTCCTAACAAGGTAGATACGGAAAGAAGGAAGTTTAGAAAATTTCTTCTTAAAACAAGAAAACTTTATATCGACATAATCGTTGAAAAAAATCATTTGAAAAATCATTTTAAAATCATTTTATACTTTGAAAATACGTTCACTCACAAAGAAATGATTCTGAGTTTGATTTCACTCATTCTAGGGTATTTCTACCCTATCTCTAATGAGTTTTTGCTCCATAGGCTAAGGTTTGCCTAAAACCAAAGCTCTGATACCAAATGTAACGACCCACTATTTTGGACCATTCAAATCGACAATAATCCTCACATGTCAGACTTGAATAATACAAAATAACAGATTGTAATAAAATTTGGAGCAAATAAAACCATTCACAGAATCACAGACACAGAAATATCAGAATAACTCGCAGCGGAATTTAAAATAACCATAGTGGTTCATGAAGCCACTAAAATTCATAGTCTAAAATCAAATACAAAATACATAGTCTGAAACCCAATACAGTGCTGAAACAAGTACAATAGAAATCCCAAATACACAAGTCTCTAAAACAAAAGCTGAAATAAGACGACTGAAACTGAAATAGGAAGATAACTAGATAAGCAGAATCTCCAGTGATTCCGAGCTCCAGAAGAATGAATCCAAAGCTGTGAATACTCAGGCTGACCCGAGCGTAAAATAAAACATAACACTCGAGTCAGGATATACATACTTATACAATGTAAACCAACTCAAATGAACTGTAGTAAAGGTACAAGTAACTTAGAAGATGCTTGGGACCGCCCATCCTCTAAGGATCCGTTAAACTATCTACTATGTAGTAATATTTGCTATTATAATAGTGTCTACATAAGTAAAGTATAATCATATCGGAAAATAGCGTTAAGGGGATGGAGAACCTTAACGCGGTCGGATCTTAAAATCATAATCGTACTAAAGCTCGATATGGTAGGTGACACGGCACAACTAGGCAATGCCATGGTAGATATACCAATTACGCACACGGACTTATGGATACGCATAGCATCCACTACCGTTCCACCTCGAACAACATTCCCAAATTGGAGGATGGCCATCTAGTCAAATCAGTAAGAGTATAATGTCGAAGGAATGTGTCCGAGAAGAGGTGCTACCTCACTGGTCCGAGATCGCTCCTGTTTTAGCCACCTTATGCCAACTCACGGGAGTTGGGTCCACGTAATACCTTAAGGACGTCGCCACCATCCTACTTCATTCTGGAATCTCCACCGCGTACACGGTTGTCAAAGTGGTTTTCGGTATCGACAGAGAGTATGTCCATATCCGATCCCGGTCTCTTTGCCAACCAATCGTTATTATAACCCGTGGTTATAGTTTTAAACAATTTATCAAAATAAACTTCGAATTAAACCATTTAAAAACAAAGTCATTATTCCTTTAAATCAATATTATGTTTTCAAAAATCTAACCCTTCGGAGTTCGCTTATTCACTTAAACAAAACATTAAAATTTTCAGCTTCCACGGCATTTAAAAGTGTGGCGGTAAGTTATATTCGAAAACCATTTTATTTCAACAAAACAACATTTAAAATTGTTATATCAGTTCAGTTTTAAACAAAATCATATTTCAGTCTACTGCAGTCCTTAACAAGTGCTACAGTAGCTTTTCATTAGTTCAAGTTCAATTTTAGTTTCTGCTACAACAGCACTTACCAAGTACTATCATAGCTTTAGTTCATTTTAGTCTTTTGGTTCATTTATAAAAACCACAACACTTAAAAAGTGCTACAGATTCTACCTAGTTAAAACTTATAAAATCATACATTAAAATGTTCATTCCAAACCTTTAACAAATTTTATTTCAAAGAACTTTTTACAAGTTAAAACCAAACTTACCAATTTGCTTATTACATTCATTTCAACACTTAAACTTAAACTTCATTTTTCCACAAATTTACAACTAAATTTAAATTTCAATTAAATTAACTTAAGTTTCTATTTTTATCACATAGGAAAAATCATTTCTTTTTTTTTTAAATCATTTAAAAATTTGGTTTAAATCAAATTAAATATTATTACAATTTTTAAATTATCTAAAAATATTCAGAAAAATACATAAAAATAACCACGGGTCTGTATAATATTTTCTAGCCTAATTTAAGTGATACGGATACTATATCATTTCAATCCGTAATTTACAAAGAAAAATCCGGGTTTTATCATTTCAAACCCGCAATCCCAAGTAAATAAAATTTAATTGAAAATCGCTCAGGCCTATCATTTCAGCCCATAACGACCTTCCCTTATTCTAAAGTCCGTTCGGGTATGTATCATTTCAACCCATAGTGATTCTATTCTACAGGGAACTTGCAGTGTGATTTAACAGAATAGAATAACAGTAAAATAAGAACAGATATAACAGATGATACGATATGCAGTTTTAACAATTAACATCAACCATAAATAAATCACAGGTAATTATAACATCATTTATTCATTTATTTATTTCTACACATTCAGTTGGTTTCACAATTTTATAAGTATGAATATTCGTGTGAGATTTACTCACCTCTACGGAGCTGGAGATTCGGAAAGAAAAAAGTACGATGTCAATCGAAAGCACGCGGATAGCACGATCAGTCGTTAGCGGATGCGCCAACTATATTCAAACCAAAGGCACAATAAATAATCAAATCTAAGATTGCACGAATAACGAATTTTTCAATGAAGCGAACAACGAAAAAAAAAACAGGTTAAAAATCAGAAAGAATAGCACGCCTACTTTTGAAAATCGATTATAACTTTAAAAATTTTCAAAGTGACAAAACAAATTTTTTTTCAAAACCATGGTCAGTAAATAGCCTAGGATACCAACCGTGACCAAACTTTTAAATCTAAACAAATGCTAGTAGAAAAAGAATAGGCTCGGTTACCAACTAAAACAAAACAAAAGGGCATATTCGTTTTCAAAACAAGAGTTAGAAGCTGTACATATTTACTTCAAAACAAAATTTCTGGAACCATGCTACTCAATACAAAAGTTGACACCTCATCAAATACAAATCAGTAAACAAATTTTTTTTTCTCTCGGCTAAACCAAAACAAAAGGAACACAGTAATATCATATCACTTCTCGGCATGGAGGCCAATGAACACGGTCTGGGTGATCTCGCACGGAGGCGGTGGAGGAGGCAGGCTGGGTTCGGCATGGGGTTGTGGAGGTGGTTCTGGCGAAGGGTTGTCACGTGGTGGTGAGCAGTGGTTCGGGGTTCGGTTGCAAGTCAGGCTGTAGTGGGTTGGGCGATGGGAATGGTTCGCCTGGGTGGGTTCGTTCGGCGTGGGGTCACGTGGTGCAGGCTGTGGTTCGGGGTTCGGTTGCAGGTCAGGCTGCAGTGGGTTGGGCGATGGGAATGGTTCGCCTGGGTGGGTTCTCGTAAGGTGAAGACGCGGCTGTCCTGGACGTGGGTGTGGTGGCAGGTTGGGGTAGGAGGCGGTGATGGTTGGGGATAACATGATAAAACAAAACAAAAGATGAGGCAGGGGAAACAACAAACAAATCAACAAAATGAAAAAAAGAAGTATGCAGTCTTTACCTTCTGATGCTCACGAAAGTTTGAAAAGGAAGCAACAGAGAAGTGTGAGATCTGGAAATATTTGTTTGTGAACGTGGAAGGTGAAACAGCTGTCCACTAATTTGTAGAGAGAAGGCAAAAGGTAAAAGTTTGAAACGGCAGAGAGGAAAAAATGCAATTTAAGTGGAACGAAAAGTATGGAAGAAGTGGAATAATTCTCACGGCAAGGTAAGGCAAGATTTGAAAATTTCAGCAGAAATATACAGCTGAAATAAATGGACCATGGAACAGTGCACGTACAGTGTAACGCCCGAAGTAACGTACAACCGTTACTTGTTCCTTTTATTAAATAAATTTAAAAAAATGTTAACGGTTTCTTAAAATAAAACGTATCCTTTTTAAACAAAATTTAAAATAGCTATTATCATCGTTAATAAAATTTGATTCTAATGTAAAGTTAAGAACGGACAAAACGTGATGAAATGTAACGTTTTAAATTTTCGTTTTATACGAATTTCTACAATTTATATTTAAATTAATATTTCAAAATGTTTTGTTTTTAAATTAAAATTTCGCTTTAAAATATCGGGCTGTTACAATTCCACTTACCGCATTCCAAACTCGTTATGATTCTTATGAATGACTTATTATGTCATTCAGTTTGTCCAGCTTCTTTCATCCATTTTATGAATCGAGTATTCTACGATCTCGATTACTCCATTCTTGTATATATTGATTTTGGATGAGAACATCAATTTAAAATTTTGCAAATCTTTTTCATAAGATTTATTTATAAGTACAATTCGATTTTGCTCTTAAACGAGCAAATAATATTTTTAAAAGGTTTTTAAGAAACATGATTATCATATAGAAGATGATTTTGTGATTGTATTGCCCATTGAGTGCTTTAAGAATTCTGGTCGATGCGCTTGATCAACGTTATCGATAGGAATCTCCTAAACGCTTTGATGAGACAATCAGACACCGTAAATTGACTTGTAAAAATGTAAATTTTTCTAGAAAGATTATTACATAAAGATAAATGTAATTTTGAAAGTTTTAGCTTTTCGGAAAAGAAGATTATTTAAAAGAAATTCATTCTTTTCGATACTCCTATTCTTGTGATTCCCAAACGGAACCAAGACTTTATCTTTGGTACCAATGCTAATCGTATTGGTTTGGATGCCGTTCTCTTGCAAAAGAGAACGTGCTATCACTTGCGCTTCTATATCATTAAAGCCGATCGAGACTAGGTATGTCACTCATGATCTAGTGCTCGCGGTTATTGTTTTCGCTTTTTAGTGTTTGGCATCATCATTTTTGGCGGAGAAATTTGTTCTCCACCTCGATCATAAATCTTTGGAATATTTATTTTCTCATAAGGAACTTAATATTGGATCGAGTTCCTTGCATCTTATGATCTTGATATTCTTTGTATATTCCCAAAAAGGGGAATCGTGTTGCCAATGCACTTTGTTGTAAACAACAAGTGGTTGTTTCTTAGATGGTGTCCAAATGGAATGATCATCTTTCCAACATCGGACGTTTCGATATACTTCGTTTTATTGAGTTTCATCTCATTCCCTTTATAGACTAGCGTCCGATGTTCTTTTATGGTATTCGGTTCATTGGACGTACCGTTTTTGTACTACGTCGGTGTTCTGAATTATTTGAGCCTTGGTTCATCTGGCGTACCATTTTGTATTACGCCATTGTTCCAAATTATTCGAGTTTCTAGTTTCTTGGGTGTACCGCTTTTGTGCTACGTCGTTACACCGGCTCAATTTTCTGCTATCCATGACGTTTTCCACGTCTTTCAACTACGGAAATGCCTTAGTGATTCCGATTTTTATTCTTGAGCCTTGTGTTATTGAGGAAATTGAAGTTTCACCTATTTGACTTATGAGCAACATTCTACTCGCATCATTGCTTCGGAGGTTGAGCACCTTCGAAATAAAGATGTTCTTTTTGTGAAAGTTCAATGGTTCTCAAATCTCAAGGATAGGTCTTGGGAATCCAGAGAATTCATCGAGCGAACACGTTCAAGCTTACTCTTTCGTGCTCTTTTTGGTGAACTTCTTATTTCAAATTTTCGTTTGTGTTGATATGCTTCTATGGTTGTTACTCTTTATTTTCTTCTTAAGTATTGCGAGGACGCAATTTCTTTAAGGAGGGGAGTCTGTAACCTGTGTAGTTAATGCCCCGCTATATCCCCGCTATAACTCCGATATATCTTATAGCGGATTCCTACCGCTACGATTTTTCCATATATCCCCAACATATAGCCTTTCCGCTTTAATCCCCGCTATTTCCACTATATCCCTTTATTTCCGCTATATTCCGCTATTTCCGCTATATCTTCTATAAAAAATTGGATTGAAAAATGATATTTATATGCTATAAAAATTATGAAATTAATTAATTTCATTGAATTTTTGATATATGTTTAGAAATGATAATACTCTAATATTCTACTAAATTAAATTAAGTTATATAACAGTTTTACGTTCATTTACAATACATTTGCACATATTTTTATTTAAAATTATTTTTGTATTAATTATAATTCAATTGAATGTTAATTTTTCACATAATTACTATCTATATATTTGTAAAAACAACAAGTATGGGATTTATATGCTATTTTAGAGTAATCCGATATATCCTGCTATATCTTCGCTACATCCCCGCTATGACTTTTTGCACCTCTACCGCATTGAATCCACCAAGCGCTTTAACTGCACAGTCTGTAACAACCCGCATATTTTATGATTTGATATTTAAATATTTTATTTAGATATAGAATCGTTAATCGGATTGAAGTCTGAAAAGCTACTTTTTGCAAACAGTCGAATTAGGACTCGAGACCACTTCCATTGAGTTCAAAATGATGTTTGCGACCTTTTTGAGTATAAGCTTCGATATGTTTGGAGTTAGTAGAATTTTGCTACTTTTTCACTTTGGACTTTGGGTTGGGTTCAGCCCACTTGCCCAAATCTGGTTATATCTTTACTCCACCCCCTCTCCTCTCCATTACTTCACTTTCATTTCCTAAGTCTCAAGCTTCATCAAAAATGGGGGAAGAGAAAAAGAATTAGGAAATTCCTAAGCCCTAGTTCCATTGCAAATTCAAGTTCTTGCTCCAAATTCAAAGAGAAGCTATTGGTAAGTCTCCTCTTCATCTTCTCCAACCCGTTCTCCTTTCAATTTCAGAAAATTCCCTAAACCTAATTTAGGAAATGCTTCTCTTTTGAGCATAGATTCAAGCTCATTTGGGTTGTGTTGAAGAGTGGTTGATTCTCCCTTTTGTTTCCAAGCTTCTTCTTCATTGATTTTGTTTAAAGGTGAGATTTTTATCTCACATCTATGACTATAATTATCTTTGATTGTTAGGTATGAATTCCTAACACTTCTTCATGTGCATTTGCTCTTGATTTGGATTGGTTTTGTGAATATTCCAATTTTTGGTTTTTGAAGTCAAATTTGTGTGTAAATCTTTTTATGGATGTTTGATCATGCTTTTGGTGATGCACTGTGGAGCATATAGGGCCGGGTTGCTGATTGGCATAATTCCTTAGAGCCAATGTTCGTCCGGTTGCATTTTGGAAGAGTTTGCTCTTCATTTGTATAGGCTGAAAAACAGCCCAGGCATGATTCAGTCGACTGAATTCTCTGTTCAGTCGACTGAATCTGGAACCCGAAAGTTTCCAGGTAGGGTTTAGTCGACTGAAAATCTCTGTTTAGTCGACTGAACCTGGAACAGAAAGTTTCCAGGCAGAATTCAGTCAACTGAAATTCTCTGTTCAGTCAACTGAAATCTCTGTTTAGTCAACTGAAATCTCTGTTTAGTCAACTGAATTTGCTATTTCAGCCCACTTTGCATTTTGGGATTGAATTTCCAATTTGAAACGATTCGTGATGATCCTATTTGTTGTTATCATTTATTATGACTTTGATGACTCCTTTTTAGGGATTTTTGAATATCTATTTCGATGGATTCTTTATCGGTTTCTTTGGATTCGATTCACGTCTTCGAATGTGAATTTTTATGATTTATCGTTTCTACAATCACTTCTATGATTTGTCACTTTAAAAATATAAAGGTTTTCTATACTAGTAGTAAATATCAAAAGGCTTTTATCAAAACGATTTCAACACTATTTTATTACAAAGTTTGTTTTCTTAAACCGTTTCCCAATCTACTAGTATATACAAACTTTTACCTCATTCGTATGAGAAAATATAATTAAACGGCCTAGCAAAACAAGTGGTATGAAACGCTTGCGTTTACTTTGTCGGTTAATTTTTGGACTTGTTCGATTGAATCTTTTGTGACAATTTTCTAGTGAATACCTACAACTTGTTCGTAAATATTTAAGTTAAGCAAGTGGTTATGGGACATGAAGCTAAACTCATATATTTACTAGCTTGGTGTGATTGACACTTCTTGATGATCGATGACGATCATTTTATGGTTTAGACTAGCAAATGTGCGATGTCTCTTTGATTCGGTCCATCGGACGTTACGCTGTACGACGTCGTTGTTCCGTTTTATAGTGATTTGGTTCATCGGACGTTACGCTGTACGACGTCGTTGTTCCATTTTACTACGTGTTGGTTCATCGGATTTTACGCTGTACGACATCGTTGTTCCTTTTTATCGTGATTTGGTTCATCGGACGTTACGCTGTACGACGTCGTTGTTCCATTTTACTACGTGTTGGTTCATCGGATGTTACGCTGTACGACATCGTTGTTCTTTTTTTTATTGTGTTTTGGTTCATCGGACGTTACGCTGTACGACGTCGTTGTTACACTTTACTATGTGTTGGTTCATCGGACGTTACGCTGTACGACGTCGTTGTTCCATTTTCCTATGTGTTTGTTCATCGGATGTTACACTGTACGACATCGTTGTTCCTTTTCATTGTGCTTTGGTTCATCGGACGTTACGCTGTACGACGTCGTTGTTCCTATTTATTGTATTTTCTGGATTTCTTGTTGATGATTTCTGGAATTTATGTTTCACCAACTTTTACAATTGGCATTGATATGTATGTCACTATTGTGGCTTGGTGAATTAAATAAAGAATATGACATTCTTTTTAATCTTTGAGAGGATTCTTGTGATATTGATTAATCTCTGGATTGATTTTCAATTACGTGCTTATCACAATATGACTTTATAGTTATCATACGTTTTTGTCATATCTCTTATTCTATATCATTTTATCTGATAATTATAGCTAGACTGATCCGTTTATTATTTTCTTCTTAAATAATACTCGGGTCAGACTGAGATATTACAGGTGCTTCCTCATGACTTCTTATCTGGAGCCATCTTCTGACTTTTGGTTAACTACTCTAGTTTAGTAGTTTTTGTTGTATACATTTGAGATTTAGACTCCTTGATGTATACATATTCTTTTTCCTTGCACTTGTATCTATTCTTTTGTGTTATTGTGGATCTTATTTGACCACTACTTTGATATACACTTTCATGTGTTATATTCATATCTATTTCCACCTTTGTGATATGAATTGTCTGTGACTGATTTGTGTTATGTTTATTTCTATATTTGTTTCCGAAGTCCATATAGCCACTGTGTAGTAGCTTTGAGTTTGTATCGGTATGTTGGATTTTCTCTTGAGATGAAAAGTTATATTTTTATCTGGCATATCGGTACTCGCACAAAGCAATTATACAGATGGTCGCTCCTCAACAGCCTTATTCTCCGCGCTAGTTGACGGTACTACCTCGTAGTGTTCTTGGCTAGCGTGGGTATAGAGGTGGGGCGTCACAGAAAAGTACCCCTTCGAAAGCTAATACTTTAACATAATATGACCTGCTTCTAAAACTAATCATAAAACCCTTTCGAAAGCATATGTTTCGACTATGTCAAAAGCTTTAAGTAAAACAAGGCAAGACTTTAACTTAGGAAAACAAAGCAGGGTTTTGACCCCATCAGAAGCTAACCTTTTGACACCAAGGCTTCCGCCCTCCTTCCAATCCACTGCATACCATCTAAGTGATATTGTGAAGACCCAAATTATTGAGATGAAAATAATTTTTATAAAAATCATTTAATGGAAAATATCCAAAGAATAAAATAGTTTGAAAATAAATATCAAGAATGAGTGAAATAAATAAGGAAGAGGATAGTTGTTTTCAGTAAATAATAATGAGAAGAAAATAACTAAGTATGAATGAGTTTTATATTCACATATCTCATATATATTGTATATAAGTAGCCAGAGGAGTATAGAGTGATAAAATAAACTCTTATGATGATTAAAATATATGAAACCAGTTTAGTATTATATATGTATAAATACATTTTAAAATCAAGAGAAAACAAATGGTTTGAAACATTAGCAAGGAATTAATTGTTAAAAAGATATATATATGTGAACATTACAGATTTGTCTTAAGAAAATAAATAATGTAGATAAGCCACATGAAAATAGTGTGTATGTGAAACATGCAAATGGCATGTACACAGAAAAAGAAGAAAAGCAACTGTAATACCCGAAATGGAATCAAAAAGAAAATGGCATATTTAGCCATAAACACATATACATAATTCTCTTATTTGTGTGGGGATAAAATGGGTTTTTCACTTCACTAAAACCCTAGCTAAATGTTTTAAAAATCAAAGGATAAGCAGCAGTTTATTTTTTAAGACAGAAAGATATTTTAGAAAATAAAAAGAAGAGCAAACTCACACTGTTTTCAAGTTAGAGCATTCTCGGGGAAAGAAGAAGGAAGGTGAGTGATTAATCATCTTATGAGATTTAAGGCATTAAGATCCAAGTTAAGGGCAGCCATATTACTTTTATAAAACCATATCATGTTTTTGTTTAATTTTATTCTCTGAATAAATAAATGTTGATTATGGTTGGTGTTTTGGTTGAGTCTTTGGTTGATGTTTTGATCTGTTTTGATTAATGCTTTGAAAAGACAAACACCCTAATCACAGAAATGGATTCTGTAACTTATAATCCAGTTTTTATATGGAGATGAGTTAAATATTTTTACTGAGAAATAGGGTATTAATGAAGAATGAAGTAGGCAGTGTGAATAAGGGGATTCATGCTTATGTCTAGTTCATTTTAAAAATGATATGAACAATGCAATATTATATATATGTGTTGATTTGTTCAAATCACAAGTTAATATGTTTTTATGGGTTTTTCTCAAAAAAAAACATTACCCTATGTTCACAGTAAAATAAATGTAATGTTTTATATGACTTCACCAGATTTATGTAAGAAATGGGAATATTTGTGGAAATAAATATATGCAAGTTTTAGAAAATATGATTGAATAAAAATGACCTTAAAATGGGATGTGGTGTTTTGCATGAATGCTTTGTATGTCTGGCTGAAATCCCTGAGTAAGTTTAATACTCTTTGATTTATGAAAGGAAGAAAAGAATATAAAGCATTTCAATAATTAATAAATTCTCCTGAAGGAAAATGAGAATGGTCTCTAGATTATAAAGCTAATCTAGGAGTAGTGCCTTGATCTATTCATCATTATGTGGATGATGGGTATGTGCACGACTTGTTTAAGTCCTGTAGGCCTCTGTGTAAAGGGTTAACAGAATTGAGCCCCTTTGCAATGCACACATGGTGTTCGATGGCAAGAGTTAAGACCAAATAAATGATAAATGGGGATTGAGAAATTGAGCTATGGAATTAAGGGAGTTAATCCATAGGAGTATATGTACATATAACTGAATTGTGTTGATGAATGAATGCTTGTGTGCATGTATGTTAGTAAGAGCTTATATATGTATATATATACTAAGATTTTAGTACGAATTTAAATAAGCATCAAACATATGAATCTCTGCACAGTATTTAGTAATTACAAGTTATTTATAATCTATGATTTCACTCACACCAGAATATATTTTCTGACCTTATTCGTTGCCTTTGCAATCTTTGGGGTGTCTCATTTTCATTGAGGCAGTTCAAAGTGTTGCTGCAGGGAAAGATGCTTGAGTAGCTTGCTTGTATGGATGTTTGAAGAACTTGCTGGTTTTAAAATGCTTTAGAGAAGTAGAAGTTTAATTGTAATAAATAATCTAGGCAAACTCTCTTATGTCTTGTGTATTTCCAGGATTGATACTTGCTTTGTTTTCTTGAAAAGAACATGAAAAAAAAACTTAAGTATTATATGTGCTTGTGAGTTGTTGATTTAAGTAGCAGACTCTGGAAATAATCCAGTGGATTATAATGAAGGAGAACATGCCATATAATCTAATATGTGGATATATTCTCCTTGGCATGTTTGTTATATTTCAGTTATAAAGTTAAAGTTGTTTTTGAATAAATATGTACCAAAGTATTAAGTAGATGGGTTGAAAATGGTCTTGGCTAACCAGTAAGGCTTGTACATGTCTTGTAATTGATACAAGTACATGCAAAAGCTTGAAGTCATAGTCTTCAGATTCCTGAAGCAAACAAGACCATAGTGTAAGCTAATTTGAAATGCAACTAAATCCAATGATATGTCTAGAACAAGAGTAGGATTATGATACCATAAAACCTTAAAATCATAAGTATATAAGGATTTAGGAATTGGAATTGGTAAAATCTGGAACTGACTTCAATATGAAACTGAAGTAGCAAGCCAGAAATAGGGATAGACAATATAGACTCATGTAGAGTAATTTTGTTAAGTGTTTAAAAATCCAGAACATCACACTTTATATGCTTTTAGCCAGAAATATGCAAAGATCTTTCTAAAATCATATTCAACACTATTTCCAATCTAAATATCAGAATCTGTATGACCTTTAAATTAGTTTACAACTCTATTACTCACATGATCATTACATGCTTTATGAACCTAGATATGTGCATTTTGCTTGACCTGAATTGCTTGTGCATGTTTGTGCATGTTTTGTGCATGTTTATGTTTGAATCATGAATCTGGCTAGACTAACCAGTGATCCATAGATCAAACCAAGTTTTAATATGTTTTATCATTCTAAAACAACATGTATGATTTCCTGAATCCCAAAGATCAAATACATGGGTTATAAATCCACAAATTAATCAATCTGGTTTATAGAATAATCTGGAAAATGAAGAAGAGAATAATAGATGCTAATACTTGAAAAATGTATTAGTCAACCTTGAGTCATTTTAAGGTGGTAACACTTGAATCATGTATTACTCAATCTTGAGTCAATAAAAAGATTAAAGTGTAGAAATAGCTATGTGACACAAAACCTCTCAATTATGGAAAATATTGTGTGATTAAATTTCTTTGCTACTTTAACACTCTGATAGGCAAAGAAACATTTATATATCTTCACATATATAAATGATATGACTTGATTTAAGTACTTATATTTTTATATTAGTAAATTCTGGATCTTGGGAAATTAATTAAAAGAAATAAAAGAGGCAAGAAAAGAAGTGATCCCTTGTTTAAAAAAAACTCAACTAAAAATCATTAAAATATAGGTGAAGAAAAGTGGGTCACTTCAGATATCTTGCGTATTAATTTCGACTATGGTTGTTTCGACTGTGTTGGTTTCTACTGGGACGAGAAGAAATCAAAGGAGTCGAAAGATACTTACTATCTGAGGCGGAACACCTTTTTCTGTGTTAAAGGCTGAATTGTTGCAACTTTTAGTAATTACTTTATAACAGCTTGCTTATTCGTAAAACATTGATTGGCTGCCATAAAAACTTTTCAAATACTTTACCTTTAAAACTGCCGCATTTATATAAGATCAAAACCATAAAAATATAACGTTTAAGCCCTTCCATATACTAAAACCAATTATTTCAGACGTGTCCTTCTTTTAAAATAATTTATTTTCTCTAGTAAATCAATTAGGAAAAATCCCCAAAAATAACAAAAATTCAATTTCATCATGTAATCAAACATATTAAAATTTTAGACCCAATTTCTTCCTGAAATATTCAAAATAAATATTTAAAGCCAATTACATCATGTTTTTCATCAAAAATTCATAATAAAATTTCCATAACTTGGAAAATTCTTAAAATTAAAACACATCTCCAAATTCATGTTTTACTCAACATAAAAATTTTCCATGGCAATCTAAAATCATTGATTCTCAGTTTTACATCAAAACCGTGAAAATTCATATGCGTATGAATTAAAATAAATCAACGTAATATAACTCAAGCATATCATTATCCATTTTATCATAAAAACGAAATTAAATCATAAATCCGAAACCATATAATCATAGAATAAAAATAGAGATGGTAGCGATTATTATTCACCTTAAACTTGATAAGGAATTTGAGATTTGTTGTTGATTAATCCTCCCTAGCTTTGATCCATAGCTTTAGATTAAAATTCCTCTTTTCCTTCTTGTTAATGGCCGGCTATGTTTTTATTTTCTGGATTGTGTTTGTGATCGTGAGAAATGAAACGTGAATGGACAAAAATGATAAGTTATAGCTGTGTATAATAGATTGGCTAGTTTACTAATATGCCCATGTGTAATTTAATTATCTTATAAACCAATTTAAAGCCCATTAAATCTTTATTATTAAGCACGGCCCATTATACAATTTGTTCAAATCTCAATCCCCTTGTCATCATTATTTTATTTTATTTATCTAATTAAGTCTTCTGAATACTAATTTTAAAAATTAGGGATGCTACAATGATGATGATAGTTTTTAATTTGAATTTAAAGGTAATTTATTTGGTTTTAATAATAACTCGTTTTAATTAACGTGTGAATATAGCCTTCCGTGGCACTGTCTCGGATTTCGACGAAACCAGTTTCATTGTATACGTAATAGTATGTTATTATACGTTGTCCAATTTCGGGGCGATTGGACGTATTGTTTGGTCGTGTGAGCTAGGAACGCGCAAAAATTAATTAAAGGAATTAAATTAATATAATTCGATTCTAAAAGTCATCTTCTGTATATGATTGAATTAGGTCTTGAGACTAGTTCTATTGTGTTCAGAATAGGGGTATTGCATATAGAAATCTAGGTGGCACACCTCGTTTGGAGTTCGAGATTTTTGAGTGCATCGAGCTAGATATTTTTGAATAAAAAAATATACATATATATTCACCAAACTTAAGCCATACCTTAGCCATATCTCTACTATTCAACCATGCTTCCACTATTTAAACCATACCACCCTTCCCTTTTATAATTCACGTTCAAACCTGAGAAACATTCTCGTTTTCAAAAATATAAAAACATGGCCTCATCCAATGGCCGACATTGCTAGGAGCCACTAGAGGCATCGATGGCCGAAGTTGTCAGCTAGGGATATGTTCGTGACATCGAGCTCAACACATTTAATGGTTGGATTGGGTTGGATCGAGCCGTGGTGGCCGCAATTCTTCGATGAACGGCAACGGCTTGTGTAGGGTTTTCTAGCAATGATGGTGGGTTTTAGGTGATGGACCCTGAAGGAGATATGTCGAGGGCTAGGCTCGGCCGGAGCTTGGGGGCGAATGGATGTTCACACGACGGCAATTTGCAGTTGAACGGAAATGGGTTTTTTGTTCGTTTCGGCGAGTGGAGGCGTTTGGTGAGGCGAGGCCGATGGGGTTGGGTTCATCGAAGGAGGCAGAGCTTTGATGGTTGAGCGGACGCAGTGGTGGAGCAAGGCGGGGGCAGCGACAGAGTTAATTTTGAATGCGCACGTGACCTGGAATTTTGAACGAAGAGAAGAAGATATTAGCATGGGTATTAAGTGATAATGGAATGTACTTAGTGATCTAAATATAAATTTAAATTGTTATTTTATAAATTGCATACCTAGATCATACGAGGTCCAATCGAGACATGGATTTTTGTGTTGCGCTCGTTATGACGTTAACTAGCAATAGAATTGGTTTGGTGAAGATTGGAACCAGTGGAATTTTACGCTAAGTTCGAACTTCGTTCGAATTCAGACGAAACCAGAATGCCTTGGCGACAACTAGAATAATGGTGAGTTAAACTCACCTTTTTGGATATTTGGATGATTTACTGTTTTATCAGTTGGTTTGGTTTTATTCCCGCCCCTAGAGCGGATGACCTTTTTATATACCCGCCTAGTAGCGGATGACACATATTATATGATTATATACTGTTTGTGATGTAGAGGGACAAGTTGGAGAGATCCAACGGGATTCCTAACCATTGTTGATTTTAATTTCAATAATATTCTTGCCATATAAATTATTGGATATTAAACCCGATTATTGGCTCTATTGATTATGACATTGTTATATGTTCAACCTAAAACCCTGTAGTGGTAGAAAATCAATAATCGATATTAGTTAAACGTTTGATAGCTATTGGCCTCAAATTAGTATTTTAAAAATACTATAAATTGTCATTTGAGTTGAAGTGGGTTTTTGAGATAGGAAATGATTTTATAAATTCGAATTGGGTTTCAGAAATATTTTGTTTTAAAGGATTCAACGTCTATTTTACTCCGACCTTTTTATCTGTCTTTTCTAAGTTATTTATTTATTTAAGAGTATTTATAATTAATATTGTTTTAAGGATTATTTATTTATACCTGATATTGTTTAAAAGTTATTTATTAATATTTTAATATTTTGAAAAGTTATTTATTAATATGTTTGAAATTGTAATAGTGTTTTGAAATTTTTTTCATGATTTATAATAATAATATTGAAAATAATTATTCTTGAATTAATGATGTTTTTGAAATTATTAATTATTATTTTAGAGATATTTTAAAGTTAATAATAGTTATTTGTTGATAATGTTAATTGTTAATAATTATTATTATATAATAGTGTTTTAAAGTAAATGATTTTTATTTATTTATAATGTTTTCTTGGGGCTTATAAATAGAGTTTTATAAACGGATTTGAGCTTTATAAAGGAATATTATAATGGTTTAAAGGCTTAGAGGAAGATCATGTACAAGGTAAAGGAGTTTTATAAATGGTTAGATATTTATAAATGAATTTTAGAAATGAGTTTTAGATTTGTAAGAGGAGTTTTATAATTAATTTTATGGATTTATAAAGAGTTATAGATGATTTGGGAAATGATTTAAAGATGTTTATAACTGGTTTCTAGAGATTTATAAAATATTTTATAAATGGGTTTAGAGATTTATTAAGGGATTATAAATGATTTAGAATTGTAAAAGGAAATCCTTCTCTGTTTTGTGAATATACTTACACCATTGAGATAAGTATATGAATATTTTCAAAGTATTGAAAATATAAGGGTTTATGAATGAATCTTTGTAAAAGTATCTTGATACAAATATTACAAGGTGATTTAATTTAATGAAAGGATTAATTAAGAAGGCTAATGGTTACTTATGTGCTTAACCAATGTTGTTTCTCTCTTTTGAAATAAATCCCTATTTTGGATGTGTGTTTGTTGATTGTTAAATAACCTACTATCAAATATGGACCAAAATGTAACTTCAGAAATATCTATGAGACACACGTGAGTTATATGGCACGGTCATCTCCGATGGTGCTGTATTGTGCGTATAAATCTCGTTTCGTTCTCTCAGGACAAACGATAAGGAAATCCATCCACTAACGGCTAGGAGGTGATCTCCGCTCTTATCTTTGACTGTTTATTTCCTAAAGAACCGGGGTTGATTTACCGGAAGCTATCGATTGTTGTTTCGAAGAGACCAGGATCATATATGTTATCCGAGAACCACTTTGATCCAACTCAAGCATTTCGAAGTGATGACATCTTGAAGATGATAGAATGGAAGATGGAGTTTTGAAGTGCAAGGGCTATTTTGTATTTTCCTTGGGAGGGATTCCCGGAATAGACATAGTAGAATTAGTGTCTTTGGTTTCATTCAGTCCCAGAACGAACTTATATGGATAAATACTGACATTGTGTCATCGATTGGAGGGCAGTGTAGCATTCCAAGTGGGAAGTGGTATATAAAGATAAAATGTAGCCTCAAGCCTCATCAACCGAAAAATGATAAAAATCGGGCATGCAGCAGTGCCAAGTGGGTCGCTTCCATCAGGGATGGTCATTCAAAATCTAGATTGATTACTATCTACTTATGTATGCTTCGGGGCCCATTAATAAAAGGGGTGATCATATTCGGTACTACTAGTCAAGTGGTAAGCCAGTCTTGTATGACAGGGGTACAAGATGTTCTTATCAGACCTCGGTGCATTTTATCTAGAGATGTACCATCGGAAGGTAGTCTCTTACCTTGTTGTAGTATGGAATCCATTCTTCAATACGAGCTTTACGGATTTAGTTATACCCAACTATGCTAAAACGTGAGATGCAAACATTTCATCTATATTCATATTTTACTTCGACCCCTAGACACTATTATAATATCAATGGATTTTCTATAGAAAATGTTTTGGTTATCGTAAGGTAAAAATCCGTCCGTTTTTATGTGCGACGTGATCTTACGAGATACCTTTCAAAAGATTTTTGAAACATTAAAATTCAATTAGGTGTGTTTTTCTCATGCCGGTTTACCTGACTGACTCGGGTGTTATTTTATTATAATGCTCAGGTCAGACCAAGCATATTTACATATTGTTTTGGATGCATTGGAGCTCAGGAGACGAGTTAGAGGTCCAAGATGTATCTACGTATTTCTTTATGTTCCGCTGTGATGTCTATTAGTTGTATTCATCAGCAATTGTAAGGACAGACTGTTATAAATGTCCGGGCAGGAATAGGTTAGTACACTCTGATGGATGTGTGTGTATACATATATATTACAGTTGTTTACCTTTTGTAAAGATATGTTTATTGTAACGACCCGGAGTTTTGCTATTTAATTATTAGCGTCAAATGACGATTAAATTAGTTGACTAATTGCGGTTGGTAGTTTTTTTATTTGATTGAAATTCCTTTATAGATTTGTTAGTATTGTGTGGGCCTTAAAGGTAAAATTGTAACCCATGTTTCTTTAATTCTACTTGGGTCGCGTTTTATCAAAGAAAAACCCGTTCCTCCTTTTCTTTTTCTTTTATTCCATTCGTTGGCAATCCCTAAACGAAAAGCAAAAATGGTGGCTGCCTCGTTCAAATTAGGGCATGCGTCTCGCTCGTTCTTCCACCACAATTAGGGCTTTTTGAAGCGTCGTTCCTATTCGATCGGATCAATGATGGGGTGTTCGCCTGTTGCCTTGCTCAATCCAGAGATCATTGCTCGCAGCACCTTAGTTTTGCGTCGAAAAAAGGTGAGTACTATACTCACATTTAATTCAAACTTGAATTGTTTCTGGGTTAACTAAATTTGTGATTTTTCGTTGTTTGAACACGTGGGTCGTCTACGATGTTTCTGTTTATATAGGGTTTGTAATCCTTGATTTTCGTCGTATAAATTTTATTTGAATTCGTCAATGATTTTGCTTCGGCCACTTGATAATTCATGAGCGATTGAGATTGATTCTGACTTTCTCACAATACGTATATATCATTTTTCTATTTCGTGATAATCACAGTATTGATTATGTTGCTCCGTGAATTTCTTGTTTTGACTTGATTTCAAACTGCATATTTCTTTTTAACTTGTTTTGACTTTGTTTGATCATGCCACTATGGTTCTAACTTGATGCTGTAAATATACTTCAGCCATTTTGTTCGTTGAACTTGCTACTGTTAGTTCTGACTTGATTCGATTGATATAGTTCGAACTTGTTTCTGGTTGTCTTCGACATTGGCTTAGATATTGAACTATTATTTCATTTGATACTCGGCTTCGATCATATTTGATTTTTGGTAGCACTGGCTTTGATACTTCACTTTCCAGTTTTTCATTCTTGTTCATGTGTCTGCATTTAACTAGTATGCTTGATATGCTGTAGTAATTTAATTGATTCCATATGCTTATATGTTGACTTGAATCTAGTATCTTGATTCATTGTATATCAGTTTTGTTTATCTTCATGGTTCACCACTGATGTGTAGTCTGCATACTCCTATGCTCTGGTCTCCATAGCCTTTGCCTGATCATAGTTTAGTTTCTGAACCATTGACTTGACATACTTTAGTTGTATTGCTTGAAGTCTTCATATATACTTGCTTATAACTTCACATGTGTTGTAATTTAGTTGTACTGAGCTCTGGCATTTGTATTTAGTCTGTCTGGTTATCATGTATGTTGTCATTGCTCTTTACTTTGTAGCTCTGTTGCTCTTGAAACCTGATGTTGTAGTCTTGATGAACTGTAGTTGTGCATTTGTACATCTGATCATTGCATCCAGACTTTTGTTGTTTTGGTCATTTGAGTCCTTCATTCCAGTCTTCATATATGTACATTGATCTGATCTGTTATAGTTGCATGTTGTTGCCATTGTAGTTGTACTGTCATTGATGTCTGCACTTGAACATGGTCTTGTACTTGTTCACTATAGCTGCACTTGAGTTGTTTACTTGATCCACTTGAACTTGAGTCAGGATTCAGGTTGCACTTTTGTTTGGCTTTCATTAAAGTCTGGTTTGCAATTGTATTTGAGTTGCCTGGTCCTTGCATTTCCATTGTGCAATCTTGTAGTTTCTTTGATATTGCAGTCTTCATGTTAGTAGACTTGAGTTTTACCTATCAAGTTCACTTGAACTTTGATACATTGTTTTATACAATGATGTTTACTTTCGCACTGGGCTTGGTGTCATGTCTCTGACCTGATGCACTTGAGCCCTTGTATACCTCATATATATACACTGTTTCATTTGATAGTTGTAGTTATGTATTCCATAGAGTAACTGGACTGACTTGAGTCTGGTTCGCTCGAGTTGCCTTCCTTGATTTGCACTGAACTTGTATACATTCACTTGGTCATCTGGTTGAGGCTGCCATCGACTTGTACATGGCCTCACTTATGTTTTGATACTGAGGCTTTGCCTTGTGGTCTTCACTTTACACATGTGTCTGGTCACTTGAATTTGTTGAGTTTGGGGTTGTACTGTGTCTAGCATTGTATTTGTTGAGTTGGGCTGATTTCTGAACTTTTACTTGAGTTGAATCCAGTTGCAAAACTTGGGTTTGACCTTGTGTCTGGCTCTTATTTCATCTCTGTAGTGGCGAGGCAGTACACGCGCGCGTGTACTGCAGCCACACTGATTTGTTGTTTTAATTGATATTTCAATTATTTGAATTGTTTTGTGTTCTATTCAATATTTGGGAATTGTAATTGATTTCGTTCGATTGATCATTTTGTTGTGTCTAATTATCTATTCGATAATTAGATTCTGAGTTTCTAATTATTATTTAATAATTGGGTTTTGTGCTAATTGTCGTTTAGACGATTCTGTTGTTTTCTAAAATTATCTTCATTGATAATCTTTGTTTTCTATCTTTATTGTTGATTTGGATCAGCTGATATGTTGTTTAACACTGTTTAGTGTTATATCTACCGTTATCCGATTTCTTATCGAGGAGTCGGATATACGAGATTTCTGTGACTGTCGTCTTTTTGACATTGATTATTATTGCTTCCGTGCATTAATGACTGAGTTTGAATTAGACTGACCCGTGTATTATTTTCTTTTGAATTTAATACTCGGGTCAGACCCGAGTTATTTCAGGTTGTAGATTTTCTGCTTTGAGTTGTTGTTGAGCTATGAAGACTTTTTATATCATTTGAAGTGGTCTTCGTCTTGTTGTAGTAGTCAGTGTGTCTGTTTTAAGATGATATGTATTCATGTATATTAGTCGATAATGTACTTGTATATATAACTTCTTGAGTCAACTGTGGTAGTTGTATCATATGTATTGTGTCAATTGTATTGTAACCGACATCAGTTATATATATATATATATATGAGACTTTTATTATCTGTGTTCCGCATTCTTTTTGTGTCTGTGTTATTATTATATATATTGTCCTAAACTATTATGAACCATCGTAGTTCGTTTTATACTGGAATTGGGTATGTCGATGGGAGTAAATAAATAAGAGATGTAAAATGAAAAATATATACCACTCCTATCGAGGTAACCAATACTAGTGTAAGGCCAACTACGGATGGCCGCTCCTATCCAGCCTTATTCTTCGCGATAACAGACAGTATTTCTTTTAATACTCTTTGTTATTGTGAGCATAGAGGTGGGGCGTCACAGTTGGTATCAGAGCTTGGGATTTATGGACATAATATAAAACATAACTTAGATGGAACATATCTTACAACTATTAGTCGATGTTTTATTTGTGATTTGAGTCAAAAAAATAAAGTTTTGAAATTTGGATGAAATTTTTAAGTATCTTTATTTAAAAATAAAAGTGAAACTGTGTTTTGTTGAGTTGATTGATTTGGGAACTGTTTATCAGAGTGCGCAGCGGAAACAGTGAAACTGTCTTCGTTGAGTACAACTGATAATCCTTTTGATTTAAAAATCAAAATGCGAAATTGAAATAAATTTCATTTGTTGTTTACATAACTGTATTTATTTTATTTCTGTAGGAATTTCGAATCCGAATTGAGGATTCGAAACGATTGCAGTTATGTGATTTTGTTGAGATTTTTGCCGGTTTCTTTTATGCTAATCATTATTGATTAGATTTTGCTGTTTTGAATTATCTTCATTGAAGATACATTCGAATGACTTCTTTATTCATTTTGTAGTGTACGTGCAAATTTGAGTTGCACGCTAATGCATTAATTTTACGTTGAACCGATGCTTGGTTATGAAACGTATTTTGTTGCCGTTATTTTTATAACGGGACTTTTACACCAATGCTAAATTTTTTAAGCACGATGTTTTGTGGCATTTTTGATGAATGAAAATTCACTGGTATTACATTTTGATGTAAATTATTTTGATGAGATTTTGACGTCTTAAAATTACTGTCGCTTTGACTTCAGTAACAGTCAAATTTTAAAAAAGTGGAATTTCAAGCGGTTATTCCGCAATGCTGATTTGAGATCCGTTCTTACGGTATTTTGAGAAATATAATTTCCTTATCGAAATTGTTACTGATTTGCTGTTTTGATCACGTGTACTGAAAATCGTTTTAAAAATGAAAATTGTTTTATAAAATTTTTAACAGTTTGCGCTTTCAAAAGGATGAGAAAGCGACTTAAACGATTCAGCAAAATTGAGGACTATGACCCCTTTCTTTTACTGATTCGCTTAACTCCGAACTTGTTCAGTTGAGAATGTGAATTGTTATTTGTATAAAATAAATAAAAAAAATTGTTTTCAGAAATTTTACAGTTTGCGATTTCAAAAGAATGAGGAAGCGATTTAAACGTTTCAGCAAAATCGAGGACTATGACCTCTTTCTTTTACTGATTCGCTTAATTCCGGACTTGTCCGTTTGAGAATGTAAAATGTATTTTTACAAAATACACAATTTTGCACTTTCAAGGAAACGATGAAGAGAATCAAACGATTTAGTAAAACACGTGGTATGGGACTTGTGTGTTTGCTATTTCGATTAATTCCGGACTCGTTAATTGAAATATTTGATGATTTCATGTGCTTTCGAGCCACTATGAGGACCTTCGGGTCATTTGTTGGACCTCCGGGTCAATACCAGTACTAGACCTTCGGGTCATTTGTTGGACCTTCGGGTCATTTGTTGGACCTTCGGGTCATTTGTTGGGCGCCAAAATTATGTTGAGTACTTGGTAGGCTTCGGCCATTTGTTGATGCACGTGCGGCGAATTAAAAACTCGCCATCTGATGGGATCGATCCAAGCTTTTATGTTGATTTTCTAGTCTTCTTAATTGATTTCTAGATATTTGTTGTTTCCAATTATCTGCAGGTAATTGGATATTTGTTGATATGAGTTCTGATTATCGTTTTTGATAATCGAATATTTGTTGTTTCTAATTATCGCTTGTGATAATTGGATATTTGTTGATATGAGTTCTGATTATCATTTTTGATAATCGGATATTTATTGTTTCTAATTATCGCTTGTGATAATTGGATATTTGTTGATATGAGTTCTGATTATCGTTTTTGATAATCGGATATTTGTTGTTTCTAATTATCGCTTGTGATAATTAGATATTTGTTGATATGAGTTCTGATTATCGTTTTTGATAATCGGATATTTGTTGTTTCTAATTATCGCTTGTGATAATTAGATATTTGTTGATTTTGATTATCGTCTTTGATAATCGAATAATTGTTGATTTGAAATTTGATTCCTGTTTGTGGTAATTAAATATTTGCTGATTTGAAATTTAATTATCGCTTTTGATAATTAATTATTTGCTGATTTGAAATTTAATTATCGCTTTTGATAATTAAATAATTGCTGATTTGAGATTTAATTATCGCTTTTGATAATTAAATATTTGCTGATTTGGGATTTAATTATCGCTTTTGATGATTGAATATTTGTTGATTTGAGATTTAATTATCGCTTTTGATAATTAAATATTTGCTGATTTGAGAATTTAACTATCGCTTTTGATAATCGAATAATTGTTGATTTGAAATTTGATTACTGTTTGTGGTAATTAAATATTTGCTGATTTGAAATTTAATTATCGCTTTTGATAATTAATTATTTGCTGATTTGAAATTTAATTATCGCTTTTGATAATTAAATACTTGCTGATTTGAGATTTAATTATCGCTTTTGATAATTAAATATTTGCTGATTTGGGATTTAATTATCGCTTTTGATGATTGAATATTTGTTGATTTGAGATTTAATTATCGCTTTTGATAATTAAATATTTGCTGATTTGAGAATTTAATTGTCGCTTTTGATAATCGAATAATTCTTGATTTGGGATTTAATTATCGCTTTTGCTAATTAAATATTTGTTGATTCGTGTTAATTATCTGATGTTTTCTGAGTGTCGTTTTGTTAAGTAGATATTTGATGATTTGATGTTTCCTGATTATCGTTGTGATAATTAGATATTGGTTGATTGCTAATTTTATTGATATGAGATTTTCTAGTCTCTAATTGAGTCTAGATTATGTTGATTTTATTGAATTGTTATTTCTATCTATTTCTGTTGATAGTTAGAGTTTACTGATTATGGGATTTGTGTTTTCTAGTTAGTTGTTGGATAACTAGATATTTGCAGTTTGCGATTTGTGATTTGTGTTTCATAATTATCTTTGTTGATAATTAGATTTTGTTGTTTTCTAATTATCGTATCGATAATTAGATATTGCTGTTTTGTGATTTCTGTATTCTAATTATCTGACTGATAATTGAATATTGCTGATTATCTACTTGATAATTGGACTTTGTTGAGAATTTATGAATTTCTTTTATGAAATTAAAAGACTTCTTTGGTATTTGAATTCTCGACTTTTATTTTTCTAGCTCAACCAGTTTATGTTAGAAGAATAACAGTGGTTGACGACCTTAACTATGAAAATTGCGGGGACGCGATTTTTATAAGGAGGGGAGTCTGTAACGACCCGGAGTTTGGCTATTTAATTATTAGCATCAAATGACGATTAAATTAGTTGACTAATTGCGGTTGGTAGTTTTTTTATTTGATTGAAATTCCTTTATAGATTTGTTAGTATTGTGTGGGCCTTAAAGGTAAAATTTTAACCCATGTTTCTTTAATTCTACTTGGGTCGCGTTTTATCAAAGAAAAACCCGTTCCTCTTTTTCTTTTTCTTTTTCTTTTATTCCATTCGTTGGCAATCCCTAAACAAAAAGCAAAAATGGTGGCTGCCTCGTTCAAATTAGGGCATGCGTCTCGCTCGTTCTTCCGCCACAATTAGGGCTTTTCGAAGCGTCGTTCCTATTCGATCGGATCAATGATGGGGTGTTCGCGTGTTGCCTTGCTCAATCCAGAGATCATTGCTCGCAGCACCTTAGTTTTGCGTCGAAAAAAGGTGAGTACTATACTCACATTTAATTCAAACTTGAATTGTTTCTGGGTTAACTAAATTTGTGATTTTTCGTTGTTTGAACTCGTGGGTCGTCTACGATGTTTCTATTTATATAGGGTTTGTAATCCTTGATTTTCGTTGTATAAATATTTGAATTCGTCAATGATTTTGCTTCGGCCACTTGATAATTCATGAGCGATTGAGATTGATTCTGACTTTCTCACAATACGTATATATCATTTTTCTATTTCATGATAATCACGATATTGATTATGTTGCTCCGTGAATTTCTTGTTTTGACTTGATTTCAAACTGCATATTTCTTTTTAACTTGTTTTGACTTTGTTCGATCATGCCACTATGGTTCTAACTTGATGCTGTAAATATACTTCGGCCATTTTGTTCGTTGAACTTGCTACTGTTAGTTTTGACTTGATTCGATTGATATAGTTCGAACTTGTTTCTGGTTGTCTTCGACATTGGCTTAGATATTGAACTGTTATTTCATTTGATACTCGGCTTCGATCATATTTGATTTTTGGTAGCACGGGCTTTAATACTTCACTTTCCAGTTTTTCATTCTTGTTCATGTGTCTGCATTTAACTAGTATGCTTGATATGCTGTAGTAATTTAATTGATTCCATATGCTTATATGTTGACTTGAATCTAGTATCTTGATTCACTGTATATCAGTTTTGTTTATCTTCATGGTTCACCACTGATGTGTAGTCTGCATACTCCTATGCTCTGGTCTCCATAGCCTTTGCCTGATCACAGTTTAGTTTCTGAACCATTGACTTGACATACTTTAGTTGTATTGCTTGAATTCTTCATATATACTTGCTTATAACTTCACATGTGTTGTAATTTAGTTGTACTGAGCTCTGGCATTTGTATTTAGTCTGTCTGGTTATCATGTATGTTGTCATTGCTCTTTACTTTGTAGCTCTGTTGCTCTTGAAACCTGATGTTGTAGTCTTGATGAACTGTAGCTGTGCATTCGTACATCTGATCATTGCATCCAGACTTTTGTTGTTTTGGTCATTTGAGTCCTTCATTCCAGTCTTCATATATGTACATTGATCTGATCTGTTATAGTTGCATGTTGTTGCCATTGTAGTTGTACTGTCATTGATGTCTGCACTTGAACATGGTCTTGTACTTGTTCACTATAGCTGCACTTGAGTTGTTTACTTGATCCACTTGAACTTGAGTCAGGATTCAGGTTGCACTTTTGTTTGGCTTTCATTAAAGTCTGGTTTGCAATTGTATTTGAGTTGCCTGGTCCTTGCATTTCCATTGTGCAATCTTGTAGTTTCTTTGATATTGCAGTCTTCATGTTAGTAGGCTTGAGTTTTACCTATCAAGTTCACTTGAACTTTGATACATTGTTTTATACAATGATGTTTACTTTCGCACTGGGCTTGGTGTCATGTCTCTGACCTGATGCACTTGAGCCCTTGTATACCTCATATATATACACTGTTTCATTTGATAGTTGTAGTTATGTATTCCATAGAGTAACTGGACTGACTTGAGTCTGGTTCGCTCGAGTTGCCTTCCTTGATTTGCACTGAACTTGTATACATTCACTTGGTCATCTGGTTGAGGCTGCCATCGACTTGTACATGGCCTCACTTATGTTTTGATACTGAGGCTTTGCCTTGTGGTCTTCACTTTACACATGTGTCTGGTCACTTGAATTTGTTGAGTTTGGGGTTGTACTGTGTCTAGCATTGTATTTGTTGAGTTGGGCTGATTTCTGAACTTTTACTTGAGTTGAATCCAGTTGCAAAACTTGGGTTTGACCTTGTGTCTGGCTCTTATTTCATCTCTGTAGTGGCGAGGCAGTACACGCGCGCGTGTACTGCAGCCACACTGATTTGTTGTTTTAATTGATATTTCAATTATTTGAATTGTTTTGTGTTCTATTCAATATTTGGGAATTGTAATTGATTTCGTTCGATTGATCATTTTGTAGTGTCTAATTATCTATTCGATAATTAGATTCTGAGTTTCTAATTATTATTTAATAATTGGGTTTTGTGCTAATTGTCGTTTAGACGATTCTGTTGTTTTCTAAAATTATCTTCATTGATAATCTTTGTTTTCTATCTTTATTGTTGATTTGGATCAGCTGATATGTTGTTTAACACTGTTTAGTGTTATATCTACCGTTATCCGATTTTTTATCGAGGAGTCGGATATACGAGATTTATGTGACTGTCGTCTTTTTGATATTGATTATTATTGCTTCCGTGCATTAATGACTGAGTTTGAATTAGACTGACCCGTGTATTATTTTCTTTTGAATTTAATACTCGGGTCAGACCCGAGTTATTTCAGGTTGTAGATTTTCTGCTTTGAGTTGCTGTTGAGCTATGAAGAATTTTTATATCATTTGAAGTGGTCTTCGTCTTGTTGTAGTAGTCACTGTGTCTGTTTTAAGATGATATGTATTCATGTATATTAGTCGATAATGTACTTGTATATATAACTTCTTGAGTCAACTGTGGTAGTTGTATCATATGTATTGTGTCAATTGTATTGTAACTGACATCAGTTATATATATATATATATATATATATATATATGAGTCTTTTGTTATCTGTGTTCCGCATTCTTTTTGTATCTGTGTTATTATTATATATATTGTCCTAAACTAGTATGAACCATCGTAGTTCGTTTTATACTGGAATTGGGTATGTCGATGGGAGTAAATAAATAAGAGATGTAAAATGAAAAATATATACCACTCCTATCAAGGTAACCAATACTAGTGTAAGGCCAACTACGGATGGCCGCTCCTATCCAGCCTTATTCTTCGCGATAACAGACAGTATTTCTTTTAATACTCTTTGTTATTGTGAGCATAGAGGTGGGGCGTCACATTTATATTATAGTTTATTCGTTCCGCTGTGAGATTCTGTGCAGTTTAATTTTCTTCTTATCTTTCTTCTTTCTTTCCCCTAATTATCTGCCTTTCCATTCAATATGGGTTGGTCATGTATCGTTTATTGTCTGCTTAAACTATATGGAAATGTGGGTTGTTACATCGTGGTATTAGAGTGCAAGTTTAAGCGAGAACCTTGGCTTTGGTGGGATTTACTCATTAGAGATAGGGTCAGTAGCACCCTGGATTGAGTTTGAGTGTATATATATGAGTGCATATTTGTTAGTGATATAAAAATGTTTTATATTATGTTGATTGATCTGTTGAGTGGCTTATGCATTTTGGTCAATACGAGTAATTAATGTTATTGATATGGATCTCTAAACACTTGAACATTGCAATTTGACACAACATTGTTTTGAAATTGGATAAATGAAATAATTTTACCTAGATTATAATTTATATATAAAGGAATAACTTTTCAGAAATATTATAGTATATAGGGTGTGTTTGGTTATTAGTGAATGATAATATTTGATTATTATAGATTGTTGTTTGTTGTTAGTGTTCTAATAAAAGTTGTTATTATTATAATGTAAACAAGATAAACAGCTAAGAAATGGTTTTATATAACCGAAGTGAAATTATATATAAGGGAAATTTATAAATATGATTTATTAATAAAAAGGATGTAAAAGCTGAGAATTTGAGAATTTAATTCCCATTGATTTTGAAAATTGTTTTTCAAAGGTTTTAGAAGAATAATAATAGTATTATTTTGAAAAAAAAATTATTAGAAATATTTTAAAAGAATTTAAAAGAAATAGAAAGCACAGTACTCACTTCAGTCGTTGGAAAATAATTCTGGTGATGACAGCAGCATCATCGACATTCGTTTTCGAGTTTCTAAGTGATGGGCTGCTACCATTGGAGTTTTGTTTCGGTAAAACTATTTTTGGTTTAAAGTTCAAAAGTAGGATTTGAAATACAAAGAAATTAATTATAGTATTGTTCCAAAATAATTTGGAATAAGAACAAGGTGTTTAAACTCTTAAAATTTTCTTTCAAGTGTTTTATGAAAATATGAGAAAATAAGTTTTATAACTTATAACTTTTGAGAATTAGTAAGTTAAAACTATTTTTTTTAATTTGTTGAATATAAATGTTAAGAAAAGCAAATTTGAAATGAAATTTAACTTAATTAAGTTAAATGAAATGATTTTTGAAATGAATTGATTGTGATTTGAAATAAATTAAGGAAATTGAATAACAATGAGTTAAGGAAATTGAATTTGAATTAAAACAAATATGAACTTAAGTTGCGAAGTGAAAATAAACATGAAAGTGTTATATAAAATGTTTATAATAAACTTAAGTAAAATTTGTTGGAATGGTTCTTAAGTGACATTAGTATCGAAAGAAAGATACTAAGGAATAAATGAATGTAAATAAAAGAATCTAAATAATGAGAAAGCAATTGAAATAAATACATATGTTGTACATATATTATTTTATTCGCATAACTGTTTGATCTAAATTCGAGTACATGATTTTAAGATGATTTACATCGGTCCGAGTTAGGATTTTTCACCCGATTCTTGACAACGAACACTGGATATGGATTTTTGATTAATTCTGGGATTCTTTATCATAGTATATGACTATGAAAGGAGAATGGCGGTTTCTAATCAACGAACTGGATATGGGTCCACACTAGAGTGGTCGTGTGAACAATACTAGTTCGGAAGTGAAATTGTGTGATCAAGCGAGCGATCAGATTTGATTTGCATACGGATGATATATGTACATCGTACGGGCTTTAGTGAAGTAAATGTTGACATTGGAAAATGCAAATTGATATAATTATGAATTAATTGGATGGATATTATTTGTTTGATGGTTTCTCTGGTTACATTTGTTACATTTGCTTATAATTATTGTATTAGTACATGTTAGATATTGATATTACTTCCCTTATACATGTTCTCATTTGTTGTTGAGAGATTAGTACATGCGTATGGTGTATGCTTTGCATTTTGAGCTCGCTTCGCATTATATTGATTGTATATGCTTGCTAATGCTAATAAAAGGTATGCATCTCGGAATACATATCGTATTTGTATATCTTTCCCTATGGGATGTCTCATCCTTGAAGATGAGATGTGTATTTGTGATATATTGTGATTTTTTTTGATCGAACCGCACAAAGGAGACGCTGTCGAAATTTTTCGTAAATTTTAGAGTTAGAAAAATTTTTATAACTAAAAATTTGATGTTTATGTTATAACTTGGAATGGTATTAGTTAGTAATTATGAATGAATTTAAAGACTTAGGAAAGGTGATAACAAAATTTCAACAAATTGATTTTTTAAAAATTAAAGGCTTAAATGATTCGGTAATCTATTTTAGCTAATTGGTTTTAAAAAAGTTAATGCATTTAGGCATTTTTCTTAGTTGCTAATTTCGAGGATGAAATTCTTTGAAGGGGAGAAGAATGTAACGACCTCGAATTTTAGTCATTTAATCTTAAAATAATTAATGCATATTCGATATTGAAATATTAGTTTTATAAATCAAACAGCTTGAATTTCTAATATAAGGATTTATTTAAATAGTGAATTTAAATGATTGAGATATTTAAATAATTTAATCCTGGATTTAATATGAATAAAAATGATTGGGAAATCATAATTGAATTCAATATAAATAAGAATGATGATAATAGACTTTTTAAATTTGAATTTAAAGGTAATTTATCTGGTTTTAATAATAACTCGTTTTAATTAAGGGTACTATTGGCACAGGTCCTTATTAAGTTTCAAAATTCACGAAAAGTCCTTCACTAAATTTCAGTGTAAATTAGGTCCCTGTTTTTTATTCACGATTATTGCAGAGCATGATGCAACATTTCATAAAAGTTGCTGATATTTCAGCAACATTTATGTACACTGTGAACGTAGTGTATGAAAGTTGCTGAAATATCAACACTTATTTATAAAAGTTGCTGATATTTCAGCAACATTTATGTACACTGTGAACACAGTTTATAAAAGTTGCTGAAATATCAGCACTTATTTATAAAAGTTGCTGACATTTCAGCAATAATTTTTCTTTGTTTTTACAATAAAACTTTGACACAGATAGTTGCTGAAATATCAGCACTTATTTATAAAAGTTGCTGACATTTCAGCAATAATTTTTCTTCGTTTCCAGAAAACAGGGACCCGCTTTACAATGAAACTTTGACAGGGACCCGCTTTACAATATGAAAGTATGATAGGGATGCCTCCCTAATTTCCACTTTAATTAACGTGTGAAAATAGCCTTCTGGGGCACTGTCTCAGATTTCGACAAAATCAGTTTCATTGGATCTGTAATAGTGAGTTATTATACGGTGTCGAGTTTCGTGGCGATTGGATGTATTGTTTGGTCGTACGAACTAGGAACGCACAGAAATTAATTAAAGGAATTAAATTAATATAATTCAATTCTAAAAGCTATCTTTTGTATATAATCGAATAAGGTCTCGAGAGTAGTTCCATTGTGTTCAGAATAGGGGTATTACATATGGAACGTCAGGTGGCATTCCTCATTTAGAGTTCGAGATTTTTGAGTGCATCGATCTAGATATTTTTGAATATATATTCACCATACTTAAGCCATACCTTAACCATATTCTCTACTATTCAACTATGCTTCCACTTTTTAAACCATAACACCCTTCCCTTTTATAATTCATGTTCAAACCAGAGAAACATTCTCGTCTTCAAAAAATTTAAAAACATAGCCTCATCTAACAGTTGACATTGCTAGAAGCCATTAGATGCGTCGATGGCTAAAGTTGTCAACTAGGGATATGTTCGCGACATCGAGCTCGACTCATTCAATGGTTGGATTTGGGTTGGATCGAGTCGTGGTGGCCGTAGTTCTTTAATGAACGACGACGACTTGGGTAGGGTTTTCTAGCGACGACAGTGGGGTTTAGGTGATGGACCCTAAAGGAGATATGTCGAGGAAGGCGAGGGCTAGGCTCGGCCGGAGTTTGGGGCGAATGGATGTTCACGGCGGCGGCAATTTGCAGTGGAACAGAAATGGGTTTTGGGTTCGTTTAGACGAGTGGAGGTGTTTGGCGAGGCGAGGCCAGTGGGGTTGGGTTCATCTAAGGGAGGCAGAGCTTTGTTGGTTGAGCGGTACACGATGGTGGAGCGAGGCGGCGGTAGCGAAGTCGATTTTGAACACGTGCATGACTTGGAAGTTTGATCGAAGAGAAGAAGAAATTAGCATAGGTAACTAAGTGATAATGGAATGTAATTAGTGGTTTAAATATAATTTAAATAGTTAACTTATAAATTGCATATCTTGATCATACGAGCTCCAATCGAGGCATGGATTTTTGCGTTGCACTCGTTATGACGTTAACTAGCGATAGAATTGATTTAGTGAAGATTGGAGCTAGTGGAATTTTACGCTAAATTCAAACATCGTTCAAATTTAGACGAAACCAGAACGCCTCGGCGACAACCGGAATAATGGTGACTTAAACTCACCTTTTTCGGTAACTAGTAATGTTATATAGTCGATAAAAATTGTTGATTAGATGTCTAGATGATTTACTATTTTATCGGTTGGTTTGGTTTTATTGCCGCCCCTAAAGTGGATGACCTTTTTATGTACCCACCTAGTAGCGGATGACCCATATTATATGATTATATACTGTTTGTGATGCAGGGGAACAGGTTGGAGGGATCACACGGGATTCATCGCCATTGTTGATTTTAATTTCAATAATATTCCTATCATATGAATTATTTGGTATTAAACCTGATTGTTGGCTCCATTGATTATGACATTATTATATGTTCAACTTAAAACCCTGTAATGGTAGAAAATCAATAATCGATGTTGGTTAAACGTTTGCTAGCTATTGGCCTCAAATTAGTATTTTAAAAATGCTATGAATTGCCATTTGAGTTGAAGTGGGTTTTTGAGATAGGAAACGATTTTATAAATCCGAATTGAGTTTCTAAAAGATTTTGTTTTAAAGGATTTAACTTCTATTTTACTCCAACCTTTTTATCTGTCTTCTCTAAGTTATTTATTTATATTTAATATTGTTTTAAGAGTATTTATATTTAATATTGTTTTAGGGATTATTTATTTAACCTAATATTATTTAAAAGTTATTTATTAATATTTTAATATTTTGAAAAGTTACTTATTTAAAAGACTGATATGGTTGAAATTATTATTAATAGTGTTTTGGAAAGTTAGTCATTATTTATTATAATAATATTGAAAATAATTATTTTTGAATTAATGATGTTTTTGAAATTATTATTTATTATTTTAGAGATATTTTGAAGTTAATAATTATTTTTTATTTATTATGTTTATTGTTAATAATTATTATTACATAATAGTGTTTTGAAGTAAATGATTTTTATTTATTTATAATGTTTTTTTGGAGCTTATAAATAGAGTTTTATAAACGGACTTGGGCTTTATAAGGAAAGTCTTATAACATGGTTTAAAGGCATAAAGAAAAATTATGTACAAGGTAAAGGAGTTTTATAAATGGTTAAATATTTATAAACGAATTTCTGAAATGGGTTAAAGATTTGTAAGAGGAGTTTGATAATTAATTTTATGGATTTATAAAGAGTTATAGATGATTTGGGAAATGATTTAAAGATGTTTATAAATGGTTTCTAGAGATTTATAAAATAGTTTATAAATGGATTTAGAGATTTATTAAGGAATTTATAAATGATTTAGGATTGTATAAAAGGAAATCCTTCTCGGTTTTGTGAATATACTTATATCGTTGAGATAAGTATATGAATATTTTCCAAGTATTGAAAATATAAGAGTTTGTGAATGAATCATTGCAAAAGTATCTTGGTACAAATATTATAAAGTGATTTAATTTAATGAAAGGATTAATTAAGGAGACTAGTGGTTACTTATGTGCTTAACCAATGTTGGTTCTCCCTTTCGAAATGAATCCATGATTTGGATGTATGTTTGTTGATAGTTAAATAATTGACTACCAAATATGGACCATAATGTAATTCTGGAAATATCTAGGACAAGCACGTGAGTTATATGGCATTGTCATCTCCGATGATGTTGTACTGTGCATATAAACCTTGTTTTGTGCTCCTAGGACAAACGATAAGGAAATCCATCCACTAACGATTAGGAGGTGGTCTCCACTCTTATCTTTGACTGTTTATTTCCTAAAAAACTAGAGTTGAGTTTACCGGAAGCTATCGAATATTGTTTTGAAGAGACCGGGATTGGATATGTTATCTGAAAACCACGTCGATGCAACTCAAGTGTTTCGAAGTGAAGACATCTTGAAGATGATGGAATGGATGATGGAATAGAAGATGGAGTTTTGAAGTGCAAGGGCTATTTTCTATTTTCCGTGGGAGGGATTCCCGGAATAGACATGGTAGAAGTGGTGCTTTGGTTTCGTTCAGTCCCAGAACAAACTTGTATGGATGAATGCTAACATTGTGTCGTCCACTAGAGGGAAGTGTAGCATTCCAAGTGGGAAGTGCTATATAAAGGTAAAACGTAGCATCAAGGCCTATCAACCGGAAAATGACAAAAATCGGGCATGCAGTAGGGCCAAGTGGGTCGCTCCTATTAGGGTACGGTCATTCCAAATGTAGATCAATTACTATCTACTCATGTATGCTTCGGGGCCCATTAACAAAAGGGGTGATCATATTCGGCACTACTAGTCAAGTGGTAGGTCAGTCGTGTATGGCAAGGGTACAAGATGTTCTTGTCAGACCCCGGTGCATTTTATCTAGAGATGTACCATCGGATGGTAGTCCCTTGTCTTGTCATAGTATGGAATCTATTCTCCAATACAAGCTTTACGGATTTAGTTGTACCCTATTATGCTGAAACGTGAGATGCAAGCATTTCAGCTATATTCATATTTTACTTTGACCTATAGACATTATTATAATATCAATGGATTTTCTATAGAAAACGTTTTATTTATCATAAGGTAAAAAACCTGTCCTTATTTATGTGCAGCGTGGTCTTACGATATACCTTTATTTCCAGAAGATTTTTGAAACATTAAAATTCAGCTAGGTGTGTTTTTCTCACGCTGGTTTACCAGACTGACTCGGGTGTTATTTTATTATAATGCTCAGGTCAGACCGAACATATTTACAGATTGCTTTGGATGCATTGGAGCTCAGGAGATGAGTTGGTCCGCTGTGATGTCTGTTGGTTGTATTCATCAGCAATTGTAAGGACATACTGTTATAACTGTTTGGGCTGGAATAAGTTAGTATACTCTGATGGATATGCGTGTATATATATACATATATATATATATATATACACACACACACATATATATATATATATATATATTACAGTTGTTTCCTTTATGTAAAGATCTGTTTATATTATAGATTATTCGTTCCACTGTGAGATTCTGTGTTGTTTAGTTTTCTTCTTATCTTCTTTCTTATTTCTTTCCCCTAACTATCCGTCTTTTCGATCAATATGGGTTGGACATGTGTGGTTTATTGTATGCTTAAACTGTATGGAAATGTGGGTCGTTACACTGCCCTTGGCAGGAAGGCAAACCCAACGACTAAGGTAGAACCCTCCTAGGCTTCTATAGAATCGATAGTAAGGACGCTCCATTATAGTTTCTTGCAAAAAAGCTATGTCAATATTATTTTCCTTCAAAAAAGATCTAATTTTATTGCATTTATTTAAATCTTTCAAACCCCCAACATTCCAACTGATTAAATACTTTTATTTTTTATATTTGAAAGATAATTTTTTGATAATTTTATTATTTTTAAAATTTAATTTTAATATATTTGTCTAGTTTAAAACTTATAATAATTAATATATTCACATAAAAACCGATTAAAAATATTATGGCATAAAATATTTCTTTTTAGATTTTTTGATCTAGAAAATATTCTTTTGGGTTAGTTTATTATCTTATTTAATTATTTAAATCCGTTTTGATGTATATCAATATTTCTAAAATTCACAATAATTAAAATAAACATGATAAAATTTAAATAAGATAATATAGTATTCGTATAACTATATAGTAATTTTCATTATACAAATACATACATACTTTTATATGTGTGTGTGTTTTTGTTTAAATAAATTGTAATGTGTGACTGAGTTTATATATAAATATTAAAAATCCTAAATAATATTAAAAAAATCAAAAGATCTAAAAATAATTTTAAGCCAAAATGAAAAATGGGTTTTAATTATATACATATATATATATGTGTGTGTGTGTGTGTGTATGTATGTACGTATGTATGTGTGTGCGCATTGAATTATATATAAATGTACATGTTTGAAAATAATTTATCTTGGATGAAATAGTTGGTCAATTATACGTCATATTGTGAGTTATTTCCCTTTTGAGAACATCTTCTCCCTCCTTCTAACTTTGCTTGCAAGGTTTAGCTATTGGGTTTAACTTATTATCGAGTTTCAAAGAAAATTATCTAAATATTTTAGCTATTTCCTATCATCTCATTAACACTTGGTAAACACTTCCCGTATATCAACAGAATCACATGTGCCATCACAATAACACCCTTATGCCAGCCTAAATGAATCAAATGTTTAGAAAAAAATTGAACTTAATTAATATCAAATATTAATTAATTAAATATTTATTCTGATCAATTTAATTGATTAAATTAGTATATAACAATTATATATTGTTTTAATTAATTTTAAGATCTTTAATGAATAAACAAAAACCATAAAAAAAACTAATATAACATTTATATTAATTTCCTCCATTTTAATTTATAATTTTTGTACATTAATTCGCTTAATTTAAATTCAGAAATATGCTAACAAATACTATTGTATGTTTTTAAGCTGTGAACTCGATCCTTGGTAATATTCAAACATTTTAAATTTTAAAGTTGTACGGACTTTGCTGAAGTACAGTAATAACACAAATTCAATTACTTATAGATCTAGGTGAAATTTGATTTTTTTTTTTAAATGTGGTTCCTCTTTGTCATCACTATATCACTAAAACGTATAGAGTTTGATCAATGGTCAACAATCTAATAACATATGCGATTAATTGTGAAGTCCAACTATAAAGACGTTGCTTCAATCAAATAACATTTATTAATTAACCAATTTACTCTGGCCACAAATTTATTTGTAAATTGACTATTAATAATGGTGACACAAACTTTCTATAAAGAAGAAAACAAAGTGTCTTTCGAATAGTGTTTTATTTTATAAATATTGACTTGTACGCAACCGATATCGTAATACGATCATAATTGTCATATGATTGACCATAATCAGTACATTTTCTGTTCGGCTTTGAGCATTGACCGTTTGCTTGGTGAACACAATCAGGGGCGGAGGCACGTTGTAGTTGGCGTGGGCATGTGACCCTCCCAGGATTTGACCAAAAAACCGGAAAAAAAAATCAAAAAAATAGACTGTTCCAAAATCAAACCCTAAATCTATCGCAATCTTGAACAAATCACGAGCTCCATCAACTCATCGAAAACCTCAAGCGCAACCGGAAGCCCTCCTCTACAGTTCTCCTCCGCAGGCTCGCGCCCCTCCTTCACGGTGCTCCATCACGTTTTCCTCCGCAGGCTCGCGCCCCTCCTCCACGATTCAGATATGGAATCATTGTTACTCCTTTTTTCTATTACTGTAAAATTAGCCTAATTTTGTACTATAAGTTTGCAAAATTAATTTTGTTTGTTGGTGTAAATAATTTGGTTGGTATTTTGACACAGCCTGATTGTACATAAGCATTAAGACAGAAGATTTTCATTCACCTTTTCTAGTTGGATTGTAGCCCTTTCTGTCGCAATTTGCTTAAATAATTTTAGCTAAATGCTAGGTTCAAATTTGACAATAAAAAGCCTAATTGTAGTCAGAACAATTGTTTGTATATGTTTTCTGAAATTTGCTCCTTAAAATGCATACAGTTTAAGCATAGATATGAAAACTCATGGACAACTTTGAACTTATAGCATCTTGTATGGCTGTTTTAGTCTAAAAGTTAAATAATTGATGGATTCTATTATGAAATATTATTACATGACTATTTAATGGTGGTTATTTAATGATTTGTTATGATATTCTGCACATATTTGACTATTTAGCAAAAAAGAAAAAAAAAATTCTGGAACTACAACCTTTGAACCCTCAATTTTTTAACATTGTGCCCCAGCCAGAATTATTTTCTGGCTACGCCACTGAACACAATACTTAAGTGAAATTTATTCCATGCCACATCTCCCTTGCTCAGATGCACAAGTTCAACTGAGACTGAAGGCAAAAAAAACATCTATGGACATGAACAATACCACTACAGCATTCAGCGACATGCTTTGCATCACATGTATTCCAAATCAATATTTATACGATAAATCTATTTGATATGGTTCACCAATCGCAACTACCATAAGAACATTCAATGTTCACATTCTTTTACTTTTAATTTTAGCTAATTTGAGCTTGAGCCATATCCCATGCCTTAAGACCTAATATTTTTACAGTTTTACTCCCGTTGTTGAAAGCATAGAGATGAGTAGTTTGTAGTAATGATTTGCTATAAACTCTTGATGTGATGCAGGTTTTACCTTTATTTGCAAAGCTCTCGACTACTGAATGATCAATCTGTTTCAGCATTGAAAGGATAACAGTTAATACGAATGTTCGTAACTATAAGGATTTTAAGCTTTTAAAAGCAGTGAAAATAACTTTGAATATTCATTTTTCAATCATGAACCAAACATATATATACCATATTGTTGATTTAAACGTGTGCATATCCCTTATTGTTGTATCCATTTATAATGTATACCATATGATTTAAAAATACGAAAGTGTTGGTATTATTGTGAAATTTGGTGCCATAAAATTTCTTATAAGCATACCAAGGTTCTTAGTGATAATTTCCCATTTATATCCTTGATGTTACTGTCCACAAAGCCTCCTGATGTCTGTTTGTTTACTTCTCCTGTAGAAGGCCTGTCATATTTTGATAACAAAGAAATACCCCATCAGAAAATATTAACACTAAAGATGCCGAAATGGAAACATGCAAGTCTAAAAAGTATCTTCATGCAATATAAATTATCTCCTAGTGAAATATCATATTGTAGTGCTTTTGATAAAGATGTGTGTATTTTCTTTCTTTTTCAAATGTGATTCCTTTTCACAAATTTGAGAAATGAAATATTGATATACATGACACCCAACTTAGTGTTAAAAATAATAGGATTCCACTAAAACCTATTTTCCAATAAAAAAGATAGCAATATAGTGAGTTTTCACTCAAATCAAACAAGAAGTGACAAATGAGTTAACCTTATTTGATGAGCACACATAAGAACTGCATAACCACCATCCGTCTTGAAAACTCTAAAGAAAATAGCAGTATATTCCTCCAAATCATGGGAAGCAAGAACCAGAAGCCCAAAAGGCCCCAAACCACCATCGGTGTGTAGTCCTTTTTCCCTGCAAATGTATAGAGGATCCATATCCCGATTTTCATCCAAACGTTCTGCTCCATTCAAGTCTGCTAATTCAAATTCTACCTCCACATCAGCCTGATTGAATTGCCAATGCATCATTTCAGATATAACATAAACCTAAAACTTTTTAGGGAACAGGTCATTTGTCTTAGCATGCTTTATTTTTTATGGAACGTAAACGTAACCATATAAGTCTTAAGTCATTTAGATGGATGTCTGCAAACCATGATAGTGCTACGGAGATGACATTGAAGAATGTTTTGATAAACCAAAATTTAATGCTAAGTATAAAAGTCCTTTTTGTGAAAAGTTATCTAATTAAAAAGTCATCTATTGAATAAAAGTCGTGTCTATGGAAGTGAAGAGTCGTGTCTGTTCAGTTAAGAGTCGTGTCCGTTGAAACAAAAAGATGGCTATCTAAAAAGTTGTGTCTATTTGTAAGGGTATGCAGTCTAGTATAAATATATAGTCATTTTGATGTGTTGTATTGAAGTTGAAATAGAAGTACTAATGAAATAAAAGTTATTTATCCACCTCTCCTCTAAAATTATATACCTCTCCTCTAAAAAAACAATCAACATGTTAGAAGATTATTTTGGGATCAAACAATCTGTCTCCTATCAAGCAATGTTATCAATGGTACGTGTTACCTTGCTACTTCTACTAAACATGTTTCCAAATTATGGCATGACAGGTTTGGCCATCTAAATTTTCAAAGTTTGAAGAAGCTGTCCATCAAAGGCGTTGTCCAAGGATTGCCAACACTTTATGCGATTAATGATGTATGCGAGGAATGCCAGTTGGAAAAAAAACACCGTCAGTCACTCCTAACTAAATCTAAGTGGCAATTACAATCACCTTTGAAGCTTGTCCATACTGACCTTTGTAAACCTATGCAAGTACCATCGCTTGGAGGCAGTAGATATTTTTTACTATTTGTTGATGATTGCACAAGGAAAACTTGGGTTTATCGTGTCAAGGAAAAATCAGAAGCTTTCTCTTATTTTAAAGTGTTCAAGTTTCAAGTTGAAAAACCTTCTGGTTTTCAAATAAAGAATTTGAGAAGCGATCGTGGAGGAGAATTTACGTCATCTCTATTTGATGATTTTTGCTGAGACCATGGAATTCGTCATGAATTAACAGCTCTTTACTCATATTGCAGAGCGTAAGTATTGGATAATAATGAACATGGTGATATACATGTTAAAAAGAAAAACCTGCCAGCGGTTTTTTGGGTTAAAGGGTATCTTATGCACTTTACTTGGAAGTAGTGCTTTGCTCAAGAACAAATTTCAGCAATCAGTCTCTGATAGTTGAGCTCTGCGAGTATTCTAATCTTGATGAATCGTCCAGTTCCTTCAGGTTCTCTAGCAAGTCAGAGGTCATTCTAAACCTATTATGGGCCCAAGGTTTTAAATTTTCTTTATCTCACCCGAGATAGAAATCCGAAATTCTACAGCTTTGTTAGTTATCACAGTTTTAAATCTCCTACATTTCAACCGAGATATCAGCCTGAGGTTTTCACCAAAATTCGAAATTTGAAACCTTAGTTATAGCTTTGGACTCCAGTCCTTGTTTAAGTGTCAGCTACGAATCATGGTCAGTCCGTCTCTTATCTAGGGTATCATTTTGTATATCAAAATCATCCTGTGTTCGCCCGAGATTCATCTTTCTTTCTCTGATTGCAAGACGTTATCTTTTTATCATATCTGCATCCGCTTCGGTGCTTGGTCTCGCCTGATCATTTAATATTCAATCTAGGTTTGATCTCTCTGGATTATTTATTGTCCAATCTAGGGTTTTGATCTTTCCGGATCGTGTCTCATAATCTAGGGTTTCGATCTCCTCCGAATCGTTAGCCTTTCAATATAGGGTTTTAATCTTTTCAAATCGTTAGTCTCCCAATCTAGGATTTTGATCTCTCCGGATCCTTGTTGAGCCCAATCTGCTTGCTTTCCGATGAAGGAACCCGATGACCAAGCAAATCCATCCCTCACTCTTCGGTGAGGGGCTTACTTTTCGTACAATTCCATCCATTCGCTCTTCGATGAGGGAACTTGCACCCTGTACTACGGTCCCGACTCTCCAATCATGACTTAATGTGATCAATATCGTACAAGTCCATCCACTCGCTCCCTTGTAGGGAAACTTGCACCTTGCACTCCGTTCTCGACTCTCCAGTTGTGACTTAACGTGATCAATATCGTACAAGTCCATCCACTCGCTCTCCGACAAGAGAACTTGCACCCTGCACTCCGGTCCCAACTCTCCGGCCAAGACTTAACGCGATAATATCATACAAGTTCATCCACTCGCTCTCCAAATAAGGGAACTTGCACCCTACACTCCGGTCCCGTCTTTCCGGACGGGACTTAAAGTGACCAATATCAGTTATTACATTCAATGTGGATTTTTCAAATCAAATATTCAAATCAAAGCAAACAAGCAGAATCCTAATTATCCATCCAGATATCTAACTTAGAGCATGCTCAGAGACCAATCTAAGTCACGTACACGTGTAAGCGGTCCAAGGTTATTATTGTCCTAAATAGTCATCGTAGATATTCGAATCAGAGCGTGGTTAAATATCAATCTAGGCCTCGTACACGTGTAAGCGGTCTGAGGTTATTATTATTCTAGTTGTTCAAAGCAAGAAAAAGCAAAACAAGGGAGCCGAACCTGACTCCCGACCATCCCAATCATGTGATTTCGAGTCTCGGATCAGATCCCTAGTTGTTTCTTGATTCATTCACTGTAGATGGTGGTTGCTCCGGCCACATCATCGTAGTTTGGTTCCTCACATACTAATGCAGCTGGTTACTCCGAACTTTTTCCTCTATCAAATCACGAAGGTGTCGGCACTCATTCATTTTCATGCACCTCCAACTCATGAAAGATGCAAAACTTTCCAGAACTTCTTTTCCCTTCTAGCCGGCTTTTGATGGGGGGTCAGTCTTCTAGTGTTTAGATATATCCTCTTCGGGGTCTCAGTTAGATCACTGTAGGAAGAAATTTTCAACTCCCTCCTTTGTTGTTTCGGTTCTCCAAAGTCATCATCGGCTCTTCTCTTTTGTTTGTCTAATCCGTTTTCTACTCCAAACAGTGCTATGTCATCCACAACATTATTTTCAGCATCCTCAGCTTTGACGTCTTCCTGACGCAAGTATCTCTCAGCTTCATGGTAGAATTCCGCAAGATTCATCGGTGGATCCATTTCCAATGCAACTTTGAAATCGGACTTGCCCGCGACTCCAAATACTGCCACCATTAAGATTACAAATGGATTCGGTTTATCGACGGCTGCAGTTGCCGCATTGAACCTTGTCAAATAGCTTCTCAAGGTCTCTCCAGGCCTTTACTTCACGCTTGATAGCGTCATAACATTATTCGATCGCGAGACATGAACTCTGAACTGTCTTAAGAACTCATTCACCAAATCGATCCACGTGCTTATGGACTCATTCTCCAGTTGTCTGAACTACATCGTCCCCAAGTCCGTTAAGTATAATGGAAAGCACCGCTCCATCACCTCATCAGAAGCACCCAATATCTCCATATGTCGGATGTACCTCATCAAATGAACTGTCAAATCCGACCTTCCATCGTACATTTTCAACATCGGAAGCTTGAAATCACAAGGATTTCTCGCATTCCAGATTTTAGAAGTGAATGGATTCGTGTTTACGTCCTCCAAACTCTGGTCTGGGGTCCACCTTTAATTATTCTTCTAATCATCTCAGCCATTCAATTGTTATTGTTTAACAGAAATCTTAGATCACCAACTGCATTCTACCCTCACTCTTGTGGGGAACTCCGACACATACTCTGGCACATACTCCTCGGACTGCATATTAGCATTCTGACCTGCTCCTCTGGTCTCATTTTGTCCTCTGTTATTACGGGAAAGTTCCGGCACATATTCCTCTGGTCGTTCACCATTCGCATTCGGATTCATGTTTCTAGCTCCAGCATTATCCGTTCATGGCATCTCAGCAATCACACCAACGTTGCCCTCGAGTATCGTTCTATTGGTACCAATAGATTTGGGTCGGTTCTACGTTGTTTTGCTTATGGGGGCATTGTTCCAGTTTGCTCCACTCCAACTTTAGATGTTCATGCATTAACTCCCTGTCTTTAGTTCTGAATTTCAGTAGTTCTAGCTATTCATTGTTGTCCCATACTTTGAAAAAATCCTTCAAGCATTTGTTGTTGTCAATTCATTAAATCCATCATGCATCTTTTTCATCATTTTTTTTCATCTCTTCTCTAGTCACATAGATGGATTGATGAGAATTTGAGAACACATCCTGACTGCTCCCATGTTCTGGTTTGCTTGCTCCAGCCTTAGATCTAGTGTTAGGTCTCTTCATCTTCTCCAAATTTTAGACCCAAACTTTATGTTGTGAAATCCAGCTTCCTTCTTCGTGAAAGCACCAAAATGTTAACCCAGAAAATGGATCAACACCCAAATATCAGATGAAAGTACCAATTCAAATAAAGTAAATAGAAAAACAGTAAAAGAAGACACGGTTTTTATAGTGATTCGACATAATCTCCGACCTACACCCACTTTAATCTTTTATTAGTTGTTCTCTCTCTAAATTACAACTAGTTACCTTAAATCTGAACATAATCTAGTGGATCTCAGATTTAAAATAGAGTTTCTATAGTGTTTTTCAGGTAGAGAATATGAGTGAAGAAGAAGGAGGAGTCTCCAATGGTAGAGAAATCAAATCATTCTTTAGTTGCAGTTAGATTGATATTTATAGAAAAACAGGTGCATGGAGTCAGAAGCCTGCTTGCACTGGAATCTAGATGAAGACCCGATGTTGTACAAGAGAAATCAGAGCACCACGACCCAATAAGATAGATAAGTACCGAGCTATAAGGGTTGGTACAAATCCAACTTCATCTCTTGCTTTGCTCTTCTATCTTCTAGTTAATAGGTTCCAAGCTCTTTTCATCAACTTTTGTTTGATTATGGTAATATTTCCTCTATCACTTGAGTTACCTTGCTTTCTTGGCTTTCTTCTCATCAACCGTGGAATTGATCATCCATACTCTAGGAAAACAACTTGATCACAAGCTATTGAATTAGTATATGAGAAGCATGGAGTCTGCGAGGTGATTCAGGGAGGAATTATAGGTCGGTCCGACCTATGTAGCTCAGTCCGACCTATATGGCTTGGTCCGACCGATGTGACTTGCTCCAATCTCTTTGAAATTTTCCTGAGTTATTTCTTTACTCCTAAGTGTGCTTCCAAGTTTCCGAGCCATTTCGTCGCTTTTTTGATCTTCTAAGACCAGTTGAAATCTGTTTTGGTTCAAAAGCAGGTTAACACAACCCAAGATCAAAGCAAATTATGATTAGCAGGGATGTTTGTTTTGATGAAAATGACTGCTATTATTTTTCAGATTCTTCGGAACTGTCAGGATGGCAAAATCTTAATTTCAAAGGAGAGTAACCTTTGGAGCATGACACAGATGATGGTGTTAAACCATTGCAACCTAACAATGACAATGGTGTTGAACCACAACATATTCACCATCGACGCTGAGAAGAAGAAAGAAAACTTTGAGAGAAATTTATGATGTAACTGAATAAATTACCACAACAGATCATGTATACTTTGCACTCTTTGTCGGAGAAGATCCAGTCACGTATGATGAAGCATTAAAAGATGAAAAATGGGTCCATGCAATGAAAGAAGAAATAAATTCTACTAAAAAGAACGATACATGGAAGCTTACCATGTTACCTTCACACAAATCTACTATTGGTGTAAAGTCGATGTCCAAGACAAAAACCAATCTAGATGGCTTTATCAAAATCATAAATCACGATTGGTTGCAAAGGAATACAAGCAAAATGAAGGTGAAGATTTCAATGAGGCATTTGCTCATGTTTATAAACTTGATACGGTTCGATTGATGTTTTCTCTTATTGCTCAAAATGGTTGGAAGCTAATCCCAAATGGATGTAAAATCAGCTTTCTTGAATGGTTTTCTTCAAGATTAATTTACATCGAGCAACTTCCTAGATTCGTAAAGAAATATGAAGAAGGAAAAGTGTGTAAGTTATAGAAAGCATTATACGGGTTGAAGCAATCACCCCGTGCATGATATAACCGAATTAACGATTATTTTTTGAGATACGACTTTGAAAGATGTCCTTTTGAGCACACTCTTACATCAAAAAATAATTCCACAGGAGGTTTCATGATTGTGAGTCTATATGTTTATGATCTTATCTTTATTGGAGATGATATGGAGATATTATCGAATTTTAAAAAATCAATGATGAATGAATTTGAGATGACTGATTTGGGAGAATTGCACCATTTTCTTGGCATAAATGTTCAATGATAAAAAAGGCATTTTCATCTCGTAAGAGAAATATGCAGCACAATTGTTGGAGAAGTTCAAGATGCAAAATGCAAATTATGTTGCAACTCCATGTGTTGCGGGTTTAAAAGTGAGCAAGAAGGACGAAGAAAAGCTTGTGGATCCAACTTTGTTTCGAAGTCGTTTTGGAAACCTTACGTACTTAACTGCTACAAGACTTGACATTATGTACGCTGTAGGTTTGATTAGTAGGTTTATGGAGAAATCTTTTTCAAACCATTGGAAAGCTGCAAAGAGAATATTACGATACATCAAAGGAACCATTGATTATGGTATCTTGTATGAAGCTCGTATGCTTGTGAAGCTTGTTGGGTATACTATCTAGGTGGCAGCATCGATGACTCATGAAGTGCTTCCAGTTATGCTTTTAGCTTTGGAAGTGGGATAATATCTTGATGTTCAAAGAAGCAACATGTTGTGGCGCTTTCTACTACCGAAGCATAATACATCGCAGCATTTTTGGCTCCATGTCAAACTTTATGGTTAGGAGGAATTCTGCAGAACTTGAATTACAAACAAAACGATCCTACGATCATATATTGTGACAGCAATTCTGTTGGAATTCCTTAAGAAATAAAATGAATAGAAATATACAAAGTCCAAAGTCCCACATTGCCAAATTATTGAGAGCTATATTGGTTTATATATGGTTTTCTCATGAGGAGGTTGGGGGCCTGGGGCTCCCAAATGTATACTTCGTTGTGAGAAGGGAGATCATGCATCACCACCACACGCGCGCGCCGCCGCCGTCCGTCCGTCCGATCGGGCCGGGTCGGGTTTGGGTTTGGGTCTAATATGATACTCGTACTCAAACTGGACCGGGTTTTCTGACAGTTGCAGGCCATACGAACAGATGCAGATCAAAGCGGATGCGGGTTGAATAGGCGCGAACGGTAGCGGGTGCGACCCGACTGAAGCGGACGCGGGCGAATGGATGTGGCATGAGCGGGTGCGACCCGTTAAAGGGCAGCGATGACATAAAAACATATGTGACTGTACGAAGAGGTACAGACGCGACTGTTTGAGCGAACGGGTGCAGACACGACCGTTCAAAAGAGATACGGACCAACTATAAATAAGAAGGAAAACTGATCACTTTCCCAACCATTTTTTTTAGAAATCCAAATCTTCTTCTTCTCTTCTGCTGCTATACTCTAAATCACAGAGTGATATACTCACTACAATCTCGAGCAGAATACGTCTGTTGTATCTTGGGGGAATTTTGAAATAAAATTCTTAAGAAAATCGTTACGACGAACCTCAGACATAATCGGGTTAGAATTCTAGTATGTTAGTATATTTATATATATTATTCTACATTCTATCCTTTAATTTTGTTATACTATTTATTCAAAATAGTATAACGCTGTTGTTGTAATTTATTTACAACATTCATATTGATATAATAATTAATACAGAATTCCAATGTAGTGGAAATCTGAGCAATAAACTTGTGCGACGAGTTTATTATTCTCTGTTTTGGTATACTAGACATATAACATCTTAAGAATTTTTCTGTTTTCACTAAAACAGAGATGGCAACAGTAGAGCTCTCAACAAAGACTACTACACACAACAGGCACGATCCTTTCAAAGGAGATGGTGACGATTTTTTAACATGGCAGAATCAGATGTTATTTTACCTCACCACACTCGGTCTGCAACGGTATCTCGAGGAGGAGGAACCGATTTCTGCACCAGGTAAGGAAGCAGATGTTGCTACGTGGAAACATTCCGAGTTCCTATGCAGAAACTATATTCTGAATTGTCTCGACAAGGTGCTATACAAAGTATATCAACCTCTAAAGACAGCAAAAGCACTCTAGAATGCACTTGCCACGAAGTACAAGACGCAGAATATCAGTCCGAAGAAATTCATTGTAGACAAATTCATGGACTACAAGATGGTCGACTCCAAACCGGTGACTGCTCAACTGCATGAACTGCAAATCATCATTCATGAACTCGAAGCGGAAGGTCATAAGGTTGGAGAATCGTTTTTGGTTGAAGCCATCACGGGAAAACTGCCACCGTCATGGAGAGACTACCGCAACTATCTAAAGCATAAAAAGAAAGAGATTTCTTTGCAGGACCTCATCGTACGATTAAAGATTGAGGCAGATAATCGCGGAATTACCAAACAAAACGAGGAGGCGTTGGTAACAGAAGGGTCGAAGAACAAGAATAAAGGTCACTTCAACAAAAAGAAGAACTTCTCAAAGAAGAGGAAAGCTCTTGAAAACAAACCCAAAGATAATAAGACCAAGAAGTTTAATGGTGAATGTTGGGTTTGTGGCAAAATGGGACACGCCGCTAGAGATTGCAGAAACAAGAAGGAACGCAACTCAGAGGCAAATATAGTTGACAACATGGAAGTGGACGAGTCCAACTTTTCGGCAGTTATATCTGAATGAAATTTGGTTCAGAATCCTAACCAATAGTGGGTGGACACAGGAGCTACTCGTCATGTCTGCTCTGATAAATCCATGTTTTCAACATATCAAAAATTCGATCAGGAAGAAAAACTCTACATGGGTAATTCTGCTGTTTCCATGATCGAAGGCAGTGGCACAGTAATCCTGAAGTTTACTTCTGAAAAAACTGTTAAATTGAATGACATGCTCCACGTTCCAAACATACGCAAGAATCTGATCTCTGATTCAGTACTATCAAAGAAAGGATTCAAAATGGTGTTCGAGTCAGACAAGATGGTTCTGTCCAAAGCTTGAATGTATACCGGAAGGGGATATTTATGTGATGGCCTATTTAAGGCAAATGTAGCCGTTATCGGCAATAAAACTATGTATTCTGATTGTTCTATTAATAAAATTGAAGTTTCTTACTTGCTTGAGCACGAAATTTTACTATGGCATGATAGATTAGGACACGTAAACTTCCGAAAAATGAAAACATTATCAAACTTGGGATTAATTCCGAAATTCCAAGTAGATAAGAACTACAAAAGTGAGACATGTGTAGAAGCAAAAATGGTTAAAAAACCGTTTTAATCTGTTGATAGAAGCACCGAACCACTAGGTTTGGTTCATACAGACTTATGTGATTTTAAATCATTACCTACAAGAGGTGGAAAAAAGTACTTTATTATATTTATTGACGATTATACGAGATATTGCTATGTATATATTTTGAATAGTAAAGATGAAGCAATTACATCATTTATAAAGTACAAAGCTGAGGTAGAAAATCAGTTAAATAAAAAGATCAAGATATTGAGATCTGATCGAGGTGGAGAATATGAATCACCATTTGAACAGTTCTGTGCCGAAAATGGTATAATTCATCAAACAACAGCTCCATATTCATCACAACAAAATAGTGTAGCCGAGAGGAAGAACAGAACGTTAAAAGACATGATTAATGCCATGCTTTTAACCTCCGGTCTACCGACGAACTTGTGGGAGGAAGCCTTAAACATGTCTAATCACATATTAAACAAAGTCCCTCACAATAAAACAACAACAATTCCATATGAGTTATGGAAAGGACACAAATCAAGTTTTAAATATCTAAAAGTGTGGGGGTGCTTGGCAATAATTCCAGTTCCGCCTTCCAAGAAAGTCAAACTTGGACCAAAAACAGTAGATTGTTACTATCTAGGGCCAGCCCAAAATAGCAGTGCCTACAGATTTTTGGTATTCAAGTCTGATATAACCGATATTCATGTAAATACAATCATGGAATCTAGAGATGCCTCATTCTTTGAAGACGTGTTTCCGCACAAAAGGAATGAAGAGAATAATGTCCCTAAAAGGATAAGAGAAGAATCAAGCAATTCACATGAAGATGAAACTCATCATGAGATTGAGGAAGTTGAACCAAGAAGAAGCGTAAGGGCTAGGACTTCCAAGACATTTGGTTCGGATTTTTTCACATATGTGTTAGAACATGAACCTCAAACGTACAAGGAAGCAATGTCATCTTCTGAATCTTCATGTTGGAAAGAAGCAATCCAAAGTGAGATTGATTCAATTCTAAGTAATAAAACTTGAGAAATTGTTGATATTCCACCTGGAATAAAACCTATTGGCTGCAAATGGATTTTCAAGAAGAAAATGAAAGCAGATGGCTTTATCGACAAGTATAAAGCCAGATTAGTAGCTAAAGGATATCGTCAAAAAGAAGGAGTAGACTTCTTTGATACATATTCGCCGGTAACACGAATAACCTCTATAAGAATGCTAATAGCAATTGCATCGATTTATAATCTAGAAATTCATCAAATGGATGTAAAGACAGCGTTCTTAAATGGAGATCTCGATGAGGAGATCTACATGGAGCAACCTGAAGGTTTTGTTTCCAAAGGAAATGGAAACAAAGTCTATAGATTAGTTAAATCATTATACGGACTAAAACAAGCTCCAAAACAATGGCATGCAAAATTTGATAGTGTCATAATGAGAAATGATTTTCGTATAAATGAATGTGATAAATGTGTTTATTATAAATAATTTGGACAATCATATGTGATGATTTGTTTATATGTAGACGATATGTTAATATTTGATCCAAATACTCAGGTAATAGAGACCATAAAGAAGATGTTAATTAGCAATTTCGATATGAAAGACTTAAGAGTTGCAGACGTTATTTTGGGAATCAAAATAATAAGAACACCTAATTGAATTGAATTATCTTAGTCACACTATGTAGACAAAGTGATTGAAAAATTCCAAGACTATGGAATTAAAGGAGTGAGAACACCTTTTAATCCATCAGAAGTACTGCATAAAAACACTAATGAGAGTGTAATGCAACTGGAATACTCTCGTGTAATAGGATGTCTCATGTATCTCATGAATTGCACAAGACCAGATATAGCTTATGCAGTAAGTCGACTAAGCAGGTATACAAACAATCCAGGAAAGGAACACTGGAAAGAACTAATGAGAGTGCTTGGATATTTAAAAAATACCACTAATTATTCCTTACATTATGGAAAATATCCTGCCGTCCTAGAAGGATATAGTGATGCAAATTGGATTGCTGATTCAGAGGAGTCAAAATCAACGAGTGGTTACCTTAGCAGGGGCAGCAGTGTCATGGAAATCTACTAAACAAACATGCATAGCTCGATCCACTATGGAATCGGAGTTCATCGCTTTAGATAAAGCAGGCGAAGAAGCAGAATGGCTTCGTCATTTTTTAGAAGATATTCCATTTTGGCCTAAACCTGTATTGGCCATATGCATACACTGTGATAACCAAGCTGCGCTAAGCAGAGCGCACAATTTTGTGTATAATGGAAAGTCACGACATATTCGTCGACGCCATAACACAGTTAGGCAGTTACTCTCAAATGGAACTATTTCCATAGATTATGTAAGAAGAAATGATAACCTAGCGGATCCATTTACTAAAGGTTTATCAAGAGAGAAAATTGACCGCGCATCGAGGGGAATGGGTTTAAAAGCCTAAACCAACCAGAGTTATCTTATACGGAAACCTATCCTAGCGACTGGAGATCCCACGGACTAGGATCAATAGGCAAACCAGTTCTGAGTAACTCAAGACGTAATGCATTTGCTTGGACATAGTCCAACTCCATTCCTATGGTGCACAATATAAATGCATGCCTACAGAAGTATTTAAATGTTAAAACTATGTTTTTTAATGATGATCATATCTTGAATATAACAAGTGGGGTATATGTAGGATACTCTTAATGGTTGTGATTATCTATGTTAGTGTGAGCTGGGTCGGCTCTATGAGAATATTAAAGGCTTATATTTTCTATAAACACTCGCAGAACCAAACAAATTTGTTCAGGACCAAAATGAACACAACCAAGAGATTGGATGAGAAGGGAATCAATGCTTCGTAAAGCTTATTGTCTGGATATACAATAAAGGCCGACGGTTCAAGATGAAATAATTCACCGATTAGCCAAGTAGATCCGATAAGTTTTAACTAAGGAAAGTTCAAAGTGAAATGTCTACTTATCCACGATAAAGCATTATTCCATATGTACTCTGTGATATTATGCTTTGTGTGGAGGATATGTATATTATCATTCATGTGGGGGATTGTTGGAATTCCTTAAGAAATAAAATGAATAGAAATATACAAAATCCAAAATCCCACATCGCCAAATTGTTGAGAGCTATATTGCTTTATATATGATTTTCTCATGAGGAGGTTGGGGGCCTGGGGCTCCCAAATGTATGCTTCGTTGTGAGAAGGGAGATCATGCATCACCACTACACGCGCGCGCGCCGCCGCCGCCGTCCAACCGAACCGGGCCGGGTCGGGTCGGGTTTGGGTCTAATATGATACTCGTATTTTTACTGCAAACTGGACTGGGTTTTCTGACAGTTGCAGGCCATACGAACAGATGCAGATCAAACCAGACGCGGGTTGAATAGGCGCGAACAGTAGCGGGTGCGATCCGACTGAAGCGGACGCGGGCGAATAGATGCGGCATGAGCGGGTGCGACCCGTTAAAGGGCAGCGATGGCATAAACACAGATGTGACTGTACGAAGAGGTACAGACACGACTGTTTGAGCGAACGGGTGCAGACACGACCGTTCAGAAGAGATACGGACCAACTATAAATAAGAAGGAAAACTGATCATTTTCCCAACCATTTTTTTAGAAATCCAAATCTTCTTCTTCTCTTCTGCTGCTATACTCTAAATCACAGAGTGATATACTCACTACAATCTCGAGCAGAATACGTCTGTTGTATCTTGGGGGAATTTTGAAATAAAATTCTTAAGAAAATCGTTACGACGAACCTCAGACATAATCGGGTTAGAATTCTAGTCTGTTAGTATATTTATATACATTATTCTACATTATATCCTTTAATTTTGTTATACTATTTTTTCAAAATAGTATAACGCTGTTGTTGTAATTTATTTACAACATTCATATTGTTATAATAATTAATACAGAATTCCAGTGTAGTGGAAATCTGAACTATAAACTTGTGCGACGAGTTTATTATTCTCTGTTTTGGTATACTAGACATATAACAAATTCTACCATTTCTATCTCAAAAGATCCAGTTTTGCATGGAAGAACGAAGCATAATCATTTGCGATTTCATTTCCAAAGAGAGCTTGTTAGCGAAGGAGGGATCAATCTTCAATGCTGTCAAAGTGAAGAACAAACCGCTGATCTGTTGGAGGACCTATGTTTTCAAGAAATGTTACTGCATTGGGAGTTCGAAGGAATTTTGGTTTACGAAAGGCAATGTTTTGATAAACCAAAATTTAATGATAATCTTAAAAGTTGTTTTTTTGAAAAGGCATATGTCTATTCAAGTAAAGAGTCATGTATATTGAATAAAATTTGTGACTATTGAAGTGAAAAATCGTGCCTGTTCGATGAAGAATCATGTCCGTTGAAATGAAAATGTGTCTATCTAAATAGTTGTGTCTATTTGTAAGGGTGTGAAGTCTAATATAAATATATGGTCATTTTGTTGTGTTGTATTGAAGCTAAATTAAAGTAGTAATGAAATAAAAGTTATTATCTACCACTCTTGAGAAAGGAAAATAGAAGGAAATCTTTGGCTATCTTGTAATTCTTTCTCGGCATGGAAAGATTCTCATTGTTTGGTTACATGATGAGAGAAAGTTGTGTTAGTTTGACTTTCATTGTGGTTTTATAATGTAACAATTAGCAACTTAACATGTTTAGACAATTTTCCAAAGAATTAGTAGACAACAAAAGTAAAAATACAGTTAAAATATATCCTTGCCTGTGAACCTGTGACAACTTTGATTTCAACTAAGCCTCCTTTATGAAGATCAATGTTTTCCATGTTTATTTTATTCCTTCTGAGCAATTCTAGCTCTTCAATTGGCCACTGTACAATAGATTTTCCATCCTCATCCAGACTAAGAACTCTTGGAATAGTCTGACATAAACATGTAAAATTTGAAATATCTTGGGTAGATGTACATATGTTAATATTACACTAATGGTGCTTAAATGCGATGTATATGTACCATTGTACCAGCCCACCCTTTGGCTATATCATCTTCAAAACTATCTGTTTCATTCGACCATGCCCACAAAATTCTACGTTGTGTCGACTCATCGTAAAACGTTTTCGATGCATAATATGTTCCAAAATCTATTCTTTTCCACATTCTATAATCATTTGATGAACTATCATCTCCAACAAATAAATCGTTCTCTTCATCATAAGTCCCCAGTGTATATTGATCAATCTTAGTGTTCCAAAGACCAGCCTTTAGAAAGTACTTTCCCTTGCCTATAGGAAAAAAATCAATGCACTCCCACATACCCGACCCGTTTGTGTAATGAAACGGGGTCTCTACCTGGGTCCAATGAACAAAATCCTGGCTTTTGTACATTATTGCGAGCCCATTTTCTGCAATCTTGACTCCAATCAATATTCTCCAAAGACCATCTTGTCCAACCCATGCAGTTGTCGGGTCACGAAATAAATCTATGCCTAGACCGTCAAACGGTTCAATTATTGGGTTGTAATCGGGTTTGACCCATTCACGAAGATACGGGTCTGATAAATTTTTCGGATATGCTATGTTTTGAACCTGTCTGTTGTTCTTATCAAGGCTAGTGTAGAGAATAACGGGTTTGTTCCCAGGTAATATTGTGGCTGACCCGCTCCAACACCCGTTAATGTCAAATGGTTTGGATGGAGAAAGTGCAGTCTCAAGTCCAGTCCAATTGATTAAATCAGTAGAAACTGAATGACCCCATGTAAGGTTAGGCATCCAGAATGTTGACTTTGGATTGTATTGATAGAATAGGTGATACAATCCGTTGTAGTACATTGGTGCATTAGGATCTGTTCCCAAAATTATAAACATGAAATTGAGATATAATTGAAGAGCTACTGATTTCTTGAATCACATTGAAATGATAACAATTCAGTACATAATACTAATGGTGCTTAATTGCTAGTATAATACTAATGCTAGATTGCTAGTATAATACTCAATTGGTGCGTTATGTTTAGTATCTGCATGCAAAATTACAAACATGAAAAGGATGTATATTTGTTGAAGAGCTACTATGTGACTGAAAATTTGAAATGATAGCAACTCATCATCATCACATAATACAAATATACAAACGCTGCTTGACTGCTAGTATAATACTAATGCTTACATAATTTTAAGCATGAAAATGATATATAATCATTGAAGAGCTACTAATTTCTTGAATCTGGTTGAAATGATAACAATTCGTACATAATCACACTTATTTTGATAGGGAGATGAAGACATACCATTCATCCAATGTTGGAAAGGCTGGAAATGATAAGCAGTTCTGAGACCATCTCCAACTACATGACCCATTTCTACTGAATTTGGGTTTTCAAAAATTATATTAGAAAACTCTATTGTCGAGGAGTAGAAGAAGTGGAATTTTAGTAAGTATGTTAACCAAGGAATGATTGAAGCCATAGTACTGATTTATGTTGCAAAGGGGGAAAATGTTATATGAGCTCAGAAGGCAGAGTCCTGATTTATGATGGAATGGTCGTTGGCTAATTGGATTTTACTGTATTCCGATAGTACTAATTTTTTGTTTTTTTTTATAATAATTGACTAAATTACTCTTATAATTATTTAAACTGAAATGAGTTTTGTTTTTATGACTTTTGTCCTTTTCCATTCTATATATTTTCTTTTTCTTGTTTTCACCGCAAGTATGAATTAAAAGTATGAATGAATTTGATGACGATAGAAATAGGAAGAAGATAATTTTTGAAAGATGATGATTTTGAAGAAAATAATAAACAAGATTCTCACGTGTTTCAAATTTGTATACTTTTCCTGAGTTAACATAAATTTTTCTTAGGGTTTGTTTCAATGAAACAAGAATTGGATAGCAATCAAGTCTAAGTTTAACTTGAATTGCTATTATACCTAGTGTTCCAGTGCGCTAGGTTATCTCATTTACCACGCAAGGATCGTACTAGGTTATTCCACTTACCTCGCTTTTGTGTGAACGTGGTTACCTGCGTACCTTTGCTACGTTTGCACTTGGAGGAGCCAATAATCATGTTCACTTCAAATGTCTACAATCAAATTAGGAGTTTTTTTTAGAACATGAAATGAAAGCAAACGTTAAAACGAAAATAACTTTAAAATGTTAAATTGAAGTGAAAAATATCTTGTTATGTTTATATGTGACTTATCTCTCCGTTAGAAACGAAAATTGAAAAAAATTCATTGTATAAAAGATCGATTTGGTTGTGAGGTTTTATGCAAGATGATTTATTGAGATAGATATGCCAATAGAATTAGCCTCAGTTGTTTTATTACTGTTTTAGTAATGGAGTGCTCGAATGTAGAGTGCAAAAGCCAAAAGGATCGTTCTCATGTCCTTTCCATGACAAAAACAGGGTATGATTTACAGCTCAACGTAAAAACAAAAGCATCATAATTCAATTTGGTACGAAGCTTGTCGTTATAAAAGCATCATAATTCAATTTGGTACGTAGCTTGTCTATAACGAATAAAAAATCACTTTGTTCCACATGTTGGAACGACATGTTTATCTTGCAAGAGCATTTAACAATAAACAACTCATCTCGTTTGTTTCATTCTGCATTAAAGCGTTGAATAAAATGAACGGCCCATATTTCAATGTGCAAGCTGAGGATTGCAATATCAGAACTACTAGTTTATATCGTATTTAAAATAACTGATCAACTTGTATATGTTTGTTCTTGACTTAGGGCTACCAATTGGTAATTGGTGCGCAATATAGGTTTTTTTTCCCGTCCGGTGGATGTGTCCACAGAAATATCTGACCAATGTTGAAATGAGTTTTAAAATGGACTTATCTTTGGTACGTTGCTGAATATGTGAATCATTCCAATGAAGATGAACAAATTAATCGTATTTGGAATCGTTCATTTACATGAATTATCTATGCATAACACTGGATGTACATATTTGGAAACAGTTAATTTATCCATACATAACATTTGGATGTACATATATAGAAACAGTTAACTGTGGAGCAAGAAATAGTTCTGCTAATTTTTACATTTTTAACATATGTTCTGTACTTTAGATAGGCCTGTCAAACGGGTTGGGTTGGGTCAAAATGAGTTGGGTCGAGTTTGACCCAACTCATTTATGACCCACTCTTTTTTATCCATTTATGACCCAACCCATTTATGACCCAACCCACTTAATAAGCGGGTTACCCATTTAACCATTTAAAGATTTTAAACTTAATTTGGCTAATAAAAAACAAATAAATATAAAATAATTCTAATTCTAAATTTTATGTTTTGAGTTCCGATAAAAAATTAAAATTCTATTTTTCATCAAAATTCAAATACGGAAATGCGGTAGCTTATTATTTTCTAAGTACAACTGTCAGTTCCCTTGGAAAACTACAGTGTGCGTTCACACGATGAAGTATCTGAGTGTTCCATACTGTCCGTAATTTAGGTGGGAGTTAATCGGTCGAAGTCCCGCCTGATTCTGAGTTAGAACGAAGGTGTTATTGCAGTCTGAACAAAAAAATAGCGGCTTCTGCACTAGGCGGAGTTCAAATATGTGGATGTGGTAGCCTGTTATTTTCTAAGTACAACTATCAGTCTCCTTGGAGAACTACAGTGTGCGTTCACACGATGAAGTATCCGAGTGTTCCATATTGTCTGTAATTTAGATTGGAGTTAATCGGTCGAAGTCTCGCCTGATTCTGAGTTGGAACGAATGAGTTATTGCAGTCCGAACAAAAAAAAATAGCGGCTTCTGCACTAGGCGGAGTTCAAATATGGGGATGTGGTAGTCTGTTATTTTCTAAGTACAACTGTCAGTCCCCTTGGAGAACTACATTGTGCGTTCACACGATGAAGTATCCGAGTGTTCCACACTGCCTGTAATTTAGGTGAGAGTTAATCGATCGAAATTCCGCCTGATTCTGAGTTATAACGAAGGAGTTATTGTAGTCCGAACAAAAAAAATAGCGGCTTCTGCACTAGGCGGAGTTCAAATATGGGGATGTGGTAGTCCATTATTTTCTAAGTACAACTGTCAGTTCCCTTGGAGAACTACAGTGTGCGTTCACACGATGAAGTATCCGAGTGCTCCAAACTATCTATAATTTAGGTGGAAGTTAATCGGCTGAAATCCCGCTTGATTCCAAGTTAGAACGAAGGAGTTATTGCAATCCGAACAAAAAAAATAGCGGCTTCTGCACTAGGCGGAGTTCAAATATGGGGATGTGGTAGCCTATTATTTTCTAAGTACAACTTTCAGTCCCCTTGGAGAACTATAGTATGCTTTCACACGATGAAGTATCCGAGTGTTCCACACTGTCCGTAATTTCGGTGGGAGTTAATGAGTCGAAATCCCGCCTGATTCCGAGTTAGTACGAAGGAGTTATTACAGTCTGAACAAAAAAAATAACGGCTTATGCACTAGGCGTAGTTCAAATATGGGGATACGGTAGCCTATTATTTTCTAAGTACAACTGTCAGTATCTATGAAAAACTACAATGTATGTTCAAAATTCTTATTTTTCGAATTTATATTATAATTTAATGTTTTTTTATAAATGGGTAAATGAGTTACTCATTTACAACCTTTTTAAAAATGGATTGACCCAACCCATAACCCATTTAATTATATTCATAAATAGGTTGACCCAACGCATTTATAAGTATGGTAAATGGGTTGAGTCATATTTTGACGGGTCTAACTTTACATACTTGGGTATATAGCGATTAAAAATAAGAAAAGACATGAAATATGTAGATGGAGAATCTTGTATTCCAAAAGAGGTACGCGTTTTTATTTTGCGAAATGAGAATACGTTTTGCGAAACGAGAATACGTTCTAATTTTGCGAGAGCTATTTAAAAGGGTATTTAATTGTTTTATTACCACTAATCATATTGTTAGTTAAATTGTTAATGTATCTGTATAGTTTTAAAATAGATAAAATATATAAACAAAGTACAATTGATAAGTGGAAATTACTATAGGTATCCGACGCATCTAACGTTAACGGAATAATTTCGACTGTTCATCCCAACTAGACAAACCAGCGGAGCATATAAATTATACAACTAAGGCGTCTGACGTGTTGTGAATTTCAATCGAGTAAAAAAAGACTAAGGATGGGCCCCTACTGTTGGATTGGTTTCTATGGTTATTAACTCTGTTTTGTTATCGATGATAGTTAAATATCACTGAGATACATTTTATGTGTTCTTCTGAAACTAATTATTTGCCTTAATTTTTGCAGTTATTCTTGGAGGACAAATTCATTTGCTTTCATATTTAGTTTATACCGAACGAGTGTTAAAGTACGTGTTTCGCACGTGAATTGTTTTCCTTATAAATTGTATATGTTTAAATCAGTCAAAAAATATTTATTTTTATTTTTATTTTAGTGATGTTAAGATTTATATATTTGTAAAGAAAAATTTTGAATTTATAAAGGAAGCTTAATTTTAAATCCTATTTTTAGAAACGTTTTGAATTTGTAAAGCATGTTTAATTGTTAGATCTTACTTTTAGGGGCATTTGAATTTGTAAAAGAAATTTAATATTAGATCCTATTTTGAAGTGATTAAGTTTTGATAATATTTTTAAAGAGCATTTTTGATAGTTCACGTCAATACAAAAAAGTGCGACACCAAAGCTATTACAACTATAATTAAAGATAAAAATATTAGTTCATCTAATTGGGCATGCTATGCAATTCAACCCTTTTTCTTTTAGTAGTAGTATCATCAAAGACCCAAATTCACAGTTCATCACTTTAATAGAGACATCAGGCCAACTTTCATATATCGTCTTAGAGTAAAATACACACGTGTAGCTCCATGGGAATAAATTCAGTTTCATAATAACTTTCTACTTTTTTAAATTGGGTACTTAGATAGTAGTACATAATAGTAATACAAGTCATAAGTAGTATACTCCATACTGCATATCAATATATATTTGAATCATACTATGCAAGTTTCGAATCTGTGATATCTCGCATTAAAGTCGAAGCATCTAACCATAGAAACAAAGGTGCTTGTCTTCATTACATGTTTCTACCCCAATAATCAATCCAATTTCACATTGGAAGTCCAATTTGATGGTACATAAATGAAACTTCCTAAAGAAATAATATCCATTACTATGTGTAAGATAAAATATTCATAAAAGACATGATAACATTAGAAAAACCATGAAAAATAGAAGTTAAAGTAATAATTCATTGGATACCACATTTTTACAGCCAAAAAGATTCCACGATATTCTACAATTCAATAAACTCCTGAGCATGGTCATCATATAGTTGTTTTCAACTTCAAACTTTATATACAGCAACAAAACTCTTTGACAATCATAAATCAGATGGTCCAAGTTTGCTTATTTGAAACTCACATGCACTTTATTCATAGTGAGATAGTAATAGTCCGCAAATGCTAAACTAGCAATTGCATTTTATTATTAATTTTTACTAAAACATAAACATCATGTCCCCACAAAATTTCTATGCACTTCCTTTTATATTTATCTTTGCATTCCCTGTTCTTCAACCTTCAATCCTATTTCCATATAGACAATTGTTTTATACTTGTGTTCCATGTAGCTAATGGAATAGAGGTTTACTTTGCTGTATGTTGATCAAAATTTCTTAAACATCCTACAATCAATTTCTTACAATAATGAGTCATATAACACATTGAATTCGTTATCCCATCAATTTCATTTTAAAAGATGATACAACGAAACTTATCAGCAGTTGACTTATTGGAAGGACTAATTGTGGGTTCATTGAATAAGGTAATAGATCAAAACGTGTGCTTGATCATTTACCTAGCATTTGTCACCATGATATATTAATATTGCGTAACAATAAAATTCTTTAAAATAGTTATTCCACACAGCCAATGTGCTTCACGTTGTCGTGTGAATGGATTTTCACGTATTATTACAACTGGTCTTAACCACTTCTTATACATTGAACATATCGTCCAACATTCTTCTTAAAGCAAGAACCACAAGATGTACTTTTATGTTTATGTTGAAATTTTCGACACCCTGTTGCATCTTTATTGTGCTCATTTTATATTAGCGTAGGCGTGTAGCTGAAAAAATAAACTGGCAATGCATCATTATACCGTATACGTTCCTAACGTTAAGAAGCTATCGAGAGTATAGCTATTGCAAAGCAAACCAGTTGTGTAAAGCATTAAATGGGCCAAGCCCATATATTCATTGTATAGTATATATACTGAGGCTTGTACAAAAGAATGAATATAGAAAATATACTGTAACTTCTCTTTCAACAATAATAAAAAGTAAATGATTCATTTCTTTTACATGGTATCAGAGCATTCAAATGCTTAACAGCATATGCTTTACCATTTCATGATCAGAAATCATCTTTCTCATCAGAGCATTCTCATCATCTGAGATTCAATCATACAGTTTAACAACTGTATATAAATCTGTAAAGAAAATCCATCATCTAGCATTGTGTCGTGCCAAGAAAAGACAATATCAGAAAGATCTCATCATACATCATCTTTTCGGCTGCATCAGTGTTATCAGAGATTTAAAGATTCGATTTGCCTAACCTGAAGTGCCGTGCCAAGAAACTTCCTGTCAGTGTTGATCATCATCCAGTCAATCTCTGGCTGCATTTCCATTTTCTAGTAATTTTTACCCTCATCATCATTTCTTGTTGTAATCTCTTCATCAATGGCTAAAGAAAATGATAATAGTACTGTCTCACCCACTTCTGTATCCAATCCACCCAAAACCAATCCAGTATCACCTAAGAACTCCTCAAAACCATCATTAAACCACATAGCCAGATTATAACTACCCCACTTGATGAAACCAACTATTTGCTCTGGAAATTTCAAGTGGAGACTGCAATAAAAGCTTATGGTCTTCAGGAATATGTTCTTGGAACCATCATTAAACCTCCAAGATTCACTGCAGATGCACAAGGAAAGTTAGTTGATAATCAAGAATATATTATACATGAAAGGCAAGATAATTTGGATAGTTCTTGGCTATTATCTTCAATCAGTGCAAGTCCTGCCACAACTAATTGGCTGCAAAACTGCCTATGAAATTTGGCATACAATAGAGCAAGTTTTTAGTTCTCAATCTGCTGCAAGAATTATGCAGTACAAAAGACAATTGCATAACTTGAAGAAAGGTAATCAGACTATGAGAGAGTACTTGTCCAGAACTAAAACTATATGTGATCAGTTAGCTCCTGCAGGGCATAATGTTAGTGACATAGAGCAAATATTATATCTACTAAGTGGATTAGATGAAGAGTATGAATCAGTTGTGGCTGTGATATCGTCAACAGAAAGATTACCAACTTTATAATATGTGCATTCTATACTACTAGCATATGAAGGGAGATTAGAACAAAAAAGACCAACAAATCCTGAATACTCTGCAAACTACATTGCTAGCAACAGAGGAAGAAATCAAGAAAGAAACTACAACAACAAGAATCGGTCCAAAAGTAGTCAAAGAGGTGGCCAGAATTACAGATCAAGAGGAAGAGGTGGTAGATGGAACAATACTAACAACAATAACAAGACAAGATGTCAGATCTGTGAAAAATATGGTCATACAGCAAACAGATGCTACTTTAGATTTGATGCTAACTACACACCATCTCAACAAAGTACTGGCAACTCAAGACAGAATGATCCCAGTGCAAACATGGTGAATATTCAACAAGGATGCAAGGAACAATCAGAAAACACAACCTGTCACTTAGCAAAGGCAGAAGACATTCAAGATGACAGTTGGTACCCAGACTCTGGAGCAACTAATCATGTCACAAACAATCTCAAACAACTTGAATCTTGGAAACAAGGAATACAAAGGTAAACATTTATTATATATGGGTAATGGTAAAGCAACTCACATAACACACACTGGAAATGCAAGTATCATAGGTGTAAGGCAACTATATCTTAATAATCTTCTGAGAGTACCAGTTATCAGGAAAAACCTGATGAGTGTCTCACAATTCTCAAAAGATAATAATGTATATTTTGAATTTCACCCAAAGTTTTGCTTAGTGAAAGATGCACTAACAGATGAAATTCTTTTGCAGGGTAGAAAATGTAGGGGATTTGTGACGCCCCACCTCTATACCCACGCTAGCCAAGGACACCACGAGGTGATGCCGTCAAATAGCGCGGAGAATAAGGCCGTTGAGGAGCGACCGTTTGTGTAATTGCTTTGTGCGAGTACCGATATGCCAGATTAAAAATAGTGAATATTAGACTCAGGTCCCTATTAAGTTTCAAAATACACAAAAACCCCAGTAAATAAAAGTGTGTAAATTAGGTCCCTAGAATTAAATTACTAATTAATTGCATATAGTTATGCAATTTTTTTGGTGAATAATTGCGGAATTTTCCGCAACTTTTTGAAAAAATTGCGTAAATTTCCGCAATTTTTTGGGTGAATAATTGCGAAATTTTCCGAAATTTTTTGAAAAAATTACGTAAATTTCCGCAATTTTTTGGATGAATAATTGCGGAATTTTCCGCAATTTTTTGATATAATTGCATAAATGTCTGCAATTATTCACTGAATAATTGCATAAGTGTATGTCATTATTCAGTAACTTAATTCTAGGGACCTAATTTACAAACTTTATTTTACTGGGGTTTTTGTGTATTTTGAAACTTATTAGGGACCTGTACCAAACTGTCCCTTAAAAATATAACTTTTCATCTCAAGAGGAAATCCGACATACCGATACAAACTCAAAGCTATCACACAGTGGCTATATATAATCTTCGGGAACAAATATAGAAATAAACGTAACATAAATCAGTCACAGGCAATTCATATCACAAAGGCGGAAATAGATATGAATATAACACATGAAAGTGTACATCAGAGTAGTGGTCAAATAAGATCCAGAATAACACGAAAGAATAGATACAAGTGCTAGCCAAAAGAATATGTATACATCAAGGAGTCTAATCTCAAATGTATACAACAAAAAACTACTAAACTAGAGTAGTAAGCCAAAAGTCAGATGATGGTTCCAGATAGGAAGTCAAGAGGAAGCACCTGTAAAATCTCAGTCTGACCCAAGTATTATTTAAGAAGAAAATAATAAACGGATCAGTCTAGCTATAATTATCAGATAAAATGAGATAGAATATGAGATATGATAATAAAACATATGATAACAAAAAGATGTCATACTATGATAAGTATACATTAGAAAATCACGAAAGTCATACAAAATCTCAAGAATCTCATAGCATCAAAAAGAATATCATATTCTTTATTTAATTCACCAAGCCACAATAAATGACATACATATTAATGCCAACTGAAAAAGGTGGTGAAACATAAATTCCAGAAATCATCAATTAGAAATCCAGAAATCACAATAAAGGATGGCCAATCCCAAACAGGAGCATGAAAGCCGGAACATTGACGTAGTGCAAACGGTACGTCCAATGAACCGGAAAGCCGAGGCATCGATGTAGTACAAACGGTACATCAGATGAATCGAACATTGACGCAGTGCAAACGGTACGTCCAATGAATTGAACATTGACGTAGTGCAAACGGTACGTCCAATGAACTGGAAAGCCGATACATCGATGTAGTACAAACGGTACATCAGATGAATCGAATATTGATGAAGTGCAAACGGTACGTCCAATGAATTGAACATTGACGTAGTGCAAACGGTACGTCCAATGAACTGGAAAGCCGAGACATCGATGTAGTACAAACGGTACATCAGATGAATCGAATATTGACGCAGTGCAAACGATACGTCCAATGAATTGAACATTGACGTAGTGCAAACGGTACGTCCAATGAATCGGAAAGACAATACAATTCAGAACATTGACGCAGTGCAAACGGTACGTCCAATGAATCGGAAGGCCGAGACATCGATGTAGTGCAAACGGTACATCAGATGAATCGAAGCACATTAAAAGTACATGGGTTGCTAGCCCACAAAGAAATGAGACGGAGCTCAATAAAATGAAGCACAGTCCTTCACATGGACAAAGAGACATCGCACATTGCTAGTCTAAACCATAAAATGATCATCATCGATCATCAAGAAGTGTCGATTACACTAAGCTAGTAAATATAAGAGTTTAGCTTCATGTCCCATAACCACTTGCTTAACTCAAATATTTACGAACAGATTGTAGATCTGCACTAGAAAATTGTCACAAGAGTTTCAATATGTGTGAATTGAAATCACACCAATGAGGTATAGACTAACCTTGAAGATAAAGAGATATGTGTGAATCGAAATCACACAAATGGTGTCTAGTCTAACCTCGCAAACAAAGAGACATCGCTCAATCGCTAGTCTAAATCACAAGAATGATCGTCATGATCATAAGGAAGTGTCGATTACACTAAGCTAGTAAATATAAGAGTTTAGCTTCATGTCCCATAACCACTTGCTTAACTCAAATATTTACGAACAGATTGTAGATCTCCACTAGAAAATTGTCACAAGAGTTTCACTCGAACAAGTCCATAAATTAACCGACGAAGTAAACGCAAGCGTTTCATACCACTTGTTTTGCTAAGCCGTTTAATTAGATTTTCTCATACGAATGAGGTAAAGGTTCGTATATACTAATAGATTGGAAAACGGTTTTAAGGAACGAGCTTTGATATTGAAAATAGAGTTGAAATCGTTTTGATGAAGAGTTTTGATATTTAATACTAGTATAGAAAACCTTTATATTTTGAAGTGACAAATCCTAGAAGTGATTGTAGAAACAATCAATCATAAAAATTCACATTCGAAGACGTGAATAAAATCCAAAGGAATCGATATCAAATCCATCAAAGTAGAAATTCTGATGAATGTTTTTCAGATAAGATCCCCTACGAAGGGGGGTATGGGGTTCGGGGCAGCGCCCCGTCAAAACGGTACGACCTAGTGAAGACAAAATGAGGTCTAACGACCTAAGGGGGATATGGTCGAGCGACCTAACGAGGTACCATCCCGAAAGAGGAGTCATCAAAGTCTTAAGAAATGATAACAACAAACAGGAGACAACACGAATCGATTAAAGTTGGAAATTCAAACAAAATAGACAATATAGGCATAATTGGCAAATAGGAGCAGGTCGGTCAACCGGACTCCCTGAGTCGGTTGACCGGACCAGAGACAGAAGTGCTCGGGTAGCAGGTCGGTCGACCGGACCCTAAGGTCGGTCGACCGAAGCCTGTAACCTGCACTTCCAAACAGAGGCAGGGAGATGCTAGAGTAGCAGGTCGGTCGACCGGACCCTGAGGTCGGTCGACCGGACCCTGTTTCCAGCACTCCCATGCCAATCAAATGAATGCCAATCCCTTCCGAAATGCAATCGGTTGAGCAACGGCACTAAGGGTTTACGCCCATCGACTACCCGGCCATATACGCTCTTAAATGCACCACAAAAATCATGATCAAAGATCAAAGTTTGGATTTTTAAAGAATTGAACTCAAAACACTAAAAATTGGAATATTCACCAAATCAATCCAAACCAAGTGCAATTGCACAAGAATAAGTGTTAGGAATTCATACCTAACAATCAAAGATAAATATAGTTTAAGATGTGAGATAAAAATCTCACCTTTGAACCCAAACAAATGAAGAAGAAGCTTTTAAAACAAGCAAGATCAATTCCTCTTCAATAACAACTCAAGAAGCTTAAATCTAAGCTTTAAAAGAAGAACATTCCCAAAGTTAGGTTAGGAATTTCTGAAATTGGAAGGAGAAAGAGTTGGAGAAGAAGAAGGAGATGCTTACCAAAGGGTTCTCTTTGAATTTGGAGCTAGAAGTTGGATTTGCTAATGAAGACTAGGGTTTTGAATTTCTATTTCCCATTCTCTTCCACCATTGTTGCTTTAGAACTGAAAAGAGGAGGAAGTGAGAGTGAATGGGGAGGAGGGGTTCAGATTTGAGTATAAGTTAGCTAGTGGGCTGAACCCAAACCCAAAGTCCAAAGTGAAAAAGTAGCAAAATTCTACTAACTCCAAACATATCGAAGCTTATACTCAAAAAGGTCGCAAACGGTATTTCGAACTCAATGGAAGTGGTCTCGAGTCCTAATTCGACTGTTTGCAAAAAGTAGTTTTTCGGACTAAAATCCGACTGACGATTAAATATTTAAATAAAATATTTAAATATAAAATCGATAAATATGCGGGTTGTTACAGGATTATACAAATTTGATGTTGCAAAATCAAGAAAATATGAAAGTATGAAAAACTGGTGTAACATGTTAGAAACAAAACTTATAGAAAGCTGTAATAACTATGAAGTTTGGCATGCTAGATTGGGTCACCCCAGCATAAAAATTGTAAGACATGTTTTGAGTAATAATAATAAAATTCATGTTGAAAACATTCCCTCATTTTACACTTGCACTTATTGCCCAATGGGCAAAAGCCATAAACTTGCATTTCCAGACTCAAGCACTGAATATGATAAGCCACTAGAACTTGTTGCTACAGATCTGTGGGGACCAGCCCCAATATCTACTGATTATGACTACAAGTATTATATTTCATTTATTGATGCCTTTTCTAGACATGTGTGAATTTATTTCTTAAAGGCAAAATCTGAGACTTGCAATGCAGTAATGCAGTTCATAGCAAGTGCTGAAAAGCAAACAAATTGCCAAGTAAAAATTATTCAAACTGATGGTGGCAAGGAGTTCCTACCACTCAAAGAATTCTTTCAAAAGAAAGGAATAAACCATAGGACAACTTATCCACATACCTCTGAACATAATGGTCTCATTGAGAGGAAGCACAGGCACATTGTAGAAACTGGCAGGACTCTTCTTGCATAGACATCTGTACCTCTGAAGTTCTGGCCTGATGCTTTCTCCACAGCTGTGTATCTTATCAACAGATTGCCAACCAAAGTTCTACAATTTAAAAGTCCAATTGAGACACTGACAAAGATCAAGCCAGACTATCAGAGTCTAAAAGTATTTGGATGCCTGTGCTTCCCCTGTTTGAGACCCTACAATACACATAAGTTAGAGTTCAGGTCCGCTCCTTGTACCTTTTTAGGATATGCAAACAATCAAAAAGGTTACAAATGTCTTGACAATAAAGGTAGAATATATATATCAAGACATGTGACCTTTAATGAGTTTGAATTCCCTTTTAGCAAGTCTGAACACAATACTACCAAAAAACTATACAACCCAAAAACCTCGATACCTCCAATACCTGAGATAATCATACCAGTAGAAAGACAGATGTCTCAGAATGAGAACAATGTTGTTTAACAACAACAAATAATCATAAGTGTTTCAAGTCATGAGCAGAATGAAGAATCTGAAGGCTCATATCAGTTTCCACAACAAGACAGCATCAGTCATGCAGATCACTACCAAGTATTGAATGATCCTCAACCATCCAATACTCAGCAGGAAAGCACAATGAAGGATAGAGCTCAACAGACTAATCCTGCAAATAGTGGTCATCATATGGTAACAAGATCAAAAAGTGGTATATTTAAACCAAAAGCATACAATGCAAAATTATTCAATGAGGAACTCAGTACTTATTATCAAGCAATACAACATGAGAAGTGGAGGACATCCATGAAGGAAGAATATAATGCACTTACAAGAAATAAAACCTGGAACCTTGTTCAGTTACCTGAACATAAAAATATCATAGGTTGTAAATGGACTTATAGGCTGAAGAAAAATCCTGATGGTACAATTCTAAAATACAAGGCTAGATTGGTGGCAAAAGGGTATTCACAACAAAGAGGTTTTGATTTTACTGAAACTTTTTCACCAGTTGTGAAACCATCCACCATCAGAATTGTATTAACTATAGCCTTGTATAAGAATTGGACCATTAAACAACTAGATGTGAATAATGCTTTTTTCAATGGTGTATTGCAGGAGGAGGTATACATGGAGCAACCACCTGGATTCAAATAACAAGGAAATGAAAGATTGGTGTGCAAACTAAACAAAGCAATCTATGGACTCAAGCAAGCACCAAGAGTGTGGTTTGACAAGCTGAAACAGACACTAGCTAGTCTCAGCTATATCTCAACAAAATATGACAATTCTCTCTTCGTTAAATTCTCTGATGCAATTGTTACTTACATACTTATTTATGTTGATGACTTTATAATTACAGGTAACAGTGAGGCAGAAATCAACAAAGTCACACAACAATTGAACAAAGAATTTTCAATTAAAGATTTGGGAGAGTTAAACTACTTCCTTGGCATAGAAGTTAAAAGAACATCTGACAACAAGTTACATCTATGCAAAAAGAAATACATCTCAGAAATTCTGATAAAGGCAAAAATGGACAAGGCAAACCCTCTCTCGACACCAATGACTAGCAGTTTGCACTTATCAAAGAACAAAGGAGAGTCAATTGAAAATGAGAAACTATACAGAAGCATTGTTGGAGCATTACAATATGCAACAATAATAAGGCCAGACATATCATTCAGTGTCAATAAAGTCAGCCAATTCATGCAAAAACCACTAGATAATCATTGGAAAGCAGTTAAAAGAATACTGAGATATCTTAAAGGCACCATAAATCAGGGACTTATTCTACATGCAAGCAAGACACTCAACATCAATGGCTACGTAGATGCAGACTGGGCCACTGACAGTGATGACAGAAAATCAACAACTGGATACTGTATCTTCTTAGGAAAAAATCCAATATCTTGGTGTGCTAAGAAACAACTTACAATATCTAGATCTAGTACAGAAGCAGAGTACAGAAGTGTGGCCAGCGCAACTGCTAAAATTATGTGGGTGGAATCACTGTTAAAGGAATTACAAATCAAAACTGACACTACATCAACTATTTGGTGTGACAACCTAAGTACTATATCCCTTACCGCAAATCCAGTATTACATTCCAGAACGAAGCACATGGAACTGGACTTGTATTTCATTCGAGAGCAAGTTATAAAGGGAAAACTAAGGGTTAATCGCATATCTTCCTCTTACCAAAAGGCAGACGTTTTTACTAAAGCACTATCAAAGATCAACTTTACCAGATTCAGAAAGTGAACTAAACATCGATGAAGTAAACTCAGATTTAGAATGCAGAGCTTTGAATTATTTGCCAGCAACGGAGAGATCTGAGGTCTGCTCATCAAAATGAAGCCTCAACCATTCCAGATCTATCAACCATACCGATTTCATTGCAAAACTCGTACTTCCTATGGTTGATGATTAGATCTGAGGTTTGCTCATCAAAACGAAGCCTCTACCTTTCCAGATCTATCAACCATACTAATTCTATTTACAAAACTCATGCTTCTTTTGATTAACGACTGAATCGAGTCTCTTCGATCTGATAAAACATCACTGGAGCGAAGATTTACCAGATCCGAAGAAAGAATTTCGAAGAATTTTGAAGGAACCTTTATTCGTGGCGGCCATTGTTAAAATTATGTAAACCCTAACCCTCTAACTGGTTTGAGAGGGGGTATCGAGAGTATAGCTATTGCAAAGCAAACCAGTTGTGTAAAGCATTAAATGAGCCAAGCACATATATTTATTGTACAGTATATATACTGAGGCTTGTACAAAAGAATGAATATAGAAAATATACTGTAACTTCTCTTTCAACAGTAATAAAAAGTAAATGATTCATTTCTTTTACAGAAGCATAATTCATCTGTCTGTAACTATTTTACAGAAGAAAACACTCCAATATCAAATTTTGTGGTGATAATGCATGTGAAATTATAGTTGAATTTGCTATACAGAAACTAACAACCATATTTGTTGCCTTTCTAATATGGAGATGTCAATGGATACCCAAAAATTTTTAAATCTGTCCGCATCCGCATCCGAAAAACCGATAAATATCCGATATTCGAAAAAACGAATGCAGATACGAAGATATCGCAAAATTATCCGTTCTGTTTTTGTCAAATTTATTCAAATTATGTGTATTTTAATACAGTGAAAGATATTTGTTTATTATTTTATTGTGCTACTAGTTTGTATTATATATTTTTAATGCTTTTTAACTTCTCGAAACTATTTATCATCGTAATATTTGTTAATTTTTAACACTTTTATAATTAATGGAACTGAAAAATATTTATGTTAAACTAATTTTTTTATACAATTCTTGATTTATCGATTGTTAGTGGATAGGATAATTATTCGATATCCGAAAATAATTTCGAATGCGGATGCAGATATGACACTATCCACAGTCGAAAGCATTCGTTGACATGTCTATTGTAATTAGCTGTGCTCTGGTAAATTCATTAGTTGTGTTGATAATGTAGGAGTTTCAGTATTTTACTAGATTGCATAGGGTAGTAAACTGATTGAAATGGCTTATTTTTACGAGCATATTTTTGGTTTTTTAGGTGCTTCTATCAATTTTTTTTTTTTTTTGATATATGTGCCTATGATAAAAATAACGTATGTCAATTTCATAGTATTGTTGCAGTTTAATCCCTCTGCATTGCCTGACATGCATTAAATAAACATGCATGCAGCTTTCTTATTAAGTCATCGACCCAAGGGAATTGATAGGAATAGGGGAGAGCATAAACGATTTCAGGCAGAAATAGCTGAAACTTCGATCGATTGGATACCAGAGCGAATCAAACATCCATCATGGATATATTCATGGACAAAAGCTAGGGTGACCTTTGTACATGTACGCTTCTTCCTCACACTTAAATTGCTTATCCAATATCTTCGATCTACCCTCGTGATTTGTACTAATGCATGTTTATTTTGTATCCGTTGTTTCCATCGTTCAGCTCGAATTTTGTACTACATAATGGTCCCATGATTGGTTATTCTTACAGTTTGATTTGCGTGTGAGCATTCATATCGATCTTTTTTGTTGGAGTTGCAAATTAAATATCAAATAGAGCTCCTAATCTTCCTCTTCAATTCCGTAGCGAATGTAGGCATTCACATTAAAAATGCGGTCATCAACTGCTTACTCACAAACTCCATCTTTATTCAGCTATTTATATTTTCCTACCGTTTACTTAAACATTCTTTTGTTGGTCACCAATTTCCATACTGCCTTTAACATAGCTTGTTTTTCATTTAATTTTTTATCGATTAACAATTCAGTGATTGAACATTTACACTTCTTTGCGTCTTTGATCAATTTAATTTCAAAATTCTGATGTACGCATCCAGTATTGGAAGGTCAATGCCATGATTCCCGATGGCTGAATACTGATATGTTGGTATGCGGTTGAAAATGTATTTTACCAATATTTTTCAACAGGAAATTATATTTATAATCCGTTGTACATGTTTACAGTTAGAAATAATGCAAGAAAGTATAAAACTGGATATAAAGTGCTTGAAGTTTTTACAATTGAATCAATAATCTCTGTACATGGCTATTGAATATATAGAGTATGCTATTATGGTACGGTACGCACTGATCATTTCAACTATTACAGCTATACAAAGTTAAAATTACAATTATGTCTATGGACGATCATATCAGCGTTGTTCTCATTATCTTCGATATCCCTCCTCAATTAGATCTAGGGTTACTTATTGTTCTTCCTTTCTTCGGCCGGCTTGCTCAGTCTTCAATTCTGACTTTAATCGCATGAATTTTTTTGATGAAAGAGGTTTTGTGAGTACATCGGCACGTTGATAGAAGGCAAGAAGATGATTAATACTTAGCTTTCCCTCGATTACTCGCTCACGAACAAAATAGAGATCTATTTCTATATGTTTTGTTCGTGAGTGTGGAATGAGATTAGCGGATAGCATTACAGTGCTAAGATTATCACATCAAATTGTTGGCTTTCTTTAGGTTCAATTCCAATTTCGCTAAGAAGTGGTTCAATCCATATAATTTCGGCTCTCGTACTTGCGATGTTGCAATACTCAGCTTCAATGCTGGATCTGAAGATGGTTGGCTGCTTTTTGGAGCACCAAGACACTAGATTTTCTCCAACGTATATACAATATCAAGAAGTGGATCTGCGACCATCTATATGTGCTGCCCAATCAGCATCAGAGCAACCCTTAATTTCAAGAATTTTACTTGTTTTGTGTTTATGACATAATCAATTATGCCTTTTAAGTACCTTAAGATACGTTTAACTGCTCTCCAATGTTCGTCTAGTGATCTCTGCATGAACTGACACACCTTGTTTACATTAAATCCGATGTCTGGTCGGGTAATAGTAACATACTACAAAGCACCCACTACCTGTATTGTTTTTCATTGTCTATGGGTTCACCTTTATATTTAGATAAATGCAGATTACTAACCATTGGAGTTGGGAGAGCTTTAGCTTGATCCATTTTAGCCTTGGTTAGAATCTCACTGATGTACTTTCTTTGACATAGAGTCAATTCTGTATTTGATTTTCTGCAAACTTCTATGCCTAGGAAGTAATTTAATTTTCCTAAATCCTTGATTGAGAACTTCATCTAAATGTTGTATTACACTGTTAACCTCATCTACACAGTTTTCAGTAATTATAAAGTCATCCACATATACAAATATGTAAGTTGTTGCACTTTTGCCGATCTTTGTGTTTAAGGAATTGTCTGACTTGGTTGCTTTGCATCCCAATCTTAATAGAGTTGTCTTTACTTTGGCATACCATACTCTTGGTGCCTGCTTTAATCCATATATAGCTTTGTGTAATCTACACACTTGTTGTCATTGATGTTCTGTTTATATCCATGTGGCTGCTCCATATATACTTCTTTTAGTTCACCATTCAAAATGGCATTGTTGACATCTAGTTGCCTGATTTTCCGTATATTATGAAGTGCTACAGTAAGCACTATTCTGGTTGTTGTGGGCTAAACCACAATAGAGAATGTTCCACTGAAATCAAATCCGTATTTTTTAGTATATCCTTTAGTAACTAGTCTTGCTTTGTACTTGGAGATCGTTCCATCTGAATTTTTCTTTAACTTATAAGTCCACTTGCACCCAATCACATTCTTGTGTTTAGGTGGAGTTACTAATTCCCAAGTTTTATTTTTTTATAAGAGCATTGTATTCTACATCCATAGCGGTTTTCCGTTCTTTACTCTTCATTTCATGTTCATGGGTAGTTGGTTCTTCTGATGTTGTGCTAGTTGTGTATGCCTTGGGTTCGAAAATTCCTCTTTTTGATCTGATTATCACATAATGTCTAGTTTGTGCGGGTGGCTGTTTATGAGATTGAGGAGCTTCATGATGATGAGTGTCTTCATGAAGTTCCTGCTCTTGTAGATGATCATTGACTTGACTGGGACTGCCTGAACGTGCTGATGCCTCTTGTGATTCCTGACCTGGTCTGCTCAGACACGTAGTGTATTGGGAATCAAATTCATTGCGGTTTCCAGTACCGATTTCTCTATTCTCCTTATTGTATAAAGGTATGGGAGGTATGTATGTTTTAGCATTGTATACTTTTTGACTGAATTTCATGTCTTTTGCAACAAAAGGAAATACTTGTTCATTGAAGGTAACATGCCTTGATATGATGATCCTATCATCACTACCTAAGCACTTGTATCCCTTCTGTTGAGATGCATAGCCTAGAAAGATGCATGGTACAGATCTAAAACTGAGCTTATGAGTATTGTAAGGCCTTAAGCATGGAAAGCATAAGCATCCAAAAGTCTTCAGACTTGCATAGTCAGTTTTGATGTTGAATAGAGTGTCACTAGGGGTTTTGAATTTTAGTACTTTGGTTTGAATTATGTTTATTAAGTATACAAAAGTGGAGAATGCATCTGGTCAGAATTTGAAGGGTAATGATGCTTGAGCCATTAATGTGATGCCAGTTTCCACTATTTACATGTGCTTCCTTTTAGTCGGTTCATTCTGTTCTGAGGTATGTGGATAGGTAAGTCTATGTACAATGCATTTCTTTGTGAAGTACTCTTTCAGTGGTTTGAATTTAGTTCCCCCATCTGTTTGCATGATCTTTAGCTGATGATTTGTTTGTTTTTCTACAACATTGATGAACTGCACTACTGCTTTACATGTTTCTGCTTTTGACATAAGAAAATAGATCCAAGTGAATCTAGAATATGCATCTATAAATGACAAATAGTAATTGTAACAATAGTCTAAGTTGATTGGTGCTGGACCCCATAGGTCAGCATCTACCAACTCAAGTGGTTTCTTATACTCAGTGGTAGAATTTGGAAATGCCAACTTGTGGCTTTTTCCCATATGCAATATGTACAAATATACGGTAGAGAAATATTTTTAAAAATTAAAACTAATATTGTTGCTCTTTAAAACTTGTCTTACAACATTTGCATTGGGATTGCCAATTTTATAGTGCCAAAGATCAAAAACACTTGTATCAGTTACATTGTCACTTATATTGGAAATGTTACACCAGTTTCTGTCATCCGCTTCCCTATTGTTCTTCATCAGGTTGAAAATATATAGGCCATTGTGAACACTACCATGTAGCAAAATTTCCTTACTTAGCGAATCTCTTACTACACAAAATTTTGGTTAAAATTCAAAATAAACTTGGTTATCATTGACAAATTGAGAAACACACGTTAAATTCTTTTTAATTTATGGTACTCTTAGTAATTTGTTAAGATGTAACTCCTTTTTTCCCTTGATACATGCATTTCCAGTATGTGTGATTTTTGTAGAATCACATTACCTATAAAAATAGTTTGTATACCTTTATATTCTTTATTTCCAAGGTTCATATTTTGTAGATTGCTATTAATATGATTAGTTACACCTGAATTTGGATACCAATTTTCATTTAAAATGTCCTCTAGTGTGGCAAGAACCTCCACATCACTCTGACTTCTTAAGATACACCCTTGATTCTTTGAATCTAGGTTGGAATGAGCAAGATTAGCATTGGGATGGAAGTTTCTTTGGCTACTGCTGCCTTGTTAATTTGGTGTGTGATTGAGATTAAGTCTGAAGTAACATTTGCTTGTTGTATGGCCATACTCTGACATTGTATTCTATTGTTGTTGTTGTTCATCTTGCTCTGCCTCTGCCTCTGTAAATTTGACTGTTTCTTTGTTTATTTTGATCATTTCTTGAGTTTCTTGCATGGTTCTTGCTTTTAAAATTTTCTGTAATTGAGACATAGTTGATATTGAAATCTAGGTTTGTTGCCTTCCTTTTCACTAACCTTCCCTCATGTTCTATTAATGTGGAATGAACATATTGTATGCTTCGGAGTAATTGTTGGAAATACAGATTACGGATCTTAAGGCTGGTTTAACACTAGAGGAGGGGGTGAATTGTGTTTAATTAAATTTGTGTATCTTTTTGAAATCTTTTCAAATTAAATCCAAACAGATGCAATTCACAAACACAGAAACAATCACAGAATCATACACTGATGAAAATAGTAAATAAAAGAAGTAAAGGAAAGAACACACCGGAATTTTATACTGGTTTAGAGTTACCCTACATCTAGTCCACACAATTTCTTATGCAGATTTCTTTTCAAATATAATGTCAGTATTACAACCTCGATTTCAAGGCCACGAGATACACCCTCTTGTCTTCGAATCCAGGGCAAACTTTCTTGATTTAACCTGGTTACAAGATCACCTAATTGATTTATGGGCTATAATCACACCCAATTGATTTACAAGCCACAATCACACCATTTCCGATCATACTTTGATAGAGAGAGAGACTCAATACACTTCGATCTTTCGATCTTTGGTTACAAATGATCCTGTAACTCTGAATAGCACTGAGATTTTTGAGAGAGAGTGTGACAGAGAATCAAACTAGAGGTGATCGAGTTTGATTCACTTAGGATTTCGGCAGAGTTTTGTTAAAATATAAGAGAATATTTGAGTGGAGAAGGAGTGAAGAAATGAAGAAAAACTAACTTAAAATTCATTGAAAACAACTGGTATTTATAGAAGAACAACAGTCATGTCCATTCGTGAAAGGTTATGACGAATAGACACTTTAGTTGAAAATTTGAAATTTGAATTTCTACAGCTACCGTGTCAACATGGGGGGGGGGGTAGGGGATGTCGACATGTCTATGTGTATTTTGAAAATTGATTTTGTTTTTAAAATGATTTTTATTATAAACTTTTCAAATCAATTTCTAAACTTCGTAAACCATTTTGAATATAGTAACTTATAAAGGAGATTTAAAAAGTAATCTTAAAAATATATAATCTTTAATATAAAAGTAATATTAAAAACTAAGTATAGAATATATTTTTGAGATTTAAAGCTTATAATATTATAACCAGGAGATAGTTTAAAAACAAGAGATGATTTTGAAATCAAAAAATATAAAAGATAATAAAAATAGTTTAAGACTAAAATATTTAAACTAAGAGCGATGACTTTTAAAAGGTTTTTGAAAAAATATTTAAAATAAATCATTTTGAAAATTTCGTGGATTCCATTCCACTAAAGAAGGTTGTGGGTTCCATCTCACTAAAGTGGTCGTGGGTTCCATCCCACTATTAAAGCGAGAGGGTGGATTCCATTCCACAATTAAAATCCGAATAAACATTTTAGTGCTATTATGAAGTTTTAACATAAATCTTGACACTATTACTTATCCTGATATCTTGAAATCTTGAACTCTTGAAATCTTGATATATTGAACTCTTGATACTCATGAGTCTTCAGCCTTGGTTTCTTCAATCTTAAATTCGTCAGTCTTGAATCTCTATACTCGGTTTTGAATCTTTATACCGTACAGTCTTCATTCTTCAGTACCCGCATATATATCCTGCATATACATATATATCTAGACAAGAATATTAGTATTCATATTTTATAACAAGTCCTAAGGTTGTTGTCATCAAAACCATCATCTTAGGAACTAACAATCTCCCGCTTTTTGATGTTAACGACCTTTGTTTATAAAATCTACTCCACCAAACTCTGATTCTACTCTAACTCCCCCTTAATCTAAGCCTATCTGACCTATTTTATAATTCTCCCTCTTTGTCATCAACAAAAACTAATCCTAAACTACATAACTCCCCCTTAAACTAATACTATGGAACTAAATACTAATAATGAAGTATAATAAGTGAAACGTAAATATAACGTTATTATATATATATATGTTGTTATATTACACATATAAACACAAATATATACAAATACACACAATATATAAAAACATTAACATAAAAACAATCTAATGAGGGTCTTTGATAATTGGTGACTTGTGAATCGAACAATTTGGGTAATGGAGACAAAAGTTTCCACATTGTTCGACCAAATTACCATCTTTATCGAAACAGACTTCTCCAACGCAAATAACTTTATCGTCTTCATCCATTTGCGCTTGTTCTTCTTCTTCTTCTTCTTCTTTGTCTTCATCGTCTTCCTCTGATGGATTATGAATATGAATGTTAGAGGAGTCATCTTCAATCACGATCGGGTCCGCATGATTATCCATTAGAAACTTTTGCAAATTTCTAAAGATTTTGCCCTGTTTCTCTTGTTCCTTAGCCATCTTTATTTGCATGACTTGCAACTCAGTCATCATTTGCAGAGAGTCCTTCAAAGTTTCCTCTATCTTCATGACTCGGACTAGTGTAGTCCGTTGAAATGGACCAGCATTAAGAGAAGGGAAAGAAAATGTCGCATTTTGGTTTGATTTAGGAGAGGTCATTATTTTATATTTTTAGAAGTTTATTACAGAGAGAAATGAAGTTGAAGACTAAAGAATTCGAAATATAGAGAATATATAACTACCAAACTAATTTTAGAGGGAAAATCAAAATTTCAAATTTTACCGTGGTATGTCGACTTAGGGGTAGGGGTATGTCGACATCCTTATGGAAATTTTGACAATTTTATTTTTCTTTATTTATTTAAATATATATGTTACTATATCTATATTCTATATCTCAGTTATAAAGCAAATACCTAGTTCTCTTCTAAATTTAGTAAAGGTTGATTGATTTAAGGGTTTGGTTAGAATATCAACTATTTGATTCTTAGTGTTGATAAATTCAAGAGAAATTATCTCTTTACTTATATTATCTCTGAGAAAATGATGTCTGATATCAATATGTTTGGTTCTGGTATGATGAGTAGGATTTTTGGATAAATTTATTACACTTGTATTGTCACAATAAATTGGTGATTTTGAAATATTTAATCCAAAATCCTTTAGGGTCTGTTGCATATAGATAACTTGAGAATAAGCCAAAGCAGTAGAGATATATTATACTTCAGTTGTTGGTAGTGAGACAGTATTTTGCTTTTTACTAAACCAGAAAACCAGATAATGTCCTAAAAAGTGATAAGTTCCACTTGTACTTTTTCAGTCTGATTTACAACCAGCATAGTCAGCATCACAATATGAGATTAAATCAAATAAATCATTTTTAGGGTAAAATAGGCCATAGTCTAAAGTGTGTTTAACATATCTTAGGATACGTTTAATAGCTTTTAAATGGGTCTCTTTGGCTTGAGATTGGTACCTTGCATAGAGACAGACACTATGCATGATGTCAGGCCTACTCGTAGTTATATAGAGTAGTGATCCAATCATTCCCCTATATAGTTTTTGGTCGATATCTTTTGACATGTCTTTTTTATTCAAGGTTTCATTGGTTGCCATAGGAGTGGGGTTTCCACTCGCAATGGTCATACCAAACTTATTAATTAGATCCCTAGCATACTTTTCTTGACTAATGAAAATACCACTATCTAATTGTTTTATTTGCAATCCTAAAAAGAAAGCAAGTTCAGCCATATGACTCATCTCAAACTCTTTTATCATTATTTCAGAAAACTCTTTGTTCATTTCATTGTTTATTGATCCAAAAATTATATCATCTACATATATCTGTACTAATTGAATATTAATTTTGTTTCTTTTAATAAAAAGAGTATTATCTACTTTACCAATTTCAAATTTTGATTGTAATAGGTAATGTAACAACCCGCATATTTTATGATTTGTATATTTAAATATTTTATTTAAATATAGCATCGTTAGTCGGATTAAAGTCCGAAAATCTACTTTTTGCAAACAGTCGAATTAGGACTCGAGACCACTTCCATTGAGTTCAAAATGCCATTTGCGACCTTATTGAGTATAAACATCGATATGTTTGGAGTGAGTTGAATTTTGCTATTTTCAATTGGGCTTTTGGGTTTGGGTTTCACCCAACTCATTCTATAACCTAACTCAGCCCTTCTCTTCATCCACTCATCCTCATTTCATTTCTTTCAAGCTAAACTGAAAATGGGGGAAGAGAAGTGGAATTAGATATTCCAAGCCCTAGATTCAATTGAAAACTCCATTTCTTGCTCCAAATTCAAAGAGAAGCTTTGGTAAGCATCCTCTTCATCTTCTCCAACTCTTTCTCTCTTTAATTTCAGAAATTTCCTAAACCTAACTTAGGGAATGTTCTTCTTTTGAGCTTAGATTCAAGCTACTTGGGTTGAAGTGAAGAGTGTTGATCTTTCCTTTGTGATTAAGCTTCTCATTCATTGTTTTTGGGTTTAAAGGTGAGATTTTTATCTCACATCTATGTCTATAACTACCTTTGATTGCTAGGTATGAATTCCTAACATCTTTACATGTTCATTTGATTTTGATTTGGATTGATTTGGTGAATATTCCAATTTTTGGTTTTTAGTCCAATTTTGTGAAAATCCTTTTACGGATGTTTGAACATGTTTTCGGTGAAGCATCGATGAGCCTATAGGGCTGGGTTGCCGACTGGCGTAAATCCCTAGCGCTCGTGGCTCGTCCGATCGCGATTTGTTGGATTTTTGCCCCACAAGGGGGCTAGACTGAATGTGCTTCAGAAGCAGGTTCAGTCGACTGAACCAGTGGTTCAGTCGACTGAACCAGTGGTTCAGTCGACTGAACCAGAAGGTAGGAAATGCCTTAGAAGCAGGTTCAGTCGATTGAACCAGTGGTTCAATCGACTGAACCAAACCCAGGAAATTTCCTAGGTCTGTATCAGTCGACTGACCATCTGGGTTAGTCGACTGACCCTGGGGATACAGAATTTGTATCCCTGTGTCAGTCGACTGACCTATTATTCCACTTTTTGGCAAAGCTGAGATACCCAAAGATTAACTGAAAATCAACGATTATTAGTCATGAACATCGATTGTGTATCGCAGGTTCACCATGGATATCGATGAATTTTGCCCGAGTCCGGAACATGCTACAATTGATAAGACATGTCAAGCAAGGCCAGATAGAACAACATTCCAAATCTCGAGTCAATCCGAGTTCGTACACCCAAGATATCATCTACGTAAGTGAAGGACATAGCCTTGAGTTCGTCCCCCAATGGTTCGAATCCCCTAGGGTCGAATCCATCAAGCTCGACTCCAACGAAGTTCCCCTGATGGCTTCGAATCCATGAAAGTGCTTTAGCCTTCGACTCCATCCTGCGAGAGTAGCTTCGAATCGAGTGGGTAAGATATAGCGTGATCGATTCGAACGTGCGTGCGTTCGAATCCATGTACTTCGAATCCACACTGTTTGAGGCAACTTCGAATCGATCAACTTTAACGTACCCAGATCGATTCGAACAGACCTTCGCTCATTCGATTCGAAGAGGGATGTCTTCGAATCCACTACCACGAATCCCTAGTCAAAGCTGCTAAAACCATGGAGTCGAACCAGTCAACTCGGCATAGAAGTCGGATCGATACGAAGGAGGCGCTCCACGTCATCACAGAAGCGCACGCTTGATCGATTCGAAGCAATCGAGTCGACCGTACTCGATTCGAACAGAGCACTACGACCAGAAACACCAACTTGAATCGATCATAACTTGAGATCCACAAGTCCAAATGCAATGAAATTTTCACAGTAGCTTACTGGCAACCTAAGGAATGTTCATGCCAAATTTCATCTCAATCAGAGCAAAACTTGATCGATTCGAAGCAAGGGTCGAATCGATCCCAAAGTGGGCCCGGATTTCCAAAAAGCGGGCATGTGGGCCCCCTGACGTACTGGAACTGGTCTCCCCTCAGTTTAGGCGAAATATCAGCCTCCTACACCTATAAATAGAGCCCCTGGTCATTCAGAAAAGAGGTCGGACAATTTTGAGAGCTAAAGAGCGCCCGGACTCTGCCAGATTTACTCCAGATCACCATTGCTGCCTTAGATTCAGACTTAGTTCAGCAAATCAGTTGTAATACAACATATGAAATTGTAATCTTCAAGCATCGATCAATAAAAGATAAAAATTTTGGAGTGGACGTAGGCCGGAGATAGCCGAACCACTATAAATCTCGTGTTTTTGTTCATTATTTCTGGATTGCTGTTTGTTGTTTGTTTAGATCTGAGATTTGTGTTTGAATATTGCTGATTTGTATTCATACACTGGTGCTTTCACAACATTCGGGGTTTGTGACCATTTTTGGCGCAAACACTATGGTGCTTTCACTGAGAAGAACTAGCACCCGCTACACCAGATTCAAAGTTTAGATTTGAAATTTTAAGGATTCAGGATTGACTCTACAATGACTCGACAAACTAGACAAAGAACTGAGAGGAGCCAACAGGCAGGAAGTCAAGAGGCATTTTCTGGCGCTGGAGAAGGACAAGCTTCGATCTACATTACTAGAGATGAGATGGAAGCGATGAATAACTTAATGCAGGAAAGAATGATGAAAAGCCAACAAGAGATGCTGCAGAATTTCTTCGAGCAGATGAGAGCTGCAGGGACGCAGAACCCTGGACCAGCTACAGCGGCTGTGAATGTGGAACAAGGAGCTAGGGCTACGGAACCCAACGGAGGACAGAATGCAGAACCAGAAGGCAATCAACAAGGGCTTGGGGGCAGGCCCGTAGGATCCAACGTAGAAGTACCTTTGGAAGGAGCTCAACCGGCTAGGGCCAACACAAATGCTAACGAGCCACCCGAAGAGTACGTACCAGAATTCCCTACAAGACTCGGAGGGCAAGACAGAGACATGACAAGGGGGCAACCCCTAGATGGAGATGAAAGAATGATCGGCCTAGTGAGACGACTCATGAGAGGAGGGTTTTCAGGAGGAGGATTGGAAGAAGTTAGTCGGAGTCCGTTCGCTCCGAATATCAGGAATGCAAGGAACCCTCCGAAGTTCAAACTACCAACGCTGAATCCTTATGACGGAAAGTCAGACCCGACCATGCATATCACCAGATATATCAGACACATGGAAGTGCTGGGAGCATCCGAGGAAGTGATGGCCCGATGTTTCTCCTTATTCTTATCAGATTTGGCTGTGCTTTGGTTTAGGCAGCTAGAAACCGGATCAATCAGGACATGGGGCGAGCTTGTGGATTACTTCATGAAGCAGTTTAGGGTTCACGTGATGCGACCTAAGAGCGTGATGAATTTGGCATCAATAAAACAAAGGACCGGAGAGTCCATAAAAGATTTTTTGTTACGATTTAATGCGACGGTGACTTCTGTAGATCGCCCGGACCCATCGATGATTTTGATGGCGGCAGTGGCAGGAGTTGGAGAAGGCACCGAATTCAAAGACTCTTTGACTAAAGATCCACCGCAAGATCTTGGAGAGTTTTTCCATGAAGCTGAAAAATTCATTCGATTAGAGGAATCACGAGCCGAGAGGCAGGAAATAAATGTTGCACAAGGCGAAGGAACCGCCAGGGAACAGTCCAGGGCAGACAAAGGAAAGAGAAAGCAGGATGACGCACATGATGGTCCTAATAAACGGAAGAAATTCCGAGAGCCCAGATTCAGGCAATACACAGACTTGGTGGCAGGACTGGAACGAATTTACACCGAAACTCGGGGGCAACTCCCCTATCGAAAACCACCCAGGAGAGATCCCACGGAGCGGGAACGTAAGACTGGAAAGTACTGCCTATTCCATGAGCTGGATGGGCACACTACCGATGAATGCCGCCACCTGAAGGATGAGGTGGAAGAACATGCCAGGAGTGATAGATTGCCGCAGTATGTCAGAGAACGTACGACGGCGGTTAGACCCGAACAACTACCGCCTCAACCAAATAGGAATGATCCTGGATCGGGATCACGACTCGTCATCAACTGATTGTGATGGCAAGGGCCAAGTTCAAGATTTGGACTCTGGTCGATTAGTTTTCTTAGATTTGATTTCCAAAATAAAACGGCTATCCCACTTACTCATGTACGGGAACCGGAGAGATCCCTAGGCATGCTCTGAGATGGAAATAGACCGCTCTGCCCGGAGAGGCATTATCTTGTTTTTCCTGGTGTTTGAGATTGAACATCTAGGATTTGAATTTAATAAAGAAACACTTATTAAAATAAACCTTTGAACGGAGAGTTAAAGGATAAACATTAAATATCAATATAAACATGATCGCTTTATGATCCTACCCGGAGAGGCAGGGTCCGTAGTGCAAGAAGTGAGTTGCTTCGCCGGAGAGCGACAGGATCAACTCACTTAAGCATTGTTTCCTATTCACCGGAGAGTGATTGGATCAGGATTCAATAAGAGCCCAGAGAGGCTATGATCGGCCCACGATTTAGGCCATGACATCGCTTAATGTTCAGATACACTGAACCGGAGTGCAGAAGGTGAGTCGCTTCGCCGGAGAGCGACAGGATTGACTCACTTAACGTTGTTTCCCCTTCACTGGAGAGTGACAGGATGGGATCCAGCATGAGCTCGGAGAGGCTGTGATCGACCGACGATTCAGGTCATGACATCGCTTAATGTTCAGATTCACCGAACCGGAGTGCAGGAGGTGAGTCGCTTCGCCGGAGAGCGACAGGATTGACTCACTTAATGTTGTTTCCCCTTCACCGGAGAGTGACAGGATGGGATCCAGCATGAGCCTGGAGAGGCTATAATCGGTCGAGAACGACCAAGACATCGCTTTTACGCCCTAACTGGGGCCGGAGTGTAAGGGGTAGAAAGCAACGCCGGAGTGCAATAGGATCTTTCTATTCAATCGCTAAATCTAGAATGGGTTTGACAAGGGTCCGGAGTGACCATCAATAGTATGGAGAGACCGTAGAATTTCATTCTTAACTTCCACTGGAAAAAATTGATAACAATTCGGCTTCGAACAGCCATGGACTTGATTGAAAATGCTATAAGCTACGAGTAAAACACGGACTCACTGCATTCAATTTGAGACTTATCAAAACACACCTTTTTACCAAAAGCCATGTTTTGGGGGGCAAAGTGTTATCCCACTTTTTGGCAAAGCTGAGATACCCAAAGATTAACTGAAAATCAATGATTATTAGTCATGAACATCGATTGTGTATCGCAGGTTCACCATGGATATCGATGAATTTTGCCCGAGTCCGGAACAGGCTACAATTGATAAGACATGTCAAGCAAGGCCAGATAGAACAACATTCCAAATCTCGAGTCAATCCGAGTTCGTACGCCCAAGATATCATCTACGTAAGTGAAGGACATAGCCTTGAGTTCGTCCCCCAATGGTTCGAATCCCCTAGGGTCGAATCCATCAAGCTCGACTCCAACGAAGTTTCCCTGATGGCTTCGAATCCATGAAAGTGCTTTAGCCTTCGACTCCATCCTGCGAGAGTAGCTTCGAATCGAGTGGGTAAGATATAGCGTGATCGATTCGAACGTGCGTGCGTTCGAATCCATGTACTTCGAATCCACACTGTTTGAGGCAACTTCGAATCGATCAACTTTAATGTACCCAGATCGATTCGAACAGACCTTCGCTCATTCGATTCGAAGAGGGATGTCTTCGAATCCACTACCACGAATCCCCAGTCAAAGCTGCTAAAACCATGGAGTCGAACCAGTCAACTCGGCATAGAAGTCGGATCGATACGAAGGAGGCGCTCCACGTCATCACAGAAGCGCACGCTTGATCGATTCGAAGCAATCGAGTCGACCGTACTCGATTCGAACAGAGCACTGCGACCAGAAACACCAACTTGAATCGATCATAACTTGAGATCCATAAGTCCAAATGCAATGAAATTTTCACAGTAGCTTACTGGCAACCTAAGGAATGTTCATGCCAAATTTCATCTCAATCGGAGCAAAACTTGATCGATTCGAAGCAAGGGTCAAATCGATCCCAAAGTGGGCCCGGATTTCCAGAAAGCGGGCATGTGGGCCCCCTGACGTACTGGAACTGGTCTCCCCTCAGTTTAGGCGAAATATCAGCCTCCTACACCTATAAATAGAGCCCCTGGTCATTCATAAAAGAGGTCGGACAATTTTGAGAGCTAAAGAGCGCCCGGACTCTGCCAGATTTACTCCAGATCACCATTGCTGCCTTAGATTCAGACTTAGTTCAGCAAATCAGTTGTAATACAACATACGAAATTGTAATCTTCAAGCATCGATCAATAAAAGATAAAAACTTTGGAGTGGACGTAGGCCGGAGATAGCCGAACCACTATAAATCTCGTGTTTTTGTTCATTATTTCTGGATTGCTATTTGTTGTTTGTTTAGATATGAGATTTGTGTTTGAATATTGCTGATTTGTATGCATACACTGGTGCTTTCACAACATTCGGGGTTTGTGACCATTTTTGGCGCAAACATGACCATCTGGTTCAGTCGACTGACCTGCTTTCTTCAGCCCCATTTGATTATTTTGCTTGAGATTCCAATGTTAATCGATTCGTGATTATCCGATTTGTTGTTATCATTTATTATCGATTTTGGTGACTTCTATTTCGGTATATTTGGGTATATCCGTTTTGATGGATTTGGCATCGATTTCTATGGATTTGATTCACGTCTTCGTATGTGAATTTTTGATGATTGATTGTTTCTACAATCATTTCTATGACTTGTCACTTTAAAAATACAAAGGTTTCTATACTAGTAGTAAATACTCAAACTCTTTCATCAAAACGATTTCAACACTACTTTTAAATACAAAGCTTGTTTATAAAACCGTTTTCTAATCTATCGGTATATACAAACCTTTACCTCATTCGTATGAGAAATATAATTAAACGGCTTAGCAAAAAATGTGGTATGAAACGCTTGCGTTTACTTCGTCGGTTAATTTATTCGATTGAAACTCTTGTGCAATTTTTGAGTGGAAATTACAATCTGTTCGTAAATATTTTAGTTAAGCTAGCGGTTATGGGACATGAAGCTAAACTCTTATATTTACTAGCTTAGTGTAATCGACACTTCTTGATGATCGATGATGATCATTTTATGGTTTAGACTAGCAATGTGCGATGTCTCTTAGTCCACGTAGGGGACTGTACCTCGTTTTATTGAGCTTCGTCTCATTTCTTTTATGGGCTAGCGACCCATGTTCTTTTACGGTTTTTGGTTCATCGGATGTACCGTTATTGTACTACATCGATGTTTCGAGTTTCGAGTTCATCGGGCGTACCGTTATTGCACTATGTTGTTGATCTGAATTATTCGAGTTTCGAGTTCATCGGGCGTACCGTTATTGCACTACGTTGTTGATCCGAATTATTTGAGTTTCGAGTTCATCGGGCCTACCGTTATTGCACTACGTCGTTGTTCCGAAATATTTGAGTTTTTGGTTCCTCGGGCGTACCGTTATTGCACTACGCCGTTGCACCGGCTCTATGGTTAGCGACCATGGAATAGCATTCCGTTTGTGTTACATGTGTTGGTGAGTTTTCATACTCCCGTTTGTGATAGGCCTTTCCCCCCTTTTGATTTCTGGATTTCTAGTTGATGATTTCTAGAATTTGTATTTCACCTCCTTTTGTGATTGGCAATGATATGTTTGTCAATATTTGGGGTTCGGTGAATAAAATAAAGAATATGACATTCCTTTTGGTGCTTTGAGATTCTTAAGATATTGTATGATTTTGTTGTTGTTTAAAAGTCTACTTGTCACAGTTTGACATTATTGATATCATACGTTTTTGTTATATCTCTTCTTATAACTCATTTTATATATGATAATTATAGCTAGACTGATCCGTTTATTATTTTCTTCTTAAATAATACTCGGGTCAGACCGAGATGTTACAGGTGCTTTCGCTTGACTTCCTATCAGGGATTATCATCTGATTTTTGGCTAACTACATTAGATTTGTAGTTTTTGTTATTATACATTAGAGAGAGAGACTCCTTGATGTATAATTATTCTTTGTCTAGCACTTATATCTATTTTGTGATATTGTGGATTTTATTTGACCACTACTCTGATGTACACTTTTATGTGTTGTATTCATATCTGTTTCCGCCTTTGTGATATGAATATCTGTTACTGATTTGTGTTATGTTTATTTCTATACTTGTTTCCGAAGACTACTTAGCCAATGTGTGGTAGCTTTGAGTTTGTATTAGATATGCCGGGTTTCGTCTTGAAATGAAGTGTAAGTTATATTTTCAGACATATCGGTACTCACACAAAGCAATTACACAGATGGTCGCTTCTCAACATCCTTATTCTTCGTGCTAGTCGACGGCATTACCCCGTAGTGTCCTTGGATAACGTGAGTATAGAGGTGGGGCGTCACAGCTTGGTATCAGAGCCAAACTTCGGAACAATGTAGAATAATCTTGTAAGCATCATTGTCCTAAGTCTTTCTTAGAAATCGTGCCATAGGATTTAATTCGGGGATTCGTACCGTTCTATCCTATTTCTTTTTATGATGCCTTGTTATATCAATCAAGTTTGTTTGATATTCATTTTGAGAATAACCTTTTTCCTCTTCTTTCTTTCTTTCTTTCTTTCTTAAAGAAGAGAAATGGTTAGATCTGGCAGCCCCAACGCCGGTCAATCCAGTAGTCCTTCTCTGGATGGCGTATTCATGACTGCCCAACAACTTTTGGATCTTGTAAAGAATCAAAAGTTTATCTGTGCTTTAGGTAAGAACCCCTAAAAGGTTTTGCCTCTGAGATTAGAAGTGCCTTTCGACCAGTTGGTTGATATCACTCTTCGACTCGAAGAGACCGATAAAGAAAATGATGTTGAAATTGCGGATGCCAAACAAAACTTCAACATCAACAAGAAAAGGCATATTAAGTTAAAGAACCCTAATCCCAATAAGAAAGTGAAGCAAACTACTTTGGTATCAAAGACTCCAATCCTTAATCGTAGAGGATGCTACAATTGTAATTCTAAGGAACACTATGCAAATAAGTGTCTGAAACCCCTTACTTGTCGCTATTGCAAAAATCCGGGTCATCTTTTATCTGCATGTCCCAAACTTCTGAGCAAGGGGATGGGAAAGCTAAATATTGTGTAAACACCTAGTAACACTTCTCTTGGTCAAGGTATTTTTCATTCAATCCTTGATGGCATTGTTTTACTTTGTGATCTTCCTATTTGAGTTCTTTTTGATTTGGGTTCGTCTCATTACTTTATATCAAAAGAACTTGATGATTTTTTCACTTTTAATTTTTATGGGCTTGATGACTTCATTGAGAATTGCGAATTCGATTGAAGGATCCGCAACACTCAATTTACTTTGTGAAAATGTCGAGATTATTTTATGTGATTATTATTTTCGAGCCGATTTGCATGTTATGCGTTACTTAGGCTTCGAGATTGATTTTTGGGAAAGGATTGGCTTAATCATTATGAAGCCCATATCCTATGTCCAATTCGGACTATTTATCTTCGACATTCTCAATCTGTTAAACAGATTTCTTTTGTTCTTAATGATTTTAATTTCCAGATTTGGTGACATCATTTTATTCTTTAAACCCACTTGATGAGGAAAGTGTTATTTCTATCATTCAAGTAATTTATGAATTTTCCGGAATATATTTGAGCTTGTCTTAGGATTATCACCTAAGCAATCTATTGAGTCGTGCTAAGGTCTTTTCAGCTCGACCTTGCCCCCGGTTTTCATCAGCTATGAGTTGCGGAGGATAGCAATCCACTTACCGCATTCCGCACTCGTTATGATTCTTATGAGTGGTTTGTAATGTCATTCGGTTTGACGAACCTTCTACCTTATTTCATCCATCTTATGAATCGAGTATTCTACGAATATCTCGATGAGTTTATCCTTGTATTTATTGATTATGAATGAAAATAACAAATTTAAAATTTGCAGATCTTTGTAATAAGATATTTATAAGTAAGATTGGGATTTTGTTCTTAAAACGAGCAAATAATATTTGTAAATTTTATAAGAGTCATGGTTATCATATAGAAAATGATTTTGTGTTATTTTGCCCATTTAGTGCTTTAAGAATTCTGGTCGATGCGCTTGATCAACGTTATCGATACGAATCTCCTAAACGCTATGATGAGACAGTTAGACACAGTAAATTGACTTGAATAAGTAAATTTTTCTAAAAAGATGATTACATAAAGTTAATGGAATTTTCGAATGTCTTAGCTTTTCGGAAAAGAGGATGAGAACTCTTTTCCGATGTTTTTATTCTTGCGATTCCCGAAGGGAACCAAGACTTTATTGTTTGTACTGATACTAGTCGTATTGATTTTAGTGTCATTCTCTTGAAAAGGGAATGTGTTATCACATTTGCTTCTTGACAATTAAAGCTTGTCGAGATTAGATATGCCATTCATGATCTAGTGCTCGCGGCCATTGTTTTCGCTCTTAGAATTTGGCGACATTATCTTTTGGGAGAGAAAAATTGTCCTCTACCCCGATCATAAGTTTTTGAAGTATTTATTTTCTCAAAAGGAACATAATTTGTGCCAACAATCTTGGCTCGAGTTCCTTGCATCTTATGACCTTGATCTTCTTTGTACCCCGAAAAAGGGTAATCGTGATTGCCGATGCCCTTAGTTGTAAACAACAAGCAGTTGTTTCTTTGATGATATCCGAATGGAGTGATCTCGAGACTTTATCCACTTGTGAGATTCGAGATCGTGAATCCAATTTATGTTCATTTCTTGTTTTGTGTAGCCTTGAGGCTTGTCCTTCTCTTTTGGACCATACCTCCTTTGGCTAAACTCTATGTCAAACTAAATTGCATGGAGTTCCTACTTCTATTGTTAGCAATCGTGATCCATTATTTTACTAGTGGGTTTTGGTAAGGTCTTCAAAAGTTTTAGGAACAAAGCTTAATTTTAGCACCGCTTATCATCCTTTGTCCGATGGACAAACCGACCGTGTGAATCAAATTCTTGAAGATCTTCTTCATGCCTCTGTTCTTGATTTTGGTGGAAGTTGGGAAGATCATATTTCTCTTGTCGAATTTTCTTCCAATAATAGCTTCCAATCTTGTATTAGTATGGTACCTTTTGAGGCATTCTACGGAAGGCCGTGCCGATTTCCTTCGTGTTGGCTTGAAGCCGGTGAGAAGCTGGTTTTAGGTCCAGATTTTATTTGTGTTCATTTGTGTTTCACCTATGATGGGTGTTGTGCGTTTCAGTTGATCGGGAAAGTTAGCACCTCGATATTTTGGTCCATTTCCCATCACCAAACGTATTTGTACCGTGGCTTATCGCCTTTTATTACCGGCTCAATCTTTTGCTATTTATGACGTTTTCCACATCTCTCTACTACGGAAATACCTTAGGGATTTCGATTTTTTATTCTTGAGCCCGGTGTAATTGAAGAATTTGAAGTTTCACCAAATTTGCCTTATGAGCAATATTCTATTCGTATCATTACTTCGGAGGGTGAACGCCTTCGAAATAAAGATATTCTTCTTGTGAGGTTCAATGGTCCTCAAATCCTAAGAATTTCTCTTGGGAATCTTGAGAATTCATCGAGCAAACACATCCGGACTTACTCTTTCGTGCTCTTTATGGTGAACTTCTTATTTCAAATTTTCTTTTGTGTTGATATGCTTTTATGGTTGTTACTTTCTATTTTTCCACTTAATTATTGCGGGGACGCAATTTTTTTAAGGAGGGGAGTCTGTAACAACCCGCATATTTTATGATTTGTATATTTAAATATAGCATCGTTAGTCGGATTAAATTCCAAAAAGCTACTTTTTGCAAACAATCGAATTAGGACTCCAGACCACTTCCATTGAGTTCAAAATGTCGTTTGCGACCTTTTTGAGTATAAACATCGATATGTTTGAAGTGAGTTGAATTTTGCTATTTTCACTTGGGCTTTTGGGTTTGGGTTTCACCCAACTCATTCTATAACCTAACTCAGCCCTTCTCTTCATCCACTCATCCTCATTTCATTTCTTTCAAGCTAAACTGAAAATGGGGGAAGAGAAGTGAAATTAGATATTCCAAGCCCTAGATTCAATTGAAAACTCCATTTCTTGCTCCAAATTCACAGAGAAGCTTTGGTAAGCATCCTCTTCATCTTCTCCAACTCTTTCTCTCTTCAATTTCAGAAATTTCCTAAACCTAACTTAGGGAATGTTCTTCTTTTGAGATTAGATTCAAGCTACTTGGGTTGAAGTGAAGAGTGTTGATCTTTCCTTTGTGATTAAGCTTCTCATTCATTGTTTTTGGGTTTAAAGGTGAGATTTTTATTCACATCTATGTCTATAACTACCTTTGATTATTAGGTATGAATTCATAACATCTTTACATGTTCATTTGATTTTGATTTGGATTGATTTGGTGAATATTCCAATTTTTGGTTTTCAGTCCAATTTTGTGAAAATCCATTTACGGATGTTTGAACATGTTTTCGGTGAAGCATCGATGAGCCTATAGGGCTGGGTTTCCGACTGGCGTAAACCCCTAGCGCCCGTGGCTCGTCCGATCACGATTTGTTGGATTTTTGCCCCACAATGGGCTAGACTGAATGTGCTTCAGAAGCAGGTTCAGTCGACTGAACCAGTGGTTCAGTCGACTGAACCAGACTCAGAAAATTGCCTGGGTCTGTATCAGTCGACAGACCATCTGGGTCAGTCGACTGACCCTGGGGATACAGAATTTGTATCCCTGTGTCAGTCGACTGACCATCTGGTTCAGTCGACTGACCTGCTTGCTTCAGCCCCATTTGATTATTTTGCTTGAGATTCCAATGTTAATCGATTCGTGATTATCCGATTTGTTGTTATCATTTATTATCGATTTTGGTGACTTCTATTTCGGGATTTTTGGGTATATCCGTTTTGATGGATTCAACATCGATTTTTATGGATTTGATTCACATCTTCGTATGTGAATTTTTGATGATTGATTGTTTCTACAATCATTTCTATGACTTGTCACTTTAAAAATACAAAGGTTTCTATACTAGTAGTAAACACTCAAACTCTTTCATCAAAACGATTTCAACACTACTTTTAAATACAAAGCTTGTTTATAAAACTTCTAATCTAGTAGTATATACAAACCTTTACCTAATTCGTATGAGAAATCTAATTAAACGACTTAGCAAAACAAGTGGTATGAAACGCTTGCGTTTACTTCGTCGGTTAATTTATGGACTTGTTCGATTGAAACTCTTGTGACAATTTTTGAGTGGAAATTTACAATCTGTTCGTAAATATTTTAGTTAAGCTAGTGGTTATGGGACATGAAGCTAAACTCTTATATTTACTAGCTTAGTGTAATCGATACTTCTTGATGATCGATGATGATCATTTTATGGTTTAGACTAGCAATGTGCGATGTCTCTTTGTCCACGTAGGGGACTGTACCTCGTTTTATTGAGCTTCGTCTCATTTCTTTTATGGGCTAGCGACTCATGTTCTTTTATGGTTTTTGGTTCATCGGATGTACCGTTATTGTACTACATCGATGTTTCGAGTTTCGAGTTCATCGGGCGTACCGTTATTGCACTACGTTGTTGATCCGAATTATTCGAGTTTCGAGTTCATCGGGCGTACCGTTATTGCACTACGTTGTTGATCCGAATTATTTGAGTTTCGAGTTCATCGGGCGTACCGTTATTGCACTACGTCGTTGTTCCGAAATATTTGAGTTTCTGGTTCCTCGGGCGTACCGTTATTGCACTACGCCGTTGCACCGGCTCTATGGTTAGCGACCATGGAATAGCATTCCGTTTGTGTTACACGTGTTGGTGAGTTTTCATACTCCCGTTTGTGATAGGCCTTTTCCCCCTTTTTGATTTCTGGATTTCTAGTTGATGATTTCTAGAATTTGTATTTCACCTCTTTTTGTGATTGGCAATGATATGTTTGTCAATATTTGGGGTTCGGTGAATAAAATAAAGAATATGACATTCTTTTTGGTGCTTTGAGATTCTTGAGATATTGTATGATTTTGTTGTTGTTTAAAAGTCTACTTGTCACAGTTTATATCATACGTTTTTGTTATATCTCTTCTTATATCTCATTTTATATATGATAATTATAGCTAGACTGATCCGTTTATTATTTTCTTCTTAAATAATACTCGGGTCAGACCGAGATGTTACAGGTGCTTCCGCTTGACTTCCTATCAGGGATTATCATCTGATTTTTGGCTAACTACATTAGATTTGTAGTTTTTGTTATTATACATTAGAGAGAGACTCCTTGATGTATAATTATTCTTTGTCTAGCACTTGTATCTATTCTTTTGTGATATTATGGATCTTATTTGACCACTACTCTGATGTACACTTTTATGTGTTGTATTCATATCTATTTCTGCCTTTGTGATATGAATATCTGTGACTGATTTGTGTTATGTTAATTTCTATACTTGTTTCCGAAGACTACTTAGCCACTGTGTGGTAGCTTTGAGTTTGTATTAGATATGTCGGGTTTCCTCTTGAAATGAAGTGTAAGTTATATTTTCTGACATATCGGTACTCGCACAAAGCAATTACACAGATGGTCGCTCCTCAACAGCCTTATTCTTCGTGCTAGTCGACGGCATTACCCCGTAGTGTCCTTGGCTAGCGTGAGTATAAAGGTGGGGCGTCACAGGTAAGATCTTAGTCTGTCATGCCAGGCTCTAGAAGCTTGTTTCAGACCATATAAAGCTTTCTTTAATTTGTAAACATGATTTGGAAACTTTTCTTCTTTAAAAAGTGGAGGTTGTTCAACATAAACATCCTCTTTAACAAAACCATTTAAAAAGGAACTTTTGACATTCATTTGAAATAATTTGAAATTGTTGTGGTTTGCGAAAGCAAGTACAATTCTAATGGCTTCTAATCTTGCCACGGGTGCAAAGGTTTCATCATAGTCTATTCCTTCTTCTTGACAATAACCTTACACGACTAACCAAGCTTTATTTTTAACGACCTCACCTTGTTCATTCATCTTATTTTTATAAACCCATTTAGTTTCTATTATAGTTTTGTCCTCAAGTCTAGGAACAAATTTCCATACATCATTTCTGGTGAATTGATTCAGTTCTTCTTGTATAGCAAGAATCCATGAATCATCAGATGATGCTTCCTTTGGATTTTTGTGTTCAATAGTTGATATAAAAGCCACATTACTCATCTTGTTTAGTTGATTTCTAGTTCACAACAAATTCAATATTTCCTAGTATATTTTCTACAGGTTGATCTTTTAAAAGCCTGATCTTTTTATTAGGATGAATAGTTTCACAATTTATTTCATTTGATTCATTATTTAAAGTAACAAAATCATCTTCATCATTTATTTGAACACAATCTTTCAAATTTTCACCAAAAGATACATGCATTGTTTCTTCAATGGTGTTGGTTTTTAAATTGGAAACTCTATATGCTTTACTTCTATTAGAATATCCGATGAATATTCCTTTGTCGGATTTAGGATCAAATTTATCAAAATTGTCCTTTGTATTTAAAATGAAACATTTACTTCCAAAAAATTTAAAACAAGATACCTTTGGTTTCTTATTGAAAAGAAGTTCATATGGTGTTTTATTGGTTAAAGGTCTAATTAAAATCCTATTCAAAATGTAACAAGTTGTAGCGACTGCTTCAGCTCAAAAATTTCTTGGTAATTTACTATTTGAAAGCATAGTTCTTGCACACTCTTGAATCGTTCTATTTTTACGCTCTACCACTCCGTTTTGTTGTGGAGTTCTTGGAAAGGAAAAATTATGAGTTATTCCTTTTTTATTACAGGAAGTCTTAAAATTTTCATTTTCAAATTCTCCACCATGATCACTACGAATAATTTTGATTTTTAAAGAAAGTTGATTTTGAATTCTTTTTGCAAAAGTTTTAAATAAATCAAAAGCATCACTTTTATGTTTCAGAAAAATTGTCCATGTAAATCTAGAATAATCATCTACAATTACAAAAACATAGTTATTGTGATTTATTGACTGAATTTGAGATGGACCAAACAGATCTAAATGAAGTAACTCAAGGGGTTTTGAAGTTGAAATCATATCTTTTAATTTGAATGAACTCTTCCCAGGTTTTCCTAATTGACAAGCATCACAAATACTATCTACTTTAAAATCCATTTTAGGGAGACCTCCTACTAAATCAAGTTTTGAGAGTCTAGTTAAGAGTTTGAAATTCAAATGCCCAAATCTTTTATGCCAAATCCAAGGGTCACTTATATTAGCCAAAAGACATAGCTTATCATTTGAGATTTTCATACTAAGAATATAAATATTTTTCTTTCTAATTCCTTCAAAGAAAATATTTGATTTATTATCTTCGATGTGACACTTATCCTTTTCAAATTTAATTTTGTACCCCTTATCACATAATTGACTTATGCTAAGTAAATTGTGTTTTAGATTCCTAACTAACAAAACATCAGAAATAGTAGGAGTTTTAGAGTTACCAACATTGCCGATGCCAATCACATATCCTTTTGAGTTGTCTTCAAAGTTGACTAGTCCTCCATCTTCATAAATTATGTAATTCATATCTCCGGATTGTCAGTCATGTGCCTTGAACATCCACAATCAAGTATCCATTTGTTTTTCTTGATTTGCACCATTTGTCCATTGAGTGTTGATTCATCAAAATCCATATAACACATCTATTCCTGCACAACACACCAATTCGGTAGATAATTTGATTTTCTATAATAACAATATGCAAACTTATGAGACAATGATGATTTGGACAGTTTTGAACTAGTGTTAACAGAATCTCCAAAAATTGCCATTTAAAACTTTTTCGAAATTCAGATTATGATAACTTTGAAAACCAATGCTCTGATACCAAATGTTGAAAATGAAGATTAAGGATCTTAAGGCTGGTTGAACACTAGAGGGGGGGGGGGTGAATAGTGTTTATTAAATTTATGTATCATTTTGAAATCTTTTCAAATTAAATCCAAACAGCTGCAATTCACGACACAGAAACAATCATAGAATAAAACACAGATGCAAATAGTAAATAAAAGGAATAAAGGAAAGAACACACCGGAATTTTATACTAGTTCGGTGTTACCCTACATCCAGTTCCACACAATTTTTTGTGCAGATTTCTTTTCAAATATAATGTTGATATTACAACCTTGATTTCAAGGCCACGAGATACACCCTCCTGTCTTTGAGTCCAAGGCAAACTCTCGTGATTTAACCAGGCTACAAGATCACCTAATTGATTTACGGGCTATAATCACACCCAATTGATTTACAGGCCACAATCACACCGTTTCCAATCACACTTTGATAAAGAGAGACTCGATACACTTCGATCTTTGGTTACAAATGACCCTATAACTCTGAATAGCACTGAGATCTTTGAGAAAGAGTGACAGAGAATCAAACTACAGGTGATCAAGTTTGATTCACTTAGGATTTCGGTAAAGTTTTGCTAAAATATAAGAGAATATTTGAGTGGAGAAGAAGGAGTGAAGAAATGAAGAAAACTAACTTAAAATTCATTGAAAACAACTGGTGTTTATAGAAGAACAACAATCATGTCCATTCATGAAAGGTTATGACGAATAAACACTTCATTTGAAAATTTGAAATTTGAATTTCTTCGGCCACCATGTTGACATGGGGGGATGAGGGATATCGACATGCCTATATGTATTTTGAAAATTGATTTTGTTTTTAAAATGATTTATATTCTAAAACTTTTCAAATCAATTTCTAAACTTCGTAAACCATTTTAAATATAGTTTAAACTTATAAGAGAGATTTAAAAATAATCTTAAAAATATATAATCTATAATATAAAAATAATATTAAAAACTAAGTATAGAATATATTTTTGAGATTTAAAGCTTATAATATTAAAACCAGGAGATAGTTTAAAAACAAGAGATGATTTTGAAATCAAAAAATATAAAAGATAATAAAAATAGTTTAAGACTAAAATATTTAAATTGAGAGAGATGACTTTTAAAAGGTTTCTGGAAAAATATATAAAATAAATCAGTTTGAAAATTTCGTGGATTCCATTCCACTAGAGAAGGTCGTGGGTTCCTTCCCACTAATGAGGTCGTGGGTTCCACCCACTATTTAAGCGAGAAGGTGGATTCCATTCCACAATTAAAATCCAAAAAAAGATTTTAGTGCTATTATGAAGTTTTAACATAAATCTAGACACTATTACTTATCTTGATATCTTGAACTCTTGAACTCTTGATATCTTGAACTCTTGATACTCATGAGTCTTCAGTCTTGGTTTCTTTAATCTTGAATTCGTCTGTCTTGAATCTCTATACTCCGTCTTGAATCTTCATACTATACAGTCTTCATTCTTCAGTACCTGCATATATATCCTGCATATACATATATATCTAGATAAGAATATTAATATTTATATTTTATAACAAGTCCTAAGGTTGTTGTCATCAAAACCATCATCTCAGGAACTAACAATATCTTTGTTGTTGAGAGAATTGCTACAAATGACTCATAATCTTCGTCTAAACAATTTAGAATGGTCAGAATTTTGATCTGAGTCTGACACTTTATGTGTAGTAGACCCTAGTAAATCATACAATGTTTTTATTTTGGTTAAGTATTCTTTCATAGGCATACCCTTTTTCCTCAAATTCTATAGTTGTCTCTTACAGTGCATCACTCTTGCTGATGACTGAGTATTGAATATTTTCTCCATTGTACTTCAAATCTCATGTGCAGTATTACACCCAAGAATCTGGGGAAGTAAATTGGCACTGATTGGTGATAGTAGCCAAGCACTTAGGAGATTGTTCTGTCTTTGATGTATCACACATTCTTTATTGCTAACTGTTTCTCCCAGACTGTTGGTGATAAATCTTGCAGGTGTAGGCGATGTGCCAAGAATGTATTCTTCGAGGCCTTATCCCCTAATGGCAGTTGAGATCTGATACTTCCAAAGCAGAAAACTGCTTTCATCTAGTTGAATGCTGACTAATTCACTTCTTGGATTGATGATATTTTTGGAAATTACTTCTAGTTCTGACATCTGATTGTTGGTTTAAGGGGGTATTTGTGAAGTATTATCGATTTCTCTAGCCATTTACTTGATTCTTGATTAGTTGAAGAGAATTTACTCTGATGATCATGTTCTGTTGCAGCCAAAGATGATATGATGAGGCTTCTCTGATCTCTTTCAGGCATGGCATAAAATTGTAGAGAGCAAGAAACTGATTCATGAAAAGATTTACACACAGTCTTGGTTGAAAAGATGAGTTATCTCCAATGATGATAATTTTCTAAGGAGACTGAGATTGCATCCACACTCAGGTGTTGGCGTGGTAATCTCTTGCTGTTACGCAATTTTTCAAGCTTTGACACCAAGTTAGAAATAATGCAAGAAAGTATAAAGCTGGATATAACTGCTGTTTGAAGTTTTTACAATTGAATCAATAATCTTTGTACATGACTATTCAATATATAGAGTATTCTATCATGGTCCACATTGACCATTTCAACTATTACAGCTGTAAAAAGTTCAAATTACAATCATGTCCCTGAATGATTGTATCAGTGTTATTTTCATTATCTTCAATATTTACTTTTCCCATGTTTGACGCAATCATTTTTTATCAAGCTATTGGTTACATCAAAGTCATAATAATAACAATAATGGTAAAGATACCAGTAAAGAATTGCTTAAAATTTTGTTTGAAACCGTAAGGGTTTTATGTGCTCTCAAACTAATGGAATGTTGTCTGACTGAAAATTTCTATTGTAGGAAGTTAATCCAAGTAAGTCAAATTCTTATAGAAACATCATTAACAAATTATTGAAATTTTAGGTATATGTATGTTATAGTACTTGGATTTCATGTAAGGCCCATAAAGCGATCAAGCATATCCCATGCTAATTTTTACTACATTTTTCATCTTAGGTGCTTTATAAATGGTCTTTTCTCACATAAATATCTTCATAAAAAGGTGTCACCTAGCAAAAAGTGACTTTACCAAAATTTTACAAACTATACATATAAAGAAACAAATTTGGATTTCTTTACATTTGAGAGCGGTTATTTCAAGTGAAGCACAAAAGTCAATAGAACATGACCTTCCAGGAAGTGCATCAAAGATGCTACATTTCTGCAGATGGCCTTTGATTTAATAAGTTGCAAAAGGTAGGCTCCTTATGCAAATGAAAACTAAAAATACTAAAGTGGATTGTGCAAGATAAGTTTGAACCTGAAAATGGCACATTGAGATTTTTCTACAAAATGAAATTGCCCACATAAATGCACCCACCATGTTAGTTGCAGTTGGTCCATAATGTCATTCACAACTTCCTGGTATATCTATTTTGCCAAGCATGCACTCTGACAAAGAGTACTTGAATTTTGAATTCAAAGCAGTATATTAAAAATCACAAACCATGAATCAAATCATTAGACGAGATCCAAGTTATCGAGTTAATATCTATGATGCATGATACAATGACCGAATGTATTTATCCATGTGAATTTGCTTCTTTTGAAATTTATGCTATTCCACAGCCCGTATAAACATTAAAATGGTCTTGCATTTGCTGGTAAGGATATGGAGAGTACTACACCAGTCTGTTCAGAAACGATGTCACATGAACCAAACTATTGTTCAATTTTTGACATACCATAGTGAAATAGCGAACACATGTAATCCTGGTTTTTTAATGGGAAGTTTATGTTATTTGGAAAGCAACAAAGCATACAGTATTTTAGACTGTTAAAAGCACTCTCAATGCAAAGCCAAACAACTCAGTCATCGGATTAAAGAAATCTCCATTGCTATCAATTTATTTCCCATAAAATTTCTATCTTCGTGGCACCTGGTTCTTCTTATCCTTTAGATTTGTGAAAGTGTGATTTGAATATATTACTCAATGAGGAGACATAATTTTCCATGTGCAGTTGTGCCATATCCCAGTGCAATTATAGGAGTGGTAAGCAAAATTCAAAATACACATGCTTTAGGAAAAGATTCTTTTATTGTGGCATCTATGACAAGATACCATGAAGCTTATGTAAGTGTGTTAATCGATCTTCCTTTATTAAATTAATGTGTTTTATTCAAGTTCGATTTATTAGCCTTTTCTAGATAAATATCAATTCTATTTTGCAGTGAATTTATCAACTAACTGATAATCATATAAAATATTTTAGCCATTCAATTGTATATGTAGGTTAGGTAATTTATATTACTGCAATTGTTATTTCATCTATCTTCCGCTTTTAGTTTTGACAACTGGGGGGAAATAAGTACATTTAGGTAACCTATCTTTCAACATTGTCTTAATATCAACCTAACATAATTTGAGTATAAATTATTGGACCATTGCACCTACTTACTGATGGTCTACTGTTAAACTTGGTACACTCAATTCCGTTTACACCAGTCTTACTGTGATAAAACATAAAAGGCTGAAATATGACTAAACAAACAATAAAAGAAGATAGAAGGGGAATTTTTATCGAGGTATGTCTCTTTCTACCATTGGCCTAAACTTACCAATTTTAGATATACCTTAGTCAATCGCTTGTATGTCAATCGCTTCCTTTGAGGGCCTTATCTACTACTTCCACATTTACATGTTTAAATACCTGAGATGCGGTTTTAAAACCCGCTCTCAACATTTCAATAAATAAGTGGTTATCCTTACTTCCATAACTTTATGACAAGTTAAAACGGTCTTCACATATTTAGAAAACAGTCAAACGGTTATAGTAACCGATATGATTAGAATTCAGACTTTAGCTAGGTACTGATAATGAATCCAACTTAATACTATACACTCTTTTTTATTTGTCATAGTATTATAGAAATATGTTTCATTATTGTATAAACTGTAGAAAACAGTGAAGGATCAGAATTGAATCAGGTTTTGAGACGCGTAGATGCTTTCCTTAAAGCAATATTTGCCCCACTCGTTTGGAGTTTGCTGACGGGTGATGGAAAACTGCTTCCTCGAATACAACAAAAACCGAACCCAAAGAGCAACAATGTCTGTGGATTCGTGGGAAAGTTATATGTCGACTGTTTGGAAGTAACAATTCAAATTTGAAGAGGAAAAATATGTTCAAAAATTAAAACATTTCCAATAATGTGCTTGATATGACAATGTCCCTTTCCCTTCTCCTGCAGTTATTCTATTTGGTAAAGTATGTTAGGTTTCATATATATATATATATATACACAAATATTAAAACAATTTTCCCACTGTGGGACTAATTTGTTTATTCCCATCTTTAAAAAACAATCTACCTCAACATAAACTGCCATTAAGAATTAAATAATTTGGTAAACTAATTAAGTATTTAATGCTGATAACATGAAGATGCTTCAGTCTCCTTGGATCTGCCAGTCAACAAGACCAAGGAAAAGCGAAGAAGGAGATAAGATGAAAATGCCAGATCCAGACAACATTAGCTTAAATGGTCCATGGAAATGCATTTGTTTTTCCCTTCTTTCTTTTGTTTTTTATTTTGCATATACGAACCCATGTTACAAAGTTGTACTGTATTTTATCTTTTAATAAACCTCTATAAAAAAATAACCTTGATTTTAGTTTATGTTGTCTTTTCTGTTAACTCTTTCATTTGTTTCAAATCCTCATCCAATTTGTATGTTTTCTCAATATTGTGCATTGTACAATTTCATTTTAGTTTGTTTACTTCTATGCATTTCATTCGAATGTTCTGTTACTACTTCATTACAATGTGATAACGACGAGTTCACTTCAAATTACTACATACTTCTTATGTACACTGAATTTAGTTCAACTTTAGTGTAAATGGATGACAAATTTTATTTCAATTCCTCTTTCTTGACCATATTTCATTTTTTCCATGATATCAAATGTTCTAGTACCTAATTTCTCCGCACCAATATACATTCTTCTCATGTTTTTTAAACATCAAACTATACACCCAATTACATTTTATTCTTTGGCCAAAAATGGTAATATATCGGTAATTTGTCAATCCAAATTTCAAAGATGACAGCTACATGCTCAACGTCTGAGTAAACGAGGTGCTTTCAGTCGGCCATGTACGAAGCACGAGTCTCGTGCTACTTTTATCCAAACATACGGTCGTCCCTTCACACAATCCATACAAGCATACCGATACAAAGATGTGACATCCCTAAATCAAACCCTAAATTGCCGCCTGCTCCTAATGGCGTACGTCTGCCCTCAAAAGCCGCCGTCAAAAGCTGTCACTGCCCCGTCCGCTCCTCAAAGCCAACAACTCCATCTGCACCATCGAGTACAACATCTTCACCTTCATCCCTTGCAACCTCTACGAGCAGTTCCGCGGCGTCGCCTACATATACTCCATCATCCTTGCCGCTGTCAACAGGATTCCTTAGTTCAACACCTGTGGTGCCTCCACTACTTTTGTCCCTCTTGGCATCGTCCTCTTCTTCATTACCGTCAAAGCTGGGTACGAAGATTGCCTCCGCAGCAAGTCCGAAGGATCATAATTCAGCCATTACCTGAACAGTGTAGAAGAAACAAACTCATTTGACATGAATGCACACGAATGGTTTCTTGTAGATTTTGATTGTTCTATGCTATGGGTTAAGGCACACTACTTCGCCCCCAGCAAATGTGAAAACTTAATCAAAAATCATTGCTGAATTATTATACTCAGATGTTGATCCACACATTTTGATGTTATATATGTTTTTATGTCCAAATACTCATAAGAAATGTAAAAACTCAAACCTAAAGGTCATAAGTTGAACTGTTTGGTACTTCGTCAGAATAATCACCTTAGCCTCAGCAAATTAACTATGTTATGGAGGCAATTCATAAAAATTTAAAAATCAGAAATAAAAAATTCAAACAAACAAAATCACCAATCAAACATTGCAGATCATTCAGTTATGTGAATATGGATATGGTGGTGAATACATTTAGGTATGAGATTAATGTAAGCAATATTTAATTAATCTCTTTGATGTTAATTAGTTTATGAATCAGGTCTACCTCAATTAAGCTCAGAGATGAAATGCATCTTCCTGATACCACAATGATCTGGGTTCATAAACAATCTTTATAAATGGGAATCGTATATGCACATTCTAAATGAGTAGATAAATATACATTCTTACTCCGCCTATTTAATGAGCAGAAAAGAGTGATTGCATTTGATTGAATATCCATTCTTCCTTGATTTCAATCAACTGACCATATTCATTATATATGAAGCTACAAATATTTATACATAACTTAATTCTTAATTTCTTAATAGTGTGCCGAATACTGGGAAAAGGCTGCCTTTTTTCATGGAATAGCATGCTAACCATCAAGGATTACTAGTTCGATCATTTTCCAGTATAACTGTCCCTTCTCTTCATTTTTACATTCTAAAATCAAGTGAATTCAAAATTTACTATTAGCGTTTTTTCAGAGACCTACCTAGTTAATGTTGGGGAAAATCCCTTCAGATGATCAGTCTAAAGAAGAAAAACCCAATGCAGTGGAAAATAACCGGATCGTGATTGTAGTGAGACGATACAAACGGAGATAAACACTAGAATAGACAGTCACAGATCTATACAATGCCGAAAAATAAATAACACCGGTATTTATAGTTGTTCCACTACCGCGAGGCAGTGTACGTCCACTTGGGAAGAGAAGATTGTATTAATCACTGAAAGATTAGAGTTATAAGATTGATTCACTTTTGGAGGCTATACATAAGAAGAATTAACAATACAGACAAAATTCTGCAGAGTTTCAACTCTCTAGGATGGCTGCCATTGTTGTCGAAAAGCTCCACTATTTATAGAGTGAAGATATGAGGAGTGGTAACTGCTATATAGCAGTCCTGAGATTTGGTTCGGCACATCTGGTTCGGCATCATTTTGGTTCGGCGAAGCCCATATCAATCTGGTTCGGCACTCTCAAATCACCGAATGAGATATTTGGAGCGGCACATCACTCTATTTGGGTTGGTCAACTTCTTGAATCCGGACCGGCATATTAGCTTCACCGCTCCAGAGTTTTGGTTCGGAAAAACACACTGCATCTTCACAGTCGAATAAAATCACCACCATCGGACGAGGTATTTCGTCCGGTCCTCCTCAACGCCAAATGAAACACCACCGTACAAGATCCTTTCCTCCACCAGACCAAAACTTTGGTCCGGCGTCTCCTCCACCGAACCAAAATTTTGGTTCGGCATCTTCTTCTCCAACGTCAGATCCGAGCCCTAGCACCGAACGAGCAACGCGACTTAGGGTTTGGAGCTCCTCCTCGAAGCTTTTCCAATGGCGATGCTTCTTCACGAATTCCATGTATCTTCTCTAACAATCTCCACCTTGATACCGAATTCCAAACAAGCCTTCCAACTTCATCTACACCTTCATGTTCCAAGCAATAGATACTTATCCAATGAGCTTCAGCAATGCCATCATCTATTACACTCTGTCAACGAACTCCGACAAGGCCACCGCCCACCAACAAAGTGTTTGAAGTACCTAGTCCGTGTAGAACCTATCAATCTCCACCATGAAAATAAATGTCTCCATGAACCATCTCAACTCTCCCTCCCTCCCGTGCCACCCTGTGGCACCTAGCACTTCATTAAGCGAATTAAGTCCGAGTAATGCTTGAACTTAGCAACAGGCAATGACTTGGTAAACATGTCTGCTGGATTCTCCTTTGTGTGAACTTTCTGAAGACGAACTAGCTTCTCTTCATTCATCGAGACAAGGAACGACTCTCTCACTTCAATATGCTTCGTCCTCGAGCTGAACACCAGATTTTTAGCTAAGTGAATTTCACTCTGACTGTTACAGTACACATCCACGCCTTTATATACGAAACTCAAATCATACAACAGTCGCCTTAAATAAAGCGTCTCCTTAGCTGCTTCAACCGCAGCTATGAGCTCTGCCTCTGTAGTAGATAAAGCCATAATCGTCTGCAACCTCGCTCTCCAACTGATTGTTGTCCCACCAATGGTGAACACATATTCGGAGGTTGACTTCCTTCGATCTCTATCACCGGCACGCCAAAGAAAAGTCCATGGTTTAGAGTTCCTCTAAGGTATCTAAAGATACACTTCACTGCTTCTCAATGCGTCTTTCCTAGATTCACCATGAATCTACTCACCAATCCTACCACCTATGCAATGTCGGGCCTAGTGCAAACCATGGCATACATCAAGCTGCCAACTGCACTTGCATATGGGACCTTCATCATATAAGCCTTGTCCTTTTCCGAGATCGGAGAGCCTTTAGTAGAAAGCTGTATGTGCAAAGGCATGGGTGTGCTGATTGCCTTTGCCCCTTCCATGCTAAACCGAGCAAGCATCTTTCGAATGTACTTCTTTTGAGTGAGGCTCAAAAGTCCTAGCTTTTTGTCCCTTTGGATTTCCATACTCAAAATTTTCTTTGCTTCTCCAAGTCTTTCATTTTGAATTCCGCTTTTAGCTTTCGCTTTAAACTATCGATTTCGGCCTTATCCTTGGAAGTAATCAACATATCATCCACGTACAAGAGTAGGTACACCTATCTACCATTCTTTAAATGCTTGAAGTACACATAAGCATCTTTGATGCTACGATCAAAACCAAGTGAAAGCATAAAAGAGTCAAACCTCTTGTACCATTGTCTAGGCGACTGCTTAAGTCCATACAATGACTTCTTCAATTTGCAAACCCAATTTTCTTTCCCATCTACAACAAATCCTTCTGACTACTTCATGTAGATGGTCTCATCCAAGTCTCTGTGCAAGAAAGCGGTTTTCACGTCCAATTGCTCCAGCTCCAAGTCATGAGCTACAACGATAGCAAGCAAATTGCGGATGGACATATACCTCACTACTGGAGAGAATATCTCATCATACTCCAATCCCTTTCTTTGTGAAAACCCTTTAGCAACTACTCTAGCCTTGTATCTCCCATCATCCTTCACCTTGAACACCCATATCCAACCTATGGCTCGGCTTTCTTGAGGAGGTGGTACCAAATCCCAAGTCTTGTCTTCTTCAACGACTCTAACTCATCTTCCATAGCACACATCCACTTCGAACTGTCACATGACTTCAAAAATTCATCAAGATCAAGCGGATCCTCATGAACCACATGTAGGGTATAGTCAAACTGATCACCAAGGCTAAGGTTCGCAAACTGTCAATCACCACACCTTTCGGGCGGCGTAATAGTCCTACGACTGACCTGGGTAGGTACTGCTTCGCCTAAACTTCTTTCAACTCCACCTTGAACTGAACTTCCTCTAGATTCATGCACATCACCAGCACTACTAGAAGGTACCCGTGGACTATCCTCTGATGTTTCATCAACTATGTTTTCCTCAACAGCATCAATAACAACTCTACTATTTGGCTGGAACACGGGAAATTCTTCCATCTCTTGTCCTACCAGAATCTTCTGATGTGGTAGGTAGCTTCTCCTTCGGATTGAACATAGCAGACTCATCAAAAGTAACATGTCTGGAATGAAAAATCTTCCAATCAATAGGGTTTCAAATTCAATACCCTTTGATACCAACGGTGTATCCCATTAGTATGCCCTTGTATGCTCTAGCCTCCAACTTGTCATCACCTGTATGGTGAACGTACACAGGACAACCAAAAATTCGAAAGTAACCAAGATACACTGCTTTACCTCTCCACTTTACCTCTGGAATCTTCCCTTCTATGGCTGATCACAGAATTCGATTTATGATATGCGCCACAGTTGATAATTCCTCAGCCCAAAAGCCTCTAGACAAGCCCGCCGTCAATCTCAAGCAACGAGCCTTCTCCAATAAAGTCCTATTCATCCTTTCTGCAACCCCACTGGATTGCAGATCTCCGGGTATAGTGAAATGTCTCTGAATGCCATGCTGTCTACAAAAGTCGATGAACTCCCTAGAGACAAATTCACTACCATTATCAGATCTCAGCACCTTCAACCTAGAACCAGATTGGTTCTCAACAAGAACTTTCCAATCTTTGAACTTCTCAAAACTCTCTGATTTGGCCTTCATTACATACACCCATAATTTTCGAGAGAAGTCATCAATGAAAGAGATAAAATACTTTGCTCCTCCAAGAGAAGGAGTTGCAATCGGTCTCCAAACATCTATATGCACATACTCAAGTACTTGCCTCGATCTATGGAGTCCAACTTCAAAATATACTTTAGTTTGCTTGCCTAACACGCACTCCTGGCAAAAGTCCATCTTGTCGAAGCTTTGTCCTTTGGTCATCTTCCGTCTTCGAAGCAACTCTAAGCCCTTCTCTAAAATATGACCCAACCTGAGATGCCAAAGCTTCGTGGCATCCAATGCACGAGAACTATCTACTTCAACACACGACTCTCCAAGAACTATGGTTCCTTTCAACAAATACAGATTTCAAAACACATCTCCTTTCATAAGAACTAGTGCACCTCTCAAAACCTTCAGACTATCCTTCTTGATAGTTACCTTGCATCCCAAAGATGCCAATTGTCCTAAAGAAATTAAGGATTTCCGAAGACTTGGAACATACCGGACACTTATCAAAGTGCGTATCACTCCGTCGAACATCCTGATCCTCACTATACCTTCACCCATTTCTCTATAGCTAGCATCATTATCCATAAGAATAGAGCTTCCCTCTCGTCCAACGTAAGAAAGACGCCCTTGAGTCCAGCACCCAATGGTTTGAGACATCCGAAACTGCTATAGACAACACATCGTTAGATACAGACTTCTCCACCTCAAATGATGAAGATCCTTCTTCTTCCTTCGTCTTAAAATTTGGACAATCTTTTTTCCAATGACCAGGTTTCTTGCAGATAAAGCACTTCCCGTCCTTTGACTTTCCTCTCTTGCCATTACCGGGCTTTCTGGACTTGGAATGCCCTTTAGAGTGCCAAATCTTCTTATCATCTCTTCCTCTTTCAAAAAACAGGCAGTGACTACTACTTTCACCTTTACTTTCTTCACTTATCTCCTTCATCTGATCTCTCAAGCCCTCATATAGAAGGCCTGACTTCACATCTTCCACTGTCAATGTGTCTCTAGCGAAGATAAGGCTGTTAGCAAAACTTGTGTAATGCTCTGGAAGAGAATATAAAAGAATCATTGCCATTTGCTCCTCATCTATCTTCAAGTCAATATTCTTCATCTTCATCACAAGATCATCAAAGAAATTAAGATGTTCCTTCACTGAATCACCCTCTCTCATCTGCATGGTGAAAAATGTCTTTAACAGTATTAGACGGTTAGTCAGAGATTTCACTTCATTATAGCCGAAGTCAATATGAGCGGCATCATAGCCGTCTTCGAAAATATACAACAAAGAATAAAGCTGAAGTAGATAAAATGCAGCATCTTATGGTCGAAGTGATTATAGGCGGCCACATGCCTTCTTTGAAAACATGTGATAAAGATTAAAGTGACAGCCATTAAGGCCAAGCGATAAAATGCAGCACCAATGCCTTTCAGAGTCATTAACTACGGTATGCAGCATTGTTACCTTAAGGGATAAGTTTCTGTACCGAGATATGCCGCAAGGAATTACGTCGAAGATCATGGCATCGACTTCGATGTTGCACCTCTTACTTCACCCTGGGCCAATGTATTTCACACCAACGAGTGTTGATGTATAGTACATTATCCACGGTTAATATTGAAGACCTTAGAAGCGGTAAGATAGAAGGCGGCATCGACCTTATTGGCGTGGTACAATGGTAATTAACGTTAAAACTGAAATTTTACTAATAAAAGCAAGTTCTTTTCCAACCACTCCATATATTTGTCAAATTCTTGTTGGTTAACAAAACTTTATCACATTTCTTTTTCAAATAACTGACCTAAAGCAGGTTTATCATTTCCAAAACATTTGCAAACCTTTAATCTTATATTAATATCTTAATATAATAATTAAGCCTTTCTAGCTTAATAATTTTATAACCCTTCATAAACACTTGAGAAAAAATCCCCAAAAATCATAATAAATCCAATTTATTATATCTTTTAACATATAAAAAGTTTGGGGACAAAAAAAACAATATTTAATTATTTTTAATAATTAAAACTCGAAATAATCCATTTTCTCCATTTAGAAAATTCATAATAAATTCTCACTTGCTTGGAAAATTATGAAATTTAGAACCCACATCTAAAATAATGTTTCTAATATCATATCAAAATTTCAAATCATTTGGGTATCATATAATAGATTTTCACACTTAAACATATGAATAAATTGCATAATAAATCGTATAAATTCATCAAATAGCATATTCCCATCCAATCATTTCAAACATGGCATAATAACATTAAAGATTCAAATTTAGACTTAAAACCTAAAATAGCAATTAAACTATGAGATGTATAACTATTATTCACCTTGGTAAGTTAAAGAAGGTTGAGATTTGTATTTTGATTTGATTCTCCTAAGTTTTGATCTTGGTCCCCTAACTTTACTTCCCTTGAATTTTCTAGCAACGGCCGAATTACTCTTTTAACTTTGTTTGTAATGAAAGAAGTGGGGGAGAAATGAGAATAGGAAGGTTTAAGATAAGAAAATGTGCTCTTTTCGTATTTTGCCCTCCTCGTATATCCTCTTTCTTATTAATGTTCTAATTAATTCCATTAGTTCATGAATTAAGGTCCAATCCATTTTAATTATCAAATCTCAATCTCCTTAACATTCCACATTATTTTATTTTATTTATCTAATTAAATATATTAAACAATGTTAATCGAAATTAGGAGTGTTACAAACTCCCCTCCTTAAAGAATTTCGTCTTCAAAATTACGATAAGTTTCACATAACAAACTGATGTAAAACATACCATCAAACAAGTCAGGATAAGTATCTATAATCCTGCTCTCCGTTTCCCAGGTACAGTCTCTCTCATCATCACTCCAGTGGACTTTTACTAGTCTATCTGTCTTGTTTCTTAGCTCCTTCTCATCTTTAACCACAATACGCATTGGATGTCTAACTATAGTCATGTCTAGCTCTACTGCTAAATCTTCCAATGTAGTTGGAGTGATAGTAGTCTCTAAATCTCAAACACACTTTCTTAGATGAGAAATATAGAAAATGTTATGGACTCTAGCAAAACTGCTCGGTAAATATACTCAATATGTGAGTTTTTAGATCCTCTATATAATAAAAAATGGTCCAAAAAATCTAAGTGCCAATTTCCCTGATTTCCTAAATCTTACTACACCCTTCATCGGTGATGTTTTGATGAAAACATGATCCTTAACTGAGAACTCTAAGTCCTTTCATCTCTTATCTACATAACTTTTCTACCTAGATCGAGCTTCCTTTATTCTAGCTCGAATCAACGCAATCTTTCTACAGCTTATATCACTAATTCCGAACCAAGAACCAATCTATCTTCGATCTCCAACCAATACATGGGTGATTTGCATGACCTTCCATACAAAGCTTCAAAAGGTGTCATCCTTATACTAGTCGGATAACTATTGTTATATGAAAACTCGACTAAGTGTAGATTGTCTTCCCATGATCCTTCAAAATCTAGTACACAAGCTCTTAACAAATCCTTCAAGACTTTGTTAACTCTTTCCGTTTGCCTATCTGTCTGTGGATGGAAAGCAGTACTAACTAGAATTGGTAGTCAATTTTAGTTGCACACTACAAGCAATCAATGCTTCTAGATCCTTCCACTCTACCAACATAGCTAACACTACATTCTGATGTTTTTTGCTAAGCATATCTGCAACTTTGTTTCCTTTCCCAGTATGTACTCAATTTCAAAATCATAAGCAGCTAAAAACTCTAACCATCTTTGCTGTCTCATATTCAACTTTCTTTGAGAGAATAAGTATCCTAGCAACTTATGATCCGTATACAACTCAAATCGTTCTCCCAAAAGATAGTGTCTCCACATCTTCAAAGCAAATATTATGGCAGCCAACTCTAAGTCATGCGTCAGATATCTAACCTCATGCAGTCTGAGCTATCGTAAAGCATTGGCAATCACTTTTGCCCTCTGCATTAACATAACTCCTAATCCTATTCCATACGCATCAATATACACCACTAAATCTTGATTTCCATCTGGAATAAACAACACATGCACATTGGTCAATAAATGTTTCACCTTTTGGAATTCCTCCTCACATTTATCATTCCAAACATACTTACATCCTTCCTGGTTAGTTTAGCCATCGGTGCTGCTATACGAGAGAAATCCTTGATGAATCTCCAGTAGTAGCCATCTAATCCCAGAAAACTCTTTATCCCAATCACTATCTCGGGTGTCTTCCAGTTACTTACAGTTTCTATCTTAGCGGATCTACTAACAACCCTTTCTCTGAGACTACATGAACAAGAAACTTTACATTCTTCTTCCAGAAATGACACTTCAAAAACTTCGCTTTTAGCTGATGCTGCCTCAGTGTCTCATGCACTATCCTAAGATGAACTTCATGATTTCTTTCATCCTTGGAATATACCAAAATGTTGTCTATGAATACCAACATGAATTTGTCTAAATGCACTTGAAAGATTCGGTTCATTAAATCTACAAAGAAAGCAGGCACATTAGTTAATCCTAGTGACAAAACTAACCATTTGTACGAACCATATCTTGTTCTAAACGACGTTAATGGAATACTGTCTTTTGCCACCCTTAATTGATGAAACCATGTCGCCAAATCTAACTGGGAAAACACTTTGGCTCCACTCAACTTATCAAATAAATCGTCGATTCTTGGTAAAGAATATTGATTCTTTATTATCTTTTCATTCAACTTACGATAATTGATACACAATCTTAGCGATCCATCTGGTTTCTTGACGAACAATGTAGCTATCCGCAAGGCGAAATGCTTGGTCTAATAAAACTTTTCCCTTCTAAGTCCACCAGCTGCACCTTTAACTCCTTCATCTCGGTGTGTGTCATTCTGCTAAGCGGTCTACTTATGGGTTTAGCTCCAGGTACAAGATCTATTTGAAACTCAATAGCTCGTTTTGGTGTAGTCCTATAATAGGCTCAAAGACATTTGCAAATTCTCTTACTACGAAAACCTGATTCAACTCGTTTTCCTTCTCCATTACACCCAACAAAGCACAAACATCAAAACTTGGATTCTCTACTGAGTATATAATCCGGTCGCTACTATTAGGTTGTCTAACTGATATTTTCCTATCTTGGAAAAATATATTAGCATCATATTTGCTCAACCAATCCATACCCAAAATAATCCTAAAATCTATGAAATCAAACACTTGCAAATGTAAGCAAATAAATGACCTAATAATTCAAACTGTAATTGGTCACATCTCATCCCTTGAGTTGCATATCCTCCTATCAAATTTGCAACCCTTAAGAAAGTAATTAGGTAAGAGGGTTCTAGGTTAAGCTTATCTACCAAACAACGAGACATAAAAGAATGTGAGGCATTAGTATCAACAGTACTCTAACATGTATACCATGAATCAAAAGTGTACATCCCATCACAGCTTTACCTTTTTCCTCAACTGTTGGTCTCGAGGTAGCCGGTTCCAAAGCAAATACTTTTCCTTTTTCTGCCTTGGCCACTTTCGGACATTTCTTCTTGTAATGTCCCACTTGGCCTCAGTTAAAGCACTTAATGTCCTTCTTTCCAATGACTTCCTTTCCCTTACTAGTTCGACACTCATAAGCATAATGCCCCTTCTGGTCACACTTGCAACACACAACGTCAGACTTTCTTTTCTTGACATCTCCACCCTTCCGGGCTTCGTTTTTCTGGTAAAACTTTCTCTTCTGATTTTGCCCAATCTGAGCTTCTGTTGGCTTGTTATTACTGAACAAAGCAAGCACCTCTTCATTTCTCAAAGCCATTCCACGACTACATCACATGGATCCTTGAGATGTGGTAAAGTTGCCATAGCAAACTCGAGTCTCAGTCCATAGGTGAACTTCTCATTCCTTTTGGTTACTGTGTCAATGGTAGCATACCCATATCGGGACAGCTCCTCAAACCTAGACACGTACTCAAGCACCGTCATATCACCTTGTACCAACTCTGCAAAATTCCTCAACAGAGTTGAATTAGCGATCTCATACATGAATCTCTCTTCAAACCTTCTCCTAAATTCAGCCTAAGTCAAAATCTCCTCTACTACCCTAACGTCACACTAATCCACCAGTACAACGAAGCACCTTGCAGTTGCCTAGATGCTAATTTCCTCATTTGTTTGTCATTCAAACCAAGATCAGCAGAAATCCTTTCACAATGAAGCAACGAATTCTCCAGTTCACTTGCATCCTCCATTCTAATAAATAGCTTCCCTCCAAGCCTTGCATAGTCCTTACTCAGTACAACATAATTGTTGACAACTGGAACTTCTTGACTAGCTCCTCCAACATTTCAAGCAACTAATCCAGCAGCATCTTCTGCTTACATCATGTTGACAAAGAACGGGTACATTGCTCCTATATCAACCGGTGGTGGTACGACACCTACATTAGCAACATTTTGTCGACCCGAATTAGTATTGGGCCTGATCTTTCCATTGGTAGTGGTGCTTCCTCCATCGAGATTCACTATTCCAATTTCTGTCTCCATATCTTACTTTCTTAAATCTACATTCAAACCTTAGTAAGATATGGAAGAATGGTTTAAGAGAGAGGGAGATAAAGATAAGGCATATACTTATATATAGCAAATACAAGTACGTTATTATAGTGCTATCCTATACCCTTATCTTATTCACTGATTCATTTGGATTATATTTTAAAAGCTTTTTTTAAAGTTCAAAATTCTGTTAGGTTTACATAAACCTATGCTCTGAAACCAAGTTGTAACATCCTCCATTTTGAGGCTTGAAATTAAGCGCTACAAATGCTGCAGTCATCTATAGTATTAATTTTTTATGACAAAATGTGGTAATGTTAACTGTATCAATAACATAAAAGTACAAAAATATGAAATAATTTAAACACAATTTCAAAGCAAATTTTCTCATTACATTTCAAATATGATATCTCATATTCATTACATAATCCAAAAATGCTGTGCAGGTTCAAATAAAATATAATTATTACAAAATACTCCAAGAGCAACATATGAAGATGCCCCTTGGTCGATCAGAGTTACTAATAGACATCTGTCTCTACATACACTTCCACAAAATAACTTCAACACAGTAGATTAATAATATAGATAGACTCCTATATAGTTAGCTTTGCCTCCTGCACATCTCCGAAATATTTATTCGTCAAAACCTACTTAACTTAAAACCCCTTACTCCCGACCTACTCAAATCAAATTTGAGCACCCGAGAGTTTAAGGGGAAAACATAAAACTGGAGTCAAACAAAAAGCCTGGTGTGAATAATAGTATGCCATCTCGGTTTATAAATACTCAGCGAGACCACATCGTTGAGTAGAATGAGTTTTCCCCTCACTAATATCCCTTTTAAAATATATCATTTGCAAATAAAATTCTTGCAATCAAACTGGTTAAAATAGACAGTAAACAGTAATGTGCATGCATGCTACATGGGTAATCATAACTATCTGTCAAATCAATGGACCATCCGTGCCAATGTTTAGTTTTCATAGGGTAACTACCAACCTAAATGGTTGACTCGGGCCTGCTAGATATGCCAAATTTTCTAACCGACTATTAGAAGAAAACTGGACAGTCGGTCCAAATGCACTTATCCTAGTGTTTACCTGACTATTGTCAATCTCATATTTTTGCTAGGCTCACTATGAACCTAAAGGTTTTGTAGGCCAACCTATCTTATCTTTGTGTATTCCTTCTGTGTGTAGACCTACTTTTGTTCTTACCCTTGACAAATCCCTACACACTGGAATTTTGGACTTATATCAGCTAGGGGCTGACAACTGAAGTATATGGCTCTACCCTGCACCAATGCCATTTGGTTTTCTTATCTCAGAGTCAATTCATCCCATCACAATCTATCCAAAAGTGATAAGAACAATAATCTCTTTAGTAAAAATCCTAGGGTAAATACCCTTTTCTATTTCCTTGAAAACAAAACCTTTGCGAATGATTTAACCCATGAAACCATACTTTAAAACAAGGAAAATATAGTCATTTACTTTATTCAAAAATTTATGCCATGATATATGGTTTTATAAAATATATGCTATAGAGCCCCAAACAATATAAAACCTTTATATTGATAAACCACGACAAAGATAAAGTCGACAAGGATCTTCGCCCCTCAAAACATAGGCCAAAACAATAAAACCTTATATATTAACAGACCTTGATGTCATTATCGCCACTCAAGTTCATCACCCCTCTTTATTATAAAATATTTTAAAGTCTTTGATTTATAAACATAAAGGTATATAGTCGAAGTCAACAACTTCATATAGAATATTATAAAAACTTAAAAGAATAGGATCGATGTAGATAAATCTCGACATCACTGCCTTAAGGAAAAATAAACGGCATCATTAGAGCCGAAGTCAATAGGAGTGGCACCATAGCCATCTTTGAAAACATACAACAAAGAATAAAGTCGAAGTAGATAAAACGCAACATCTTATGGCCGAAGTGATAACAGGCGGCTACATAGCTTTCTTTGAAAACAGGTGATGAAGATTAAAGTCCGCAGCCGTTAAGGTTTAAGTGATAAAACACGGCGTCAATGCCTTTCGTAGTGATTAACGAAAGCATGCAGCATTGTTGCCTTAAGGGATTAGCTTCGGTACTAAAGGTATGCGACAAGGAATCATGGTGAAGATCATGACATCGACTTCGATGTTGCGCGTCTTACTTCACCCAGGGTAATGTATTTCACACCAACAAGTGTTGATATCCTATACATTGTCCATGGTTGATGTCAAAGTCCTTAAAAGCTGCAAGATAAAAGGCTGCATCAACCTTATCGATGTGGCATAATAGTAATTAACATTAAAACTGAAAGTTTACTAATAAAAGCAAGTTCTTTTCCAACTACTCCGTATATTTGTCCAATTCTTGTTAGTTAATAAAAATTTATCACATTTCTTTTCCAGAAAACTGACCCAAAGCTGGTTTATCATTTACGAAACATTTGCAAACCTTTAACCTTATATTAATATCATAATATAATGATTAAGCCCTTCTAGTAGGGGTGGGCATTTAACCGACTTAACCGATTTAACCGACGTCGACCGAACCGCTTTAACCGATTTTGTTGGTTAAACGAACTTTCGGTTAACCGACCGATCTTAACCGTTGATTTTTGGTTCGGTTAACGGTTAACGCAGTGGTTAACCGGCGGTTAACCATTTAACCGACCAAGTTTTCATCATTATTGGTATTCGGTTTCTAATAAAACGTAACCCTACCCGGTTAACAAAACCCCAAAGTAAATAAAATACTAAAATAGTAAAATATATGCATTACAGAAATAGGAATCCCGCAACTGCTTCTTGCCTTCTTTCATTTTCGCATTTCCTAAATCAATTCTCTAGTTCAATTAAAAAAAACTAGATCCACTAATTTGATATCCTCAATCGATTTTGATTTGCAGATCCACTATAGATTTCGGTGTGCAGATCCACTATCAATATCCAAAATCTCCAATCGATTTCGCAAAAATATCCAGAAACCCTAATCAATCTTTGTGTTGTAACTTGCTAATCGCATCAATTTGGCATTTTAGGCTTTGAAATATGGTGAATACTGGCGGACAAAAGAAGAATGTGAGTTTGTTTTCACTTTACCTATTTTATTTAATTATGTAGGTTTAGTATTATTATGCTGCTCTTGTACTAAAAACTACTGTTGCCTGCTAATTGAAAGTGGATTTTCCAATGCTTTCCATGCCATATACTAACCAAATTATACCAATAATATTCAGTTATGCTTCAGTTTATTTGCATAATATAAATATATATGAACTACAGCTTTAATATGAACCTTTTTAACATGAACTGTTTTAATATATCAGCTATGAATTGTTTTAATATAAATATATATGAACTGTTTTAATATGAACTGTTTGATTATTATTTATTAGTTAACTGAATTGTTTGATTATTTGTTTTCAGGTGATAGGTGTTTGAAAGTAGATAGTTGATTAAATTTATTTGTAATAGTTAAATTTAACCATAATATCCTTTTAATTATTAGTATTGTTAGGAACTGGAGATAGTGGTTTTGATGACAACAACCATTGTAACTTATTTTATTATAACTTATATACTAACACTATTGCCTAAATATATATGAATGTTATTATGCAGGATATATATAAGGTAGGTATTGATTATTGAAGACTGTATAGTATAAAGATCAAGAATAAAGAAATCAAGTTTGAAGACTCATGAGTATCAAGATCAAGATTTCAAGATAAGTGTCTAGTTTTTGTTAAAACTTCATAATAGCACGGAAATCTTCATTCCAAATTTCATTTGGGATGGAACCCATTTCTTCCTTCTTAGTGGCTTACAAACCCACGACAAGTAGCTAACAAACCTACGACAAGTGGCTTACAAACCCACGAACATCCTGGTTTTGTACAAGTTCTCGAGTCCTGATGTGATGAGATATTCTATAGGAAGGTGCTTGCAAAACTACTTCCAAATGGTTTTTCAAAATGATTTTCAAAACTGCTTTTCAAAATGTTTTAGCCTTAAAAATTATCTTTTCAAAATATTTTCAAAAAGATGTTTTAGCCTTAAAATATTCTTTGTTTTTGTTTTTGAATAAACTCTTGTTTTAAACTTCGTTTGTTTTTAAAACTATCTTCTGATATTTAACTATTTAAAATCAAAATTATATATAGATTCTAAAAATATATTTTTCTACTCTTTTTTATTTTTAAACATAAGAAAATTAGTTTATTTTACTCCAGAATCATTTCATCTTGTTTTCCTTTCAATACCATTTTCAAAACAAATTTTACATTATTTTTAACTAAGGGACGTCGACATCATTGGATACCCCGTGTCGACATGGTGGCCGTTAAATTCAAAAGTTTCAATTTTCAAAAGAAGTGTCTATTCGTTTAAATCTCTTCACGAATGGTTATGACCGTTACTGGTATATAAATAGCCTTCACAAACGAATTTTTTAACGAACTTTTTTCTTATTTTCTTCACTCCTTCTTCTCCACAAATCCATATTCTAAAATTTTCATATTTTTAAGATCATGCCGAAATTTTGCCGAATTCTCAAGTGAATCAAATTAGAATCTCATTCTCGTTTGATTCTCTGCCCTCTTTCGAAGATCAAAGTGCTATTCAGAGTTATAGGATCAATTTGTAATCAAAAGTTTATCGAGTCTCTCTATAAGGTGTGGTTGTGCCTGGAAATCAATTGGGTGATCTTGTGTCCCGTAAATCAAGAGAGTTTGCCCCGGACTCGAAGACAGGAGGGTACCTCAAGACCTTTAGAAATTGAGGATTGTAATCTCGGCATTGGTATAATAAAAATTTGTACGAGGTGTTTTCCTTGGTGTAGGACTGGACGTAGGGTAACTCCGAACCAGTATAAAATTCGGTGTGTTCTTTCCTTTTACTACTTTTTATTTACTTTCTGCATCTGTGTTTGATTCTGTGATTGTTCTGTGATTAAGTTCTGCATTTGTTTATATCATAAATTTTAAATTAGTCCATTTAAGTCTTAGAATCCATTAAACACTATTCACCCCTCTTCTAGTGTTAAATTAGCCTTAAGATCCTTAATCCGTACTCCCTTTCAATTGTATCGGAGCATAGGTTTTCATAGTTTTCATAATCTGAAACTTGAAAAGTTAAAAATGGCATTTTTAGGAAACTTTGTTAACACTAGTTTGAATTTATGCATTTCATCAAAGTATCATAAGTCTGCATATAGTTTTTATGAAAAATCAAGTTATCTACCGAATTGGTTTGTTATGCAGGAACATACATGTTACATGACTTTTGAAGAATCAACAATCAATGGACAAACTATGCAAATTGAGAAAGATAAATGGATACTTGATAGTGGCTATTCAAGGCATATGACTTGAAATCCCGAGATACTCAATGACATTATATATCAAGATGGTGGATTGGTCAACTTTGGAGACAACTCAAAAGGATATGTGATTGGCATCGACAATGTCGGTAATTCTAAAACTCCTCTTATTTCTGATATTTTGCTAGTTATGAATTTAAAACATAATCTACTTAGTATAAGTCAACTATGTGATAAAGGATTTAAAATTAAATTTGGAAAAGATAAGTGTCACATCGAAGATAATAAGTCAAATATTATCTTTGAAGGAATTAGGAAGAAAAACATTTACATCCTTAGTATGAAAGTTTCAAATGATAACTTATGTCTTTTAGCTAATACAAGTGACCCTTGGATTTGGCATAAAAGATTTGATCATTTAAATTTCAAATTATTATCTAGGTTATCAAAAATTGACTTAGTTAGAGGTCTTCCCAAGTTAAAATTTAAAGTAGATAGTATATGTGATGCTTGCCAATTAGGAAAACTTAAGAAAAGTTCATTTAAATTAAAAGATATGATTTCTACTTCTAAACCTCTAGAATTACCTCATTTAGATTTATTTGGTCCATCTCAAGTTCAATCAATTAATCACAATAAATATGTTTTTATAATTGTAGATAATTATTCTAGATATACTTGGACAATTTTTCTTAAACTTAAAAGTGATGCTTTTGAATTATTTAAGAATTTTGCTAAAAGAATTCAAAATCAACTTTCTTTAAAAATAAAAACTATTCGTAGTGATCACGGTGGAGAATTTGAAAATGAAAATTTTGAGAATTTCTGTAATCAAAAAGGAATTACTCATAATTTCTCTTTTCCAAGAACTCCATAACAAAATGGAGTGGTAGAACTTAAGAATAGAACGACTCAAGAATGTGCTAGAACAATGCTTTCTGATAGTAACTTACCTAAAATATTTTGGGCTGAAGCAGTCGCTACAGCTTTTTATGTATTAAATAGGATTTTAATTAGACCATTAACTAATAAAACACCATATGAATTACTTTACAATAAGAAACCCATAGTAGCTTATTTTAAAGTTTTTGGTAGTAAGTGTTTTATTCTTAATACAAAAGATAATTTAGATAAATTTGAACCAAAATCCGACAAAGGTATCTTTATCGGATATTCTAATAGAAGTAAAGCATTTAGAGTTTATAATTTAAGAACTAACACTATTGAAGAAACAATGCATATATCTTTTGATGAAAATTTTAAAAATACTGTACAAATAGAAGATGAAGAAGATTTTGTAACTTTAAATAATGAACCTAATGAAACTAATTGTGAAATCATTCGACCTAATAAAAGAATTAGGCTATTAAAAGATCATCTTGTAGAAAATATACTAGGAAATATTGAATCTATAGTTAAAACAAGAAATCAACTAAATAGTATGAGTAATGTAGCTTTTATATCAACTATTTGACCTAAAAATCCAAAGGAAGCATCATCTGATGATTCATGGATTCTTGCTATGCAAGAAGAATTGAATCAGTTCACCAGAAATGATGTTTGGGAACTTGTTCCTAGACCTGAGGATAAAAGTATAATTGGAACAAAATGGGTTTATAAAAATAAAATGAATGAACTTGGTGAGGTCGTGAGAAATAAAGCTCATTTAGTCGCGCAAGGTTATTGTCAAGAAGAAGGAATTGATTATGAAGAAACATTTGCACTTGTAGCAAGACTAGAAGCTATCAGGATTCTACTTGCTTTCGCAAACTACAATAGTTTCAAGTTATATCAAATGGATGTTAAAAGTGCTTTTCTAAATGGTTTTGTAAAAGAAGATGTTTATGTTGAACAACCTCCACTTTTTGAAGATAATAAATTTCCAAATCATGTATATAAATTAAAGAAAGCTTTATATGGTCTGAAACAAGCTCCTAGAGCCTGGTATGAAAGACTAAGATCTTATTTACTACAATCTGTTTTTGAAATTGGTAAAATAGATACAAATCTTTTTATTAAAAGAAACAAAAATGATATTCAATTAGTATAAATATATGTAGATGATATAATATTTGGGTCAACTAATAACATAATGAATAAAGAATTTTCAGATATTATGACTAAAGAATTTGAAATGAGTCATATGGGAGAACTAAGTTTCTTCTTAGGACTTCAAATCAAACAATTAGATAAAGGAATTTTCATTAGTCAAGAAAAATATGCTAAGGATTTAATTAATAAATTTGGATTGACCACTTCTAGTGGGAAACCAACTCCAATGACAGCTAATGTAGCTTTAAGTAAAGAAGATAAATCAAAAGATGTTGATCAAAAATTATATAGGAGAATGATTGGTTCGCTGCTTTATATAACAGCAAGTCATCCTGACATCATGCATAGTGTCTGTCTTTGTGCAAGATACCAATCTCAACCTAAAGAAACTCACTTAAAAGCTGTTAAAAGAATTTTAAGATATGTAAAACATACTTTAGATTATGGTTTATTTTACCCTAAAAATGATGTATTTGATTTAATTTCATATTGTGATGCTGATTACGCTGGTTGTAAATTAGACCGAAAAAGTACAAGTGGAACTTGTCACTTTCTAGGACATTCTCTGATTTCCTGGTTTAGTAAGAAGCAAAACACTGTATCCTTGTCAACAACTGAAGCAGAATATATATCTGCCGCTTTGGCTTGTTCTCAAGTTATATATATGCAACAAACTTTAAAAGATTTTGGATTAACTATAACTAAATCACCAATTTATTGTGATAATACTAGTGCAATAAACCTATCTAAAAATCCAACTCATAATGCTAGAACAAAACATACTGATATTAGACATCATTTTCTTAGAGATAATATAAGTAAAGAAGTCATAACTCTTGAATATATTAATACTGAAAAACAAATTGCTGATATATTAACCAAACCATTAAATGAACAAAACTTTACTAAATTTATAAGAGAATTAGGTATATGTTCATTAACTGAAATATAAATTATAAATAATACAAGTTAATATTAAATATAAATAAAAATTTTAAAAAAAAATTGAACTGGGCATGTCGACATGACCCATCCCCCTATGTCGACATATAGGCCGAGATTTCAAATTTAAATTTCCCTTTAAAATTAGTTATTTGGTTATATATTTATATATTTCGACTTTTACTCCTTTTCTCTGTTCTTTTCTCTGTAATAAACTTCTAAAATAGTAAATTAATGGCTTCCTCTTCTAATAATGAACCTTCTTCACCCACTTCTCCTTATTCTGGCCCTTTTCAATGTTCCACACACGTACGAGTCATCAAATTACTAGAGAAGATGAAAGATTTGCTTCAAATAATGATTGAAATTCAAGTGAGTCAATTGCGAATGGCTAGAGAACAAGATAGGCAAGGCAGAATCCTTAGGAATTTATAAAAATTCCTTATGGATAACCATGCCAATCCCATTGTCATCAAAGAATCATCACAGCCATGGATTCTGAAGAAGAAGAGCCTCTAGAAGAACCACAAAAGGATCAAGAAGAAGAACATCCTCTGCCGAATTTGGATGTTCATATGGACGAAGACGATGGCGTGATTTGCGTTGGAGAGGTCCTTTTTGATGCTAATGGGAACTTGGTTGAACCACGTGGAAACTTTTGTCTCCATGATCCAAATTGTTCGGTCCATAAATCACCAATAGTTAAGTGTCCTCGTTAAGCGTTTTTTGTTTTTCTCTTTCTTGATTATATATTGGTTTGTTAATTTGTATATAAGTGTTATCTTAATTAATGTTCTTCTAAAAACAATCTTTGGTGTATAAAATCTTGAATTCCATTTAACTTAGGATGCTATATCTCACTCATATATAGTTATTATTCTTATGTCATATGTTTGTTTATCTCATTTTCTATTAAGTTCAAGGTTTATAGGCTATTTTTTTTTTATGACAAAGGGGGATATGTGACGCCCCACCTCAATACCCACGCTAGCCAAGGACACTACGATGTAGTGCTGTCAACTAGCACGGAGAATAAGGCTGTTGAGGAGCGACCATCCATGTAATTGATTATCACACGGTGGCTATAAAATAATCTTCGGAAACAAACATAGAAATAAACATAACACAAAGCAGTCACAGACATCCATATCACAAAGGCGGAAGAAGATATGAATATATAACTAACACATGAAAGTGTACATCAGAGTAGTGGTCAAAAAGTTCCACAATAATACAAAAGAATAGCAACCTGTGCTATACAAAAAGAATACAGCTATGAGTCCATATCTCAAGTGTATACAACAAAAACTGCTAAACTAAATAGTCAGCCAAAAGTCAGAGTAGCAAATCCCGGAAGGAAGTCAAGCAGAAGCACCTGTAACATCTCGGTCTGACCCGAGTATTATTTAAGAAAATAATAAACGGATCAGTCTAACTATAAATATCAGATGACATGATATAGAATAAAAGATATGGCATAAACATATAATATCCATACTGACATACTACTATAAGTATAAAAATGATGATCAACAGGAGATCAACCGATGAGAAATGATCAATATCACAAGAATCTTCTCAAAGATCCAAAGAGGGCATCATACCCTAAACTTGTACTCATAACAAGTCAACGACGTAAAAATCCAGAAATCAAAACAAGAAATCCAGAAATCATAAAAAGAGAAAGAGGCCTATCACATGATGGTCCGAAGACCATGGGGAGCTACCCCATATGTGTGAGTCGGAATCACACTGATTGAGGCCTAGGCTAACCAAAAAGCAGAAAGGTATGTGTGAATGGAATCACACAAGTGGTGTCTAGCCTAACCTCGCAAACATAAAGATATGTGTGAGTCGGAATCACACTACTGCGGCCTAGACTAACCTTGCGGACAAAGAGATGTGTGTGAGTCGGAATCACACTATTGCGGTCTAGTCTTACCTTGCAAACAAAGAGACATCGCACAATTGCTAGTCTAAATCATAAAATGATCATCATGATCAGCGAGAAGTGTCAATCACACCAAGCTAGTAAATATATGAGTTTAGCTTCATGTCCCATAACCACTTGCTTAACTTAAATATTTACGAACAAGCTGTAAATCTTCACTAGGAAATTGTCACGGAAAGGGTTCAATCGAACAAGTCCAAGAGCTAACCGACGAAGTGAACGCAAGCGTTTCATACCACCCGTTTTACTAAGTCGTTTAAGTCGATTTCTCATTCGAGTGAAGTAAAGGCTTGTATATACTAGTAGATTGAAAATCGGTTTGAGAAAACGAACTTTAGATATTTAAAATAGTGTTGAAATCGCTTTGATGAAAGAGTTTTGATATTTACTATTAGTATTGAAACCTTCATATATCTTTAAAGTGACAAGTCATAAAACGATTGTTGGAACAATCTATCACAAAAATTCATATTCGGAGACGTGAATAAAATCCAAGGAAATCAGCTTAAAATGCATCAAAGTGGAAGTTCTGATGAATGCTTTTCAGATAAGATTGCCTTCGCAGAGTAATACGGGGTTCGACCTGCCCGGTCAGGTCGCGGGGGTCCAGGGGGCAGCGCCCACGGCGGGGTGCGGGGCAGCGCCCCGTCACGGTACGACTTAGTGAAGGCAAGCTGGTCCAGTGGTAGCATGACCGAGCTAAGGAATGGTGCAACTCAACCAGATGAACGACTTAAGGAAGGCGAGCGACTTACGACTTAAGGGAGGCAAGCGACTTACGACTTAAGGGAGGCAAGAGACTTACGACTTAAGGGAGGCAAGCGACTTACGACTTAAGGGAAGAATGCCTTGCGACCTAGCAGAAGAACAGGTCGAACGACCTAGGGGAAAACAGGTCAAAACGACCAAGTGCTAACTCGCGAACGAGTTACGACTTAAGAGGGTTCTGCGACCTAAGTGGGATGCGCGACCTAAGAAGGTACGCGACCTAACAGTTTAAGGGTCTTCGACCTAACGAGTTAAGAAGGTCCAACGACCTAAGAAAAAGTAGTTCATACGACCTATGAGTTCACGCGACCTAACAAGGCTAAGGACAAGGTCGGAGACGACCTACGACTTAAGGTTTTAACTCGCGAACGACTTAGTACTTGCTTATCTCGCGAACGACTTAAAGTCAATACGACTTAACGACTTAAGCTCAAATACGAGCTACGAGCTAAGGTCTATACGACCTAACGACTTATCTCAGTACGACCTAAGCCAGGACGAGATAGCAGAAGGCAACGACTTAAGTCTTAACTCGGGGACGACCTAAGATGTTAACCCGTGGACGACTTAAGGGGTTAACTCGTGGACGACCTATGGCTTAACTCGTGAACGACTTAGCACAGGCGAACAGAAATACAAAGGCGGTGACTTTTCAACGCGCGCGACTTAAGCCCTTAACTCGCGAACGACTTACGACTTAGGCTTAACTCGTGGACGACTTAGCGATGGCCAGAAACGACTTAAGGCTAGAAAAATCACCAAAACACTGAAAATTGAAGTTTTTCGCCAATCCAATCCAAACCAAATGCAAATGTTGATGCTAGAGTGATAGGGAATCATTCCCAACAGTCCAATGACAATCATAGGCAAGATGTGAGATCAAAAATCTCACCTTTTCCACGAAATTGATGAAGATGGAGATTGAAAGCAAGGAGAAGCAACCCTAAGCTTGAATCCACTATCTTCTACTTGAATTTGGAGTTGAATCACGGATTTGCAATAGAATTGGAGTTTGGAGTTTTAATTTCCACTTCCCACCACCATTTTTGATGAAGCTTGAATGTTAAAACAAAGGGTGAATGAAGTGAGGAAGTGGGTTGGGCTGAACTAAGGAAGTGCAGTCCAAAGCAAAGTCTCAAGCGGGAAAAGTGACGAAAATTTCACTATCTCCAAACATATCGAAGTTTACACTCAAAAAGATCGCAAACGTCATTTTGAACTCAATGGGGGGGGTCTCGAGTCCTAATTTGACCGTATGCAAAAAGTAGCTTTTCGGACTAACATCCGACTAACGATAAAATATTTAAATATAAAATCGATAGATATGCGGGTTGTTACAGGATAAGTTATATAAAATAGTAAGCTTGGAGTAAGGGGGAGGTGAAGTTATATAAAATAGTAGGCTTGGAGTAAAGGGGAGTTGTTGGTGTAAGGGGGAGTTTTGGTATGATCGAAGTGGTAAGTGTATTTTATAAGGTTGTCATCATAAAAAATGGGGAGATTGTTAGGAACTGGAGATAGTGGTTTTGATGACAACAACCTTTGTAACTTATTTTATTATAACTTATATACTAAAACTATTGTCTAGATATATATGAATGTTATTATGCAGGATATATGTAAGGCATGTACTGATTATTGAAGACTGTACAGTATAAAGATCAAGAATGAAGAAATCAAGTTTGAAGACTCATGAGTATCAAGATCAAGATTTCAAGATAAGTGTCTAGTTTTTGTTAAAACTTCATAATAGCACGGAAATCTTCATTCCAAATTTCATTTGGGATGGAACCCATTTCTACCTTCTTAGTGGCTTACAAACCCACGACAAGTAGCTAACAAACCTACGACAAGTGGCTTACAAACCCACGAACATCCTGGTTTTGTACAAGTTCTCGAGTCCTGATGTGATGAGATATTCTATAGGAAGGTGCTTGCAAAACTACTTCCAAATGGTTTTTCAAAATGATTTTCAAAATGATTTTCAAAATGTTTTAGCCTTAAAAATTATCTTTTCAAAATATTTTCAAAAAGATGTTTTAGCCTTAAAATATTCTTTGTTTTTGTTTTTGAATAAACTCTTGTTTTAAACTTCGTTTGTTTTTAAAACTATCTTCTGATTTTTAACTATTCTTTTATACTTGAGATTTAAAATCAAAATTATATATAGACTCTAAAAATATATTTTTCTACTCTTTTTTATTTTTAAACATAAGAAAATTAGTTTATTTTACTCCAGAATCATTTCATCTTGTTTTCCTTTCAATACCATTTTCAAAACAAATTTTACATTATTTTTAACTAAGGGACGTCGACATCATTGGATACCCCGTGTCGACATGGTGGCCGTTAAATTCAAAAGTTTCAATTTTCAAAAGAAGTGTCTATTCGTTTAAATCTCTTCATGAATGGTTATGACCGTTACTGGTCTATAAATAGCCTTCACAAACGAATTTTTTAACTAACTATTTTCTTCACTCCTTCTCCACAAATCCATATTCTGAAATTTTCATATTTTTTAAATCGTGCCAAAATTTTGCCGAATTCTCAAGTGAATCAAATTAGAATCTCATTCTTGTTTGATTCTCTGCCCTCTCTCGAAGATCAAAGTGCTATTCAGAGTTATAGGATCAATTTGTAATCAAAAGTTTATCGAGTCTCTCTATAAGGCGTGGTTGTGCCTGGAAATCAATTGGGTGATCTTGTGTCCCGTAAATCAAGAGAGTTTGCCCCGAACTCAAAGACATGAGGGTACCTCAAGGCCTTTAGAAATTGAGGATTGTAATCTCGACATTTGTATAATAAAAATCTGTACGAGGTGTTTGCCTTGGTGTAGGACTGGACGTAGGGTAACTCCGAGCTAGTATAAAATTCGGTGTGTTCTTTTCTTTTACTGCTTTTTATTTGCTTTCTACATCTGTGTTTGATTCTGTGATTATTCTGTGATTATGTTCTGCATTTGTTTATATCATAATTTTTAAATTAGTCCATATAAGTCTTAGAATCCATTAAACACTATTCACCCCCCTCTAGTGTTAAATTAGCCTTAAGATCCTTAATCCGCACTCCCTTTCAAATATTATTAATAGTTTACTAAATAGTTTAATTTACAGTATTAAATTTACAGTAATATCCAGTTAAAATTGACAGTAAATTTACATTATTAATATCCAGTTAAAATTAACAGTAAAATTTATAGTAAAATCTATAATAATATTTATAGTTTACTGATTTACAGTAATAAATCTGTAATATTATTTATAGACTTATAGTAATATTACCTTTGGAAACTTATGGATTTCAAGTATACAAATTTTCAATATGCACCAGCTTTTGAAGTACATCAGAGTCTTTTAAGTATACATATCATTAGTTTCGAAGGTATGATATTTCAAATGTGTACATATATATATATATATATATGATTTCGAGTGTATGTATGGTAAGAGCATATATCTTCCTAAGTTTCGAATGACTGTTATTTTGAGTTTAAACATATAGGGTGCATATCTGCGGTTCCAAATGTACTAAGTTTTCAAAAATGCAAAGTTTTAAATAAGCAAAAGTTTCAGATGCATACCCAAGGTATAAATATGCATGACCTTATATATATTGCTTCAAATTTATACGGTTTCTAACATATATAAGCTTTGAATATATGTTAGTTCTAAGAATACCATTTTCATATACATAAGTTTTTGAGGATGTATATACTATATAGTTTCAAATGTGGCAGTGATTTTAAAAGTTGAAAGGTTTCAAAGTATGTATCAGTTTTTACAAAGAAATCCAGGCATTGATTTTGAAATGCATATTAGCTCCATATGTAAATATATATGCATTGGTTTTTGAAAATATAACAATCTATTCTGATTTTTTTACAGTAAATTTACTGTATTTAATATTTATAAATTTTTTAAATAGTTAGAACTGAAATAGTTTATAAATTTATGGTTAAGTATGAACATGTAGATAGTTTAATTTTTTATGAACTTAAATTACTTACAGTAGCAAATAGTATGAACTATTTTTTTAGTAGATAGTTTAATTTTCTTATACTCGGTATTTTTATAAATACTTAAGTATGAACATGTAAATAGTATGAACTATATTTATAGTATAATTACTTACATGTAGATAGCTTAATAGTATGAACTTAACTGTATATTAACTTAATAGTATGAACTTAACTGTATATTAATTTTTGTTTTTATGCACTATAACAGGTACAAATAGGTAGTTCTAGAGAAACAAGAGATGTCGATGAGTTTGTGGAAGAAATGGATGATGAGGAAACCGGCGAAGCAGACATCAATATTAGAAAACCTCCTCCACATTCGGTGCACAAGCCTTCTTCTAGAAAGCCTTCTCCGGTATGGGAACATTTTACTAAAGACGCTAATTTCAATTTTCAAAAATGTGTATGCAACTATTGTGGTCAACAATTTGCATGTGATTCTAAATCAAATGGCACTACACATTTAAATTACCATATAAAACATTCGTGTAAGTCCATTTCATGTGATAGTGATAAGGGACAAAAAACTTTAGCTTTTGGAACAACTAGCGATAGTGAAGGTAGTTGCAATCTTATTGCATGGTCATTCAATAAAGAGGAACGTAGAAAAGCATTAGCTCGAATGCTAGTTATTGATGAACTCCCTTTTAGTTTTGTGGAGGGTGAAGGTTTTCTTCAATTTTGTCGAGAATTGTGTCCTAGTTTTGAAGTTCCTTCACGTAGAACAATTTTTAGGGATGTGCTTCAATTATATTGGGACTCGATAGAATCTCTAAAAAAAATGTTCTCAAAATCATTGCATGATGTTTGTGTAACTACTGATACATGGACATCTATTCAAAATGTGAATTATATGGTTTTAACTGCACACTTTATTGACGGAGATTGGAAGTTACATAAAATGATTATAAATTTTTGTGTGATTACTAGTCATAAAGGAGAAAATATTGGAAAAGTTATTGTCCATTGTATCAAAAAATGGGAACTCAAAAGAATAGTGTCTATCACGGTCGATAATGCTAGTGCAAATGAAGTGGCAATTAATTATGTGAAAAGCAAATTAAATGATTATAATGGTGGTTGTGTTTTGAATGGTGATTTCATGCATATTCATTGTTGTACTCATATAACCAATTTAATCGTCAATGATGGGCTAAAAGAAATTAGTAGTACTATAGCTGGAATTCGTACTACCGTCAGATTTGTGAGATCATCTCCGTCACAATTGAATAAATTTAGAGGGATATGTTTAAGTTTGGGAATTGAGAATAAATCTATGCTTATTTTGGATGTACCGACTAGGTGGAATTCAACATATTTGATGTTGGAAGCGGCTTTAAAATACAAAAAGGTTTTTGATGATATGAAAGAAAATGATGGTATTTTTGTTGCTTACTTTGATGATGAAATTCATCCTCCGAGTTCTATCGATAAGAAAAATGCTGAATTATTTGTTAAATTCTTAAAGTATTTTTATGACGTTACTTTAAAATTTAGCAAAACTTTATCCATTAGTGCAAATGTTTGTTTTGCCGAGCTTAGTGGAATTCAAGAAGAACTTAAAGGATTGGTTTATAAAATGAATCCTTATCTTGGTAAAATGGCAATTAGTATGAAAATGAAGTTTGATAAATTTTGGGGAAGCGAAGGTAATATGAACAAAATTTTATTTGTTATGTGTGTGCTTGACCCAAGGTATAAATTCCAATTTTTGAAGTTATGTGTTGAAGACATGTATGAAAAAAATATTGCGGAAGACATATTAAAAAGTGTGAAGCATATTTTGATAAGGTTGTTTGACTTTTATGTGAACAATTCTACATTTGGAACACAAACGTGTGAGGAACCACAACTTAGTACGCTCGTTGCTAGTGAATGCATTGAGGATTTTAGTGATGTTCTTTCTAGAAGAATGAATACTTTTCTAAGACAGGTTCAATAACACGATAACGAAGGTAATGAACTAGAAAAGTATTTAAATGCACCGATTGAGGGTACACCAAATAATTTTGATGTTTTACTATGGTGGAAGGTAAATAGTTCCAAATATCGTGTTTTATCTTTAGTTGCACGAGATCTTCTTGCTATTCCGGTATCCATGGTTGCTTCCGGATCTGCTTTTAGCACCGGAGGAAGAATTATAGATCCTTTTTGTAGTACTTTGAGTCCACGGATGGTTGAGGCATTAGTTTGTACTCAAAATTGGTTAAGGTCCAAACCAATTTTTGTCGATCATCTGATTGAAGTTCCTATCGATGATGTTTCTTATTATGATGAGCAAATATCAGGTGATATTTGCATTTGTAAAATAATATAGTTCTTCATTTGTTGGATTTTAAATACAATGCTCTAATTAACTTCTTTGGCATGTAGATTTCGTACATGGATGTCAACGTGAGTCGCCGTCATCTTTTATGTTCAACATGGATGGTCCATGTTCATCATCGTTGTATTCACCTTCACCACGGTTAGTTTCATGTAGTACAAATGTTCATATAGTTTATGTCTACACTTGATAAGTTACATGCAGTAACACTTCATAAGTAACATGTAGTAATATGTTTACACTTCATAACTAACATGCAGTAACATGCAGTAAGTCAGTAACATGCAGTAACACTGTGCCATACGAGTTTGCAATACATGCTTGGTATACCTATAGTTTGCAAATACATGTTGTTATACCTGTAGTTTAATATGCAATACATAATTGTTGTTGTTATGCCTATGCTTGTGTTGGTTCATCAATTCTCAATTGTATTGAAGCACATTGAGACCACATTGCCATTTTATTTTTTTAATGCATTATAAATATATACGACATTTATAATATATCATTTATATATGCATTGCCATTTTAAATGCAGTCGCCAGTGAGTGGAATATGGATTGAAAGTCAAATAGAGAGTTGATTTGAAGACTAAAGCAGATTTTAATTTTCTTTGCATTTTTAGTGGAAAACGAATGTATTTCAATATTTCTATTGTCGTTTTTGTTGAATATGTATAATGTATTTGTCAGCCTGTATGGTACAAATGCTCTGCTTGCAAATGCTCTACTTGCAAATGTATAGACAAATGCTCTACTTGCAACTGTATAATGTATTTGTCAGCCTGTATGGTACTATATTATATGCAGTGACATTACAAATGTATAATGTATTTGTCAATTTGTGTATTATGCAGTTGAACGGTTAACCGAACCGGTTAACCACGGTTTAGTTTAATCGGTTCGGTCGGTTAAAGCAACACGTTTTAACCGATGAACCGGTTAACCGAACCGTTATTTTTAACCAGTTAACCGTTGAAATTAACCGACCATGCCCACCCCTACCTTCTAGCTTAATAATTTTATAACCCTTCATAAACTCTTGAAAAAAAATCCCAAAAATCACAATAAATCCAATTTATTATCTCTTTTAACATATACAAATTTCAGGATCAAAAGCAATATTTAATTATTTTTAACAATTAAAACCCGAAATAATCCATTTTCTTCACTTAGAAAATTCATAATAAATTCTCACTTGCTTAGAAAATAATGAAATTTAAAATCCACTTCTAAAACAATGTTTCTAATATCATATCAAAATTTCAGGTCATTTGGCTATCATATGATAGGTTTTCACATTTAAACATATCAATAAATTCCATAATAAATCATATAAATTCATCAAACAGCATCTATTATCCAATCATTTAAAAAATGGCATAATAACATCAAAAGATTTGGATTTAGTCTTAAAATCGAAAATAGCAATTAAAACATGAAATGCATAACTATTGTTCACCTTGGTTAGTTAAAGAAGGTTGAGATTTGTATTTTGATTTGATTCTCCTTAGTTTTGATTTTGTTTCCCTAGCTTTACTTCCTTTGAATTTCTAGCAACGACCAACCTACTCTTTTAACTTTGTTTGTAATGAAAGAAGTGAGGGAGGAATGAGAATAGGAAGGTTTAAGATAAGGAAATGTGCTCTTTTCCAATTTTTCCCTCCTTATAGTTATCAAATCTCAGTCTCCTTGACATTCCACTTATTTTATTTATCTAATTAAATATCCTAAATAATGTTAATCAAAATTAGGGGTGTTACATGCTGGGTTTACAATATAGATAGACAGTATGATATTCTCTATACAATCCAGATTTCACAGCGGAGGGAACAATATGTATATCAAACTATTCATTTATTCGAACTAATCCAATATCATAAGTTCATAGTTACAGATCCATAAAATACAAATCCATCAAACCAACATATAGTGTTGTATTAATGTCAGTTGCCAGCATTAGAGTATATACATAAGTAATGTCTCTATCATTCGCACCTTCGACATCCCATATATCGACATGACTCTGTGCAACATCAACCTACCAATCACAGATGCAAAAAATAATGTGAATTGGTTCAGACATACGTCCGAGTGAACAAAAAATGTATGTTTAACATATACAACAAAAAACCGATACAACATCATTACTGTCTAATACATATGTAAGCATACAATAAGTTGTCCAACTTGCATTCAAAGAGTTAATATCAAGACAATACATAGTTGAATACTCGATTAAAATCATGTTACATTAGCTATATGATATATGCAATCATGAATACAACCAAAAGGAATAATGATTTTCACATTACTAAGGGACAACCATTTCCATAGTACAACTATTTCCTCAAATACTAAGGGAACAACCATTTCCCCTGAACAACTATTTCCTATAATAACGAGGAAACAACTATTTGCCCTTAACAACTGTTTCCTTAAACACTAAAGGAACTACTATTCCCTGCATCACAGATGCATCATGAATAATCGTTTGATGTGATCATTGACTGCACATCACAAACATCAATGCACGATATGGGATATACAACTTCATCGCTTTGAAGCTTTAATGGTTTAATCATCCAAAAATAGTCTGAAGAGTCATGAAAACTTGGTTTGATCACTCCCATTCCGTCTGATTTGGCTTTATTTGGGTTCAGTTCAACATGGCCAAACAGTGGTTCGCTAGTCATCCTGCATATAACCATCGGTTGACCTATCATTGACCAATAGTCGGCCAGTGATGGTACACTGGTAGACCGGTCCTAGTATGTGGTCTTATATTTTTTCCTTCCCCATGTTCATTTCTTCGTTTTGTTTTCACCATTTCCTTTTCAGTTCAACTTCTACCTTCGATATTTTTATTGTTACTCCAATATACTTCTATTTTAGGATCACTTATTCATTAATTGAGGTACTTGCACATTCATTTTATCAAATTCTAATTATAGATCAAATAAACTTCACAGATCATCATTTTATTTTATTCATTTAACACAAATTAATCAGTGATTCAATTAATTCGAGTTTCATCCTATAATCACACTAATAATCATATCATACAATTATAATTGCATTACAAATGAATATGATTATCCCACTCACCAAAATAAAGATCAAAACACCAAATTTGATAAAGAACTCACTAATTTCTCCATTGTCCAGAAATGTGCACTTGAAAATTTGATCGTTTCACCTTGGTATCTATTAGTATCCATTGTTCTGCTCATCATTTTAATGTAAAGTTTGGCCAAATCCATTAAGAAACAAAGAAGTTATGGTAATTTAAATTAAGGGAGGAGGAAGACCATGGAAAGAAGAAGAAATCGAAGTTTGAAAAAGCATTCATATGTTGGTTTCTAATTAAATAAATAAGGGGAAGAAACCGTTGAAATTTTAAATTTTAATTATTGGCTCTTAACTCGCTTTAGCCCATTATGAACCTTTAATTCAAATCCCCAATATCTCCTTCATATGATCACTAATTCTGATGTTCTTATTGTCAAGAATGATAAAAAATAAGTCTGATCAACACAATGGTGCAACTTTCATCGCCAAATTCTATAATTTGTAAAATTACATTTTCCCATTAAAAATTTAGTTGACCAAAATACTGTTAAAATTATTATTGAAATTTCCAGGGTATTACATGTGGTAGAAAAGTGCTTACTGGGAAGGTGCCTACAATAGAATTATTGAATTGGCTGAAGGTATGTGAGCGTATATAACACCCCTAATTTTTGATAACATTATTAAGAAGGTTTAATTAGATAAATTAAATAGAATAGTATAAATATTAAGTGATAAAGGGATTGAGATTTGAATAAATACATAGAGGCCGTGCTTAACAAATTAAATAGGTTTAAGAATGGGTTGTAAGCTAATTAAATTACACAAGGGCATAATGGGAAATAGCCGCACCATATTACCATAACCCTTATACCCTTATGCCATTCACGTTCATTTCTCATTTTCTCAAAACTAAAATGCAAACATAAGAAGAGGGGCTTGCCATTACTAGGAAGAAAAAGAAGAGAAAATTCAAATCGAGCCAAGGATTAAAGCAAGGGGAATAAATCTTAATCTCAATCCAACCTCCTTATCCTAATCAAGGTGAATAATAATTTATACCATCTCTATTTTGTTGTATGATCATATGCTTTCGGATTTAAGATTAATTTCATTTTTATGATGATTTGGATGGTGATTTGCTTGAATTATAATTCGTTTGATTTAAACAAGATTGTTTAAATGGGGACTTATGGGATTTTAGGGAAAAACCAATTGTAAATGATCTTTGAATGCCATGGAAAAATTATATGTCATGTAAAACATGATTTTGGAGTTGGGTTTTAGTTTTGATAATTTTCCAAGCCATGGAAAGTTTGTTATGAATTTTCAAGTGAAAATATGGTTAATTTGGTTTAGAAATTTATTTCAGAAATTATATTGAGAATTTGGGTCTGAAATTTAGATATGTTAGATAACACGATGAAAGTGAATTTCTATGATTTTTGGGGATTTTTCCTAAGTGATTACTATGAGAATTAAATTATTTTGAAAGGAGGACCTAAGTGATTTAATTGTTTTATTAATAGAAGGGCTTATTTTCTAAATTAACCATGGTTCAATTCTGAAATTAAGCGGCGGTTACTTTGGTAAAGAATTGGAAAAGTTGAGGCAACCAATCACATGTTTACACGTGGGCAGGTTAGTTAGATAGAATTTTCTTTAATTGGCATTAATCATCTTTTACTCAGAAAAGCAGATTCCGCCTCTATTAGAAGTACCTTTCGACTCATACCTTCTGGTTCAACCCAGGCTGAAACCAATACACAAGGTATCACTTAGATGGTACGTAGTGGATTGGAGGAAAAGCGGAAGGCATGATGTCGAAAGCATTTGGTTTTGATAGGGTCAAAACATATGCTTTGTTATCAAATATTAAGCGCCTGCTTGGTTTTCATAAAAGCTTTCGAAGGAGTCGAAACAGATGCTTTCAAAAGGGGTTTAAATTTCTAATCGATTTACAAAACTTGTTTATAAAAACAAGAATTCACTTCAACAAATTTAAATATTTAAATAACCAACTTTCCAAAATATTTCAATCCAATTAATAGTTTTTAAAACTACATAGTTTAATAAAAAAAATCTTTTTCTAAAAAACAAACCTTACTTCTTGTGAAAACCGTTTTTAAAAATTTAACATACCCATTTTATACTTATAAATCTCTCTCGATTTATCACAAATTGATTCACATTTCCAATTTCATAACTATTCCCAAATTCCAAAATAAGATTTACTATTTATTAAATAATCCAAAACTATATTCCAAAACTATTCCAATCTCGATTTCGACTTCCATTTCGTATTTCCAGAAATGCCAATTAAAATCCACTGTTTTAAAAATACCCAAATTAAATTCTCTATTTGAAACCATTTTACGAAATAGCTAAATAAATATCAAAAATCAAATTTATTTATTTTATCCAAATCAATTCCTTTTTAAATAAATCCCAAATTTCAATATAAATATTTTAATTTCCAAAATCGCCTTTGAATTCCCTTTTTAAATTCAAAAAAATTATTTATGGTATTTATAGTACCAAAAATAAGGCCAATGCTACTATAGCATCTAATAAATTAAATCATAATCTATAACAGATTATTCTCACACATCATATATCAATATATATGAAATTAAAATCAACATTTTTGAGGAATCCAGTTGGATCCCTCCAACCTGTTTCCCTGCAACCATAGATGTTGTAAACTCACAAACATATAATCACCACTTCAAGGCTGGATATCGTAATAAAAAGGGTCATCTACTATTATGCGGGGCGCATAGTGTCTCGTCCGCTCCAATCAGCGGGAAATATATCCAACTACTAATATTATATTAATATACATAATATAACATCCAATTGATAATAATTTATCAATTCATCCAATCAACCAATAAATAATTTTAACTATTTAAAATAAAACAAATTATCCAAGATGAGTGAGATTTACTCACCGAAATTTCTGCCGTCGCCGAAGCGTTCCGGTTTGGAACTAAAATCGAACAACGACTAATTTTAGCCCAAATTTCAGCTATCTCCAAATCCATCCAAACCAGTTTCATTGCGAAGCCCTCGTCATCATGAACGAAACACAAAAAGTTTCGTCCTAATCGGACCTCGTATGAGAGAGATATATAAACTAATTGCATTTTAAATTAAATAACCCACCACTAATACTTCTTCTCCCTCCATACCTTCCCCCTTTACACGAACATATACCCAAACCCAAATGGTCATGCACGCACTACCACTGACATGAGGCTACGATCATCCGTTTTATGAACGGGCAGTGCCGTTGGACTCCATTCGCCGATATCCACTCGCACGACACCACCACGTTGCCTCCGCCATCCCTCATAAAAACATGACCACGAGCTCATGTACATGAACCCACCGGGTCGCGTTCCACCTCAGACCACCGCACACCACCAAGAGTCGGCCGTAAGTGCTATCTACCTCCTTGAATCGAAATACGACCTTCGTTTCCCTTAATTCTTCCTCTATTTCAAGAAATCGACAACCCTAATTTACAGCTCCACAACTATGGCCACTGTGCTTTACAGAAACTCGCACGTAACTCTCAAAATCAGATATAGAATCGAAGATCTAGCTGAGATGAGCTTTTTGAAGCAAATTTCTAGATTTTTAAATGACTATAACATAATTTTTTTTTCTTTTCAAAATATGGCTTTCTCTTTTTTTTTCTTCCTGTTCGCTGCATTTAAATAAGGGCGGAAGTGATGGGAGATATCGTAGAGGTAGGGTGGCTGAACGCTCAAGGTAGGGTGGCTGTGATGTGAGGGAAACAACGACTGTAGTTAAATCGAATGGAAATATATAAATTAAAATTAAAAAATACCTAGCTATAATTATGGACTCCAATCGAGGCATGCCGACAGACATTCCTAATGTTATACCCCTATTCTGAATGCAATGGAACTTGTTTCGGGACCTAATTCGATCGTATGGAGACGATAGTTTTTTGAACCTAATTATAATATTAAATTTTCGATATTAATTTCAACGCGTTTCTATCCCGTATGACCCAACGATATGTCTGATTGCTACAAAATTTAAAGGCGTAATATAATTCATTATTACAGATCCAATGACACTGGTTTTTTCGAAATCCGAGACTGTGATCTGGAAGGCTATTTTTATATGTTAATTAAAACGAGTTATTTTCAAAATTGAGTAAATCACTTTTAAATCAAATTCAAAAGATTTATTACCTTTATTCTTATTAATAGAAATTTAATAAGCTTTTAAATCATTTTTATCCAAATAAAAATCCAAGATTTAATTATTTAAACTATTTCAATTACTAAATTCAGTAATTAAATTATCCAATAAATTACTATTTTTTAAATTCAAATTAATTAATCTATAAATTTAACTTTTCAACATTTAAAATTTATTAAACATTCCGATTTCAAATACCCAAAATTTTGGGTCGTTACACAAAGCACCCAAACTAAATCTGTAATATACTCGGTCTGACCCAAGCATTATAATAAAACCAGCGTGAGATAAACCACTCTAGAAAACCAGCGTGAGATAAACACACCCAACTGGATTTCGAAGTTTAAATAAACTGTGAAATCAAAAGTATCTCGTAAGACCATGCCGCACATAAACACAGATGGGTTTTTACCTAACGATAACCAAACCATTTCATATGAAATTCTTCGACATTATAATAATATCTAAGATAAAGATACTTATTAATCACTGCCGAAATTGTTGGATTAATTAAATTCCAGCATAATAGGTATACAACTAAATTCGCAAAGGTACGTATTGGAAAATGGATTCCATACAATGACTTGGCTACTGGGGTACTGTCCGCCACGATGCATCTATAGATAAAGTAACACCAAGGACCTCACCGGGATCCCCTGCTAACACTAAACCGACCTACCACTTGACTAGTAGTACCGAATATGATCACACCTATTTTTAGTGGGCCTCGAAGCATACAAATTGGAGATAATATCGATTTTAGATGATGATCATACCCTAATTGGTAGCGACCCATTTAGCCCTGTTGCATCTCCCTTGTTTTAGTCATTCTCGATTGATAAGGCTTGAGGCTACGTTTTACGTTTATATAGCACTTCCCACTTGGAATGCTAACACTACCTCCAGGAAACAATGCAACGCTAGCATTCACCCATACAAGTTCGTTCAAGAACTGAACACTTCTACTACAACCATTTTGGGAATCACCCTCTGGATTAGTACCAAGCAGCCCTTGCACATCAAAGGGATCCGTCTTCAATTCCATCATCTTCAAGATGTTTTCACTTCTAAATGCTTGAGGTTGATCAAAGCGGTTTTCGAATAACATATCTGATTCTAGTCTCTTCGAAACAACATTCGATAGTTTTCGGAAAACTCAACCCTGGTTCTTTAGGTAATAAACTGTAAAAGATAAAAGTGGAGATCACCTCCTAACCTTTAGTGGACATATTTCCATATAATTTGTCCTAGGAGAACGAAACGAGGTTTATACGCACAATATAGCATCATCGGAGGTGATTATGCCATATAACTCATGTGTTTCTCCTAGATATTTCTAGAGTTACGTTTTGGTTCATATTTGATAGTGGGTTATTTATCTATCAATAAACAAACAATCAATCAGGGATTTAATTCCATAGGGAATACCAACATTGGTTAAGCACATAAGCAGCCACTAACCTCATTTATTAATCTTTTCATTAATTAAAATCATTTGTAAATTACCTGTGTAAAAATACCTTTATAAAGATATATCTACAAATACCTATATTTTCAATGCTTGGTAAAATATACACATATACTTATCCTAATGGTATAAACATATTTAGAAAACCGAGAAAGATTTCCTTTTTATTCAATTCTAAAATCATTTATAAACTCCTTATAAATCTCTAAAACCATTTATAAACCATTTTATAAATCTTTGAAAATCATTTAAAATCTCTTTTATAAATTTTAATCACTTATAAATTCTTTTTATACATTTCTAAAAATCCTTACAAACTCATTAATCCGTAAAACTATTTATAGAAATCCTTTTATCTATAAAACTCTTTATAAAATCCCTTTCTAAATATCTAAGAACAATTAATAACTCTTTTATAAATCTATAAAAAGCATTTATAAAACTATTTTATAAATCTTTGAAACCATTTATAAAACTCTATTTATAAATCTCGAAAACATTTATCAATAAATAATAATCATTTACTTCAAAAACACTATTATATAATAATAATTATTATTAATAATAAACATTATAAATAAATAATAATTATTAAATTTAAAACATCTTCAAAATAATTAATAATAATTTCAACACATTATTAATAAAACATTAACGGTTAATCTTTGCCATTATTATCATTAGTAATAATTAATTTCCAAAACATTACTAATAAATCATCATTATTAATTTCAAACTATATATATTATTTAAATAATTAATCTTTCAACATATTAACATATTGATATATAACCTTAAAATAATATTAAATATAAATAAATAACTTTATAACAATATTAAATATAAAAAAATAACATTAAAATAATTAATATTAAATATAAATAAATAACCTTTTTTAAACATTATAAAATATAAATATATAATCTTTTAAAACATTATTAAATGATAGCTGGATATTTTAAATCATTTTTAAAAAATTCAGAAATGACTTATAAAAAGGATGGAGTAAAATAGAAATTTAATTTATTAAAAATAAAAATATTTCTAGAAACCCAAATTCAGATTTTTAAGTCTTTCTCTATCTCAAAAACCAATTCCAACCCAAAAGGTAACTTATAGTACTAATTTTAGGCCAATAGCTACCAAACGCTTAACACATATTGATGATTTTCTATTACTATAAGGTTTAAGTTTGAGCATATAACAATGTCATAACCCATAGTCAACAACCAGGTTTGATTTTCAAAAATTCAAACAATAAGAATATTATAAAAAATATATCAATAATGACGAGGAATCCCATTGGATCCCTCCAACCTATCCCCCTGCATCATAGCTTATATATATGTCAACACATATACATATAAATAAAATCAACAGTGTTGAGAAATCCCATAGGATCCCTCCAACCTGTCCCCTGCAATTGATCTCATGTATTGACCACTTTCAAAAGCGACATTTCATTAAAACCAAACAATCAACAGATAAAAATCCAACATCAAACCAAATTTTTTTTATTGATTATATAACATTACCGGTTAACCAAAAATGTGAGGTTAACTCGCTGAGATTCCAATCATCGCTGAAGCGTTCTAGTTTCATCTAAATCGAATGTGACGCCCCACCCCGAGACCCACACTAACAAAGAGTATTACTAGGTAATACTGTCTGCTAGTGCAGAGAATAGAGCTGTTTAGGAGCGACCATCATAGTCTTGTATTAAATAAGTACCAAGTATGTCGATAATGAGCTCTATTCTTTTTTCATTTTCCATTTCATCTTAAGTGGTTCGACATACATAATTCTTATCCAATACAATACCATGGTGGCTACAGGATCGATTCAGAACAAAATATAATAGAAATAATATACACAGGTCATAGAATAACAAACACAGTCATATATATACGTATACATCAAATATAATACATAGTGTCATACATGAGTAGTGATACACCACTTTATAAATATACATCAAGTCCCCCACAAAAGTATATACATTATCAATTCAGGATACTACAAGATATCTACTCAAAACTATGCATATCCAAAAGGTCGATAAGATGATCCATGAAGAACAACTAAGCAAAAGCCAACTAGTCTAGCCTGCAACTCGGTCTGACCCGAGTAATGAATACACGGGTCAGTCTGACTTGAACAAGATGATTAGCAATGATAAGTAAGATACAAGTCTCGTAAGGAAAACATTCCTTTAATAAAAAAGGAATGAAATAAACTCGGATTTACCCAAGTTCACATGATGGAAACACAGAAACATCTCAAGGGTAAACTCATGAATATCATCAATTTAATAAAAAATTTTCCTTCTTAAAACCTACTCGAAATATAAATTCCGATAAATCACACAAAAACTCAGAAGGAAATCGCAGAAGTCATCAGTAAACTCAGAAAGTCTCATAACTCGTGGAACTCAATTAAGAGTTCAATACTCAAAAAATCTCATATCTCGTGGAACTTAATTAAGAGTTTAAAATCTCATCAATAAAATCACCATACATAGATAAAATCTCATATAGCCCTAGGCTATAAAATATATAAAATAGCATAATGGTGAAATCATAAAAACATCAAAACTCAGAAAAACCCCAGATTGGCCAAATCCCCGATTGCATGCCGAAGCAATGCTGCATGTGCTATCCTCATGTCCAGTACTATATATTAGGTACATATCTCTTGACGACTGAAGTCGTAATAACTCATAACGACCGAAGTCATAATACCTCATGACGACCAAAGTCGTAATAACTCGTGACGACAGAAGTCGTAATACATCGTGATGACCCGATGGTCTATAGTACTGGCATAACTCGTGAATGTGTCACAGACTCTCAAATAGGAATCCGAAAAGTGTTAACGGTATCCCATACCACACGTTCTCACTGAACGGTTTACTAACCGCTAGTCAATGTCACATTAGAAATCAACATCATCAAAATCATAAATCTTAAAAAATCATAACTTGCCTCATATCATCGGCAAGTACAAAAGACATCGTGATGGTTTTTACAAACCATAACTCCTAAAATAGGAGATCTTCAAGCTCATAACTTGCCTCATATCATCGGCAAGTACAAAAGACATCGTGATGGTTTTCACACCATAGCTCCTAAAATAGGAGATCTCAAACTCATAACTTGCCTCATATCATCGGCAAGTATAAAAGACATCGTGATGGTTTTCACACCATAGCTCCTAAAATAGGAGATCTCAAACTCATAACTTGCCTCATATCATCGGCAAGTATAAAAGACATCGTGATGGTTTTCACACCATAGCTCTTAAATAGGAGATCTCAAACTCTTAACTCGCCTCATATCATCGGCAAGTACAAAAGACATCGTGATGGTTTTCATAGACCATAACTCCTAAAATAGGAGATCTCGAACTCAAAACTCGCCAAAGAATGGCAATCTCAAATAATTCCTAAAAATAGGAATTCACAAATATCAAAACACCCCATGGAATGGCAATCACAAATAACAACTTGAAAGTTCAAAGCTTCAAAACAAACAAGTCCAGAATTAGCCAAAATAGTAAACGCACGTGTCCCATACCACGTGTTTTATTAAATCATTTAATTCTCTTTCTCATACATTCGAAGAGTGCAAAATAGTGTATTTTATATACAAAATAATTTGCTTGAGAAAACTGGGTTTTGAAACAACTTTCGAAATCATTTTGAAAACCATTCTTTGAAAATTCCCTTAATATATTAAATAAATATATTTTAATAGCTTTAAAATAATATAAAAATAAATTTAAAAATAATTTATAAATATTGAAAAATATTTATTTCAAAAGTCATTTAAATTATAAAATCATTCAAGAAATTTGTATTCGAAAACAAAAGAATACATAGAAAATGTTGAAAATCATCACATGAAAACATCTTGAAAATTCATCAATCCGGAGTTCGGATCTTCTAAAATCATTGGCTCACCTTTTGATAGGATATAGCCATTCGAAAACATCACAAAACAACACAATAATCAAGTGGAAAAGTCGCTAGATCGATAAACAAAAGGAAGCAGAGCAACAAAATGAAGAAGGCACCAAAACAGTGCCTAGGTCGACACCCAGGTCGACATATAGGTCGAAATGGAAGAAGCTTAGGGTCAACCTATGTGGGTGAAGGGTTGACCTAGGCCACACAATTTTTCAGGCAGTTATCTTTGTAACAACCCGGTATTTCGAACCATTCGCATCCGCACATGTCGGACTTGAATTTCTCAAATTATCAGATTGTTAATTTTTTATTTGGCAAAACTCAGCATATACAGCAAATAAATAATCACAGAATTACAGACATAGAGTATTATAACAATAAGCAGCGGAAAAGAGAAATAGTAGTTAATGAAGCTACTTTATAAACAACAGAGTTTGAAATAAAATACAACAGAATATCTCAAATAAAATGTAGTCTCGAATATAAACAGATGCCAAGTCTTAAAAAAACCACTGGATAGCTGAAAGCTGAAAGCTAAATAGATATAGATGGATCTCCAAGTGAAGCTCCAACTCCAAAGGTGAGTCTCAAATGCTGTGACACTCAGTCTGACCCGAGCGTAAAGCAAAACACAAAACACTCAAGTCAGGATTTACATTCTTATATTAATAAATTCAACTCAAGTGAAATGTCAACAGAAATACAAGTAACTTAAAGGATGCTTGGGATTTCCATCCTCTAAGGATCCGTGAAACTATCTACTATGTACTAATATACGCTATTATAATATGTCTGTAGTAAAGTAAACTATTAAAATAGCATTAAGGCGTTACCCATATCCTCCTTAACACATTTTTATAATGTCGTAGTCTATATAGATAATGTAAACTCCACTCGCAAGTGGGCTATCAGGGAGCACTCCATAGTTATGACACAAAACAAACTCGTAGAAGGCGCGGTAGGGCATGCGACAAGGCACTCGAGGCAATGCCAAGGTAGATGTATCCTTTGCGGATCCGGACTGGTGGTAATGCATAACAACTACTACCGCCCACCTCGTGACACACTCCCAAATCAAAGGTGCACCCAATCAAATCACAAAAGCAATAGAATGGTATCGAAGAAATGTGTCCGATCGGAGGAATGACTTCACTTGGCCCGGCGTGGCTCCTGTTTGAGCCGCATCAAGCTGACTCACGGGAGTCAGGGCTACGTAAATACCATATGGAATCGTCACCAAACCATCCTACTTCATTCTGGAATCTCCACCACGTACACAATTGTTAAAGTGGTTTTGGTATTGGCAGAGAGTATGACAATATCCGATCTCGGTCTCTTTAACAACCAAACGCTTATTTCACACCGTGGTCATTTCATTTCAAATAATTCATACTACAAATCAACATATCATATTCATTTCCAAAACCATATCAAATTCGATATCATTATTCACTTTAAATAATATTCATTTCCAGAATCGTAACACTTTCAAAAATTATAACCATTTCGAAATCATAACACTTTTGAAATCATAACACTTTGGAAATCATAAAACTTTTGAAATCATAACACTTTTTGACTTAACCGATTTAGATATTGAAAATAGTAAAAATAGTTATAAATTAAAGTAGTTTATATATTAAAATAATTTATATATTAAACTAGTTTCCTCTAATTTCACCAATCGATTCAAATCATTTTAAATTCCAAAATTCAATTTAAATCAATTCTAGTTTAACCATTTCAAATTTAAAGTTAAAGATTCAAGTTTATATGTTCAAACATTTACAATATAAATTTCATTTATATTTCAACATTTAACTTTAGACTTATTCAAATTGGAAATTATTCCCTTAACCATTTTTTTATAATAATTTATTTAAAATCCTGATTTATATATTTAAATCAATATTTAATATTCAATCTCAATTTTATTCAAAATTGAGAATATTCATTTAATCACTTTTTATCAAATCAAGTTATAAATCAAGTTATAATCATATCTTTTCAAAATCTCAAAACTAATAAGTTTAAATCAATTCTTTCTTAATTTCAATTATTAACCAATTTAAATTCCAAGTCAACATTAATTTATCTTTCCAACCTTTATTATTAAAGTTATAAATCTATTTTAAGTATTAATATAAATTTTTAAATAAATATTTTAACACATATTATATACTAATTAAATTAAATTTTATTATATTAAATATTATTATTAATTGTATTTTGTATTAAATCTTATTTTATATACTTTTACAATAATAAAACTATAAAATTTATATTTTTCAAAACTAACTTATAAATTAAAATTTCCAAAACATATAAATTTAAAAATCTAAATTTTTATACATATATAGAAATTACATTTTATAAATATTATATAAAACAATATTTATTAAAACCCATATATATTTCCTTTCAAACTTTGGAAATCATTTTTCAAAATATAGACCAACGGTGTCCGTATATAATTTTCTATCCTATGGTCAAGTGATACAGATATTTATCATTTGACTCCGCAATTTAAATATCTACGGGTATATATCATTTCAACCCGCAATCCCAACATTTAAAATTTATGAAAATCGCTTGGGTTTATCATTTCAACCCATGACGATTTTCCCCTATTCTATAATATCGTTCGGGTATGTATCATTTCAACCCATAGGGAATTCTAGACTATTAGGGAACTGACAGAGTGAGAACAAATATGATATAATATTATATATCAATAACATGCATATATCATTAGTGACAAATAAAATAAAATAAATACAACAGAATATTGATGTCATATATCACAGGTGAACAGTTACAGATAACGGCATATCATATGCAGCAATTATATAATTAACAGTTAAATTTAGCAGCATATTTCAATTGTCGTTTCAAATGAAATCAAATTTAATAAATATAAGAATGTTAATCGTGAGTGATTGCTTACCTTTCGAGGCTAGAGAGATTCAAAAATGAACGAGTTATGAATCCAAGCACGAATTCCAAAACAAAGCAAGATTGGCACGAATTTGACGAACAAAGCTGATAATAAGGAATTGATGAAACAAATCAGAATCTGCTTGATATAGACTGAAATGAAATATGTTTTATATACATATATATTTCAAAATCAATTCACACACACGCGCGCGCGCACACACACACACACACACACACATATATATATATATGAAAACCAAACTCATATCTACATATCTACAAAAACCAAAATATAAACATAGGTATAAACTTACATATTTACTAAAATATAATAAAATAAGAAAATCAATATAACTTATATGTAGATCTTAAATATCACATTGTATGCATACTGACCTCTAATATAAATACTTTAAAACATATTATACTAAAATCATACCTTTAATATATCATTAATTTAAAGTCAGACCTTAAATATCAATATATAATGATAAGCTACCTATATATATAAAACTTTTCAAACATTATATATATAAAACAGGATAGATATAAACTTTTATATACAACAACATGTTATGTAGTACTAATATAAACTTATATACACTTTATACTTTAAATCAATATTTAGTATAGAAATTAGTATAAACCTGTCTTATTATATCATATATAACTAACATTTTATATTAGGAAGACAGACATATATTAGCTATATACATATACTTGAAATCAACATTATTATAAATACCTATATAAACAAGACACCCACAAAAGTTTCTGGAAACGTATACATATGTATACTAACATAATTAATATACTTTAAACATATATATACTTTATATGATCTAACATATATAACTAACATATTATTCGAGCTGCAAACTATTGAAAAGAAAACTATATATATATATATAACTAACATATATATAATAAGCTTTGCATATAACATATTATATATATATATATATATATTTTTAAACACACACGTATATATATAAAACTTACTTTATAAAATATATTTATCTTAACAGATCTTGTACAAACTATGCAGACAACACATATGCAAACAACAAGGAAGAATATTGTATATCTAGGCTAATATATGTGTTAACCTATATGCAGACTAAAATATAATGCAACCGAACATATATAAACTAATATATAACATAAATACATAACTTACATATATACATAAAGAAGACTGAAACCAATGGGCGGAACGACAACCAGGGGGTCTCAGTTGGGCTTGGCCAAGCTTGGGGATGGTGGGGCTGGAGAAATGTGGAGGGGTAGAGGCGTAGGTCAAGGCGCAGGTCGAGGGGAGCAAGGCCGCGGGCTAGGAGCGACAAAGGAAGTGCGGGTGGAATGGAAGGCCGAGGGTGAGGGTTGCTGCGTGGGTAGGCTTCGGCCTGGTGATGCTCGCGGTTGAGGCTGTGACTAGAGTGAGGAGAAGGGAGGGCGAGAGAGGGAGGAGAGAGGGAGAGTGTGGCGGTAGGTGGTGTGGATGCTTCTCGAGGAGGAAGAGGGTGGAGAGATGATGTTCGGTAGAGGGGCTATTGCGCACGTGAAGGGCTGAAGGGGGTACTCGAAATTTTTGCCTGGAGGAGAAACGAACATTGCAAGGAAAGATATAAGCTGCTCTCTCTCCATTTTATTTATTTATATATTTTATTATTATACTTTAAACTGAGAGATGATGTGAAAGAGCAGGGACGAGGTTTTATATATAAACCGATATTTATATATTTCTTAACTTGACAGAGAAGGATGAAACCAACAGCAGAATGGAGACAGATATTATTATGATATATCTGTATTATATTTTGAACTGACAGAATTGAAAGGAAAGAGAACCAAAAGACTGAACGAACCACAAAATAATAAATGAGAATAGAGAATAGAAAAGATCAAAATTGAAATAAAAATAAATGTTAGTGGCCATTTATTTCAGCCGTTTGAAATTTGAATGGACACAGAATATCAAAAGTTCAAAATGGGTACCGCTACGGTTAACCGTTTCCACGGATTTTACCGCGTACCGGACTTCGGAATATACAAATGAATATACTGCGTAGATCAGCACGACGAGACAAACAGAATGGTACACAAATATGAACGATACGACCATCCTATCAAAAGTCGATATTCGGTACCGAAAATGCTGCTAAAACGCCAAAAATAAGATAAACGGAGCAATAGCAGTCCAAATTTGACGAAACGAAATATGACGTCTCACTCAAAAGATAATTTACAAATTTATTATATAAAAATATTCAGGTTTGAAGAATATTTTATTATCATCAAATTTAACTGATTTAATATTTAAATAAAATTACACAATAAAATAATCTTCCATATTTCCAGATGAAAATTTACCATTTGCTATGTTTATATAGACGTATTTCAAATATCAAAATTTTTTATTTCAAAATTCAATTATTCAAAATTTCACAAAATTTCAGTTAATTACGTTATTAATACCATTAAAATTTACGGGTCGTTACGCTCTCCCCCATTCAAAACTTTTCATCCCCGAAAAGAAACGAGGTAGGAGAATGGAACAACCAGAATGAAAAATAGATTGAAATACCAAATACAACAATTAATTTAAAACCATATAAACTACATTTATTTTAAAATTGGTTTATATTCACTTAGTTGATTCAAATTCATTTTATTTAATCAATCAAATTTATTGTGTTCACATTGATTGATTTCATTTCCCTATATTTTTATTCAATTGATTTGTTTCAAATTCATTAACATTTATCGCAAAAATTTCACAATAAAATTTGTTTTATTTTACTCATTTATTAAATCTATTTGATCCACCATAGTTAATTCCACCTCAACATTCAACTTCAACTATTCAAAACCATATAGATTTCAATTTTAAATAAATTAATATTCAACAATTTGGTTTAATCCATTTTATTCAACTAATAAATAGTCTTTCAATTTAAAATTTATTCTCTTTCATTTTATCAGCATTCCTTTCAAACAAATTCATTTTTAAATTAACTCATTGATTTTATCCATTTATCTTCAACTAAGTTGATTCCACAAAAACTCAAGTTCACTATTCTTAAGTTCATATTAACCTGCTTAAATAGTCTTCTTTTTATTTATTTAATTTATTTCACTTAACATATTTTGCAACATATATTAGGTGTATACATTTTATAACCATATATTATTCAACAAATAAATTTTCCTTTTTATTATCCAATTTATTATCAGTAAATTCCCGTAACAAAATATCATTTTTGATATCCTATTACTTAAATCATAGTGTATATTATCCAATTACATTCTAATTGCATTTAAACTTTCTATGTAAGTTATATTATTGTTTATGAGTGCAATTAAATACTATACAAAATTTCCTTCTATCTACAACATTTCTATTAAGCAAAATCTTAGTTTGAACATTTTTTTATTACTTAAATTTCTCTTGTATAACCTTCAATTTCATATATCCCTAACAATTTAACTTTTGGAGTTTAACTATTACAAATTATCTCAATTAAATATTAATCAAATTATTTTATTCTAGTTTAACTATTACAAGTTATCTCAATTCAATTTCTCATTTTGGATACTCCAATTATTAAAAAATGTTGCTTTATTTTAAAATCTAAAAAAATCATTTCTTAACATAGAATTTAAGAGTTAAATTTCCGGTTTCACTTCAAATCATTATTGAAATAAATATTTACATCTATATATATATTATATTTTATAAATCAAATTACACTCAAGAAATTCAAATCAAATCCATTTCAAAACAAAAGTGTAGCAAAGCTACTAAGTGGCCTCTCCACTTTGAGACTCGAAAACGAATGTCGATGATGCTGCAAACATCACTGAAATTATTTTCCAACGAAAATAGAGGAGATTACTAATTGATTCCTTTTTAAAAATCCTTTAGAACCAATTTCTATTCAAATACTTCCAATAATATATATATTTTCAAAACTTTAAAACCAAATTTAGAAATGCACCGAAAATTAAATTCTTAATTCTTTAATTTAAATTCATTTCAATACCAAATCAATTTGTAAACCATGTTTATAATTTCAATTATTTATATCATGTTGCAATAGTCAATGGTTTACAAAACAATAAATGAAAATCAAATATTATCATTTCTAACAACCAATTCATTTAACTATTTAATTTCAGAAAATTTATACTTATATATATATAATATAATAATAAAAGTTATTTCATTTACCAAATTTGAAACAATATTGTGTCAGTTTGCTCTGTTCAAGTGTTTTGGAATTCCTATCGATAGCGTTAGCTAGACGAATCGATCGAAACCCAAAATTCAAACTTAACAACTCAAACAACACAACATAAAACATTTTAATTACAAATACACTCTCTCACAGGATGATTCAAGAATGGGTTTCTAGAACAAGGATAGAGATTCAAATATAGAGGGATACTAATCCAAGATAATTCAACTACGAATATAACTTGAAAGGGAGATAAGATAATTAAGCCACAAAAGAGAAAGGATTGATAGACTTAATTAATCACGGGTGACCTTAACCGGGTCAACCGAGGTTTCAGGAATAAGATCGATGCAGAATTCTGAAGCAAATCTACATTCGATCACAAGAGATAGAATTCAGGCATAGAAAGAGATAGCATCATCTAAACTGAGGATATAGAAATCTCCGGTGAATCAATGCCTATTGTAAAGGAGTTTCTCCCCTTTACAAATCATACATTGGAGCTATGGAATGCTCCAGATCAAGAAAACACAAATAGGGAGAGACAAGAATGGATTTCCGAAGGAAGGGAAAAGTTCCAAAATTCAAAGGAAATTCGAATCAAAGAGGAAGAACTCAAGCTCGAACTAAGATGATTCTGTAATTAAATTTACTCTATATGCTGAGTTTGCCTAAAACCAAAGCACTGATACCACTTGTAACGACCCGGTATTTCGAACCATTCACAATTGCACATGTAGGACTTGAATTTCTCAAAATATCAGATTGTTAATTTTTTTATTTGGCAAAACTCAGCATATACAGTAAATAAATCAATCACAGAATCACAGACACAGAGTATTATAACAATAAGCAGCGGAAAAGATAAATAGAAGTTCATGAAGCTACTTTATAAACAACAGAGTTTGTAATAAAATACACCATAATATCTCAAATAAAATGTAGTCTCGAATACAAACAGATGACAAGTCTGAACAAAACCGCTGGATAGCTGAAAGCTGAATAGATACAGATGGATCTCCTAGTGAAGCTCCAACTCCAAAGGTGAGTCTCAAATGCTGTGACACTCAGTCTGACCCGAGCGTAAAGCAAAGCACAAAACACTAGATTCAGGATTTATATTCTTATATTAATAAATTCAACTCAAGTGAAATGTCAACATAAATACAAGTAACTTAAAGGATGCTTGGGATTTCCATCCTCTAAGGATCCATGGAACTATCTACTATGTAGTAATATACGCTATTATAATATGTCTATAGTAAAATAAACTACTAAAATAGCGTTAAGGCGTTACCCATATCCCCCTTAACACATTTTTATAATGCCGTAGTCTATACAGATACTGTAAACTCCACTCTCAAGTGGGCTATCAAGGAGCACTCCATAGGTACGACACAAAATAAACTCGTAGAAGGCGCGATAGGGCATGCGACAATGCACTCGAGGCGATGCAGGGTAGATATATCGTTTGCGGATCCGGACTGGTGGTAACGCGTAGCAGCTACTACTGCCCACCTCGTGACACACTCCCAAATCAAAGGTGCCCCCAATAAAATCACAAAAGCAATAGAATGGTATCGAAGAAATGTGTCCAAACGGAGAAATAACCTTACTTGGCCTGACGTGGCTCCTGTTTTAGCCTCATCAAGTTGACTCGCGGAAGTTAAGGCTACGTAAATACCATATGGAATCATCACCAAACCATCCTACTTCATTCTGGAATCTCCACCACGTACACAATTGTTAAAGTGGGTTTCGGTATTGGCAGAGAGTATGACAATATCCGATCCAGTTCTCTTTAATAACCAAACGCTTATTTCACACCGTGGTCATTTCATTTCAAATAATTCATACTTCACATTACCATATCGTATTCATTTCAAAACCATATCAAATTCGATATCATTATTCACTTTAAATAATAGTCATTTCCAGAATCGTAACACTTTCAAAAATTATAACCATTTCGAAATCATAACACTTTTGAAATCATAACACTTGGGAAATCATAACACTTTTGAAATCATAATACTTTTTGACTTAACTAGTTTAGATATTGAAAATAGTAAAAATATTTATAAATTAAAGTAGTTTATATATTAAAATAATTTATATATTAAACTAGTTTCCTCTAATTTCACCAATCGATTCAAATCATTTTATATTCCAAAATTCAATTTAAATCAATTCCAGTTTAACCATTTCAAATTTAAAGTTAAAGATTAAAGTTTATATATTCAAACATTTACAATATAGATTTCATTTATATTTCAACATTTAACTTTAAATTTATTCAAATTGGAAATTATTCCTTTAACCATTTTTTATAATAATTTATTTAAAATCCCAATTTATATATTTAAATCAATATTAAATATTCAATCTCAATTTTATTCAAAATTGAAAATATTCATTTAATCGCTTTTTTATCAAATCAAGTTATAAATCAAGTTATAATCATATCTTTTCAAAACCTCAAAACTAATAAGTTTAAATCAATTCTTTCTTAATTTCAATTATTAGCCAATTTAAATTCCAAGTCAACATTAATTTATCTTTCCAACCTTTATTGTTAAAGTTATAAATCTATTTTAAATATTAATATAAATTTTTAAATAAATATTTTAACACATATTATATACTAATTAAATTAAATTTTATTATTAATTGTATTTTGTATTAAATATTATTTTATATACTTTTACAATAATAAAACTATAAGAAAATCTTAAAATTTATATTTTTCAAAACTAACTTATAAATTAAAATTTCCAAAACATATAAAATTAAAAATCTAAATTTTTATACATATATAGAAATTACATTTTAAAATATTATATAAAACAATTTTTTTAAAACCCATAACAATTTTCCCATATTCTACGATATCGTTCGGGTATGTATCATTTCAACCCAAAGGTAATTTTAAACTATCAGGGAACTGGCAGAGTGAGAACAAATATGATATAATATAACTTATCAATAACATGCATATATCATCAGTGACAAATAAAATAAAATAAATACAACAGAATAATGGTGTCATATAACACAGGTGAACAGTTATAGATAACGACATATCATATGTAGCAATTATATAATTAACAGTTAAATTTAGCAGCATATTTCAATTATCGTTTCAAATGAAATCAAATTTAATAAATATAAGAATGTTAATAGTGAGTAATTGCTCACCTTTCGAGACTAGAGAGATTCGAAAATGAACGCGTTACAAATCCAAGCACAAATTCCAAAACAAAGCAAGATTGACACGAATTTGACGAACAAAGCTGATAATAAGGAATCGATGAAACAAATCAGAATCTGCTTGATATAGACTGAAAAGAAATATGTTTTATATACATATATATTTCAAAATCATTTTGAATATATATATATATATATATATATATGAAAACCAAACTCATATCTATATATCTACAAAAGCCAAAATATAAACATAGGTATAAACTTACATATTTACTAAAATAAAATAAAATAAGAAAATCAATATAACTTATATGTATTTCTTAAATATCACATTGTATGCATTCTGGCCTCTAATATAAATACTTTAAAACATATTATACTAAAATCATACCTTTAATTTATCATTAATTTAAAGCCAGACCTTAAATATCAATATATATTAACAAGCTACATATATATATATATATATATATATAACTTTTACAAACATTATATATAAAAACATGACAGATATAAACTTTTATATAAAACAACATGTTATGTAGTACTAATATAAACTTATATACACTTTATACTTTAAAACAATATTTATTATAGAAATCAGTATAAACCTGTCTTATTATATCATATATAACTAACATTTTATATTAGGAAGACAGCCATATATTAGCTATATACATATACTTGAAATCAACATTATTATAAATACCTATATAAACAAGACACCCACAAAAGTTTCTGGAAACATATACATATGTATACTAACATAATTAATATACTTTAAACATATATATACTTTAAATGATCTAACATATATAACTAACATATTATCCAAGATGCAAACTATTAAAAATAGATATATATATATATATATAACTAACATATATATAATAAGCTCTACATATAACATATTATATATATACTTTTAAACACACACGTATATATATAAAACTTACTTTATAAAATATATTTATCTTAACAGATCCTGTACAAACTATGCAGACAACACATATGCAAACAACAAGGAAGAATATTGTATATCCAGGCTAATATATGTGTTAACCTATATGCAGACTAAAATATAATGCAACCGAACATATATAAACTAATATATAACATAAATACATAACTTACATATATACATAAAGAAGACTGCAAACCAATGGTTGGAACGACAACCAGGGGGTCTCGGCTAGGCTTGGCCAAGCTTGGGGATGGTGGGGATGGAGAAACGTGGAGGGGTAGAGGCGTAGGTCAGGGCGCAGGTCGAGGGGAACAAGGCCGTGGGCTAGGATCGACAAAGGAAGTGATGGTGGAATGGAAGGCCGAGAGTGAGGGGTGCTGCGTGGGTAGGCTTCGGCCTGGTGATGCTTGGGGTTGAGGCTGTGACTAGAGTGAGGAGAGGGGAGGGCGAGAGAGGGAGAGTGTGGCGGTAGGTGGTGTGGATGCTTCTCGAGGAGGGAGTGGGTGGAGAGATGATGTTTGGTGGAGGGGCTGTTGTGCACGTGAAGGGCCGAAGGGGTACTCGAAATTTTTGCCTAGAGGAGAAACGAGCATTGCAAGGAAAGATATAAGCTGCTCTCTCTCCATTTTATTTATTTATATATTTTATTATTATACCTTAAATTGAGAGATGATGTGAAAGAGCAGTGACGAGCTTTTATATATAAACTGGTATTTATATATTTCTTAACAGGATAGAGAAAGATGACGAATGAAGCAACAGTAGAATGGAGACAGATATTATTTTGATATATATATGTGTGTATTATATTTTGAACTGACAGAATTGAAAGGAAAGAGAACCAAAAGACTGAACGAACCGGAAAATAATAAATAATAATAGGGAATAGAAAAGGCCAAAACTGAAATATAAATAAATGTTAGTGGCCGTTTATTTCAGCCGTTTGAAATTTGAATGAACACAGAATATCAAAAGTTCATAATGGGTACCGCTACGGTTAACCAATTCCACGGATTTTACCACGTACTGTAACAACCCGGGATTTGCATTACCAATTAACAAATAAAAGTTAGGATTTTTATTTATTTTAATGAAGCATAAAAGGATTTGGAATAACAAAATTTATTTGAAAAAGGCTATTTTTATTTAAATGGGAAATATGGGATTTTAAAATGAGGATAAAATGTTATTTTTGGAAAGTTAAATATTTTAGGAGAGATTTTTAAAACGGGTTTGGATAAGAAAAATGAGTTTTATAAACATATATGAACACTTAGACTAATTTTTGGAAACATGTAAATAACTCTCTTCTTATTGGGTTACTAAACCTAACCCAATAACCCACCCTAAACCTCCTCTATAAATTATCTCAAACTCTCATAACCTCATTCATTCATCCCTAATCAAAACCCTAATCATTTCCTAAAGCTTCATAACAAAAATGGCCTCTATCTTCATCTCCTTCTAGTTTTAGCTTATGCAAGTCATTCTATGCAAAGGTAATGCAAATACCCACCTCAAATCCATTTTTATATCTTTCTAATTTCTAAAATTTAATTGGTAACACATGTTTTATGTGTTTTTTTTGATCTTATAGCCTCCTAATCATCTTTTGCTAACTTGGGTTGATGCTATAGTAGTCTTTGTTGCTTTCTAGAGAGGTATATTGCTAAAAAACCTCTTCTAATATATGTTTAATCATCTTTTAATTCGGTAATCAGTTAGTAACACATGTTTTATTATGTAACATGTGAATCATAGCTCTTTGATCATCTTTGCTTTCATTTTGGGGTGTGCACATAAGGTGTTTGTGATATTGCTTCCTAAGGTAATGCTAAGCTTTGGCCTTTGTTTCCTTTAATATAGTGTAGTAATCATCATATGGTAATTAGTGATTGATATTAGTGAAATTTGATGCCAAAAACTTGAAAAAAACACCCCAAATCACCAAAAACCAGCATTTTCAGCTGGCTGGAATGTTTCAGCCTGAAAACAGGCTGAAACAGAGTTCTGGGTGCACCAGGGCAGGCCTGGGCTGCACCCAGGCTGCTGCCCGGGCGCAGCAGGCTAGCCCAGTTGGGCTAGCTAGTAGTAGGCCAGCCCCTAGTGGGCTGGTGCGCATTTCCCCCTCAGCCCGCATGGGCTGGGGCTATTTCCCCAGCCCACGCGGGCTGGGGCTTGTCTGACCCCAGCCCGCGTGGGCTGGGGCTATTTCCCCAGCCCAGGCGGGCTGGGGCTATTTCCCCAACCCGCATGGGCTGGGGCTTGCTATTACTTCCCCAGCCCAGGCGGGCTGGGGCTTGACTGAACCAGCTGCACCACATGGTGCAGCCTGGTTCACAAAAATGGGCTGCACCCATTTGGTACAGCCGGGTTCCGACCCACCGGTTGCACCATTTTGGTGCAACCGCTTCAAATTGATTATTTCTGCAATGAACCTTTGGGTTTCAATTGCGAATCAGAAATTGTCGAACTTTGGTTCACAACCATTCGGAATATTTTCCAACACGAATATTGGTTTTCAGTGATTCTCTGATTTATCGATTTCTTTGAGATTTGTCTCTAGATTTTGTACACGTGTTTTATGAATTATTTTCAAAGGATTTTTCACTCCTAAATGGCTTTCGAAATTATTATTATATAATGTTATTTTTAATTATTAAACAATTTACTCCATAATAGGAGAGTATTCAAAAGCCGTTTTAAAGTGATTTCAAAATCAATTATAAAACCGTTTCGCACCATTATTTTCTATAATAAAAATCTCACACTCACTTTTTAGCACGTCGAGCGAAGTGGAAAGGTGCTTAAACGGTTAGGAAATCTCCGGCCTATGGAACCGTGTGTATTTTCTTTCCGGTTAATCCCCGACCTATTCGATTGATCGTTTTGACCTTTGGGTCTAGTTTACCGATGATATGAGGCGATTTTATTTATTCAACACTCTGGTGCTGATATTCTCTTTGGAGATTTTTACTGTTGATTGATGATTAGGGACCGTCATTATATTCAGGTAGTCCAAAATACTCTTCTCTTAGGAAAAGTACTGTTTCATTTATGTACCACATTATTATATATCTCAGTTATTACTGATTGTTTAGCTAGCCTGACCCGAGTGTTTTTCGCTCGGGTCAGACCGAGTTGTTTCAGGTTAGGTCTCTAGACTTAGCTTCTGTGCTTCCGCTTGGACATTATCTGTTATGCTGATAGATAGCGCTTTTATTTGTCCACTATTCCGCTACTCTGTTATTATTCAGACTTTGATATGTACATATTTTTGACTCACATGAGTGGGCAGTGGCTTTGTACCCACTTATAGTATTTGGATCTGTATTGACGATGTATTGTTCTAGGATTTTATATCTATTATGTGATTCTGTTCTGTGATGCTATTTCATTATGTTATTATGCTTTGTCCTGATAGATCTTTAGCCATTTGTAATTTCGTTATAAGTATTTACCGAATATGTCGAACCACCTGATTGAGAAAAATTTAAATAGATTCCACCTTTCGACGTATTCGGTAGATAGTTATATCTTGATTACAAATGGTCGCTTCCACTATACTCTATTCTTCGCTTTAACAGACAGTATTACTCCCGTAATACTCTTTGTTACAGTGGGTCTCAGAGTGGGGTGTTACAGCTTGGTATCAGAGCCTGGTTTCAGGAATGAGCATAATAAACACAGAACAGATACACTTAGTACAATACATTTTAATTAGATCTGAATTAAATCAAATCCCTTCCTTATGCTTATTGATAGATAAGTTAGGAATATATATAGGAATCCGTTATATTCCGTAGTATTCCTTAATTAATTATCTATCATTGAATCATGTCTAACTCTAATTCCCGTTTGACTTTCAGTATGTCTGGAAGGGGAAGAGGGAGAACCACACGTCAGACCAGTGCTGCTGGGCAGTCCAGCAACACTCATCCAGAAGGCGTGTTCATGACCACCGACCAGATCATGGAGCTAGTTCGGAATTCCCAGTCTCATTCTCAGTCTCCAGCCCCAGTTGCTGATGCTCCGCGCAAGTCTGCTTTTGCGCGTCTCTGCAGTGATTTTACCCATCTCGGAGGGAAGCCGTTCAATGGCTCCGAGAATGTCTTAGAGGTCCAGGCTTGGATTCGGATATGCGAGCACATTTTCACTCGTATGGATATCCCGGATCATGACCGTGTTCTTATTGCTTCCAGTCAGCTTCAGAGTCGTGCCCTGGATTGGTACGAACTCCTTATTGCCGAGATCGATGAGACCACACTTGCTTGGGCTCAGTTTCGTGAGAGATTTGAGCTCAAATTCATCCCAGAGTCAGAGAAGAACTCCCTTGCTCGCCGCTTTCTTGATCTCAAGCAGGGGAAGTCCTCCGTATCCGATTATGTCTCTTCCTTCGAGGCCCTGTCCAAGTACGGCCTTGAGTTTATTGCTACTCCTTATAAGAGGAACCTCAAATTTGTTGAGGGCTTAAAGAAATATCTGAAGAGGCAGCTTATGCTACACCTTGAGCTCTCATTCGAGAAGCTAGTCGATGCAGCTCTACATCTTGAGTCAGTCGAGATGGAGCATAGTGATGATGGTGGTGTGGGTTCCACAAACCCCACTAAGAAGAGGTTTCCTCCTGGCAAGTCTGGCTCTTCTTTTCAGCACAAGAAGAAGAAGACTGGCAGTTCCACTGTTCAGACTCACCCTCAGACTCGTCCTCAGTCCCAGACTCCTGCTAAGCCTAGTGGGACACGTCCTTCGAAGAAATGCTTCAACTGCGGTTCTCCAGATCACTTTATTCGAGAGTGTCCTAAACCTCTCTATTGCACCTTCTGCAAGAAGGAGGGACACAGGATCTCCGCTTGTCCTATTGCTCCAGCTAGTGCCAAGCCAGGCAGGCTTAATGCTGCCAAGGCTCCTACCACTTCTGCTCAGCCTAAAGGTACACATCCTTCCGTTCTTGAAGGCTCTATTTTATTTCATGGTAGATCTTGTAGAGTTCTCTTTGATACGAGTGCCTCTCACTCATTCGTATCAAAGGAATTAGTTGATACTTTATCTTTGGATGTTACTTGTTTGGTTTCTTCACTAAGGATTGTGAATCCCATCGGCGGATCCACGACCCTTAGCTTGCTTTGTGAGGATATAGATATTGATCTTTGTGGATTTTCTTTCCGTGCGAATCTGCACGTTATGGAGTATTTGGGCTTTGACATGATTCTTGGCATGGATTGGCTCGCTCAGTACGACGCCAAAATCATTTGTTCAGAGCGGATATTATTTCTTCGTCATCCTGACTCGTCCGCTCCGTTAGCTATTGCTCTTCAGGATGTTGGGCTTTCTAATGTTACTTTATTCTCTCTCGATTCATGAGATGAGGATTTGAACTTATCTCGTATTCCTGTTGTTCGGGATTTCCCCGACGTATTCGAGCCAGTATCCGGACTGCCGCCAAAGCGAGCTATTGAGTTTCGCATCGATCTCATTCCAGGCTCTCATCCAGTTGGGCGTCCTCCTACGAGAATGTCTACTAAGGAGAATGAGGAACTCAGGAAGCAGTTAGTTGAGCTTGAAGCGAAGCAGTTCATCCGATCCAGTTCTTCGCCATGGGGTGCTGCTGTGGTCTTTGTTAAGAAGGCTGATGGCTCTCTTAGGGTTTTCATTGACTATCGCAAGCTTAATGAGTTGACCATCAGAAATCGTTATCCATTGCCACTGATAGACGATATGTTTGATCAGTTGAGCGGTGCGAAGGTCTTCTCTCAACTTGACCTTGCTATCGGATTCCATCAGCTACTAGTCGCAGAAGACAGCATTCCTCTTACAACATTTCGCACTCGTTATGGTTCTTTTGAGTGGTTGGTCATGCCGTTCGGCTTGACGAACGCTCCGGCTTTCTTCGTCGATCTCATGAATCGAGTATTCCGGGAATACATCGATAGATTCGTTCTGGTTTTCATCGACGATATTCTTATTTATTCTAGATCCGAGGCAGAGCATGCTCATCATTTGCGGATCGTCTTGGATACTCTTCGTCAGCATCAGCTTAAGGCCAAGCTCTCCAAGTGCCATTTTTGGGAGAGCAAGGTCAAGTTCTTGGGCCATATTGTTTCTTCTGAGGGTATTTCTGTTGATCCTGCCAAGATCGAAGCTATTCAGAATTGGAAGCAGCCTGAGAACGTTCATGATATTCGCAGCTTCCTTGGGCTGGCGGGTTATTACCGTCGATTTATCAAGGATTTCTCTCGTGTTGAACTTCCCCTCACGACTCTGACTCGTAAGGAGGTTCGCTTTATTTGGTCTAATAAGTGTGAAGTTTCTTTCCAGCGATTGAAGGAACTTCTCACTCATGCTCCTATCCTTGTGGTTCCTGAGAGTAACCAGGATCTTGTTGTTTACACCGACGCTTGTTGTAGCGGCCTCGGTGTTGTGCTTATGCAAAAGGATCGGGTAGTTGCTTATGCTTCTAGGCAGCTATGTCCGAATGAGGTTCGCTATCCGACTCGTGATCTTGAGTTGATAGCTATCGTCTTTGCTTTGAAGACGTGGCGTCACTTTCTATTAGGCGAACGCTTCACTCTTTACACCGATCACAAGTCGCTGAAGTATTTATTCAGCCAGAAGGATCTCAATATGAGGCAGCAGCGATGGCTTGAGTTTCTCGCCTCATATGACTTAGACATTCAGTATACCCCTGGCAAGGGTAATCGTGTGGCTGATGCACTCAGTCGCAAACACTCGGCAGTAGTTTCTATAATGATAGCCGAGTGGGATATTCTTGAGACTCTTTCTATGTGTGATATTCGAAATCGAGCTCCGTCTTCTGATCCTCAGATCTTGTTATTCAGCTTGGAAGCTCGACCTATTCTATTGGATCACATTGCGCATGCTCAGCGGCACGATCCGGACTTGTTGCGATATATTCATCTCCTTGAGTCGGGATCCAGTGATGAGACATTGTTGGATTATTCTATTGATTCTCATCGGTGTCTTTGCAGGAAGAACCGTATTTTGGTACCATCTGATTTATCACTTAGGCGTGACATTCTAGACGAGTGTCATCGCACTAAGTACACTATAAATCCCGGGTCGAGTAAGATGTATGCCGACATGTGTCGCCTATTTTATTGGGAGGGCATGAAGAGTGATGTTGCAAGTTATGTAAGCCATTGCATGACTTGTCAACAGATCAAAGCTGAGCATCAGCGTCCATCTGGTCTTCTTCAGCCGCAAGAGATTCCATTGTGGAAATGGGATCAGATATCTATGGATTTTATTGACGGTCTGCCTCGATCGAGGTCAGGCCATACTTCTATTTGGGTCATCGTCGATCGCTTGACCAAATCAGCTCATTTCATTCCTATTAAGTCCACTCGGACTGCTCCTCAGCTTGCCAAGCTATATGTGAAGGAAGTCGTTCGACTTCATGGCATTCCTAGCTCTATCGTCTGTGATTGAGACACTATCTTTACTAGCCACTTCTGGAAGTGCCTACAGTCAGCTTTGGGCTCAAAGCTGAATCTCTCGACTGCTTATCATCCTCAGACTGACGATCAAACGGAGAGGGTGAATCGTGTTTTAGAGGATCTTTTGCGCTGTTGTATTCTGGATTTCGGAGGTAGTTGGGAGGATCACTTACCGCTTGTAGAGTTCTCCTACAACAATAGCTTTCAGTCTAGTATTGGCATGGCTCCTTTCGAGGCTCTTTACGGAAGGCCATGTCGTTCTCCTGCATGTTGGTTAGAATCTGGCGAGAAGCTCCTTCTTGTTCCAGATTCAGTTCGGGAATCTTCTGAGAAAATTATTCTTATTCGTCAGAGAATGAAAGAGGCGCAAAACCGTCAGAAATCCTACGCGGACAATCGTAGGAAGCCTCTTGAGTTCTCCATTGGTGATCATGTCTTTATTCGGATATCTCCTATGAAAGGGGTTGTGCGTTTCAGCTCTACAGGGAAGTTGGCTCCTCGCTATGTTGGACCATTTCCTATTACGGAACGCATTGGCCCCGTTGCTTATCGTATGGTTCTACCTGCTCACTTCTCTGGAATGCACGACGTGTTCCATGTTTCCCAGCTTCGCATGTGTGTCCGCGATCCTGATTCTATCATTGAGCCGCATGCTGTGCCTGATTTAGAGATCTTACCTGATTTATCTTTGGAGCAGCAACTTCTTCGTGTGATTGATTCAGAGGTTAGATGCCTTCGCAACAAAGAGGTTCCACTCGTGAAGATTCAATGGTCACTGAATCCCAAGGACTGCACTTGGGAGACCAGAGAATTTATCGAGCGCTCTTATCCTGGCTTTCTCCCATCTTCTTCTACGGGTGAGAATTCTCTATTTTATCTCTATCACTTCTTTTCTGGATTTGACGTTATAGACGACATCTATCTTAAGGAATTGCAGGGACGCAATTTTCTTAAGGGGGAGTCTGTAACAACCCGGGATTTGCATTACCAATTAATAAATAAAAGTTAGGATTTTTATTTATTTTAATGAAGCATAAAAGGATTTGGAATAACAAAATTTATTTGAAAAAGGCTATTTTTATTTAATTGGGAAATATGGGATTTTAAAATGAGGATAAAATGTTATTTTTGGAAAGTTAAATATTTTAGGAGAGATTTTTAAAACAGGTTTGGATAAGAAAAATGAGTTTTATAAACATATATGAACACTTAGACTAATTTTTGGAAACATGTAAATAACTCTCTTCTTATTGGGTTACTAAACCTAACCCAATAACCCACCCTAAACCTCCTCTATAAATTATCTCAAACTCTCATAACCTCATTCATTCATCCCTAATCAAAACCCTAATCATTTCCTAAAGCTTCATAACAAAAATGGCCTCTATCTTCATCTCCTTCTAGTTTTAGCTTATGCAAGTCATTCTATGCAAAGGTAATGCAAATACCCACCTCAAATCCGTTTTTATATCTTTCTAATTTCTGAAATTTAATTGGTAACACATGTTTTATGTGTTTTTTTGATCTTATAGCCTCCTAATCATCTTTTGCTAACTTGGGTTGATGCTATAGTAGTCTTTGTTGCTTTCTAAAGAGGTATATTGCTAAAAACCTCTTCTAATATGTGTTTAATCATCTTTTAATTCGGTAATCAGTTAGTAACACATGTTTTATTATGTAACACGTGAATCATAGCTCTTTGATCATTTTTGCTTTCATTTTGGGGTGTGCACATAAGGTGTTTGTGATATTGCTTCCTAAGGTAATGCTAAGCTTTGGCCTTTGTTTCCTTTAATATAGTGTAGTAATCATCATATGGTAATTAGTGATTGATATTAGTGAAATTTGATGTCAAAAACTTGAAAAAAACACCCCAAATCAACAAAAACCGGCATTTTCAGCTGGCTGGAATGTTTCAGTCTGAAAACAGGCTGAAACAGAGTTCTGGGTGCACCAAGGCAGGCCTGGGCTGCACCCAGGCTGCTGCCCAGGCGCAGCAGGCTAGCCCAGTTGGGCTAGCCGGTAGCAGGCCAGCCCCTAGTGGGCTGGTGCGCATTTCCCCCTCAGCCCGCATGGGCTGGGGCTATTTCCCCAGCCCACGCGGGCTGGGGCTTGTCTGACCCCAGCCCGCGTGGGCTGGGGCTATTTCCCCAGCCCAGGCGGGCTGGGGCTTGACTGAACCCAGCCCATGCGGGCTGGGGCTTGCTATTACTTCCCCAGCCCAGGAGGGCTGGGGCTTGACTGAACCAGCTGCACCGCATGGTGCAGCCTGGTTCACAAAAATGGGCTGCACCCATTTGGTACAGCCGGGTTCCGACCCACCGGTTGCACCATTTTGGTGCAACCGAGTCCGGGTTGCACCATTTTGGTGCAACCGCTTCAAATTGATTGTTTCTGCAATGAACCTTTGGGTTTCAATTGCAAATCAGAAATTGTCGAACTTTGGTTCACAACCATTCGGAATATTTTCCAACACGAATATTGGTTTTCCGTGATTCTCTGATTTATCGATTTCTTTGAGATTTGTCTCTAGATTTTGTACACGTGTTTTATGAATTATTTTCAAAGGATTTTTCACTCCTAAATGGCTTTCGAAATTATTATTATATAATGTTATTTTTAATTATTAAATTATTTACTCCATAATAGGAGAGTATTCAAAAGCCGTTTTAAAGTGATTTCAAAATCAATTATAAAACCGTTTTGCACCATTATTTTCTATAATAAAAATCTCACACTCACTTTTTAGCACGTCGAGCGAAGTGGAAAGGTGCTTAAACGGTTAGGAAATCTCCGGCCTATGGAACCGTGTGTATTTTCTTTTCGGTTAATCCCCGACCTATTCGATTGATCGTTTTGACCTTTGGGTCTAGTTTACCGATGATATGAGGCGATTTTATTTATTCAACACTTTGGTGCCGATATTCTCTTTGGAGATTTTTACTGTTGATTGATGATTAGGGACCGTCATTATATTCATGTGGTCCAAAATACTCTTCTCTTAGGAAAAGTAATGTTTCATTTATGTACCGCATTATTATATATCTCAGTTATTACTGATTGTTTAGCTAGCCTGACCCGAGTGTTTTTCGCTCGGGTCAGACCGAGTTGTTTCAGGTTAGGTCTCTAGACTTAGCTTCTGTGCTTCCGCTTGGACATTATCTGCTATGCTGATATATAGCGCTTTTATTTGTCCACTATTCCGCTACTCTGTTATTATTCAGACTTTGATATGTACATATTTTTGACTCACATGAGTGGGCAGTGGCTTTGTACCCACTTATAGTATTTGGATCTGTATTGACAATGTATTGTTCTGGGATTTTATATCTGTTATGTGATTCTGTTCTGTGATGCTATTTCATTATGTTATTATGCTTTGTCCTAATAGATCTTTAGCCATTTGTAATTTCGTTATAAGTATTTACCGAATATGTCGAACCACCTGATTGAGAGAAATTTAAATAGATTCCACCTTTCGACGTATTCGGTAGATAGTTATAGCTTGATTACAAATGGTCGCTTCCACTATACTCTATTCTCCGCTTTTACAGACAGTATTACTCCCGTAATACTCTTTGTTACAGTGGGTCTCAGAGTGGGGCGTTACACGTACCGGACTCCGAAATACACAAATGAATATACTACGGAGATCAGCACGACGAGGCAAACAGAATGGTACATAGATATTAGCGATATGACCATCCTATCAAAAGTCGATATTCGGTACCGAAAATGCTGCTAAAACGCCAAAAATAAGATAAACGGAGCAATATCGGTCCAAATTTGACGAAACGAAATATGACGTCTCACTTAGAAGATAATTTACAAATTTATTATGTAAAAATATTCAGGTTTGAAGAATATTTTATTATCATCAAATTTAACTGATTTAATATTTAAATAAAATTACACAATAAAATAAACTTCCATATTACCAGATGAAAATTTACCATTTGCTATGTTTATATAGACGTATTTCAAATACCAATTTTTTTTTATTTCAAAATTCAATTATTTAAACTTTCACAAAATTTCAGTTAATTACGTTATTAAAACCATTAAAATTTACGGGTCGTTACAGTCTACCTCTCTCGACCCGATTTTGCACGACATTTTGAGACATCTACAAGTTGAATTAGGCTATGAATTTTTGCATGAACAAAGTACAACACTCAAACTATAATTCAGAAAAGATCCGGCATGGATTCGAGGCAAAATCAAAGAGTTATGAACATCCAAAGTAGCAACTAGAAGTAGTTTTCACAGAAAGTATATAACTACAGGAAAACGCTTATAGTAAACTCAAATCAACATATTTCTTTCACAAAACAAGTTCAGAGTTAGAAATCGTGAGTTTTACTAACCTCAACAAAATTTTACAGCGATTTGTGAAGCAAGTTGATAGCTTTTGCGTGTAAAGAAGCTTTATGTAACGACATGGGTTTTGTGACGTTGTTATTGGGTAATTAACTGATTTTTAATTTTTGAAATATTAATACTTATTTATCAAATAAATGAATTTTCTGATATTTAAAAATCAGAAGCTATAAATTGATTTAAAACAATATAAAATTTTGGAATATAAATTTTTCAATAAGGGAAATTTATCAATAAAGATATATGTATTTAAACTTCACCATTTCAAACTCGAGATAGGATAATTCCTTTATAAAAATGATATATATATATATATATAAATAGGTAGAAATGTAGATAAGCATACATATGCAAATATAGATAAATATGTAAATAGGGAATAATTTGAAGATATATGATGACAAATACAAGAAAATGTATGTATATATATATATATATTAAATAGTGAAAATGTGGATATATGTGCATGTGGTGACAACAATATATATGAATTGATAATGTGTTATAAAGGTAATATATATATATATAGATATATATTTATATTTATATTTATATTTATGGATGTAAGATAGGATGCAAAATAAATATGTACATTGTATGGATGTACATATCTATATGTATATATTTGTCAAAATATATGTGTGTGGATAAGTTTGAAAATAATTAAACATGTAAATATATATATATATATTTATATATATATATATATTTATATATATATATATGTTAACATAAAATAGAGTATATGTAAATCTCTCTCTCTTTATATATATATGTCTATATAAGCATACAAGGGGACATCATAATGGCTAATTTCATTTCAAGCTCATAATATGGCTAATCAACATAATAAATCAAATCATCTTTTATCTAATCAAGTCTACATATTTTCAAATCAGGTCAAGCAATTGTTCAAACCAAAATTCAAAAAAAAAAAAGAAATGTGTGAAAAAGCCTGTACAGGGACATGCCCCTAGGCTTGCACGTCACACTTCATTTCTATATTTATATATACACTGCCTGGTTTACCTCCACATATACATTTTAGTTCATAAGCATAAAACAACACAATCTGCCATGAAACTACATTTAAAGCTAAATACTCAAGCTCCAACTAAAAAGAAAAAAAAAGAAAGAATACAAGTGCTGCTATTCAAACAAAAGGATCAATACAGGAAAGAGGTAAAGCTTAAAGTAGCAGTTCAACACAGCTTAAAACAATGAGTATAACAAACCATATTTTAGTTACAGTTACCGCTTATAAATATATATGTATATAACTAAGTTGTGGATAGATCATTAATATATATAATGAATAGGTGCTGTAATGCAATTAGGTATACTGTTAGATCCATCAAACTCTATAAAATCTTCCCTTGTCCATTTTTTTTCAAAGGATGAAATCAGTGAGCTTATCATTTTAAAAATCCATAACTCAAAATCCTCTTAATTTTTAAACAAGGTTCCAAAAGTAAAATTTTGTGTTTTCGAATGAAGATCATTTAAAAATTATTTCCATTCGATTTCCTCAGCAGAGGCCGAGAATATTTCATTTTACAGTGGATGGGTCTAGTTGGGTAAAAATCCAACCATCTTAATAGGAAATGGGTTATATGATCTGATTCGTCTATGGAAATCGTGAATTTTAGGCCTGGTTTGGTGATTTTTAACGTCGGTGGAGGTAGAAAAGTGGGGTTGAACGGTTTTGGGTGTGAGGCCAAATTCCGACGAGGTGGTGGATTTTGAGTCACGGCGTTGGGTGAGAAGGAGCATTGGGTGATGGATTATCAGGGAAAAATGGTGTATAATTTTTCTGTTGCGTCGTTAGGCAAGGCGAGGCGGCAATAGGGTTTAATGTGGAATATGCATGTATATGCTTTTTGTTTGATGATAATAAACATATATACATTCATTTAAATGTATTTGATATCGTACTATTTTATTTTTCACAGATAAAATAAATATTTGCTGAATAAAATAAATAACACAGAATTGGAATTCAAACGAATATTTTATTCAAACAAATATTTATTACAATTTTGATAGTACAATTTCAAGCTCTCACTATAACTATACAATTTCAGTCACAATACAATTACATCACAATTTCATAGTTACATCAGTTCCTCACTACATATCACTCACACTCGTATTTATCTTCAACTTCATTCCAATGTGAATCCAGCATCTGAGCAATCTGCAGAAATATACATTGACGCAGTAAAATTGAAAAGGAAATGTTTTTGTAGTATAAAATAAAATGTGATTTTTGAAAATAATATTTGCCTCAGTTATTTGGGTTGTTTGTCATCATTTATATTTGAATTCATCACACACGAACAATGTGACATGCACAGTGTATCACTGTACACGCCACAAGGCCGTGCACACCGATATATGTATATACACTTGATATAGTAACAGGGACAGGTGAGCATAGGTCAAACCCAATAATCGGGTTCAACTCAAGTCACAACATTTGTACAAGGTCAAACCCGAGTCTAAAACTGGATTCAACTCAAGCGAGACTCAATGTGTACAGCATGAATCAAAGGCAAACCAAATCCATAGCTAACATGACTCAAATAAACAAAGCACCAAAATCAGACTCGAGAAAAATGTACAAAACTAATGCTACAACTACAAAGACCAGAGAAATGCAAATGAAGACCAGCAGTGTGCAACAACAACTAAATGAAACAGTGGACAGGACAAGTACAGTGCAACTCAATGCTACAAAAGACCACTAGTATGCAATGGAGACTTCAAGAAATACAACAGAGAACTCAAGTCCAGATGCTCAAGTGCAACTGCAAATGACATCAACCCAAATAGAAATGACCAGTTGTAACCAAGTGAAGATCAAAGACAAAGAGCTACATGAACAGAGGGAAGTAAAACAGTATCAAGTGAATGACCCAAATGATCAAGCTACTCTGACAACTAACAGAGCTCAATGCAACACAGTGGCAACCACAAGATGCAAACATAAACAACATCAAGTATGCACATGAATGCACAGTGCACACCACAAAACCAAAATAGTGAAGTACAACATCAACATCTACAACAACAATGTATGCAACAGGATAATGAACTGCAGACTCAAGTACACAAATAAAGACTACAAGTACACGTCCAATTACAACAAAGAAAATGTAAAGTCGAAGACCACAGTGAAGAATGACCAGTTCAATTTCAATATAATGGTCAAATTCAAAATCAACATCGAATTATTCAAGTATATGAACAGGTCAGAGATGAGGTGTAAGTTTCAAACTCAATACCGTGATTATCACGTAATAAAAAAAATGAAATATACACATATGACAAAGTCAGAATCATCTCAAACGCTCAAGAAAAATCAAGTGGCCAAGTAAAACCAGTTGACAAAATCAAAGAAATAAAATTGAACGAAGATATAGGAATGAGAATCCTATATAAACCCGAAATCATCACTGGCAAATATCATCGAGTTCAAGCAAGCAAATCAGAAGAAACAAAAGGCAAATAATCACATACCGAAGTCGAACTCGATCAAACATCGAAGCAGCCGAAGCAAGCTTCAACGAGACGAACGATCGATCAAAGTTACACGCGAGATCATCTACTCAATCGATCAACAGAAGTCGGTTACTTCGACAAAGCAAAGCCCTAATTCCAGACTTGAGGCAAAAGGCCAAAGCCATAAACAACAGGAGGAAGCTCTTAATTCCAGAATCAAGCAAAAGCCGACGCCTCAATCATAGATCACCAAAGCAACAGAGAATCAAGGAGTCGAAGCTCATAATTCCATAATCGCCAGAGAATCAAAACATCGCCGAAGCCCTAGTTTTTCAATTACTATTATCTCAAAGGGATCGGGCCAGAGAAAAGAATAGGGGGTCAAAGAGAAAAAGGATCGGGCCAATAATAAAGGGGGTCGAAGATAAAATAACAGGCCGATTGTTTTTGGGCCGGTCTATTTAATCAATTAGGGTTTAGTTTTAATTCAGTCATTATTTTTTGGGCCGAGTTTATTTAGGGAAAAGTTGATTTAAATTTTCAATTTAAATTTTGCCCTGGTTTTACTTTGTATTTTTGTTTTCAGTTTTACCTTTTCAAGTCAAGTAAGGGTAAATCACCACCTAGGGTTTAGGTAGTGTCAGATTGTCTAGTTAGGGTTAGTTCAGTGAGCAGGGTGTGCGAGTTTACGAAACTCTATAGGCAGAGCAGGGTGTGCGAGTCTGTAGGAGTGTTTGTAAGCGGGATACTGTTTCATTCTAATAGAAATCTGGGAATGCAGCAGTAGGCAGGGGTTGCCGAAGCTGGGTAACTTCTGTGTGTGATTTACTTTTCTGCATATTTATTTATCTGCATTTTGATTACGTGTTTAATTTGAGAAAATTGCAATAACCCTATTCACCCCCCCCCTCTAGGGTTAATCTAGGTCCTACAAGTGGTATTAGAGCCCGGTATTTTTTCTTTAACTCTAGAGTCATGAATTCAAATAATGCTTTTTCAGAGGGACAATCTATTGTTAGGCCACCTATGTTTAATGGGAGTGATTATGCTTACTGGAAAGTTAGAATGGGTATTTATCTTAGTTCTGTAGATTATGATGTTTTGGATATTATTGAAACTGGCTATACACCTCCCACTATAACTATTGGTGATACTGAGATTCCCAAACCTAAAGAGAGGTGGGATGCTAACGATAAGAAATTAAAAACTACGAATGCTAAAGCCATGAATGCTTTGATCTGTGCTCTTGATAAAACTGAATTTAATAGAATTTCTCATTGTAAAACAGCACAGGAAATTTGGCATACTTTGGAGGTGACACACGAAGGAACTTCTCAAGTCAAGGAGTCTCGTCTAGCCCTGTTCAGCAATGAATATGAGAACTTTGTGATGGACAAAGGCGAGAGCATAAAGGACATGTTTGGACGCTTCTCAACCTTGGTATACAATGCTAGAGCGCTTGAAAAGGTATTCTCCGAGGTAGAGGTAGTGAGGAAGATACTACGAGTCTTACCGATGAACTTCGAGGCAAAAGTCACAGCAATACAAGAATCGAAAGATTTGAGTAAATTAAGCATGGAGGATTTGATCGGAAACTTGATGACGTATGAGCTTGAGCTAAAAGCAAAGGAGGAACGCAACAACCCCGAATCAAAGAAGAAGACGATTGCCTTAAAGAGCAAAGAAGAAAGCGATGATGAAGCAGAAGATCCAATTGAAGAACTTGCAATGGCTGTCAATAATCTTAGAAAATTGTCGAGATTCAGGCCACGCAAGAAGAAAACGAATGGTTATCGATCAAAAGATTCTGACAGTTCAGAAAATGAATTAACCTGCTATAACTGCAACAAGCCTGGCCACTTCAAACAAAATTGCCCACTTCTCAAAATCAACAAAGGAAAAAAAAGAAGAAAAAGGCCTTCGCAGCGACTTGGGATGATGAAGGAGAGGAAGTTTCAATTGATAGCTCAGAGGAGGCTAACTTGTGTCTTACGGCAAGATCAGATTCAGAAGCAAGCTCAGAGGAATCTAGTGAGGTAAAGAACTATTCTTATAAAGAACTTGTCTTTATGTGCCTTGATCTTACTAAAACAGTTGATGCTCTAGATTCTAAAATTGAAAAACTGAAATCTGATAGGAGAGAACTTGCCCGTGAAAATTTTAGGTTAGAAACTGAACTTGAAAATATTCAAAACCTAGACTGTAAAAAATGTAAAACTTTAGATTCAGAATTATCAAAACTGAAGAATAGCTTTGAGAATCTTAAAAAAGAAAACTTGAATCTAAAGGAAACCATTGACACTAGGAAAAATGATTTTATAAATAGATGCACCTCACTTGTGACTGAAAACTCAACATTGAAAACCAAAGTCCAAGACCTTGAGAAAACTCTGAATAATTTTTCAAGAGGAGAAAAATCATTTAATATGTTATTGGGAAATCAACTTTTTGCTAACAACATAAAAGGACTAGGTTTTGGGAAAACACAAGTTGATGATAATGCAAAAGGTAAGAGTGTCTTTACTGGATGTGAAATAAATGGACATCATAGTCATAGGAACAAGAACACAAAATTTATACAAGTTTGGGGTCCTAAAAATTCTACAAATAAATTTCATGTCTATTGGAACAAGAATGAAAGGACAAAACAAATTTGGGTTCCAAAGGGATTGTTTATTCACAATTATTCTGCCACTAACAACCATGGACCTATAAAAACAAATAGGTCACATAAATCTTTAACTGTGTAGGTGTGGTGGCAGGCTAAGGAACAACACTAGTGTTATCTGGATTCTGGCTGTTCCAGATACACAACAGGCAACAAACCAACGTTCCTTAGCCTAGTATAAAGGTGACAGATTCACAATGGGCAAACAACGAAAGATTATCGTACAGGTAAAACAGGTAATTGTATTTATTTTCAAACGATAGATAAAATGTGAAAATCGGCAACATAATCTGAATTAAATCAGCCAGTTATGTGAAATGATTGATGATGTTAATTCTGATTCTTTTTAACCAATCATCGTTAATTAGAATTACTTGAAGTAATTTTGATGGTTGATAGATTCTAACTTGCTTGATATGATCTTACATGACTTGTTCTTATCTATGACTTTGATTTGTGCTTAAAAGTTGACCAACCATTTTTTTTCATCATTGAATTTAATCTGTTTGGTCAAATTATGATGTTGATTGATTTCTGATTACTCATGCTATAAAAAGGTTTTTGAGAAATTGTTGAAATTGTTGAAACTTTGTGAAATTGGTGAAACTTCAAGAAATTGTTTTGAAATAATGATGATGGTTTAATGACTGTTGATCCTACGATTTCTAAATCTGACACTATGATATTTGTTTGATGGTTAACACGACTTCAATTCAAAGTCAAGAAAATTTCGTTTAAAGATTGTTGAAAATAATTCTGAGATAGTTTTTTGAAATTTCACAATCTGGTCTATGACATCCAACGAGTGAATATTGATTGAAATTTAAAGTCAGATGCAGATCACACTGGTAATATAGTTGATAGAAAAATTACCAGTGGAACGTGATTATATTTCGAGACATTCATTTGCTGCATCATTTTTCAAAGAAAATATCTGCATATTTTTCACTTGAAATAATTTCTATTTTAGCAGAAATATATTTCTTAAAAAACCCCTTCTAGAAAATAATTTCTGTTGACCTTGTATCAGATTAGTTATTTAAGAAAATTTGATTTTATAACTATTTTTGAAATTGATTAACTGATCTGACCCCTAATAATTATCTAAAAAGATGGATAGTGATTGAAAATAAGATGAGTGTTGATATTAATCATATATTATGACTTGAGAAAGTATAATTAGAAAATTTCTTTAGAAATTTAAACAAGAGTTATAAAAACTTTTTGTTAATAAATATTCCATGATCATTTCTATTTCTATCATTTTTCTATCAACCATCACTCATCAAAAGTCAATATAGTATGTCAATATGTGGTAGTTTAAACGGGAAATCATTTGTGCTTCAATTTTATTATATTTCTAACAATAAATAATATCCAAAATATTCACTCTCATTTAAAAGTCCTCACGGTTATGCATGGGTGAATTACTTGGATTTTTGATTATGTGCTTCCATGCTCATTTAAAAGTCCTCACGGTTATGCATGTATGGAACACATATCAAAATTGATTGATTAAATAGGCAAGTTGATTCTAATCCCATTTAAAAGTCCTCACGGTTATGCGTGGTTAGAAGATACTTGAATTCATTTTTAAAATAAAAATTTAGAATACTACTAATCTCATTTAAAAGTCCTAACGGTTATGCATGGTTAGTAAATATTCAAATTTCCTGAAATAAATATACCACAAATAAACACAACTATATGGTTTTATTCGATGAAATCATTCATATCATTCTAAAGTGGAATATGCGTCAATTAAAGTATTTATGATTTTTGTTTGATTTTCTTATTGAAATTAATAATTACACTCGATTGAGCTTTAATATTGTATTAATGTCTATCACTATATCTCTATTTTTCTATTACTATTATTCTTTTGCTGATAACAAAAGGGGGAGAGAAAAGTTAAGATTTTGAAAATAAAGGTCAAAGATTTTCTATTTGCATATAGATTCATATTGCATACTTTATTCTCATGCATATATGTAGGGGGAGTATTGTGTAGAAAGAGAGCATTTAAATAGGGGGAGCAAATTGAATAATCAAATACATTTACAATAGTCAAAATCTTAAATATATGTTTGTTATCATCAAAAGGGGGAGATTGTGGAATATGCATGTATATGCTTTTTGTTTGATGATAATAAACATATATACATTCATTTAAATGTATTTGATATCGTACTATTTTATTTTTCACAGATAAAATAAATATTTGCTGAATAAAATAAATAACACAGAATTGGAATTCAAACGAATATTTTATTCAAACAAATATTTATTACAATTTTGATAGTACAATTTCAAGCTCTCACTATAACTATACAATTTCAGTCACAATACAATTACATCACAATTTCATAGTTACATCAGTTCCTCACTACATATCACTCACACTCGTATTTATCTTCAACTTCATTCCAATGTGAATCCAGCATCTGAGCAATCTGCAGAAATATACATTGACGCAGTAAAATTGAAAAGGAAATGTTTTTGTAGTATAAAATAAAATGTGATTTTTGAAAATAATATTTGCCTGAGTTATTTGGGTTGTTTGTCATCATTTATATTTGAATTCATCACACACGAACAATGTGACATGCACAGTGTATCACTGTACATGCCACAAGGCCGTGCACACCGATATATGTTTATACACTTGATATAGTAACAGGGATAGGTGAGCACATGTCAAACCCAAAAATTGGGTTCAACTCAAGTCACGACATTTGTACAAGGTCAAATCCGAGTCTAAAACTGGATTCAACTCAAGCGAGACTTAATGTGTACAGCATGAATCAAAGGCAAACCAAATCCACAGCTAACATGACTCAAATAAACAAAGCACCAAAATCAGACTCGAGAAAAATGTACAAAACCAATGCTACAACTACAAAGACTAGAGAAATGCAAATGAAGACTAGTAGTGTGCAACAACAACTAAATGAAACAGTGGACAGGACAAGTACAGTGCAACTCAATGCTACAAAAGACGACTAGTATGAAATGGAGACTTCAAGAAATACAACAGAGAACTCAAGTCCAGATGCTCAAGTGCAACTGCAAATGACATCAACCCAAATAGAAATGACCAGTTGTAACCAAGTGAAGATCAAAGACAGAGAGCTACATGAACAGAGGGAAGTAAAACAGTATCAAGTGAATGACCCAAATGATCAAGCTACTCTAACAACTAACAGAGCTCAATGCAACACCGTGGCAACCACAAGATGCAAACATAAACAACATCAAGTATGCACATAAATGCACAGTGCACACCACAAAACCAAAATAGTGAAGTACAACATCAACATCTACAACAGCAATGTATGCAACAGGATAATGAACTACAGACTCAAGTACACAAATAAAGACTACAAGTACACGTCCAATTACAACAAAGAAAATGTAAAGTCGAAGACCACAGTGAAGAATGACCAGTTCAATTTCAATATAATGATCAAATTCAAAATCAACATCGAGTTATTCAAGTATATGAACAGGTAAGAGATGAGGTGTATGTTTCAAACTCAATACCGTGATTATCACGTAATAAAAAAACGAGATATACGCATATGACAAAGTCAGAATCATCTCAAACGCTCAAGAAAAATCAAGTGGCCAAGTAAAACCAGTTGACAAAATCAAAGAAATAAAATTGAACGAAGATATAGGAACGAGAATCCTATATAAACCTGAAATCATCACTGGCAAATATCATCGAGTTCAAGTAAGCAAATCAGAAGAAACAAAAGGCAAATAATCACATACCGAAGTCGAACTCGATCAAACATCGAAGCAGCCGAAGCAAGCTTCAACGAGACGAACGATCAATCAAAGTTACACGCGAGATCATCTACTCAATCGATCAACAAAAGTCGGTTACTTCGACAAAGCAAAGCCCTAATTCCAGACTCGAGGCAAAAGGCCAAAGCCATAAACAACAGGAGGAAGCTCTTAATTCCAGAATCAAGCAAAAGCCGATGCCTCAATCATAGATTCGCCAAAGCAACAGAGAATCAAGGAGCCGAAGCTCATAATTCCCTAATCGCCAGAGAATCGAAACATCACCGAAGCCCTAGTTTTTTCAATTACTATTATCTCAAAGGGATCGGGCCAGAGAAAAGAATAGGGGGTCAAAGAGAAAAAGGATCGGGCCAATAATAAAGGGGATCGAAGATAAAATAACGGGCCGATTGTTTTTGGGCCGGTCTATTTAATCAATTAGGGTTTAGTTTTAATTCAGTTATTATTTTTTGGGCCGAGTTTATTTAGGGAAAAGTTGATTTAAATTTTCAATTTAAATTTTGGCCTGGTTTTACTTTGTATTTTTGTTTTCAGTTTTACTTTTTCAAGTCAAGTAAGGGTAAATCACCACCTAGGGTTTAGGTAGTGTCAGATTGTCTAGTTAGGGTTAGTTCAGTGAGCAGGGTGTGCGAGTTTACGAAACTCTATAGGCGGAGCAGGGTGTGCGAGTCTGTAGGAGTGTTTGTAAGCGGGATACTGTTTAATTCTAATAGAAATCTGGGAATGCAGCAGTAGGCAGGGGTTGCCGAAGCTGGGTAAATTCTGTGTGTGATTTACTTTTCTGCATATTTATTTATCTGCATTTTGATTACGTGTTTAATTTGAGAAAATTGCGATAACCCTATTCACCCCCCCTCTAGGGTTAATCTAGATCCTACATTTAAGGCATGCGTGTTTTGGGTTCGGTCGAAGGTGAATGGTGACGTCGAGGGAGGCATAGGGACGTGCGCTGCAGGGGGGATTGGAAGAGGAGACGTCAGCGAGGCTTTGGGTAGAGCCTGGTGGGCGATGGCGGCCTATGGTGGTAAGGCGAGGTGTTTTGGTGACTTCGGCGTGGGTTACAGTTTTGGGTGGGGGTGAAAATTTAGGATGAGGAAGTGGTTGATCGTTTCCAGGGTGGTGGCGAAGTTATGTAGTCGTGGACGACGTGTGGGGGTTGCCAGCGGTGAGGGTACAGCTAACGTCGGCGTGTACACGTGCACACGATGATGCATAGTTAGGTAAGCTCGAATGAAAAAAGGAGAAAAGGGAAATAGGAAAGGAAAGTAGAAGAAAGATTAGAAGTGGGAGAATGTAACAACCCGTGATTGCGGTTACCAAATAATAAATTAAAATTGGGATTTTAATTTAATTGGAGCTATTAATGAATTTTTAATGTGGCTAATTTGTTCAAAATTTAGTCATTTTGAATAAATTAATATTTTGGGCTTAAGTGTAAAATGGAGCATTTCAAGGAAATTAATTAGGGAAATTTGTAATTTATATTATTGCAAAATTTTATATGTGTAAAATAGTGCAATATTTGATTTGGGAAATTAATTTGCAATTTATTTGCAAAATGGTGATTTTGGCTAATATTAACTATAAACGGTGTTTTGGAAAAATTAGGGGTTAAAATGTAAAATATTATTGATATAGGATTTTATGAAATGGCTAAAAGTAATTGTTAACATATTTTCATAATTTTCTATGGTTTGAAATGTATTTAGTAATTTGTATGTAGAGTGTACTTAGAGAAAATTGCCTATATATGTATGCACATGAATAATACAAAGTCCTAATGGGTATTAGATCCAATAACCCTAACCATTAGCCTATAAAGTATCTTTTACTCTCCCATTTCAGCCAACACTTCATTTCATAACCACTAAAACCTAATTAGAAAGCTCCAAAACCTAGTCATGGCCTCCTAAGCAAGACTCCAATCTACACCAAATCAAAGAGAGTTAATCCAAACTACTAAAAGAGGTAATAGCAATCACAAAACCCACCTCTAATTCATTCTTTAATTTCTGAAATTATTTTGTAATCCTCTTTTTTTTTGTGCATTTAGATTGTGAAACTCTTTGATCTTCTTTTCATTGCTTGGAAAGAGGTAATATATGCTAGCTGAAATTATAATTAGTTTATTGCTGTTAGTAAATTAGGCATATCTCATTCATCTTAAATCGGAATTAAGATTTTTTTGAAGTTCTGAAAAGCTTATTCTGTAGCCTATAACTTTCATGTTTTTAGCTTTGCCTAATTTTGTGGTTTCAATGGTCGAAATCACGTTTGTTTGTCGCTGACCTGACAACAAACTACAAGGTTGATAAAATAAAACCCTGAAATTGATTTGGCCATAAGTTACTCGTTTTTGATCCGAATTAGATAATTTTGGATGTTCCGGAAAGCTTAAAACATATGCTACAATTTTTGTTCAGTGAGTTTTCTGTAATATTGCCATTTAGATGACCTGAAATGCGTTCAAAGACAGAAGACCAATTCTGTCTTTAACAAGTTATCTTGAGTTTCAATCTGATATTGTTTTGCACGTATCTCTCTCGTTTCTTATCCAAATCTAATAATTTTGGATGTTCTGGAAAGCTTAGATTTAGAGCTAAAACTTTCATGTTTTGAGTTTCATGAAATTTCGAAGTTATTTTGGTTAAAATTGTACATTCTTACCACTGTCCCGAGAAAAAAAAGAAAAAAAAAATAATAAATAATTTTTTTTAAACCCTGTTTCAGATTTTTTTTTCTCCACTTCGCGATGCCGCCACGATCGCATCCGAAGTCGGAATTCGACGTTTTTGGTCTCGTTGGAAAAGTGGAGTTTCGAACTCCATCTCTGTAAAATTTAGACATCATCGGCATTCTTTTGGTACTTCGAATTTCGTGTCGAAGTTGAACTCTTGTCGCTGTTTGTAAACGGTGTGAATCTTGTTCTGGGTCCAACTTTGAGACGTCGCTGCTACTTCGTCTCAACTCGGATTCCAGAAATTCTTTTTGCATCTTATAGTAGGGATGTTGGACTATATGCCTACTAGTTTTCATGTCATTTGGATTCAGTTTGCTGGTCCAAATAAATTGCCGAACTTGGGTTCGCAGCAGTTTTTGAATGGTCAAACACTTAGAATGAAAATCAAATATCCCTTCTGTTTCCAGCTTTTGAGCGCCACTCCGCGATGCCGCCACGTTCGCATCGGAAGTCGGAATTCAAGGTTGTTGGTCTCGTTAGAAAGGTGGAGTTCCGAACTCCATCTCAGGAAAATTTGGACAACATTGGAGTTCGTTTGGTACTTCGAATTTCGTGTCGAAGTTGAACTCTGGTCGCTGTTTGTAAACAGTTTTAATCTTGTTCTGGGTCCAACTTTGAGACGTCGCTGCCGCTTCGTCTCAACTCGGAATCCAGAAATTCTTTATGCATCTTAAAGTAGGGATGTTGGACTACATGCCTAAAAATTTTCATGATATTTGGACACTGTTTGCTGGTCCAAATAAATTGCCGAACTTGGGTTCACAGCTGTTATTGAATATTTATAAACACTTAGAATATTTTCAGTGATTTTCTGGTTTTCATTGATTTCTTTGAGATTTGTCTCTAGATTTCGTACACGGGTTTTATGAATCATTTTCAAAAGATGTTTCACTCCTAAATGACTTTTGAAAATTATTATATAATATTATTTTAATTATTAATTAATTACTCCATAATAGGAGACCTTTCAAAAGACCGTTTTAAAAGTGATTCCGAAAATCAATTATAAATCCGTTTTACACCATTATTTTCTATAATAAAAATCTCACACTCACTTTTAGCACGTCGAGCGAAGTGGAAAGGTGCTTAAACGGTTAGGAAATCTCCGGCCTATGGAAACCGTGTGTATTTTCTTTCCGGTTAATCCCCAACCTATTCGATTGATCGTTTTGACCTTTGGGTCTAGTTTACCGATGATATGAGGTAGACTTTTTATTGTTTGGAGTGTGAGCTTGCTATTGGTTAGGAAACCGTTTAGTGCGAACGTGGGGTATGGGACTCATTGTTAACACTTTGCGGGTTCCTCTCCAAGAAGTTAGTGACACATTAGCCTCTGGGCGGCCAGTAGTTGACCTCTGGGTCACCACGCCTCTGGGCAACCGTCTCTGGACACCTGCTCTATGGAACAGTTTATTTTTCGGCGTGTGCCTCTGGGCCTTTATCCTTCTGGGAAGGATCTCGCCGTCTCGTGCGTTTCGCATCGGTGCGAGTGATCGATCACAACTCTACAGTACTTGGCAACAACGACTCTGGTCGGTGCACGTGCAAAACTTGTATTATCTGATTATTTTTATATCCATTCGAGTACCGCCATTTGGTGTTGGTTCTATGGAACCATACGATGTAAGTGCGATTAACTTATGGATCCACAGTGTCTCTGGACACTGCTTTTCAGTGTTTGATTTCATTGACTTTTCAGTATATCCCCATGGCTCTTTGGAGCATCGATCTTTGCTTGGGCATTGATCACAGACTCTGGTCACTATTGGGATTATTGCCTATGGGCATCTTTTTATGGCTTTGGCTACGCCGATGATATGAGGCGACTTTATTTATTCTACACTTTGGTGTTGATTTCTCTTTGGAGATTTTTATTGTTTATTGATGATTAGGGATCGTCATTATATTCATGTGGTTCATAATATACTTCTCTTTGGATAAGTACTATTTTATTTATGTACCGCATTATTATATATCTCAGTTATTACTGATTGTTTAGCTAGCCTGACCCGAGTGTTTTCGCTCGGGTCAGACCGAGTTGTTTCAGGTTAGGTCTCTGGACTTAGCTTCTGTGCTTCCGCTTGGACATTATCTGCTATGCTGATAGATAGCGCTTTATTTGTCCACTATTCTGCTACTATATTATCATTCAGACTTTGATATGTACATATTTTTGACTCACATGTGTGAGCGGTGGCTTTGTACCCACTTATAGTATTTGGATCTGTATTGATGATCTATTGTTCTAGGATTTTATATCTGTTATGTGATTCTGTTCTGTGATGTTTTATCATTTATTATTATGCTTTGTCCTGATAGATCTTTAGCCATTTGTAATTTCGTTATAAGTATTTACTGAATATGTCGAACCACTTGAAAAAAAATATATAGATACCATCCTTTCGACGTATACAGTAGATAGTTATAGCTTGATTACAAATGGTCGCTTCCACTATACTCTATTCTCCGCTTTAACAGACAGTATTACTCCCGTAATACTCTTTGTTACAGTGGGTCTCAGAGTGGGGCGTTACAGCTTGGTATCAGAGCCTGGTTTCAGGAATAAGCATAATAAACACAGAACAGATACACTTAGTACAATACATTTTAAATTAGATCCGAATTAAATCAAATCCCTTCCTTATGTTTATTGATAGATAAGTTAGGAATATGTATAGGAATCCGTTATATTCCGTAGTATTCCTTAATTAATTATCTATCATTGAATCATGTCTAACTCTAATTCCCGTTACGACATGTTTGACCAATTGAGCGGTGCGAAGGTCTTCTCTCAGTTTGACCTTGCCACCGGATTCCATCAGCTATGAGTCATGGAAGACAGCATTCCTCTTACAGCATTTCGCACTCGTCATGGTTCTTTTGAGTGGTTGGTCATGCCGTTCGGCTTGACGAACGCTCCGGCTTTCTTCGTCGATCTCATGAATCGAGTATTCCGGGAATACATCAATAGATTCGTTCTGGTTTTCATCGACGATATTCTTGAGACTCTTTCTATGTGTGATATTCGAAATCGAGCTCCGTCTTTTGTATTCCTTTTGTGGATTAGATGTTATAGACGACTTCTATATTTAAGGAATTGCGAGGACGCAATTTTCTTAAGGGGGGGAGTTGTAACAACCCGTGATTGCGGTTACCAAATAATAAATTAAAATTGGGATTTTAATTTAATTGGAGCTATTAATGAATTTTTAATGTGGCTAATTTGTTCAAAATTTAGTCATTTCGAATAAATTAATATTTTGGGCTTAAGTGTAAAATGGAGCATTTCAAGGAAATTAATTAGGGAAATTTGTAATTTATATTATTGCAAAATTTTATATGTGTAAAATAGTGCAATATTTGATTTGGGAAATTAATTTGCAATTTATTTGCAAAATGGTGATTTTGGCTAATATTAACTATAAACGGTGTTTTGGAAAAATTAGGGGTTAAAATGTAAAATATTGTTGATATAGGATTTTATGAAATGGCTAAAAGTAATTGTTAACATATTTTCATAATTTTCTATGGTTTGAAATGTATTTAGTAATTTGTATGTAGAGTGTACTTAGAGAAAATTGCCTATATATGTATGCACATGAATAATACAAAGTCCTAATGGGTATTAGATCCAATAACCCTAACCATTAGCCTATAAAGTATCTTTTACTCTCCCATTTCAGCCAACACTTCATTTCATAACCACTAAAACCTAATTAGAAAGCTCCAAAACCTAGTCATGGCCTCCTAAGCAAGACTCCAATCTACACCAAATCAAAGAGAGTTAATCCAAACTACTAAAAGAGGTAATAGCAATCACAAAACCCACCTCTAATTCATTCTTTAATTTCTGAAATTATTTTGTAATCCTCTTTTTTTTTGTGCATTTAGATTGTGAAACTCTTTGATCTTCTTTTCATTGCTTGGAAAGAGGTAATATATGCTAGCTGAAATTATAATTAGTTTATTGCTGTTAGTAAATTAGGCATATCTCATTCATCTTAAATCGGAATTAAGATTTTCTTAAAGTTCTGGAAAGCTTATTCTGTAGCCTATAACTTTCATGTTTTGAGCTTTGCCTAATTTTGTGGTTTCAATGGTCGAAATCACGTTTGTTTGTCGCAGACCTGACAACAAACTACAAGGTTGATAAAATAAAACCCTGAAATTGATTTGGCCATAAGTTACTCGTTTTTGATCCGAATTAGATAATTTTGGATGTTCCGGAAAGCTTAAAACATATGCTACAATTTTTGTTCAGTGAGTTTTCTGTAATATTGCCATTTAGATGACCTGAAATGCGTTCAAAGACAGAAGACCAATTCTGTCTTTAACAAGTTATCTTGAGTTTCAATCTGATATTGTTTTGCATGTATCTCTCTCGTTTCTTATCCAAATCTAATAATTTTGGATGTTCTGGAAAGCTTAGATTTAGAGCTAAAACTTTCATGTTTTGAGTTTCATGAAATTTCGAAGTTATTTTTGTTAAAATTGTACATTCTTACCACTGTCCCGAGAAAAAAAAGAAAAAAAAATAATAAATAATTTTTTTTTAAACCCTGTTTCGGATTTTTTTTTTCTCCACTTCGCGATGCCGCCACGATCGCATCCGAAGTCGGAATTCGACGTTTTTGGTCTCGTTGGAAAAGTGGAGTTTCGAACTCCATCTTTGTAAAATTTAGACATCATCGGCATTCTTTTGGTACTTCGAATTTCGTGTCGAAGTTGAAATCTTGTCGCTGTTTGTAAACGGTGTGAATCTTGTTCTGGGTCCAACTTTGAGACGTCGCTGCTACTTCGTCTCAACTCGGATTCCAGAAATTCTTTTTTCATCTTATAGTAGGGATGTTGGACTATATGCCTACCAGTTTTCATGTCATTTGGATTCAGTTTGCTGGTCCAAATAAATTGCCGAACTTGGGTTCGCAGCAGTTTTTGAATGGTCAAACACTTAGAATGAAAATCAAATATCCCTTCTGTTTCCAGCTTTTGAGCGCCACTCCGCGATGCCGCCACGTTCGCATCGGAAGTCAGAATTCGACGTTGTTGGTCTCGTTAGAAAGGTGGAGTTCCGAACTCCATCTCAGGAAAATTTGGACAACATTGGAGTTCGTTTGTTACTTCGAATTTCGTGTCGAAGTTGAACTCTGGTCGCTGTTTGTAAACAGTGTTAATCTTGTTCTGGGTCCAACTTTGAGACGTCGCTGCCGCTTCGTCTCAACTCGGAATCCAGAAATTCTTTTTGCATCTTAAAGTAGGGATTTTGGACTACATGCCTGAAAATTTTCATGATATTTGGACACTGTTTGCTGGTCCAAATAAATTGCCGAACTTGGGTTCACAGCTGTTTTTGAATATTTACAAACACTTAGAATATTTTCAGTGATTTTCTGGTTTTCATTGATTTCTTTGAGATTTGTCTCTAGATTTCGTACACGGGTTTTATGAATCATTTTCAAAAGATTTTTCACTCCTAAATGACTTTTGAAAATTATTATATAATATTATTTTAATTATTAATTAATTACTCCATAATAGGAGACCTTTCAAAAGACCGTTTTAAAAGTGATTCCGAAAATCAATTATAAATCCGTTTTACACCATTATTTTCTATAATAAAAATCTCACACTCACTTTTAGCACGTCGAGCGAAGTGGAAAGGTGCTTAAACGGTTAGGAAATCTCCGGCCTATGGAAACCGTGTGTATTTTCTTTCCGGTTAATCCCCGACCTATTCGATTGATCGTTTTGACCTTTGGGTCTAGTTTACCGATGATATGAGGTAGACTTTTTATTGTTTGGAGTGTGAGCTTGCTATTGGTTAGGAAACCGTTTAGTGCGAACGTGGGGTATGGGACTCATTGTTAACACTTTGCGGGTTCCTCTCCAAGAAGTTAGTGACACATTAGCCTCTGGGCGGCCAGTACTTGACCTCTGGGTCACCACGCCTCTGGGCAACCGTCTCTGGACACCTGCTCTATGGAGCAATTTATTTTTCGGCGTGTGCCTCTGGGCCTTTATCCTTCTGGGAAGGATCTCGCCGTCTCGCGCGTTTCGCATCGGTGCGAGTGATCGATCACAACTCTACAGTACTTGGCAACAACGACTCTGGTCGGTGCACGTGCAAAACTTGTATTATCTGATTATTTTTATATCCATTCGAGTACCGCCATTCGGTGTTGGTTCTATGGAACCATACGATGTAAGTGCGATTACCTTATGGATCCACAGTGTCTCTGGACACTGCTTTTCAGTGTTTGATTTCATTGACTTTTCAGTATATCCCCATGGCTCTTTGGAGCATCGATCTTTGCTTGGGCATTGATCACAGACTCTGGTCACTATTGGCATTATTGCCTATGGGCATCTTTTTATAGCTTTGGCTACGCCGATGATATGAGGCGACTTTATTTATTCTACACTTTGGTGTTGATTTCTCTTTGGAGATTTTTATTGTTTATTGATGATTAGGGATCGTCATTATATTCATGTGGTTCATAATATACTTCTCTTTGGATAAGTACTATTTTATTTATGTACCGCATTATTATATATCTCAGTTATTACTGATTGTTTAGCTAGCCTGACCCGAGTGTTTTCGCTCGGGTCAGACCGAGTTGTTTCAGGTTAGGTCTCTGGACTTAGCTTTTGTGCTTCCGCTTGGACATTATCTGCTATGCTGATAGATAGCGCTTTATTTGTCCACTATTCTGCTACTATATTATCATTCAGACTTTGATATGTACATATTTTTGACTCACATGTGTGAGCGGTGGCTTTGTACCCACTTATAGTATTTGGATCTGTATTGATGATCTATTGTTCTAGGATTTTATATCTGTTATGTGATTCTGTTCTATGATGTTTTATCATTTATTATTATGCTTTGTCCTGATAGATCTTTAGCCATTTGTAATTTCGTTATAAGTATTTACTGAATATGTCGAACCACTTGAAAAAAAATATATAGATACCATCCTTTCGACGTATACAGTAGATAGTTATAGCTTGATTACAAATGGTCGCTTCCACTATACTCTATTCTCCGCTTTAACAGACAGTATTACTCCCGTAATACTCTTTGTTACAGTGGGTCTCAGAGTGGGGCGTTACAGCTTGGTATCAGAGCCTGGTTTCAGGAATAAGCATAATAAACACAGAACTGATACACTTAGTACAATACATTTTAAATTAGATCCGAATTAAATCAAATCCCTTCCTTATGTTTATTGATAGATAAGTTAGGAATATGTATAGGAATCCGTTATATTCCGTAGTATTCCTTAATTAATTATCTATCATTGAATCATGTCTAACTCTAATTCCCGTTACGACATGTTTGACCAATTGAGCGGTGCGAAGGTCTTCTCTCAGTTTGACCTTGCCACCGGATTCCATCAGCTATGAGTCATGGAAGACAGCATTCCTCTTACAGCATTTCGCACTCGTCATGGTTCTTTTGAGTGGTTGGTCATGCCGTTCGGCTTGACGAACGCTCCGGCTTTCTCCGTCGATCTCATGAATCGAGTATTCCGGGAATACATCAATAGATTCGTTCTGGTTTTCATCGACGATATTCTTGAGACTCTTTCTATGTGTGATATTCGAAATCGAGCTCCGTCTTTTGTATTCCTTTTGTGGATTAGATGTTATAGACGACTTCTATATTTAAGGAATTGCGAGGACGCAATTTTCTTAAGGGGGGGAGTCTGTAACAACCCGTGATTGCGGTTACCAAATAATAAATTAAAATTGGGATTTTAATTTAATTGGAGCTATTAATGAATTTTTAATGTGGCTAATTTGTTCAAAATTTAGTCATTTCGAATAAATTAATATTTTGGGCTTAAGTGTAAAATGGAGCATTTCAAGGAAATTAATTAGGGAAATTTGTAATTTATATTATTGCAAAATTTTATATGTGTAAAATAGTGCAATATTTGATTTGGGAAATTAATTTGCAATTTATTTGCAAAATGGTGATTTTGGCTAATATTAACTATAAACGGTGTTTTGGAAAAATTAGGGGTTAAAATGTAAAATATTGTTGATATAGGATTTTATGAAATGGCTAAAAGTAATTGTTAACATATTTTCATAATTTTCTATGGTTTGAAATGTATTTAGTAATTTGTATGTAGAGTGTACTTAGAGAAAATTGCCTATATATGTATGCACATGAATAATATAAAGTCCTAATGGGTATTAGATCCAATAACCCTAACCATTAGCCTATAAAGTATCTTTTACTCTCCCATTTCAGCCAACACTTCATTTCATAACCACTACAACCTAATTAGAAAGCTCCAAAACCTAGTCATGGCCTCCTAAGCAAGACTCCAATCTACACCAAATCAAAGAGAGTTAATCCAAACTACTAAAAGAGGTAATAGCAATCACAAAACCCACCTCTAATTCATTCTTTAATTTCTGAAATTATTTTGTAATCCTCTTTTTTTTTGTGCATTTAGATTGTGAAACTCTTTGATCTTCTTTTCATTGCTTGGAAAGAGGTAATATATGCTAGCTGAAATTATAATTAGTTTATTGCTGTTAGTAAATTAGGCATATCTCATTCATCTTAAATCGGAATTAAGATTTTCTTAAAGTTCTGGAAAGCTTATTCTGTAGCCTATAACTTTCATGTTTTGAGCTTTGCCTAATTTTGTGGATTCAATGGTCGAAATCACGTTTGTTTGTCGCAGACCTGACAACAAACTACAAGGTTGATAAAATAAAACCCTGAAATTGATTTGGCCATAAGTTACTCGTTTTTGATCCGAATTAGATAATTTTGGATGTTCCGGAAAGCTTAAAACATATGCTACAATTTTTGTTCAGTGAGTTTTCTGTAATATTGCCATTTAGATGACCTGAAATGCGTTCAAAGACAGAAGACCAATTCTGTCTTTAACAAGTTATCTTGAGTTTCAATCTGATATTGTTTTGCATGTATCTCTCTCGTTTCTTATCCAAATCTAATAATTTTGGATGTTCTGGAAAGCTTAGATTTAGAGCTAAAACTTTCATGTTTTGAGTTTCATGAAATTTCGAAGTTATTTTTGTTAAAATTGTACATTCTTACCACTGTCCCGAGAAAAAAAAGAAAAAAAAATAATAAATAATTTTTTTTTAAACCCTGTTTCGGATTTTTTTTTTCTCCACTTCGCGATGCCGCCACGATCGCATCCGAAGTCGGAATTCGACGTTTTTGGTCTCGTTGGAAAAGTGGAGTTTCGAACTCCATCTTTGTAAAATTTAGACATCATCGGCATTCTTTTGGTACTTCGAATTTCGTGTCGAAGTTGAACTCTTGTCGCTGTTTGTAAACGGTGTGAATCTTGTTCTGGGTCCAACTTTGAGACGTCGCTGCTACTTCGTCTCAACTCGGATTCCAGAAATTCTTTTTGCATCTTATAGTAGGGATGTTGGACTATATGCCTACCAGTTTTCATGTCATTTGGATTCAGTTTGCTGGTCCAAATAAATTGCCGAACTTGGGTTCGCAGCAGTTTTTGAATGGTCAAACACTTAGAATGAAAATCAAATATCCCTTCTGTTTCCAGCTTTTGAGCGCCACTCCGCGATGCCGCCACGTTCGCATCGGAAGTCGGAATTCGACGTTGTTGGTCTCGTTAGAAAGGTGGAGTTCCGAACTCCATCTCAGGAAAATTTGGACAACATTGGAGTTCGTTTGGTACTTCGAATTTCGTGTCGAAGTTGAACTCTGGTCGCTGTTTGTAAACAGTGTTAATCTTGTTCTGGGTCCAACTTTGAGACGTCGCTGCCGCTTCGTCTCAACTCGGAATCCAGAAATTCTTTTTGCATCTTAAAGTAGGGATTTTGGAATACATGCCTGCAAATTTTCATGATATTTGGACACTGTTTGCTGGTCCAAATAAATTGCCGAACTTGGGTTCACAGCTGTTTTTGAATATTTACAAACACTTAGAATATTTTCAGTGATTTTCTGGTTTTCATTGATTTCTTTGAGATTTGTCTCTAGATTTCGTACACGGGTTTTATGAATCATTTTCAAAAGATTTTTCACTCCTAAATGACTTTTGAAAATTATTATATAATATTATTTTAATTATTAATTAATTACTCCATAATAGGAGACCTTTCAAAAGACCGTTTTAAAAGTGATTCCGAAAATCAATTATAAATCCGTTTTACACCATTATTTTCTATAATAAAAATCTCACACTCACTTTTAGCACATCGAGCGAAGTGGAAAGGTGCTTAAACGGTTAGGAAATCTCCGGCCTATGGAAACCGTGTGTATTTTCTTTCCGGTTAATCCCCGACCTATTCGATTGATCGTTTTGACCTTTGGGTCTAGTTTACCGATGATATGAGGTAGACTTTTTATTGTTTGGAGTGTGAGCTTGCTATTGGTTAGGAAACCGTTTAGTGCGAACGTGGGGTATGGGACTCATTGTTAACACTTTGCGGGTTCCTCTCCAAGAAGTTAGTGACACATTAGCCTCTGGGCGGCCAGTACTTGACCTCTGGGTCACCACGCCTCTGGGCAACCGTCTCTGGACACCTGCTCTATGGAGCAGTTTATTTTTCGGCGTGTGCCTCTGGGCCTTTATCCTTCTGGGAAGGATCTCGCCGTCTCGCGCGTTTCGCATCGGTGCGAGTGATCGATCACAACTCTACAGTACTTGGCAACAACGACTCTGGTCGGTGCACGTGCAAAACTTGTATTATCTGATTATTTTTATATCCATTCGAGTACCGCCATTCGGTGTTGGTTCTATGGAACCATACGATGTAAGTGCGATTACCTTATGGATCCACAATGTCTCTGGACACTGCTTTTCAGTGTTTGATTTCATTGACTTTTCAGTATATCCCCATGGCTCTTTGGAGCATCGATCTTTGCTTGGGCATTGATCACAGACTCTGGTCACTATTGGGATTATTGCCTATGGGCATCTTTTTATGGCTTTGGCTACGCCGATGATATGAGGCGACTTTATTTATTCTACACTTTGGTGTTGATTTCTCTTTGGAGATTTTTATTGTTTATTGATGATTAGGGATCGTCATTATATTCATGTGGTTCATAATATACTTCTCTTTGGATAAGTACTATTTTATTTATGTACCGCATTATTATATATCTCAGTTATTACTGATTGTTTAGCTAGCCTGACCCGAGTGTTTTCGCTCGGGTCAGACCGAGTTGTTTCAGGTTAGGTCTCTGGACTTAGCTTCTGTGCTTCCGCTTGGACATTATCTGCTATGCTGATAGATAGCGCTTTATTTGTCCACTATTCTGCTACTATATTATCATTCAGACTTTGATATGTACATATTTTTGACTCACATGTGTGAGCGGTGGCTTTGTACCCACTTATAGTATTTGGATCTGTATTGATGATCTATTGTTCTAGGATTTTATATCTGTTATGTGATTCTGTTCTGTGATGTTTTATCATTTATTATTATGCTTTGTCCTGATAGATCTTTAGCCATTTGTAATTTCGTTATAAGTATTTACTGAATATGTCGAACCACTTGAAAAAAATATATAGATACCATCCTTTCGACGTATACAGTAGATAGTTATAGCTTGATTACAAATGGTCGCTTCCACTATACTCTATTCTCCGCTTTAACAGACAGTATTACTCCCGTAATACTCTTTGTTACAGTGGGTCTCAGAGTGGGGCGTTACAGAGAAAGAAAGGAGAATGATCCGGGTGGTGGGCCAACGGAAATGAGAAAAAAAGAAAAAAAAAGAAAGGCAAAGAAAGAAAGGGAAAGGAAAAAGAAGAAGAAAATTGTTTTGAGTTTCTATGTTAAATTCTTGGATTAAAAGCTAAATACACACACACACACACACACACACACACACATATATATATATATATATATATATATATATATATTCTCTTCATTTTAAAAAAAAACCGAACAAACATGATTGATTTGGAAATATTTAACCTAAATGTATGTTGTTAATTATCGATAATACAAAGTGTAATTATTTTAAAGAATTAAAGCGAGTTACTAAATTAAAACTTATTTGATTAAATCTTATGTAAATAAATAAGTAATTAGATTCTAAATTATTAAACTGTTAATTAATAGAGTTTGTTATTAGTTGGATTAGTTAATTTTAGTTAACTTAAGAAGGATTGTTTTATAATTCCTTAGATTATAAGCAAATTTGGATTAAAAATATAAGCAGATTTATTTTAATTTAAGTTGATTAAATTTTCGGTTGTGAATTGTTAATATGTGTTGAAAATCGTTAAATTTGCTAATGATCTAAGCTTGGGTTTACGACTCTTGAATAATTACTTTAAATTTTTCTTTATCCTTGTCATTCAGTAATCAAACCTGTTATAGTGTCAGGGTAAACGTTGACAAGTTATAATTGAAAATAAACATCTGTAAATAATTTCCATATTTAAATATTGTCACCCTAAATAATACATTGTTATTTTGAACAATTTACTTTTTTTAAAATTTATTACTTGGATTCGAAGAGGCCAGAATCAGATATCTGTGTTATCCGGAACCACTTCAATTCAATAATCCCTCCGAACCATTACGGGTTTGATTATAGATTTTAATAGACTGGAATTGGATTAATCTCACCAATTTAACTATTTTAAATCAGTATTGTATTTAGACACTATTTTATATCAATGATTTCTGGAAATGTTTGGGTTAAAATAGATGATAACTCGGCGTGTTGTACGAGTTACCTTTGTCTTCAAAAACTTTTATAACTTAAATATTTCAATTAAATGGATTTTGCTCACGCTGGTTTCCAGCCTGACTCGGGTGTTACTTTATTGTAATGCTCGGGTCAGACCGAGTATTACATAATTTCATGTTAGGACGCTTTGGATCTCAGGAGACGAGTTGGACGGCAGAGACGTATTGTACGTATTGGTTATATTCCACTGTGTATTATAGAATTTATAGTCGTATTTACAGACAAGTTATTATAACTGTCCAAATTTATTTGTTGACGATTGTACTCTGATAATTTGAATGTATATTGACAGTTACAGCTTTTCTTTGTATAAAATGCTGCTATTGTATATTATATTTAGTTCCGCTGCGATTGTGAGATTCTGTGCTGTTATTTCTGTTTCTTCTTCTATCTCTTTTTCTTCTTAAACCCTAACAAACTGGTAATTCCGGCACGCGTTTCTCGGCACTCTATACAGTGAACGTATTAGTGTCGATTTCCGGGGGTCGAAAATTACCCGGTTGTTACACTTTATAAACCTAAAACAAACAAGATATAGAACATGCAGAACAAGAAAACAATGGTTACAGACAATCTCTGTACAAAATCAAGAATTGATGAAATGAGTTATAGTTATGGCTTCGATTACCTTGTTTTTAATCTTTTACTTGCTAATTCTTTCTTTAATTTTAGCAAATTGGAGCAAGAATTCAATTTGACAAGGAGGTGACAATTTTTCTATTTTCGTTAGTTTTGAGAAGAAGCAAAAATGAAGGGATAAAACTTACGTTCATTTTTTTTTCTTTTCTTGAGTACTCTAGAAATGGGTTTTGGATCTAACCTCTACCTACTAAGCCCATGGGCATACTTGGTAAAAATTTCACTAAGTAAAACATGTTTCTACTCTATTTCTTATTATAAACACACATTTTCAGACTTTAAAAACCAAATAAGATTCAACAACAAATTTTTATGTAACTAGAATGTTTTAACAATAAAATAAAAATTATTCTAACTATAAAAATTAATTTCTATTATTAAAACCATGTTTTTACTTAAATATCACAATTTACCCCTTTTATTACATAAAACATCATTTTTAACATAAGAATTTATACAAAAATTGTTTTCTTGTCAAATTAAATACAACAAACCATTCTAACTTTATTTTTTACATCAAATATTATTTTTAACCAGTATTTCATGTTTTTAAAATATCTCATAATAAATTAAACACTACATTAAAAAATTAATGAAAATCCAACATTGACAGTAATTCACAAAATTATTGCATTTACTCAAATAAAACCCATAAAATGTTCAGTTTCTTTCCAAGCCAACATAATAAAGTTTTTTAAACTTTATTTTCAACAATTTACATTTATTTCAACAAACTAATGTTGAACAAAAATTACTTAATCAATTAATTAACCCAAAATTAACATATTCCCATTATTAACAAACATTTTTTTTTCCAAAATAAATTCTCAACCAAATAATCTTAGTCCAATATATTCTCCAAAACTCTTTTTTTAAATTTAAAATAAACAATTTTAACAAATTTATACCTCCAATTTATTTTACTTCACAATATTAAATCATAACTGTAACGACCCGTAAATTTTAATAGTTTTAATAATATGTTAATTGAAATTGTGTGAAATTTTAAACAATAAAATTTGAAAATAAAAAGTTATTATTTGGAATACGTCTATTTTAATATTGCAACTGGTAAATTTTCATCTGGTAATATTGAAGTTTATTTTCCTGTGAAATTTCATTTCAAATCAAACCGGTTAATAACAGTGAATTTAAAAGTTTTCCGAAACCAAAATATGTCAACAGGAGAAAATTTATTCAGATCATTCTGAATCAGACTGCGAAATTCGTTTTTCCAAATTTGGACTTCTACTGCTCCGTTTATCTTAATTCTGACAAAATAGCAGCATTTTCGGTACCGATTATCGACTTTTGATCGGATGGTCGTACCACTGACATCTGTATACCGTTTTGATCGTCTCGTCGCGCTGATCATCACGGTATATTTAAATCTGTATTTTGAGGCCCGGTATGCAACAGAGACTATAAACAGCTCTTCGTAGCGGTACCACTTTTGTTGCCCATTTGGATTTCAAACGGCTGGAGTCTTTTATTTTGAGCTGTTACCTTTTCATCTTTTCAATGCATTTGTTACCTTTCCATCTTTTCAATGCATTGATGCCATGCCATACCATCTCATTTTTTGTGTACGTTTGGATTTCTGTAAAATTACGTTACATTTATAAATTGAACTGTTCATATCCTTTATAACTTTATCTCCCAGGATCCATTCCACTCAAACCCTCTTCTATTTTACATCTAAGACCTTACCCTTCCACTTCTCCTTACTCACGTTCGTCTCTACTTCTCTCATCTCCCCTCCAAAGCAACAGCACCCACGCTATCACCTTCACACATCAGGCCTTCCACTTCAGACCTACACCGCAACCACCCACGGCCACGAGCTTCCATCGCCGAACAACACTCAGGAAACCCATCGCCTCCTCTTCCCCTCCACAGCCTAAATGCAGAGAGCCACCTCAACCCCACCGACCTTGCCAAGCTCGAACCCAAACCCCGCTTGACTCGCTCCACGTCCACCCATGCTCTGCCTCCTTTCCCAGGCTCGCCACCTAGCCCTTCCATATTTTGTAGGTAAACCATTCGTTATATATGTATAAAGTCGTAACTGTAGATATATTGGATGCACTATCTGTTAGTATGTAAGTGTTGTTATGTTTAAGTATTTATATCCATATAAAAAGTTTCGTATATGCTCTGTACATTTAGTAATAAGATATCAATGTTTGTATTTTGTCTCAATCACTGTTATAAGTTATATTAGTATATATATACGTTATGTCACTTTTATACAATCGGTGTTCTAATGTAAAGTCTTGTAAAGATGTATATGTGCTTTGTGTTTGGAGATATATGCAAGTTAGTTACTGGTTATTTATATATAGGTATGTTTGTATATAATTTTATAAAGACAGTGTTCTGCCTTGGTTATATTGTACAGGGTTAAGTTATGTATATCTTAAAACTATATAAAACTATTTAAATATATATATTGTTATATTCACGTTTATATTAACATTTTTGGAAAGTGTATATACAGTTTATATAAGATATGTTATACAAAAAGTTATATAGTTGTATATATAGGCTATGTTCATACAGTAACTGTTCATACAGTAAAAGATATAAACTATATATTACAGTACATAGGATTTCAGTAGTCTACTATGTATTTAATTAATAATATAGGCTTGGTTAACCTGTATATACATACAGCTTGTCTTACGCATGCCCTGTTCAAGTATTTTCAAGTATAACTATATATATTTTTTCCAGGTTGTTTAAATACTTACTTTAATTATATACATCTGGGTCCGTTTATTCTTCTTTTGAAACGTAAGTATATGTCATTACAATTTTTACATTATAAAGTATATAAGTTATATTGATTTATAAAATAAAAAAAATTGTTTTAAGTATAACAGGTATTGTATATTAGTCTTATATCTATCGGTTATATATATATAATGTATGTACGTAGGTACAAGCTATTCGTATAAATGATCTGCTGATATGATTGCATTTCAATAAGTGAGTGTGTAGGTCTGCATATAAAAATATTCTCGAACAACTGTTACGGGTATGAGCATGTCAGAATATATTAGACCTTAGATATGTTGTAGCTATTATATTTTTGGCTGATACTATTAACTGTTTACAGATGTATATATATGTTATACAGTTGCATACAACATGTTCGACTATATGTATATAACCATATATGAAGGTTATAGACTTGTTTATGTATATCATAAGTATGTTTTCAAAGATATATGGTATGAAGCTAATTAATAAAATTGATATGTATAGATCTCTATTTTTATAGAAGTTTTAAATTAAATATTGACTCTATATAGTTATATACATATACCTTTTACCTTCATCAATCCTGTTCTGACCCGATTTCGTCGATTCTTATCTCTCAGCTTTTCCTTCGAATTTGTGCCAATCTAGTTTTGCTTTGGAATTCGTAGCTTGTCGTGTTATCTACTCTCTCTAGCCTCGAAAGGTGAGAAATCACTCACGATTAACGTTCTTTTATTTATTAAATTTGATTTCAATTGAAACGACAATTGAAATATGCTGCTGCAGTTATTTAAATATATGCTATTATCTGTAACTGTTCACCTGCAGGATATGACACCATATCCTGTTGTTTATATTATATTGTTATTGATGGTATATGCCTGTTATTTTATTGTATTATCTGTTATCACTCTGCAAGTTCCTTGTAGTTTAGAAATCACTATGGGTTGAAATGATACATACCCGAACGGACTTTAGAATAGGAGAATTTCGTTATGGGTTGAAATGATAAACCCAAGCGATTTTCATTTGAATTGAAATTGGGATTACGGGTCGAATGATCTCTACCCATATATATTTAAATTTCGGATTGAAATGATAAATATCCGTATCACTTAACCATATGATAAATATATGTACAAACACCGTTGGTCCATATATAAAAATATTTTAAAAATGAATTCTATGGTTTTGGAAAGAAATATATGATTTTAATGAATGTTGAGCCTTAAATTATTATATATAAATGGGAATGATTGATTTAAATACATATAATATGTTGAGTATTAAAATATATTTCAAAATAGATTTTGGTAATAATTTGAATAAGTTAAGGTTAGAAAGATAATTTGAACTTAGTTGAAATTGTATTCAATAAAGAATTTTATTTAATTAAACCGATTTGAAACCTATTGAAACTGAGATGTAAGATATGATTTATAACTTGAGTTTGATTTATAAGTAATCTAATGAATATCTCTTGTTTTAAATAAAGTTTAAGGAAATATTTAGTAAAATGTAATTTAAGGTTAGTTAAATGATATTGAATTTATTAAGTGAATATTCCCTGATTAAATAATAATAATAAAGTTAAATCAAGATCTATATGAAACTGTTAATTTGAACTTTGAAAATGTTGAATATTAAAGCTTTGAAATATATTGAAAATATAAATGGTATCTTTAGCACTGAATTGAATTGATGAATTGAGCTTTGAATAAATTTGAATTTGGAATTTGAGTTAATTTGAATCGATTTGCGAGACTTGAGAAAATTAAATACTTTACCTTTTAAATCATTTAATATATATACTATTTTGGAAAATAGATATATTTGAAATGAAATGATATTTGGGTTTTGAAGTATAAATTTAAATTGAAATGACCACGGTGTTAAAATGTATATTTCCACCTTGTAGATAGTTCTGAAGATCCTTAGAGGATGGTTATCCCAAACATCCTTTAAGTTACTCGTATTTCAGTTGATATTTCACTTGAGTTGGATTTATTTATATAAGAATGTTAATCCTGACTCGAGTGTTTTGTGTTTTGCTTTACGCTCGGGTCAGACCGAGTGATACAGCATTTGAGACTCACCCTTGGAGTTTGGAGCTTCCTTTGGAGATCCAACTATCGCCTCAGCTTTCAGCTCTTCTAGTTGATTCATGTAGAGAAGTCATCTGTTGTACTGGAGACTTCATTACATTTGAGATATTCTGTTGTATTTTATTTAACTCTGATGTTTATATAGTAGCTTCATGAACTACTATTTTATCTATTCCGCTGCGTATTATGGTATTACTCTGTGTCTGTGATTCTGTGATTGATTTATTTACTGCATATGCTGAGTTTTGCCAAATTTAAATTAACAATCTGATATTTTGAATTATTCAAGTCAGACATGTGTGGATTTATTGTCGATTTGAATGGTCCAAAATAGCGGGTCGTTACAGTTGGTATCAGAGCTTTGGCTCTAGGCAAAACCTAGCATATATAGTAAATTTATTTACAGAATCACTTTCGTTCGAGTTTGAATTTCTTCCTTTTGACTCGATTTCCTTTGAACTTTGGAACGTCCCTGCGGTTCCAAAATTCATTCTTGTCTCTCCCTATTTGTATTCTTTTGATTCTGGAGTATCCCATAACTCCACTTTGAATGATCTCTATAAGAATAGGCGATCCCGCCAATCTTTGAATGATTTGTAAAGGGGTGGAACTCCTTTACATTTGACATTGATTCACCGGAGATTTATATATCTTTGGTTTAGATGCCGCTATCTCTTGCAATCGAATGTTGATTTTTCTTGGAATTCTGCATCGATCTTGTTCCTGAAGTCACGGTTGACCCGGTTAAGGTCGTCCGCGATTTATATAAGTATATTCATCTTCTATTTTGAAATTTGATTATCTCATTTTCGTTCGAACTTATCTTCGAATCAGAATCCTATTTGATTAGAGTCTCTCTAAGTTGAATTTCTGTCTTTGTTTTGAAATCCATTCTTGAACCATCCTTTGAAAAATCAGGCTTGTTTATATTTTGAAATTGTTTTATATATCGAAATTATTATATTCTATATATAAAGTGAAATGTTTTCGATAAAGATTATAAACCCTTTTAAAATAAGAATTTGAGGTTTCGAAAGGATTTGTAATTTTGAAAAACTATATAAGAAATTTGATTTATAACTGAAGGATTTTAGATTTGAAATTCAAGAATTGAACTCCGGAATTTTGAAATTGGTTTTAAGATTTTTAAAAATATAATAATAATATGATTTAAAAGTATTTTCCAAATAAGAAATGTTTCAAATGATTTTAATGAGTTTCGAATGATTTCGAAGAAATTTCAAAAATAAGTTTGAGAAAATAGAAGTCCAGAACTCACTTATGTCGCTGGAAAATAATTTCGGTGATGAGTGCACGCATCATCGACATTGATTTTCGAGTTTCAGAGTGAGGGATAGGCCACTTTAGTAGCATCGCTACGCGAGTGATTTTGCGAAACCAATTTTTGATTTTAAATTCCGAAGTATGATTTGATATTCGAAAGATATATGTAAATATATTTGAAACGATTTGAAATGAACCGGTGTTCAGTCCTCGAGTTTTGGATTTGATATAACCCTATCTATAAAAATTGATTTACTGATTTGTTGCTAATTTCCAACTCTTGAATTTGAAAATGATTTCTTCAACTATTTCGAAGTTCGAGTACTTCCAAATCAAGGTTAACGTTTCAAAGCTGAGAAATTTGAAAAGTATTTTGATAAAGTATATAAGTTTGTTTTGAATGTTTAAGTATGAAGTAATCTGATTTAAATAAGTTGAAACTGTTTTGTTAAGTAAATGAATAAGGCAATTTAAATTTTCTCTAATATGAAATTTAGATTTGAAATGTTTTGAAAAGAAATTGTTCTTCAAAATATTTTGAATAAATTTTAAGTGTTTTAACTTAGTAACATCTTTATGAAACTATATAGGTAACAAGTTGGAATAAATATATAAGTTGTACGTATGCTGTTTTATTCGCATAATTAATTTGATCCAAGTTTGAGTACACAAGTTCGAGGTGAATTACACCATTTCGTGTTAGGATTTTTCATTCGATTCTTGATGACGAATATTTGATATGGATTTTGGGCTCGATTCTAGAATTCTCTATCATAGTATATGGCTATGCAAGGAGACTGATGGCTTCTAGTCGAGAAACCATATCGAAATCCGCATTAGGGAAGTGAATGGACAATACTAGTTCGAAAGCGAACTTGTGTGATCGAGCGAGCGATCAAATGTGACTTTGCGAAATGATGACATATGTACATCTTATATTCTAATATCTTTGATATATTTTGACGCTGAAATTGAAAGCCGTCGAGTTAGAATATCTTTGCTTACTAAAAGAAAATTTCCAATTTAAATTACAAAGATATATAACCCATAAAAGCAAAGATATTCAATCCCATATGGCTCTTCATACAGCGAAATTATTTTGAAGATTTGATCCTTATATAAGATGGACCTTATGTTAGTATAAGATGATTTTGAAAACATTTGATTTTGGAAATGAATTGGTTGACTTAAATTATATTGATTTGGAAATTTGGATTTATTTTCTAAATCTATTATTTTGGAAACTTTGAAACTAAAGATATTTAATTTGAGAAGAAATAATTTGGTGAAATTATATATGATTTTGAAATTGAACTGATATTGAAACAAATTGAAATTTGAGAACCTTGTGCTACTAAATACTTGATTTGGGAGTTGTCGAACTTATATAAAATTGATTTGTATGAGTATGAAATTGATTCGAAAACTATAGATTTAAAAAGGTACTCAATTTGAAAGTGAAATCTTATATAATTGAAGTCTATATAAGTATGATTTGATATACTATTGATTTTGGAAAGTATTTGATTTGAAATTTAAATCTTATATATAATGGATTTTATATAAGTACGATATTTGAAAGTGATTTGAAAAGGTACTATATGATACATAATTTCGAAGTAAAGATATGGAAAGTGCCTTCTGCTTGATATCCGATTTGTGGCCACATCTTGGATTCATTCTATCGATATTATTCTCTCTGATTTTGGTTTTCCGGATATGATACTCGAGTGTCCTTCGAATTCCATGGCGTTACCCATGGTCTTATTGTTCTCTCGTGACTGCATAGCGCAACTGCCTGGCTGAGTCTTGCCTAGGGGTACGGATTGTTTCCTGGGGGATCCAGGCGTAACCATTGTGTATCCTGCAATCTGTGTAGGTCGCGAATAGTAGCGCAAATGCTTGGCTGAGTCTTGCCTGGGGGTACGGATTGTTTCCTGGGGGATCCAGGCGTAACCATTGTGTATCCTGCATTCTACTAGTCATCATGGCGTAACTCGCAGGGCTGAGAAAGCTTACGGATATGGATTGTTTCCTGGGGGATCCAGGCGTAACCATTGTGTATCTGCGAACCATGGTTAGACAAAGGTTTTGGTTTTGTTCGTTTTTGATTGGATTGTACTTTCCATATCTGTTTTTAAAAGTTTTTCCAGTATTTTCACTGGGTGTTGAAACAGGTCTACTAAGTACCTGGAGAATTCTAGTTTTGCGCCTGATCAACGCACTACCAGAGTCTACAGGAACAAGGATAAACTTGTCGAAACATCGAGTTATAAAAGTATTTTTGAAATGAAATTTGTTTCGTTATAAAAAAATATATATATTTTATTATAAAAGTATTTCTAACAAAGAAATTTTGTATTGATATTCGAAATTGAAATTCTAATGATTTGAATTAATTATTCATGCCCGATTCTATTCATTTGAACCTACCTTATCTGCTCAGCCTTATTTATTTACCTATATTCTGTTTTCCAGGTCCTCCTTCTTTTCCTTGTTGACTATAACATATTTAAAGTTAATGATTATTGGTTTATTAATAATATTTGAAAAGTATTTTAGATAGAATTAATAAATTTATGATCATGGATTTAATAGCTTCTTTGTAAATATAAGTAATAATGTAAACAATTGTTTTCAAATGGTTTTCATATATTTATAAAGGTGTTATTTAAACCTATAAATGATACTTATAAAGGAAACAAGAAATTTTACAAATGGGTTTGAAAAATATTAAGGTATTAAAAATAATTGAATTGTAAATGAAGTCTTCAAATGAATATTTCAAGTAAAATTTTATATAGTTTTAAATTAATTGTTTAATCTTAACTTTCAATCTATTTTTCTTTCTGGTTGTTTATATTCTTCTACCTCCTTTCTTTTCGGGGACGAAAAGTTTTGAGTGGGGGAGAGTGTAACGACCCGTAAATTTTAATAGTTTTAATAATATGTTAATTGAAATTGTGTGAAATTTTAAACAATAAAATTTGAAAATAAAAAGTTATTATTTGGAATACGTCTAATTTAATATTGCAACTGGTAAATTTTCATCTGGTAATATTGAAGTTTATTTTCCTGTGAAATTTCATTTCAAATCAAACCGGTTAATAACAGTGAATTTAAAAGTTTTCCGAAACCAAAATATGTCAACAGGAGAAAATTTATTCAGATCATTCTGAATCAGACTGCGAAATTCGTTTTTCCAAATTTGGACTTCTATTGCTCCGTTTATCTTAATTCTGACAAAATAGCAGCATTTTCGGTACCGATTATCGACTTTTGATCGGATGGTCGTACCACTGACATCTGTATACCGTTTTGATCGTCTCGTCGCGCTGATCATCACGGTATATTTAAATCTGTATTTTGAGGCCCGGTATGCAACAGAGACTATAAACAGCTCTTCGTAGCGGTACCACTTTTGTTGCCCATTTGGATTTCAAACGGCTGGAGTCTTTTATTTTGAGCTGTTACCTTTTCATCTTTTCAATGCATTTGTTACCTTTCCATCTTTTCAATGCATTGATGCCATGCCATACCATCTCATTTTTTGTGTACGTTTGGATTTCTGTAAAATTACGTTACATTTATAAATTGAACTGTTCATATCCTTTATAACTTTATCTCCCAGGATCCATTCCACTCAAACCCTCTTCTATTTTACATCTAAGACCTTACCCTTCCACTTCTCCTTACTCACGTTCGTCTCTACTTCTCTCATCTCCCCTCCAAAGTAACAGCACCCACGCTATCACCTTCACACATCAGGCCTTCCACTTCAGACCTACACCGCAACCACCCACGGCCACGAGCTTCCATCGCCGAACAACACTCAGGAAACCCATCGCCTCCTCTTCCCCTCCACAGCCTAAATGCAGAGAGCCACCTCAACCCCACCGACCTTGCCAAGCTCGAACCCAAACCCCGCTTGACTCGCTCCACGTCCACCCATGCTCTGCCTCCTTTCCCAGGCTCGCCACCTAGCCCTTCCTTATTTTGTAGGTAAACCATTCGTTATATATGTATAAAGTCGTAACTGTAGATATATTGGATGCACTATCTGTTAGTATGTAAGTGTTGTTATGTTTAAGTATTTATATCCATATAAAAAGTTTCGTATATGCTCTGTACATTTAGTAATAAGATATCAATGTTTGTATTTTGTCTCAATCACTGTTATAAGTTATATTAGTATATATATACGTTATGTCACTTTTATACAATCGGTGTTCTAATGTAAAGTCTTGTAAAGATGTATATGTGCTTTGTGTTTGGAGATATATGCAAGTTAGTTACTGGTTATTTATATATAGGTATGTTTGTATATAATTTTATAAAGACAGTGTTCTGCCTTGGTTATATTGTACAGGGTTAAGTTATGTATATCTTAAAACTATATAAAACTATTTAAATATATATATTGTTATATTCACGTTTATATTAACATTTTTGGAAAGTGTATATACAGTTTATATAAGATATGTTATACAAAAAGTTATATAGTTGTATATATAGGCTATGTTCATACAGTAACTGTTCATACAGTAAAAGATATAAACTATATATTACAGTACATAGGATTTCAGTAGTCTACTATGTATTTAATTAATAATATAGGCTTGGTTAACTTGTATATACATACAGCTTGTCTTACGCATGCCCTGTTCAAGTATTTTCAAGTATAACTATATATATTTTTTCCAGGTTGTTTAAATACTTACTTTAATTATATACATCTGGGTCCGTTTATTCTTCTTTTGAAACGTAAGTATATGTCATTACAATTTTTACATTATAAAGTATATAAGTTATATTTATTTATAAAATAAAAAAAATTGTTTTAAGTATAACAGGTATTGTATATTAGTCTTATATCTATCGGTTATATATATATAATGTATGTACGTAGGTACAAGCTATTCGTATAAATGATCTGCTGATATGATTGCATTTCAATAAGTGAGTGTGTAGGTCTGCATATAAAAATATTCTCGAACAACTGTTACGGGTATGAGCATGTCAGAATATATTAGACCTTAGATATGTTGTAGCTATTATATTTTTGGCTGATACTATTAACTGTTTACAGATGTATATATATGTTATACAGTTGCATACAACATGTTCGACTATATGTATATAACCATATATGAAGGTTATAGACTTGTTTATGTATATCATAAGTATGTTTTCAAAGATATATGGTATGAAGCTAATTAATAAAATTGATATGTATAGATCTCTATTTTTATAGAAGTTTTAAATTAAATATTGACTCTATATAGTTATATACATATACCTTTTACCTTCATCAATCCTGTTCTGACCCGATTTCGTCGATTCTTATCTCTCAGCTTTTCCTTCGAATTTGTGCCAATCTAGTTTTGCTTTGGAATTCGTAGCTTGTCGTGTTATCTACTCTCTCTAGCCTCGAAAGGTGAGCAATCACTCACGATTAACGTTCTTTTATTTATTAAATTTGATTTCAATTGAAACGACAATTGAAATATGCTGCTGCAGTTATTTAAATATATGCTATTATCTGTAACTGTTCACATGCAGGATATGACACCATATCCTGTTGTTTATATTATATTGTTATTGATGGTATATGCCTGTTATTTTATTGTATTATCTGTTATCACTCTGCAAGTTCCTTGTAGTTTAGAAATCACTATGGGTTGAAATGATACATACCCGAACGGACTTTAGAATAGGAGAATTTCGTTATGGGTTGAAATGATAAACCCAAGCGATTTTCATTTGAATTGAAATTGGGATTACGGGTCGAATGATCTCTACCCGTATATATTTAAATTTCGGATTGAAATGATAAATATCCGTATCACTTAACCATATGATAAATATATGTACAAACACCGTTGGTCCATATATAAAAATATTTTAAAAATGAATTCTATGGTTTTGGAAAGAAATATATGATTTTAATGAATGTTGAGCCTTAAATTATTATATATAAATGGGAATGATTGATTTAAATACATATAATATGTTGAGTATTAAAATATATTTCAAAATAGATTTTGGTAATAATTTGAATAAGTTAAGGTTAGAAAGATAATTTGAACTTAGTTGAAATTGTATTCAATAAAGAATTTTATTTAATTAAACCGATTTGAAACCTATTGAAACTGAGATGTAAGATATGATTTATAACTTGAGTTTGATTTATAAGTAATCTAATGAATATCTCTTGTTTTAAATAAAGTTTAAGGAAATATTTAGTAAAATGTAATTTAAGGTTAGTTAAATGATATTGAATTTATTAAGTGAATATTCCCTGATTAAATAATAATAATAAAGTTAAATCAAGATCTATATGAAACTGTTAATTTGAACTTTGAAAATGTTGAATATTAAAGCTTTGAAATATATTGAAAATATAAATGGTATCTTTAGCACTGAATTGAATTGATGAATTGAGCTTTGAATAAATTTGAATTTGGAATTTGAGTTAATTTGAATCGATTTGCGAGACTTGAGAAAATTAAATACTTTACCTTTTAAATCATTTAATATATATACTATTTTGGAAAATAGATATATTTGAAATGAAATGATATTTGGGTTTTGAAGTATAAATTTAAATTGAAATGACCACGGTGTTAAAATGTATATTTCCACCTTGTAGATAGTTCTGAAGATCCTTAGAGGATGGTTATCCCAAACATCCTTTAAGTTACTCGTATTTCAGTTGATATTTCACTTGAGTTGGATTTATTTATATAAGAATGTTAATCCTGACTCGAGTGTTTTGTGTTTTGCTTTACGCTCGGGTCAGACCGAGTGATACAGCATTTGAGACTCACCCTTGGAGTTTGGAGCTTCCTTTGGAGATCCAACTATCGCCTCAGCTTTCATCTCTTCTAGTTGATTCATGTAGATAAGTCATCTGTTGTACTGGAGACTTCATTACATTTGAGATATTCTGTTGTATTTTATTTAACTCTGATGTTTATATAGTAGCTTCATGAACTACTATTTTATCTATTCCGCTGCGTATTATGGTATTACTCTGTGTCTGTGATTCTGTGATTGATTTATTTACTGCATATGCTGAGTTTTGCCAAATTTAAATTAACAATCTGATATTTTGAATTATTCAAGTCAGACATGTGTGGATTTATTGTCGATTTGAATGGTCCAAAATAGCGGGTCGTTACAATAACCACCGTTATAATTTAATGTTATAGGTAATCACCGAAACCAGGGTTGTTATAGACTCCCTCTCTGCTAAAAATTGTGTCCTCGCAATTTCTAGAGAAGAGCTATAAATAACATGATTTAATTCATCAAGCAAAAAGAAATAGTGAAATGACCCACTTCTCTTAACCTCTATTTTAGTGATTTTAGTTGAGTTTTTTTTATATAAAACAAAGGATCACTTCTTTTAATTAATTCTCCCAAGACCCAGAATTTTATACCAATATAAAAATATTAGTATATAAATCAAATCATGTCATTTATATATATGAAGATATATAAATGTTTCTTTGCATCTCAGAGTAATTAAAATAGCAAAGAAATTCAATCACACAATATTTCTCACATTTGAGAGATTGTATGTCACATAGCCATTTGTACTTTTTTTAATCTTATTTTTTTTAACTCAAACTTGTTTAATATTTAATTCAAATATTTCCCCTTATTATTTTCTTGTTTTATTTCCCAGCTTGTTCTATAGCCTAGATTAATTTTTTCTGGATTTACAGCCCATGCATTTAATCTTTGGGAGTTAGGCATTTGATACTTGTGGTTTTTTTAATAATAAAAGGTGTTAAAACAACTCATGCATATTAGTTTAGCCTGGGATTCTTATTTCAAACACAAACAATTTTATGTCAGGTAAAATACTCCTATTCTGGTTTATTAAGTATATAAAGATCATATGAATAATAAGGTGATAAACTAGATTGAAGGCCAAGTAGAGGAAAACAATACATTTGAGAAAAGTGCAAATACAAACACACATACTAAATGAAGGCTTAGCATATACATGGAGACAGTATGATCAAGGAAATGTCAAAAATCAGATCAATGCAAAACTTTCAGATGAACATATGATGAAGACAATTGATGAATCTCCAAGTAGTAGAACAAATGACTGTGATCAATAAACAGTGGAATAATGGACATGCTTAATACCTAAATAAGACTACATGACAATGCATACTACAATTGACTTGTCTAAGACCAAAATGCAACCAGACTTGAATCAAATAGGTAGACAACAAGGCTCAGTTCAATATGGCGGCAGTGAAGATTACAAGTATTTAGCATGCACCTCATTTTACTACACAATGCAATATTAATTTCCACTGGAAATCAGATGTTCAAGTAAGATTTGCAGGCTAAGACTTCAATCTTTTTCATGGTCTTATATCAATTATAAAACATGGTCAAGCTTTACTGGTTAGCCAAGACCAGGTTCAGCCCATACACCCAACAATTCTATTACATGATTTTTCAAAAACATCTTCAACTTTATAATTAAAATTAATCAAACATTGCCAAAGAAAGAATGTCCACATATCAGATTACATGGCATAATTTCCTTCTTCATAATCCACCAGAGGACATCAAAATCAGTAACTTATAAACACACATATAATACTTAAGTTTTTACATATCATTTTCAAGTGAACAAAGCAAGCATCATTTCTGAGAAATACATAAGATCTAAAAGAGTTTGCCTAACTTATTTATTACAATAATACTGCTACTTTTCTTAAACATTTTAAGTTCAACCGGCTCTTCAAATATCCATGCAAGCAAGCTACTCATGCATCTTTCCCTGCAACAATGTTTTGAGCTGCCTCAATAAAAATGAGACACCCCAAATATTGCAAAGGCAACAAATAGGGTCAGAAATAAATTCTGGTGTGAGTGAAATCAAGGATTAAAATAACTTGTAAATTCCTATGACTGTGCAGAGAGCTGATATGTGTGATGCTATTCAAATTCATATTAAAATATGAGTATATGTATATATGTAAGCTTATCTAACAAACATGCACCCAAGCATTCATCCATTCACTTCATTCAGTCATACATGCACATGCTCCTTTGGATTAACTCCCTAAGTTCCATAGCTCAATTTCTCAATCTCATTTATATTTTATTTGGTCTGAACTCTTGCCATTGAACACCATGTGTGCATTGCAAAGGGGCTCAGTTCTATTAACCCTTTACATAGAGGCCTACAGGACTTAAGCAAGTCATGCACATACCCATCATCCACCTGATGATGAATAGATCAAGGCACTACTCCTAAATTATTTTATAATTTAGTGACCATGCTTATTTATTTTCTGAGGAATTTTTCTTTTTAATTCCAAAGATGCTTATGTTCTTTCCTTCATTACATAAGTCAAAAATTATTAAACTCACTCAAAGATTACATCCAGACATACAAAACATTCATGCAAAATTGCACATCTCATTTCAAAGTCATTTTTGCTTAATCATATTTTCTAAAACCTGCTTATATATTTATTTCTAGAAATTTTCCCATTGCTTGCATAAATCTAATGAAGTCATATGAAATACTATATTTATTTTTACTGTGAACATATGATATGGTTTTTGAGAAAAACCCATAAAAACATATTGGCTTATGATCTGAACAAATCAGCACATATATATAATATTGCTTTGTTCATATCAATTTTTAAAGTAACTAGACATAAGCATGAACCTCATTATTCACACTGCCTACTTCATTTTTCTTTGATACCCTATTTCTCAGTAAATATTTAGCTCATTTCCTTATAAAACCTGGATTACAAAATCCATTTCTGTGATCAGGGTATATGTTTGATTATTTATATTTCAAAGCAAAAATTGAAACAACCATAACAAATCAAAACAGATTAAAATCTTAATCAAAGGTTCAACCAAAATACCATCCATGATCAACATATATTCATTCAGAGAATAGAAATCAAACAGAAAAACATAATATGATTTTATATAAAATAATTTGGCTGCCCTTAACTTGGGTCTTAATGCCTTAAATCTCATGGGTGATTAATCATTCACCTTTCTCTTCTCTTCCCCGAGAAAGCTTAAGCTTGAAGACAGTGTGAGTTCTTCCCTTCTATTTTTTTTTGAAAATATGTTTCTGTTTTTCCCTCAGAGAAAACTACTGCTTCCCCCTTGATTTAAATCATTTAACTAGGGTTTTTAATGGAGGAAAAACCCATTTTATCCTCACAAAAATAAGAGAAGTTTGTATGCATGTTTATGGCTAATTATGCCATTTTCTTTTTGATTTCCATTTCAGGTAAAAGCAGTTGCTTTACTGTTTTTCTGTGTACATGCTATTTGCATGATTCACACTATTTTCATGTGGCTTCTCTTCCTTATATATTTTCTTAAACCTATAGTGTTCACACATATATTGATTCCTTGCTAATATTTCGACCCATTTATTTTCTCTTGATTTATAAAAATGTATTTATGCACAATCAATACTAAACTGGTTTCTTATATTTTAATTATCATAGAATTTATTTTATCACTTTAAACCCCTGACTACTTATATATAGTATATATAAGATATGTGAATTTTAAAATTCATTCATACTTAGTTATCTCCTTTTCATGTTCATTTATTGGAAAACAATTATCCACTTACTTATTTATTTTCACTCATCCTTGATATTTATTTTCAAACTGTTTATCCTTTAAATATTTTCTATTAACTTATTTCCATTTTTTTTTCAAAATTATTTTTATCTCAATAATTTGGGTCTTCACATACTCTCCTCCTAAAAGGAATTGTGTCCCACAATTATTATTATATTTATTTATTTTTTTCATTACATAGTATAATTTCATTTCAGAAATATCAGAAACTCATGCATTCAAAACCAATCAAATACACATAAGTAATATTTAAATTTTATTATGATTTTAGGGATACCTTTATGAAGAAAATAGATTAGGATATTTATCCTTCACCATATCTTCAGCCTCCTATGTACAATCATTCTCATCTAAGCTCCACTGGATTTTAACCAATTTAATTATTTTATTTCTCAATTTCTTTTCTTCTCTAGCCACAATGCCCACTGGTTCCTTCTTATAAACCAGATTTTCTTTAATTTCAACATGTGTAGGAGATTCAAGAATGGTCTCCTTATCTTGCACCCATTTTCTCAATTGAGATACATGAAATACATCATGTATATTACTCAATTCCTCTGGCAATTTTAGCTTATAAGCCAAAGTTCCTAATCTTTGAATAATTTCATATGGACCTATATATCTTGGTGTTAATTTTTTGCCTTGCCAAACCTCAGTATTTTTCTTATTCGTGAAACTTTGAGGAATACATAATTTCCTACCTCAAATTCCACTGGCCTCCTTCCTTTATCTGCATAGGCTTTTTGTCTCTCTTGTGCTGCTTTCATTCTTTGCCTTACTAGTTCAATCCTTGCAGAGGTTTCTTTCACATGTTCTGGTCCAAGCAACACTCTTTCACCTGCCTCCATCCAACTTGCAGGAGATAGACAAGGCTTCCCATACAAGGCCTCAAATGGAGCCATACCTATAGTGGACTGGTAACTATTGTTATAAGAAAATTCAGCTAAGTAGAGATGATCTTCCCAGCTGCCTCCAAAGTCAAGTATACATGCTCTAAGTAAATCCTCTAAAATCTTGTTAACAATCTCAGTTTGCCCATCTGTTTGTGGGTGGTAGGCTATGCTTAAGCTTAATTCTGTCCCCATGGCTTCTTGAAAGCTACCCCAGAACCTTGAAGTAAACAAGGTGTCTTTATCACTAATGATAGTCTTGGGGATGCCATGTAATCTCACTATCTCTGTAACGACCCCAAATTTTATAAGTATTTAAATTAATAATTAATTGAGTTTTTGAATTTAAAATTGTTAATTTATTTCATTCTGAATAAAAATAGTAAAACAAATGGTTTAAAGTGAAATTAATCGATTTATTTATTGCGAGTTTCCCCGATATCCAAGTATATTCTGTATAAATCATTTGAGATTAAAATATTGTAAATAGTGTATATGTAGATATATATATATATATATATATATATATATTTCTATTTGAATTTAAAACTTAAATAAATGGTTTAGAGATAAATGATAAATAAATAAATAAATAAATATATATATATATATTTGAATTGCTGGTTAAAGATGGTTTGAGTTTATAAAATAAATATAAGACAATAAATATTAAGTAAATAATGATAATTAATATTTGAACTAGAAATTGAAATTATAACAACATGATTAAGATAGAAATTCATTTTTAAATTATATAATTCATTTTGATACAAAATATAAAACAAAAAGGAATAAACAACACATGACAAAAATTTAACAATAATGTTTCAACTTTAAAATATCTACAAACAAATACAACAAAATATAAATAATATTAACAAATGAAACAAAGGTATATAAAATATAAAGCATGAAGGAAACAAGCAAGAAGTAAACAATACAGAGAAGTAAAAGGAGAAGAAAAAATTCTTTGTACAGCATATAATAACCTGTAGGCAAGCATAAACAAAATGTACAAGTAAACAAAGCAAATATATACGTTAGCTTGTAAAAGAAAATAGTGTAAATATATTTATATCTATAAACAAGATAGATAATGATCAATGCTACTACCTCTAGCATACAAGAGAAGGTATCAGCCGAGACAAACAAATATGGCTTAGGGAAACATAGAGTACATAGCATTAAATGCTTCCATTCCTTAGCAGCCATGCCTTAGTACAAAACAAAGCAATGTTCATGCTATTGCACAAAATAATACAACACCCTGTAACCTCATTCTTCATATACATATCACCTTCCTTTTCATTCAGTTTCGTCCATTCTAAGTAAAAGAAAACTGAGAGAATATCATCTTATATTCAAACCAAACATCAACCTAAACATCTCAGATTTAAACATCAAAACAATCAAACTTCAGCCTGGAAAAAGGAATCAAAGTAAAATGAAAATTAGAGAGTTTAAAGCCAAGCAGAGATCTGGAAACCAAAATCTGGAAATCAAGAGCAAAGTAACTAATTCAACTTCAAGCAAAGTTTTCAGATTTAAAAACTAAAAGCTCTGCTCTTCTATCTCTGTTCTTCTTTCTTCCCATCAGGTGAGCAACCCTTCGACCTTGTTGTTTATTGCTTGAAATTACATTTTGAACTATGATGTAGCTATGCTAATAGGGTGTGTGAATGTGGCTGCATGTTGAAATGTATGTGTGCATGTTATTGGAGAAAAATCAACTCTGTTTTCACCATACAGGTTTAAAGCCTGACCATTTTTTCGATCTACTTGATTTTTGGATTCAGTATTAAAACAAAAGTTGGTTGTTATGGTATAAACTTGAGATTAAAAATTTTTATGAGTTAAAACCAAGTTTAACTTGCTCTGGAAAACAAGATAACCCAGCTAATTTCAAAAAGAGCAAGAATTCGAACATCGTAATTGATGAATTCAGATGTGTACATGGGATTGTTTTACTTTAATATGATTTTTTAAAGCTAGAATCAAAATTTTTAAAGCTAGGATCAAGTAGCAGTTCGAAGTTGAACTAGAAATGGGTTTTTACCATTTTCTGGTGATCGGTGAACGTGGGGCTCTCGAGGTTTCGTGGAGGCATGGAGGGACGTACGGAGATTCGAGGAAAAATGGTGGGATATGCTCCAGCTCAACGTGGCGATAGCGGCGACCAAATTAAAATTTTAAACCTAGTTTTAAAGGGATCACATATTTGATTCGTTCGTCACCACCAATGGATCGCATTTCCTATATTACAACATGATAGGGGGTTCTCGCTTCGCAGTTTGGTGGCGAACGGGGGACTCTTACCCCTACATGTCCCTGAGAGGGATGGGTTGGTTAGGCAGATGCCGTGACAGTCGAGAGGCTGGCCGTAAAAGTAAATGCAAGGTGCCAATGTAAGCCACGGTGGGACTGGGATGGTTGCAAAGCCTACCGGTGGCCGCTTCTCTGCGAAAATCTGGGACGTTACAAGTGGTATCAGAGCTAAGGTTGAACTTTAGCTCAGGAGTATAACACATTAAGTAGCTCATTAGAGATAGAGTGAAGTAAACTCTAGAATGAGTATTTCTCAGATATCCGTTCGAACGTCTCAGTAAATTCTCTTGCTATCCATAGATAGTGAGTATGAGTACAAGAAGAAGACGAGATAGGGGACAAGGGAATACGACTTTAAATGGTCAATACCCTGCAACAGTGGAAACAACTTTCTTATCAATCTTCTTTGATTCGTTTCCAAAATTCTTTTCATTGCTTCGTACCAGCTACAAGTAGAAGTTTTGGTGTGGTGATGGCCCTATGAATCGCTGTCGAAGATCTTTACTTCGTATCTTCATCGATTTCTTATCAGCTTTTCGTTTTTAAACCTTAATGAATTTGAAATTGGAATTTTGAATTGAGTTAAATCGATTAATAGAATATGAGGCTAAATTTGAATAGTATCGATAAAACGATATTGTTTGAACCCAAATTTTGAAATTCTATTGAAATTTCTTGTGAATACCAAAGTCCGAAGAGGGACAAATTGGTATGTATTCTGAGATATTCCGACTTGAATTCGGAATCCATATCTGGAATTTGAAGAGTTATAGGAGATCGAATCTGTCTATCTCTTTGTTTGTTTCGTGCCTGCAAATTTCGAGGACGAAATTCTTTTAAGGGGGGAAATTTGTAACGACCCCAAATTTTATAAGTATTTAAATTAATAATTAATTGAGTTTTTGAATTTAAAATTGTTAATTTATTTCATTCTGAATAAAAATAGTAAAACAAATGGTTTAAAGTGAAATTAATCGATTTATTTATTGCGAGTTTCCCCGATATCCAAGTATATTATGTATAAATCATTTGAGATTAAAATATTGTAAATAGTGTATATGTAGATATATATATATATATATATATATATTTCTATTTGAATTTAAAACTTAAATAAATGGTTTAGAGACAAATGATAAATATATATATATATATATATATATTTGAATTGCTGGTTAAAGATGGTTTGAGTTTATAAAATAAATATAAGACAATAAATATTAAGTAAATAATGATAATTAATATTTGAACTAGAAATTGAAATTATAACAACATGATTAAGATAGAAATTCATTTTTAAATTATATAATTCATTTTGATACAAAATATAAAACAAAAAGGAATAAACAACACATGACAAAACTTTAACAATAACGTTTCAACTTTAAAATATCTACAAACAAATACAACAAAATATAAATAATATTAACAAATGAAACAAAGGTATATAAAATATAAAGCATGAAGGAAACAAGCAAGAAGTAAACAATACAGAGAAGTAAAAGGAGAAGAAAAAATTCTTTGTACAGCATATAATAACCTGTAGGCAAGCATAAACAAAATGTACAAGTAAACAAAGCAAATATATACGTTAGCTTGTAAAAGAAAATAGTGTAAATATATTTATATCTATAAACAAGATAGATAATGATCAATGCTACTACCTCTAGCATACAAGAGAAGGTATCAGCCGAGACAAACAAATATGGCTTAGGGAAACATAGAGTACATAGCATTAAATGCTTCCATTCCTTAGCAGCCATGCCTTAGTACAAAACAAAGCAATGTTCATGCTATTGCACAAAATAATACAACACCCTGTAACCTCATTCTTCATATACATATCACCTTCCTTTTCATTCAGTTTCGTCCATTCTAAGTAAAAGAAAACTGAGAGAATATCATCTTATATTCAAACCAAACATCAACCTAAACATCTCATATTTAAACATCAAAACAATCAAACTTCAGCCTGGAAAAAGGAATCAAAGTAAAATGAAAATTAGAGAGTTTAAAGCCAAGCAGAGATCTGGAAACCAAAATCTGGAAATCAAGAGCAAAGTAACTAATTCAACTTCAAGCAAAGTTTTCAGATTTAAAAACTAAAAGCTCTGCTCTTCTTTCTCTGTTCTTCTTTCTTCCCATCAGGTGAGCAACCCTTCGACCTTGTTGTTTATTGCTTGAAATTACATTTTGAACTATGATGTAGCTATGCTAATAGGGTGTGTGAATGTGGCTGCATGTTGAAATGTATGTGTGCATGTTATAGGAGAAAAATCAACTCTGTTTTCACCATACAGGTTTAAAGCCTGACCATTTTTTCGATCTACTTGATTTTTGGATTCGGTATTAAAACAAAAGTTGGTTGTTACGGTATAAACTTGAGATTAAAAATTTATATGAGTTAAAACCAAGTTTAACTTGCTCTGGAAAACAAGATAACCCAGCTAATTTCAAAAAGAGCAAGAATTCGAACATCGTAATTGATGAATTCAGATGTGTACATGGGATTGTTTTACTTTAATATGATTTTTTAAAGCTAGAATCAAAATTTTTAAAGCTAGGATCAAGTAGCAGTTCGAAGTTGAACTGGAAATGGGTTTTTACCATTTTCTGGTGATCGGTGAACGTGGGGCTCTCGAGGTTTCGTGGAGGCATGGAGGGACGTACGGAGATTCGAGAAAAAATGGTGGGATATGCTCCAGCTCAACGTGGCGATAGCGGCGACCAAATTAAAATTTTAAACCTAGTTTTAAAGGGATCACATATTTGATTCGTTCGTCACCACCAATGGATCGCATTTGCTATATTACAGCATGATAGGGGGTTCTCGCTTCGCAGTTTGGTGGCGAACGGGGGACTCTTACCCCTACATGTCCCTGAGAGGGATGGGTTAGTTAGGCAGATGCCGTGACAGTCGAGAGGCTGGCCGTAAAAGTAAATGCGAGGTGCCAATGTAAGCCACGGTGGGACTGGGATGGTTGCAAAGCCTACCGGTGGCCGCTTCTCTGCGAAAATCTGGGACGTTACAAGTGGTATCAGAGCTAAGGTTGAACTTTAGCTTAGGAGTATAACACATTAAGTAGCTCATTAGAGATAGAGTGAAGTAAACTCTAGAATGAGTATTTCTCAGATATCCGTTCGAACGTCTCAATAAATTCTCTTGCTATCCACAGATAGTGAGTATGAGTACAAGAAGAAGACGAGATAGGGGACAAGGGAATACGACTATAAATGGTCAATACCCTGCAACAGTGGAAACAACTTTCTTATCAATCTTCTTTGATTCGTTTCCAAAATTCTTTTCATTGCTTCGTACCAGCTACAAGTAGAAGTTTTGGTGTGGTGATGGCCCTATGAATCGCTGTCGAAGATCTTTACTTCGTATCTTCATCGATTTCTTATCAGCTTTTCGTTTTTAAACCTTAATGAATTTGAAATTGGAATTTTGAATTGAGTTAAATCGATTAATAGAATATGAGGCTAAATTTGAATAGTATCGATAAAACGATATTGTTTGAACCCAAATTTTGAAATTCTATTGAAATTTCTTGTGAATACCAAAGTCCGAAGAGGGACAAATTGGTATGTATTCTGAGATATTCCGACTTGAATTCGGAATCCATATCTGGAATTTGAAGAGTTATAGGAGATCGAATCTGTCTATCTCTTTGTTTGTTTCGTGCCTGCAAATTTCGAGGACGAAATTCTTTTAAGGGGGGAAATTTGTAACGACCCCAAATTTTATAAGTATTTAAATTAATAATTAATTGAGTTTTTGAATTTAAAATTGTTAATTTATTTCATTCTGAATAAAAATAGTAAAACAAATGGTTTAAAGTGAAATTAATCGATTTATTTATTGCGAGTTTCCCCGATATCCAAGTATATTCTGTATAAATCATTTGAGATTAAAATATTGTAAATAGTGTATATGTAGATATATATATATATATATTTCTATTTGAATTTAAAACTTAAATAAATGGTTTAGAGATAAATGATAAATATATATATATATATATTTGAATTGCTGGTTAAAGATGGTTTGAGTTTATAAAATAAATATAAGACAATAAATATTAAGTAAATAATGATAATTAATATTTGAACTAGAAATTGAAATTATAACAACATGATTAAGATAAAAATTCATTTTTAAATTATATAATTCATTTTGATACAAAATATAAAACAAAAAGGAATAAACAACACATGACAAAAATTTAACAATAACGTTTCAACTTTAAAATATCTACAAACAAATACAACAAAATATAAATAATATTAACAAATGAAACAAAGGTATATAAAATATAAAGCATGAAGGAAACAAGCAAGAAGTAAACAATACAGAGAAGTAAAAGGAGAAGAAAAAATTCTTTGTACAGCATATAATAACCTGTAGGCAAGCATAAACAAAATGTACAAGTAAACAAAGCAAATATATACGTTAGCTTGTAAAAGAAAATAGTGTAAATATATTTATATCTATAAACAAGATAGATAATGATCAATGCTACTACCTCTAGCATACAAGAGAAGGTATCAGCCGAGACAAACAAATATGGCTTAGGGAAACATAGAGTACATAGCATTAAATGCTTCCATTCCTTAGCAGCCATGCCTTAGTACAAAACAAAGCAATGTTCATGCTATTGCACAAAATAATACAACACCCTGTAACCTCATTCTTCATATACATATCACCTTCCTTTTCATTCAGTTTCGTCCATTCTAAGTAAAAGAAAACTGAGAGAATATCATCTTATATTCAAACCAAACATCAACCTAAACATCTCAGATTTAAACATCAAAACAATCAAACTTCAGCCTGGAAAAAGGAATCAAAGTAAAATGAAAATTAGAGAGTTTAAAGCCAAGCAGAGATCTGGAAACCAAAATCTGGAAATCAAGAGCAAAGTAACTAATTCAACTTCAAGCAAAGTTTTCAGATTTAAAAACTAAAAGCTCTGCTCTTCTTTCTCTGTTCTTCTTTCTTCCCATCAGATGAGCAACCCTTCGGCCTTGTTGTTTATTGCTTGAAATTACATTTTGAACTATGATGTAGCTATGCTAATAGGGTGTGTGAATGTGGCTGCATGTTGAAATGTATGTGTGCATGTTATAGGAGAAAAATCAACTCTGTTTTCACCATACAGGTTTAAAGCCTGACCATTTTTTCGATCTACTTGATTTTTGGATTCAGTATTAAAACAAAAGTTGGTTGTTACGGTATAAACTTGAGATTAAAAATTTATATGAGTTAAAACCAAGTTTAACTTGCTCTGGAAAACAAGATAACCCAGCTAATTTCAAAAAGAGCAAGAATTCGAACATCGTAATTGATGAATTCAGATGTGTACATGGGATTGTTTTACTTTAATATGATTTTTTAAAGCTAGAATCAAAATTTTTAAAGCTAGGATCAAGTAGCAGTTCGAAGTTGAACTGGAAATGGGTTTTTACCATTTTCTGCTGATCGGTGAACGTGGGGCTCTCGAGGTTTCGTGGAGGCATGGAGGGACGTACGGAGATTCGAGAAAAAATGGTGGGATATGCTCCAGCTCAACGTGGCGATAGCGGCGACCAAATTAAAATTTTAAACCTAGTTTTAAAGGGATCACATATTTGATTCGTTCGTCACCACCAATGGATCGCATTTGCTATATTACAGCATGATAGGGGGTTCTCGCTTCGCAGTTTGGTGGCGAACGGGGGACTCTTACCCCTACATGTCCCTGAGAGGGATGGGTTAGTTAGGCAGATGCCGTGACAGTCGAGAGGCTGGCCGTAAAAGTAAATGCGAGGTGCCAATGTAAGCCACGGTGGGACTGGGATGGTTGCAAAGCCTACCGGTGGCCGCTTCTCTGCGAAAATCTGGGACGTTACAAGTGGTATCAGAGCTAAGGTTGAACTTTAGCTCAGGAGTATAACACATTAAGTAGCTCATTAGAGATAGAGTGAAGTAAACTCTAGAATGAGTATTTCTCAGATATCCGTTCGAACATCTCAGTAAATTCTCTTGCTATCCACAGATAGTGAGTATGAGTACAAGAAGAAGACGAGATAGGGGACAAGGGAATACGACTATAAATGGTCAATACCCTGCAACAGTGGAAACAACTTTCTTATCAATCTTCTTTGATTCGTTTCCAAAATTCTTTTCATTGCTTCGTACCAGCTACAAGTAGAAGTTTTGGTGTGGTGATGGCCCTATGAATCGCTGTCGAAGATCTTTACTTCGTATCTTCATCGATTTCTTATCAGCTTTTTGTTTTTAAACCTTAATGAATTTGAAATTGGAATTTTGAATTGAGTTAAATCGATTAATAGAATATGAGGCTAAATTTGAATAGTATCGATAAAACGATATTGTTTGAACCCAAATTTTGAAATTCTATTGAAATTTCTTGTGAATACCAAAGTCCGAAGAGGGACAAATTGGTATGTATTCTGAGATATTCCGACTTGAATTCGGAATCCATATCTGGAATTTGAAGAGTTATAGGAGATCGAATCTGTCTATCTCTTTGTTTGTTTCGTGCCTGCAAATTTCGAGGACGAAATTCTTTTAAGGGGGGAAATTTGTAACGACCCCAAATTTTATAAGTATTTAAATTAATAATTAATTGAGTTTTTGAATTTAAAATTGTTAATTTATTTCATTCTGAATAAAAATAGTAAAACAAATGGTTTAAAGTGAAATTAATCGATTTATTTATTGCGAGTTTCCCCGATATCCAAGTATATTCTGTATAAATCATTTGAGATTAAAATATTGTAAATAGTGTATATGTAGATATATATATATATATATATTTCTATTTGAATTTAAAACTTAAATAAATGGTTTAGAGATAAATGATAAATATATATATATATATATATATATATTTGAATTGCTGGTTAAAGATGGTTTGAGTTTATAAAATAAATATAAGACAATAAATATTAAGTAAATAATGATAATTAATATTTGAACTAGAAATTGAAATTATAACAACATGATTAAGATAGAAATTCATTTTTAAATTATATAATTCATTTTGATACAAAATATAAAACAAAAAGGAATAAACAACACATGACAAAAATTTAACAATAACGTTTCAACTTTAAAATATCTACAAACAAATACAACAAAATATAAATAATATTAAAAAATGAAACAAAGGTATATAAAATATAAAGCATGAAGGAAACAAGCAAGAAGTAAACAATACAGAGAAGTAAAAGGAGAAGAAAAAATTCTTTGTACAGCATATAATAACCTGTAGGCAAGCATAAACAAAATGTACAAGTAAACAAAGCAAATATATATGTTAGCTTGTAAAAGAAAATAGTGTAAATATATTTATATCTATAAACAAGATAGATAATGATCAATGCTACTACCTCTAGCATACAAGAGAAGGTATCAGCCGAGACAAACAAATATGGCTTAGGGAAACATAGAGTACATAGCATTAAATGCTTCCATTCCTTAGCAGCCATGCCTTAGTACAAAACAAAGCAATGTTCATGCTATTGCACAAAATAATACAACACCCTGTAACCTCATTCTTCATATACATATCACCTTCCTTTTCATTCAGTTTCGTCCATTCTAAGTAAAAGAAAACTGAGAGAATATCATCTTATATTCAAACCAAACATCAACCTAAACATCTCAGATTTAAACATCAAAACAATCAAACTTCAGCCTGGAAAAAGGAATCAAAGTAAAATGAAAATTAGAGAGTTTAAAGCCAAGCAGAGATCTGGAAACCAAAATCTGGAAATCAAGAGCAAAGTAACTAATTCAACTTCAAGCAAAGTTTTCAGATTTAAAAACTAAAAGCTCTGCTCTTCTATCTCTGTTCTTCTTTCTTCCCATCAGGTGAGCAACCCTTCGACCTTGTTGTTTATTGCTTGAAATTACATTTTGAACTATGATGTAGCTATGCTAATAGGGTGTGTGAATGTGGCTGCATGTTGAAATGTATGTGTGCATGTTATAGGAGAAAAATCAACTCTGTTTTCACCATACAGGTTTAAAGCCTGACCATTTTTTCGATCTACTTGATTTTTGGATTCAGTATTAAAACAAAAGTTGGTTGTTATGGTATAAACTTGAGATTAAAAATTTTTATGAGTTAAAACCAAGTTTAACTTGCTCTGGAAAACAAGATAACCCAGCTAATTTCAAAAAGAGCAAGAATTCGAACATCGTAATTGATGAATTCAGATGTGTACATGGGATTGTTTTACTTTAATATGATTTTTTAAAGCTAGAATCAAAATTTTTAAAGCTAGGATCAAGTAGCAGTTCGAAGTTGAACTGGAAATGGGTTTTTACCATTTTCTGGTGATCGGTGAACGTGGGGCTCTCGAGGTTTCGTGGAGGCATGGAGGGACGTACGGAGATTCGAGGAAAAATGGTAGGATATGCTCCAGCTCAACGTGGCGATAGCGGCGACCAAATTAAAATTTTAAACCTAGTTTTAAAGGGATCACATATTTGATTCGTTCGTCACCACCAATGGATCGCATTTGCTATATTAAAGCATGATAGGGGGTTCTCGCTTCGCAGTTTGGTGGCGAACGGGGGACTCTTACCCCTACATGTCCCTGAGAGGGATGGGTTGGTTAGGCAGATGCCGTGACAGTCGAGAGGCTGGCCGTAAAAGTAAATGCGAGGTGCCAATGTAAGCCACGGTGGGACTGGGATGGTTGCAAAGCCTACCGGTGGCCGCTTCTCTGTGAAAATCTGGGACGTTACAAGTGGTATCAGAGCTAAGGTTGAACTTTAGCTCAGGAGTATAACACATTAAGTAGCTCATTAGAGATAGAGTGAAGTAAACTCTAGAATGAGTATTTCTCAGATATCCGTTCGAACGTCTCAGTAAATTCTCTTGCTATCCACAGATAGTGAGTATGAGTACAAGAAGAAGACGAGATAGGGGACAAGGGAATACGACTTTAAATGGTCAATACCCTGCAACAGTGGAAACAACTTTCTTATCAATCTTCTTTGATTCGTTTCCAAAATTCTTTTCATTGCTTCGTACCAGCTACAAGTAGAAGTTTTGGTGTGGTGATGGCCCTATGAATCGCTGTCGAAGATCTTTACTTCGTATCTTCATCGATTTCTTATCAGCTTTTCGTTTTTAAACCTTAATGAATTTGAAATTGGAATTTTGAATTGAGTTAAATCGATTAATAGAATATGAGGCTAAATTTGAATAGTATCGATAAAACGATATTGTTTGAACCCAAAATTTGAAATTCTATTGAAATTTCTTGTGAATACCAAAGTCCGAAGAGGGACAAATTGGTATGTATTCTGAGATATTCCGACTTGAATTCGGAATCCATATCTAGAATTTGAAGAGTTATAGGAGATCGAATCTGTCTATCTCTTTGTTTGTTTCGTGCCTGCAAATTTCGAGGACGAAATTCTTTTAAGGGGGGAAATTTGTAACGACCCCAAATTTTATAAGTATTTAAATTAATAATTAATTGAGTTTTTGAATTTAAAATTGTTAATTTATTTCATTCTGAATAAAAATAGTAAAACAAATGGTTTAAAGTGAAATTAATCGATTTATTTATTGCGAGTTTCCCCGATATCCAAGTATATTCTGTATAAATCATTTGAGATTAAAATATTGTAAATAGTGTATATGTAGATATATATATATATATTTCTATTTGAATTTAAAACTTAAATAAATGGTTTAGAGATAAATGATAAATATATATATATATATATATATATATATTTGAATTGCTGGTTAAAGATGGTTTGAGTTTATAAAATAAATATAAGACAATAAATATTAAGTAAATAATGATAATTAATATTTGAACTAGAAATTGAAATTATAACAACATGATTAAGATAGAAATTCATTTTTAAATTATATAATTCATTTTGATACAAAATATAAAACAAAAAGGAATAAACAACACATGACAAAAATTTAACAATAACGTTTCAACTTTAAAATATCTACAAACAAATACAACAAAATATAAATAATATTAACAAATGAAACAAAGGTATATAAAATATAAAGCATGAAGGAAACAAGTAAGAAGTAAACAATACAGAGAAGTAAAAGGAGAAGAAAAAATTCTTTGTACAGCATATAATAACCTGTAGGCAAGCATAAACAAAATGTACAAGTAAACAAAGCAAATATATACGTTAGCTTGTAAAAGAAAATAGTGTAAATATATTTATATCTATAAACAAGATAGATAATGATCAATGCTACTACCTCTAGCATACAAGAGAAGGTATCAGCCGAGACAAACAAATATGGCTTAGGGAAACATAGAGTACATAGCATTAAATGCTTCCATTCCTTAGCAGCCATGCCTTAGTACAAAACAAAGCAATGTTCATGCTATTGCACAAAATAATACAACACCCTGTAACCTCATTCTTCATATACATATCACCTTCCTTTTCATTCAGTTTCGTCCATTCTAAGTAAAAGAAAACTGAGAGAATATCATCTTATATTCAAACCAAACATCAACCTAAACATCTCAGATTTAAACATCAAAACAATCAAACTTCAGCCTGGAAAAAGGAATCAAAGTAAAATGAAAATTAGAGAGTTTAAAGCCAAGCAGAGATCTGGAAACCAAAATCTGGAAATCAAGAGCAAAGTAACTAATTCAACTTCAAGCAAAGTTTTCAGATTTAAAAACTAAAAGCTCTGCTCTTCTATCTCTGTTCTTCTTTCTTCCCATCAGGTGAGCAACCCTTCGACCTTGTTGTTTATTGCTTGAAATTACATTTTGAACTATGATGTAGCTATGCTAATAGGGTGTGTGAATGTGGCTGCATGTTGAAATGTATGTGTGCATGTTATAGGAGAAAAATCAACTCTGTTTTCACCATACAGGTTTAAAGCCTGACCATTTTTTCGATCTACTTGATTTTTGGATTCAGTATTAAAACAAAAGTTGGTTGTTATGGTATAAACTTGAGATTAAAAATTTTTATGAGTTAAAACCAAGTTTAACTTGCTCTGGAAAACAAGATAACCCAGCTAATTTCAAAAAGAGCAAGAATTCGAACATCGTAATTGATGAATTCAGATGTGTACATGGGATTGTTTTACTTTAATATGATTTTTTAAAGCTAGAATCAAAATTTTTAAAGCTAGGATCAAGTAGCAGTTCGAAGTTGAACTGGAAATGGGTTTTTACCATTTTCTGGTGATCGGTGAACGTGGGGCTCTCGAGGTTTCGTGGAGGCATGGAGGGACGTACGGAGATTCGAGGAAAAATGGTGGGATATGCTCCAGCTCAACGTGGCGATAGCGGCGACCAAATTAAAATTTTAAACCTAGTTTTAAAGGGATCACATATTTGATTCGTTCGTCACCACCAATGGATCGCATTTGCTATATTACAGCATGATAGGGGGTTCTCGCTTCGCAGTTTGGTGGCGAACGGGGGACTCTTACCCCTACATGTCCCTGAGAGGGATGGGTTGGTTAGGCAGATGCCGTGACAGTCGAGAGGCTGGCCGTAAAAGTAAATGCGAGGTGCCAATGTAAGCCACGGTGGGACTGGGATGGTTGCAAAGCCTACCGGTGGCCGCTTCTCTGTGAAAATCTGGGACGTTACAAGTGGTATCAGAGCTAAGGTTGAACTTTAGCTCAGGAGTATAACACATTAAGTAGCTCATTAGAGATAGAGTGAAGTAAACTCTAGAATGAGTATTTCTCAGATATCCGTTCGAACGTCTCAGTAAATTCTCTTGCTATCCACAGATAGTGAGTATGAGTACAAGAAGAAGACGAGATAGGGGACAAGGGAATACGACTTTAAATGGTCAATACCCTGCAACAGTGGAAACAACTTTCTTATCAATCTTCTTTGATTCGTTTCCAAAATTCTTTTCATTGCTTCGTACCAGCTACAAGTAGAAGTTTTGGTGTGGTGATGGCCCTATGAATCGCTGTCGAAGATCTTTACTTCGTATCTTCATCGATTTCTTATCAGCTTTTCGTTTTTAAACCTTAATGAATTTGAAATTGGAATTTTGAATTGAGTTAAATCGATTAATAGAATATGAGGCTAAATTTGAATAGTATCGATAAAACGATATTGTTTGAACCCAAAATTTGAAATTCTATTGAAATTTCTTGTGAATACCAAAGTCCGAAGAGGGACAAATTGGTATGTATTCTGAGATATTCCGACTTGAATTCGGAATCCATATCTGGAATTTGAAGAGTTATAGGAGATCGAATCTGTCTATCTCTTTGTTTGTTTCGTGCCTGCAAATTTCGAGGACGAAATTCTTTTAAGGGGGGAAATTTGTAACGACCCCAAATTTTATAAGTATTTAAATTAATAATTAATTGAGTTTTTGAATTTAAAATTGTTAATTTATTTCATTCTGAATAAAAATAGTAAAACAAATGGTTTAAAGTGAAATTAATCGATTTATTTATTGCGAGTTTCCCCGATATCCAAGTATATTCTGTATAAATCATTTGAGATTAAAATATTGTAAATAGTGTATATGTAGATATATATATATATATTTCTATTTGAATTTAAAACTTAAATAAATGGTTTAGAGATAAATGATAAATATATATATATATATATATATATTTGAATTGCTGGTTAAAGATGGTTTGAGTTTATAAAATAAATATAAGACAATAAATATTAAGTAAATAATGATAATTAATATTTGAACTAGAAATTGAAATTATAACAACATGATTAAGATAGAAATTCATTTTTAAATTATATAATTCATTTTGATACAAAATATAAAACAAAAAGGAATAAACAACACATGACAAAAATTTAACAATAACGTTTCAACTTTAAAATATCTACAAACAAATACAACAAAATATAAATAATATTAACAAATGAAACAAAGGTATATAAAATATAAAGCATGAAGGAAACAAGCAAAAAGTAAACAATACAGAGAAGTAAAAGGAGAAGAAAAAATTCTTTGTACAGCATATAATAACCTGTAGGCAAGCATAAACAAAATGTACAAGTAAACAAAGCAAATATATACGTTAGCTTGTAAAAGAAAATAGTGTAAATATATTTATATCTATAAACAAGATAGATAATGATCAATGCTACTACCTCTAGCATACAAGAGAAGGTATCAGCCGAGACAAACAAATATGGCTTAGGGAAACATAGAGTACATAGCATTAAATGCTTCCATTCCTTAGCAGCCATGCCTTAGTACAAAACAAAGCAATGTTCATGCTATTGCACAAAATAATACAACACCCTGTAACCTCATTCTTCATATACATATCACCTTCCTTTTCATTCAGTTTCGTCCATTCTAAGTAAAAGAAAATTGAGAGAATATCATCTTATATTCAAACTAAACATCAACCTAAACATCTCAGATTTAAACATCAAAACAATCAAACTTCAGCCTGGAAAAAGGAATCAAAGTAAAATGAAAATTAGAGAGTTTAAAGCCAATCAGAGATCTGGAAACCAAAATCTGGAAATCAAGAGCAAAGTAACTAATTCAACTTCAAGCAAAGTTTTCAGATTTAAAAACTAAAAGCTCTGCTCTTCTTTCTCTGTTCTTCTTTCTTCCCATCAGGTGAGCAACCCTTCGACCTTGTTGTTTATTGCTTGAAATTACATTTTGAACTATGATGTAGCTATGCTAATAGGGTGTGTGAATGTGGCTGCATGTTGAAATGTATGTGTGCATGTTATAGGAGAAAAATCAACTCTGTTTTCACCATACAGGTTTAAAGCCTGACCATTTTTTCGATCTACTTGATTTTTGGATTCAGTATTAAAACAAAAGTTGGTTGTTATGGTATAAACTTGAGATTAAAAATTTATATGAGTTAAAACCAAGTTTAACTTGCTTTGGAAAACAAGATAACCCAGCTAATTTCAAAAAGAGCAAGAATTCGAACATCGTAATTGATGAATTCAGATGTGTACATGGGATTGTTTTACTTTAATATGATTTTTTAAAGCTAGAATCAAAATTTTTAAAGCTAGGATCAAGTAGCAGTTCGAAGTTGAACTGGAAATGGGTTTTTACCATTTTCTGTTGATCGGTGAACGTAGGGCTCTCGAGGTTTCGTGGAGGCATGGAGGGACGTACGGAGATTCGAGGAAAATGGTGGGATATGCTCCAGCTCAACGTGGCGATAGCGGCGACCAAATTAAAATTTTAAACCTAGTTTTAAAGGGATCACATATTTGATTTGTTCGTCACCACCAATGGATCGAGTGGCACGAAAGTTTGGGAAGTGGAAGCTGGGGAGTAGTCGCGTCGATGACCGGAGCTTCGTGGGTTCTCATGGTCGGGATCGTGGATTCGAGACGTTGACAGGAATGTTTTCGTTTGGGTTCGAATGTTCCAGTTTGAGCTTGAAGCTCGTTTTTGTTTCTCTGGCAAATTCGTGATGATGGATGCTCGAGTTGATAGGGGGGTAGTAGGCGACTGGAAGATGGTCGCAGAGATGATCGTAGTCGGTCGGAGTAGGCGTACATGTGCACACGTGCACACGAGAGTGTGTGTCAGGCATAGTCGTGGGTTTGGGAAGGTGAAGTGGTACCGGGTTCTACTCGAAGTTATTGACGTGGAAACTCAAAGCAGATGAGGTTGGAGGAGAACTCGAAGCAGGCTCGGGGGAAAATGGGATGTTGACTCGAAGCAATTTTTGTTTGGGCTCGAATCAAATTTGAATCAAATTTTTGTGTTACAGACTTTAAAACCTGTCTGGTTTACAAAGTTTAAAGTCAAATTTTTAGATATAGATTCAAATAGAAATTTGGATCCATTTTTGAAATAAATGAAGTTTTATAAAATTTAAAAATATTTAAACAACTTTAAAATGTTCACGTATATTTTATTAAATCATTTGAAAAGAAATTTGGGTTTAAACTTTTATATTAATTTCTTGATAACGGTAAGTAAAGATTGGCAATTAATGATTAATTAAATAATTAGTGATTAATTATAAAATTTTAAAGGCTAATTAAATGGTAATTAACAATAATTAAATTGAGTTTAATTACTTAAGAATAGTAATTAAATAATTATGAATAGTTAATGAGGATCATTTACTTGAGAAATTGTGATAATTAATTAATGTGATAAATTAAATTGTGAATTGTATTAAGTATAATTACTTAATAACGGTAATTTAGGAATAAATTATTCAATGTAAATAAGTGGGTTAATCGAATCTGTTTAAAAATTAAATTCTTAAGTTAAATTTTTTCAGGATAATCACTTGATAATTTTGAATAAAATTATTTAAAGAAGTAATTAGTTAAATAATTACTTGGAATTTTAGTTAATTATTTGTTAAATTAAAAGATTTATTTATGAGGTCAATAAATTAAGATAATTTAATAATTAGAAATTAACTGGTTCATTAAATTAGAATGATTAGTTAATAATTAAAGGTTAACAAATAAAATTTAAAAGGAAGATTTATTTCAAACAAATTGAAATTAACTTATGATAATTAACCCGGATTTATAAATTGATACATCTGATTTAAATTAATCAATTGATTAATAAATTCACTTATAGATATTTGGATTTGATTGGATGATTGAATTGTTCGATATCCCTGATATATGATGCTTTGTGATACACCCTGATTTATGTTGTGATCTGTAGTTTACTTACCTGTGATATATATATGTGATCTGTGAATGAACGATAAGCGTTATAGTTTATATCGCTTATCAACTATATCCTGTATTTTGTTATGTGATGATTGATGTTGCACTATTGTGTGTGAAACCCCTGGACCACACCTTTACACACACAAATATGGATTTCACATGGATATCGGTTAAGTCACAGATAATTTAAATTTAATGTTTTGAAATTGAAATTTTAATTTCAATTGATTTTGAAATTAGAAATTCGGGCTTAAAGTAAAAAGCTTTTGAAATGGAATTTCAAAGATAAAAGTTATTTTAAATAACTTAACCGAGTTTTGAAAATTTAAATAGTTAGATTTAAATTTGGATTCAAGTTTGAAATTAAGCTATGATTTGGAAACTAGGGAGTAAAGATGATATAAATGTGTTTATATGAATTTAAACCATTTTAAAAGTATAAGTTGGGAATTTGGATTTAACCCAAGAACCTTAACTCGTATAAATGAATCAGATTTCCAAAATGAAAACTGTTTGTTTTCAAAGAATAAAAGCTTTTAGATAAGAAATGAAATTCCAATTTAGGTAAAGGAATTTCAAGTGAATTGAAAAATGGATTTTCCAAGTTATGAATGAATTCTTTTTGAAAGCTATGAATTAAATCTGTCTATTTTTAACAGATTTAAAATGATGATTTGTTTAACCCATTCGAAATGAAATTGTTTGAAAGCTATTTGTTAAATCTTTGATTTAAAGATTCAACGAATTAAATTAAATTGAAATGGAAATCGATTTGGAAAATCTGTGAATGAATCTTTGTGAAATTAAGTGAACTTTGTGAATTAAATCTTTTTGTTTAAAAAAGATTAAAATGGAAATTTGTTTAACCATTTGAAAGGGAAAGTTTGGGTTTAAATTGTGACTTAATTGAAATCCCATTATCCATTTGTTTTTGAATATTATGCTCACTATTCGGGTTAGCCGGGAAAAGACATCTGTGTCATATAACCCATTCCGAATAGTGATACGTCGTATATGGATAGCATTTGAAGATCGGTGTTGAAGACCGGATATTTTCGAAAATGAAAGGACAACCTGTCGAATGTCTCTGCACTGGGTAGCTCCCGGTATAGAGATTTATATCACTCTTTTTGTGATGGGAAGTCTGGACGTGATTTGAAAATTATTCGGATTTGCAAGGGCTTCGTGAGAAGTGCCTTCGGTTCTGTTCGATCCCGGAACAGACTTGTATGGTTACATGTCTGACATTACACTTTGAGATATAAAGCCGATTTCTTTCAAATACATTTCTGTTTGGTGGCGGAGAATTTATTCTCTAAGCTTAACACCCTTCTCTGAGACATACGAGCTCAGAGGTTATGTAGTTGAAGTTATCAGCGATATATCCCAATTTGGTAATGTGGCATGCTGAGTGTTGCTGTGTGATGATCAGTGTTTGATCATTTGCGATATGATCATTTATTTGATCTTATATCTTTGTGATCATAGGTTGATCATTTGTTTGACCCGAAGCATGGCTTTGTGACAAAGCGTAGCTTTGTGGACGAGACTTCGTCGGACCTCACACCCCGGAAATGGTCAAAACAGGAAGGATGCAGCAAGGTTCTAGGGAGTAGCGCCCCTTAGTGTATGTCATTCCTTCTGGATAAAGGTGGTATCATGGTATGGAGCCCAGATACTTAACCTCTGTGGTTGCTGCAAATTTATTACTTTGTGGTTGTTGCGAATCGGGGATCCTCGGGAAGATCGGTGACGATCGGGGGATGGCATACGCGTGTCAGTAGTTACCTATTTTTGCAGAGGTAACCCGGCCTTGTGTTGGCAGAGATCTAACCGTAACGTTAGGTTCTCGGATCGTCTATTCCAGGGACGTACCCACCGTGGCATGGGAAGTTCCTTAGCCTGACCATTTGTTGGAAATCCATCTTCCAATACGAACTGTGTACGGTTTTAGTTGTAGAACCTGCCATCTAATATGGTAGCTATAGTAGGCATACTATAATGGTACGTATGTTGGCTAAGATTGATATTCTATTTTCGAAATACTTTCTACACTATGCACTAATAATAATATCAAAAATGATTTGATTTTGCGTAGTAAGCATCTTTGACTATCATAAGGAGAAATCTCCTCCAAGTCTGCGTTTGCATTGTGTGTGTGGCGGGAGGCCTTATGGTAGTTTCATTTTCCAAAAGCATTGCGAATTGACTTTAAAATTCTCTGCTATTTGTTTTTAAAGATAAACTGTTTTAGTTGCTCACACCAGTCCCATGACTGATCCGGAGTTTATTGTTTATTTCCTAAACTCTGGATGCTCAAAATTTTCTACACGAGTAGTCTAGAGTTGGGTTTTTCAGATATTCAGATTTTGTAGATTTATCTGGAGCTAGTTCAGTCTTTGGATCAGACTGCACTTGCTTATCTTTGTGCCTCGTTATTGGGAGTTCGAGCTATATCTGGCTTAGTGCTTTGAAGATGGAGATTATCCGCTGCTGATGTTATCGTTTTCTTTCCGCTGCTATTTGTTGTATCATATCTCTGATGTATATTGATATTCATTGTATCACTCTGTTGTATCAGATATCGTATCCGATATTGTATATCAATGTATTATTCATTTATTCCACTGTGTTATCTACTTAACTGTGTTATAAGCTCCGGCGACTCAGATTTGAACGGTCGAATCTACGGCATTCAAGTACGATGTAAAGTATGGATGTCGATTTTCGAACGCGAAAATCTGGGACGTTACAATCTCCTTCACAAATAATTGAGCTAACTTGTGAGCATTTCTATTTGAATTTACTGGAATAAAGTGTGCTGTTTTTGTGAGCCTATCAACCACTACCCAAATACTATCATTGCCTCTTCTTGTTCTTGGCAAACCATCCACAAAATCCATTGAAATGATTTCCCATTTCTAGGTAGGCACTTCTAGAGGTTGCAGTAGGCCTGAAGGTCTTTGATAATCTGCCTTGACTTGTTGACATGTTAAGCACTTTGCCACATATCTTGCCACTGCCCCTTTCATACCTGGACACCAATAATTTCTTTTAAGATCATGGTACATTTTTGTACCACCTGGATGTATAGTGTATTTTGTTTTATGATGCTCATCCATAACCTCTTGCTTCAGTTCTTCCACATTGGGTATGCAGAGCTTCCCTTTCTTCCTTAAGTAGCCTTTATCATCAACTTCATAATTTTCCACTAATATACCTTGTGATATCATGTCCTTCTTTTCTTTCAAATTAGCATCTTGACTCTGCATTCTTCCTATTTTATCAACCAGAGTTGATCTCAAGGAGATAAGACTTAATCTTCCACATTAAATCATGTCACTGTGTGCATTGTCTGATGCACCGATCTCCTCTCTTATGTCTACTTCACTGAGGATTGTTAAATCCTTGAATTCAGTCATCATTAGGCTTGCCAATCTTACTTGATGCCTACTCAATGCATCTGCTACTTTGTTAGCTTTTCCAAGAGTATATAATATATCAAGATCATAGGCATCTAGAAATTCTACCCACCTATGTTGCCTCATGTTCAAGTCTTTTTGGGAAAGCAAATACTTAAGTGATTTATGGTCAATAAACAATTCAAATTTAGTACCTAACAAGTAGTGTCTCCATAGCTTCAATGCATAAACAACAGCAGCAAGCTCTAAGTCATGTGTAGCATATCTAGTTTCATTTGGCTTGAGTTGCCTTGATGCATATGCTATGACTCTACCATGTTGCATGAGTACTGCCCCTAACCCAGACCCACTAGCATCTGTGTAAACCACTAATCCTTCATTTCCCTCTGGGACTTGCAAGACTGGAGCTTCCATCAATGCTTTCTTTAATGATTCAAAAGTTTGTTCACACTTCTTTGTCCACACATATGGTTGCTCTTTTCTGGTTTGGTCAGTGGAATGGCTATCCTTGCAAAGTCTTTTATAAACCTTCTATAGTAGCATACCATTCCTAAAAATGATCTTACCTCAGTCACTGATTTGGTTCTGTTCCATGATTGCACTGCAATGACTTTATTTGGGTCTACACTAATCCCTTGTTGAGATATAATGTGTCCCAAAAACTTAACTTCATTTTGCCAAAATGTGCACTTAGTAAATTTTGCCTTTAAATTATGTGCTCTTAATCTGGACAAAACCAGATGCAAATGCTTTGCATGCTCCTCTTCTGATTTTGAATACACCAATTTGTCATCAATAAAGACAACCACAAATTTGTCTAAAAAATCTCTAAATGTCATATTCATTAAATCTACAAAATAGGATGGTGCATTTGTCAATCCAAAAGGCATTACCAAAAATTCATATAGCCCATATCTTGTGTTGAATGCAGTGTACTTAATACTTTCTTCCTCTACTTTCATTTGATGAAAACCAGAGGCTAAGTCTAGCCTTGAAAAGATTTTTGCTCCATTTAGTTGGTCAAATAAATCATCAATTCTAGGGAGTGGGTATTTGTTCTTGATGGTGACTTTATTTAATTCCCTGTAATCAATACACATTCTCATTGTACCATCATGCTTCTTCACAAATACCACTGGAGAACCCCAGTTTGAACTACTAGGCCTTATGAAACCTTTCTGTTCCAATTCCTCCAGCTGTTGTTTTAATTCCACTAATTCCTTTGTACCCATTCTGGTAGGCTTCTTGATGATAGGACTTGATCCTGGGATTAACCTTATTTGAAATTCAACTTGCCTATTTTCTGGAACTCCTATAACCTCTCCAAAAACATCTGGGTATTCCTTTATCATTTCTATATCTTCTAGAGTCAATTCTTTTTCAATCATGCTCCATATTTGATTAAGGCAATTTATCTTGGCTGTTTCACTCATGACTATAATATTTTTACCATTTTCTGTTTTCAAGGAAATGGTAAAATTTTCTAAATTCAAAATTGCTTTGAATTTATTCAACCAATCTACTCCTAGAATAATTCCTATTCCAGGATATTTCAACACCAACAAGTCAGATTTAAACATATTTCATCCTATGTTTAATTCTACTCCCAAACATCTTAATTCTAACAGACAAGAGCTACTTAGGGGACTCTGAATAAATAAGGGTTTTTCAACTAAATTGCATGTGAGAGCCAATTTATCCACTATGTCTTGTGATATTAAGGAATGTGTAGCCCCAGTGTCATATATAACTGAAATTGGATAATTTTTAATTAGAAGTATACCTTCCAATTGTCCACAACTTCCCACTGCACTTGCCTTTGCTTTGGCTTCTAATGCTCCTACCTTTGCTCCCTTCTTGAACTCTGGGTAATTCTTTTTGATATGACCTTCTTTCCCACAATTATAGCAATTGAATGGTGTCTTCTTAGTTGCTTGACACCTATTACTCATGTGTCCCTCCTTGCCACAATTGTAGCAAACAATTTTCTTCTTAGCTTCCCCACTAGTTGCTCCTTCAACCTTCTTATCTGCATTCTTTTTGTCATAGGGATGTGCTCTATTTTTCCTCTTCTTTTGGTTATTAGCACTCATATTCCTGAATTTCTCTCTTGCATTATCATGTTGTTCAAAAGAAAGAGTGAGATCTATGACTTGATCAAATGTTTTGTCTTTGTATGGTAGCATTGCTCTACTTAAACCAGCATTAAGTCCTTGAATAAATCTTGAATTCTTTGATTCCTCATTCCCTATGAGCATGGTTCCATACTTAGACAAGCTCTCAAATTTTTGAGTGTATTCAGTCACACACATTGGTCCTTGTCTCAGCCTTATGAATTCCTCAAGCAGTGTTGCCTTAGCTGTTGCTGGGACAAATCTTGCCTTAAGCATCTCCTTGAATTGATCCCTTGTTATCTCATTTTCTGGTCTTCCTGCAGTGATCACCTCCCACCAGTCTAGTGCTGCTCCCTTGAGCCTTCTAGAAGCTATCTGCCTCTTCCTTTGGTCATTAATTTGCATATCTGCAAATATTCTTTCTAAGGTCCTTAGCCATGTTTGTACACCCATGACTCCTTCAGTGCCTTCAAAATCCTTGCCTCCTAAATTTGAAAATGTTTTCAATAGCTTAGCTAACTCCTCATGAGGATTTTCTTCCCTCTGCACTGCTCCTTCCCTAAATGCCCTCACCAAATCTTGCAAATTGACCTATGGTGTTGCATTAGAGGGTCCTGCTCCAGTGCTTGGTGGTCTTCCTACCATGATTCACTATTCAATTGCATAGCTAGTTAGTCTGGTTTCTAATTTAATTAGTTTAGCAATTTATTCCTACTGAGAATATTATATTTATTATTTTATATTTTTTTTAGAATTCTATCTATATAAGAGATTATATTTTATATATATATATATATATGCTATGTTTTTGATAACATAGCTCTGATACCAATTGAAATGACCCACTTCTCTTAACCTCTATTTTAGTGATTTTTAGTTGATTTTTTTATAAAACAAAGGATCACTTCTTTTAATTAATTCTCCCAAGATCCAGAATTTTACCAATATAAAAATATTAGTATATAAATCAAATCATGTCATTTATATATATGAAGATATATAAATGTTTCTTTGCATATCAGAGTAATTAAAATAGCAAAGAAATTCAACCACACAATATTTCTCATATTTGAGAGATTGTATGTCACATAGCCATTTCTACTTTTTTTTTTAATCTTCTTTTTTTTAACTCAAACTTGTTTAATATTTAATTCAAATATTTCCCTTTATTATTTTCTTGTTTTATTTCCCAACTTGTTCTATAGCCCAGATTAATTTATTTCTGGATTTACAACCCATGCATTTAATCTTTGGGATTTAGGCATTTGATACTTGTGGTTTTTTTTAATAATAAAAGGTGTTAAAACAACTCATGCATATTAGTTTAGCCCGGGATTCTTATTTCAAACACAAACAATTTTATGTCAGGTAAAATACTCCTATTCTGGTTTATTAAGTATATAATGATCATATGAATAATAAGGTGATAAACTAGATTGAAGGCCAAGCAGAGGAAAACAATACATTTGAGCAAAGTGCAAACACAAACACACCTACTAAATGAAGGCTTAGCATATACATGGAGAAAGTATGATCAAGGCAATGCCAAAAATCAGATCAATGCAAAACTTTCAGATGAACATATGGTGAAGACAATTGATGAATCTCCAAGTAGTAGAACAAATGACTGTGATCAATAAACAGTGGAATAATGGACATGCTTAATACTTGAATAAGACTACATGACAATACATACTACAATTGACTTGTCTAAGACCAAAATGCAACCAGACTTGAATCAAATAGGTAGACAACAGGGCTCAGTTCAATATGGCGGCAGTGAAGATTACAAGTATTTAGCATGCACCTCATTTTAATACACAATGCAATATTAATTTCCACTGGAAATCAGATGTTCAAGTAAGATTTGCAGGCTAATACTTCAAGCTTTTTCATGGTCTTATATCAATTATAAAACATGGTCAAGCTTTACTGGTTAGCCAAGACCAGGTTCAGCCCATACACCCAACAATTCTATTACATGATTTTTCAAAAACATCTTCAACTTTATAATTAAAATTAATCAAACATTGCCAAAGAAAGAATGTCCACATATCAGATTACATGGTATAATTTCCTTCTTCATAATCCACCGGAGGACATCAAAATCAGTTGCTTAAATCAGTAACTCATAAACGCACATATAATACTTAAGTTTTTACATATCCTTTTCAAGTGAACAAAGCAAGCATCAATTCTAAGAATTACATAAGATCTAAAAGAGTTTGCCTAACTTATTTATTACAATAATACTGCTACTTTTCTTAAACATTTTAAGTTCAACCGGCTCTTCAAATATCCATGCAAGCAAGCTACTCATGCATCTTTCCCTCCAGCAATGTTTTGAGCTGCATCAATAAAAATGAGACACCTCAAATATTGCAAAGGCAACAAATAGGGTCAGAAATAAATTCTGGTGTGAGTGAAATCAAGGATTAAAATAACTTGTAAATTCCTATGACTGTGCAGAGAGCTGATATGTGTGATGCTATTCAAATTCATATTAAAATATGAGTATATGTATATATGTAAGCTTATCTAACAAACATGCACCCAAGCATTCATCCATTCACTTCATTCAGTCATACATGCACATGCTCCTATGGATTAACTCCCTAAGTTCCATAGCTTAATTTCTCAATCTCATTTATATTTTATTTGGTCTGAACTATTGCCATTGAACACCATGTGTGCATTGCAAAGGGGCTCAGTTCTGTTAACCCTTTACACAGAGGCCTACAGGACTTAAGCAAGTCATGCACATACCCATCATCCACCTGATGATGAATAGATCAAGGCACTACTCCTAAATTATTTTATAATTTAGAGACCATGCTTATTTATTTTCTAAGGAATTTTTCTTTTTAATTCCAAAGATGCTTATGTTCTTTCCTTCATTACATAAGTCAAAAATTATTAAACTCACTCAAAGATTACATCCAGACATACAAAACATTCATGCAAAATTGCACATCTCATTTCAAAGTCATTTTTGCTTAATCATATTTTCTAAAACCTGCTTATATATTTATTTCTAGAAATTTTCCCATTGCTTTCATAAATCTAATGAAGTCATATGAAATACTATATTTATTTTTACTGTGAACATAGGATATGGTTTTTGAGAAAAACCCATAAAAACATATTGGCTTATGATCTGAACAAATCAGCACATATATATAATATTGCTTTGTTCATATCAATTTTTAAATTAACTAGACATAAGCATGAACCTCATTATTCACGCTGCCTACTTCATTTTTCTTTGATACCCTATTTCTCAGTAAATATTTAGCTCATTTCCTTATAAAACCTGGATTATAAAATCCATTTCTGTGATCAGGGTATATGTTTGATTATTTATATTTCAAAGCAAAAATTGAAACAACCATAACAAATCAAAACAGATTAAAATCTTAATCAAAGGTTCAACCAAAATACCATCCATGATCAACATATATTCATTCAGAGAATAGAAATCAAACAGAAAAACATAATATGATTTTATATAAAATAATTTGGCTGCCCTTAACTTGGGTCTTAATGCCTTAAATCTCATAGGTGATTAATCACTCACCTTTCTCTTCTCTTCCCCGAGAATGCTTAAGCTTTAAGACAGTGTGAGTTCTTCCCTTCTATATTTTTTTTGAAAACATGTTTCTGTTTTTCCCTCTGAGAAAACTACCGCTCCCTCCTTGATTTAAATCATTTAACTAGGGTTTTTAATGGAGGAAAAACCCATTTTATCCTCACAAATATAAGAGAAGTTTGTATGCATGTTTATGGCTAATTATGCCATTTTCTTTTTGATTTCCATTTCAGGTAAAAGCAGTTGCTTTACTGTTTTTCTGTGTACATGCTATTTGCATGATTCACACTATTTTCATGTGACTTCTCTTCCTTATATATTTTCTTAAACCTATAGTGTTCACACATATATTGATTCCTTGCTAATATTTCAGCCCATTTATTTTCTCTTGATTTATAAAAATGTGTTTATGCACAATCAATACTAAACTGGTTTCTTATATTTTATTATCATAGAATTTATTTTATCACTTTAAACCCCTGACTACTTATATACAGTATATATAAGATATGTGAATTGTGAATTTTAAAATTCATTTGTACATAGTTATCTCCTTTTCATGTTTATTTATTGGAAAACAATTATCCACTTTCTTATTTATTTTCACTCATCCTTGATATTTATTTTCAAACTGTTTATCCTTTAAATATTTTCTATTAACTGATTTCCATTTTTTTTTCCAAAATTATTTTTATCTCAATAATTTGGGTCTTCACAAATAGATAGCTCGAGTTTAAAATTTCCTCACCCCTAACTCAAGAAGATAGAATCTCAAGATAAGATTGCTCAAGAAATTCAATGGTTTCCCCAGTATAGACATTGGGATTATCGGACCATTGAACTTGTATGAGCAGAACATCATGATTTCGAAGGACCTCACCTTTGAAACAAGAACACAGACAGGATGCAACACAGAAGATCAGTCGGGTGAGAAAGATTCCTCCAAGGCTTCTCGAATAGAGTCAGCGTTTAATCACCTCTTTTCCGGAACTCCAACTCACAAGATAAAAATCGTCATGATCTTCCGTATAAAGCTACGAAAGGTGTCATTTCGATACAAGGTTGATAACCACTACGGAAAGAAATCTCAATAAGAGGTAGGTGATCTCTCCCGATACCACTAAACTCATACGACTGTCAAAAAGCAAGTTGTAAATAATCGCACGAAGGCTAGCTAGACTCAAAAATGGATTTTATGTTTTCTTTTATTAACAAACATTCATAGAGTTTCCAATCCATTATTCTCACAAACAAATTCTCAATTTTCAACTCTTGAATATTTTCAAAACTTCTTATTTAAATTTTAATTCAAGCATACTACTCTTTATTTAGAGCAAATTAAATTTGAGTTGTCTCATTCTCTAATTCTACCACAAACATATTTATCTATTGATACATATTTCACTCCATTAATCTATTAAGTTATACTCACTAATAGAAAGTATTACACTTTACTTTTGAATGAAATAAAACTCTTTCAATTCAGACTTCTGTAAAGAATTCAAGTTTTGACGTAGAAAACATCAAAATTTGAGAATTCATATAAAATAAAAGTTATTCTACAAAGTCTGAGGTTTCCAGCAATATAAAGATCATCAAAATTGGATTTACGGTTTGAAAGTTATGTCAAATTTACTTTCAGCTTAATCATAGAAATGTTAAAATAGGACAGAAATGTCCATCCACTTTCAAACCCATTTTAAATTGAAATAGAAGCAAAACTTTCCAAAATGGTAAAATGAAAATTATTAGCTTATTGAAAGCTCTTCCATTTACAATAAGATTGAGCTCATTTGGAACTATAAATCTCAAGTTATTGCCATTTTAATACAGCATTTTACAATTAAATTTTCCAGCTTTCAACCAATTTAAATTTTGAGATTTCCTCATACCATTCTAATTTCAAACTTTATTTTCAAAACAAGATTTCTATACTAAATCATTGATTCCAAAATCTTCTTTTCTAGAAAACTGAGACATTACAAAGTTTTGATTTACTTTATGTAATTTTCTTTTAAAAGAAACCATCCATAATTAGAAATACATTCATTACTTTTCACAAATAAGTTCTTCAACAATTAATTTTTAAAACTCAATTTGAAAGAGATAATTAATCACTTCCATTTATAAGAGACAAATATTCATCCAAAATAAATTTTGGATTTATATTTTAAATTTTATAATTATTCTCCCAATTTTAAAATGATTGATTCTCATAACTTATTCATTTATTGTATCTTACATTTCATAATAAGCATTTTATAATAAATGCACTCTATAAATTTTTATTCTCTCTTGCCACAAAATTAAATTCCTATATTCTTATCATCGTAAAATTAATTAAAGTTGATAGTTAACTCAAACTTGTTTTCAAAAGAATTTCACAATTTCATTCCAACAAATCTTTATTACCATCAAAGTTTCAACCAAAGACTTACTTACTAATTCATGCTAAAGAATTAAAATTAGAATTTCATTATTTTATTTAAGATAGAATTTTAACTCTTATTATCATTATTATTCCATACCCAATTGTTAAAACAAATTTTTTTACAATCATCTTAATAATCTTGAACTTAATCGTTCAATTGATATTTTAATTTTTCTACTCAATACATTTTCTTATTTTGAATACATGACTTTGTTAATCAAAGAATATCATGATATTATATTTTTCCAATTAAGACATCTCCTTAATTAGAAATAATTTACTTTATTTACTCAAATTATCATATGATATCAACATTTAGACTCTTATAGGTTATTCTTACACAACCAATTACAAGCTTAATCATATTCAATTTCACAAGTTTAAAATAATTTTAATGGTATTGCCTCGCTATTAATTTATAGAGAACAACCTCATTGATTGGCTGTAGAGTTGACCTAACGATCAAAACTGCCTCGCCAGTCATCCGACAATCTCTATGGTTTAATGGCTGCACTGGACATCTTAAATTAATACTCAAGCCTATTTTAATTTATTTTCAAATCTCAATTTATTACTTCTTAATTTGATGTGTCTGACTATCTCATCATAGCATTTAGGAAATTCCTATCGATAATTAATCAGGCGCATCGACTAGAATTCTTAAAGCACTCGATGGACAACCCAATACAAAAATAATTTCCTATATGATAAATATACCTCTTATATAATTTCACAAAACATTCTCTGCTTTCTCAATAAAATAATCCTTTTATATTCGTCAGTGTTTCTTCTATTAGAAAAATTTGCAATTTAACTCTTATTGCATTTACTCATCATTAATGAATACAAGGACTACTCATTGAGATATTCCCAGAATACTCGATTTATAAGATTGACGAATTAAGCGGGAATGTTCTTTAGCCAAATAGTATAACGAGCCACTCATAAGACTCATAACGAATGCGGAATGCGGTAAGAGGAACGCTATCCTCCGCAACTCGTAACTGATGAAAATCGGTGCAAAGTCAAATAGAGGAAAGATAACAGCACCACACAATTGATCGAACATGTCATCGATCTTAAGCAATGGATATTCGTTCTAATGGATAACTCATTAAGCTTTGCGGAAATGGATGCAAAGGCTAAGAATACCCTCAGATTTCTCAACAAGAATGACCGTGACACCCCACGGTAATGACTGGACTGAATGAATTACTTGGCTTCACACTTCAGCAATTACTTCTAGAATTCATCATTTCCCTAGCCGACCTCCTCATGGGAGGATTACTAACAGGTTGAAAACTAGGAATGGGGTCAAAATGAAACTCAATTGCCTAATTGGGTGACCAACCCGAACGGACTCGAATACATCAGAAAAATCACAAACAACGAGAGATGAAGATACTTCATCATCATCTCGAGACTCAAGGGCGATTAAGGATACTTCAGAATCTCCATCAACATTCCGAAGAACAAGAGACATCTAATCAGCCGAATTAGGATACCTAAAATATAGGATACTTTCAAAACATAGGATTCAGCTTGATAATATGCAAACCACTCCATCCCAAATTCACATCTAACTCAAGATAGTAAATAACGTGCAGATTTGCACGAGAAGAAGAACTGCAAAGAACAATCTCGATATCCTCACTCAACAAGCCAAATATTGTGGATCCCCTCAATATGATTCGCAATCCTCAAAGAAGTAAAGAGACAAAAACATCCAACAACATCAACAAATTCATTCGATACGGATGAGTATCGAGTACCCGTATCGAAGAGGATTCGAATAGAACAATCAAGATAAAGATTATTAATAGGGTAAGAAAACATCATCTCAATTATGTAATACTACGGAATAAAAATGTATTCCTAGACGTATTCCCAACTTATATCTACCCCAAAGGACTCGAGAAGGTTACGGGTAGTTCAGAAACAACTTCGAATAGGGACGATGTTTTCACTCACATTATACTTGATGTATAGTAATATGTATAATGTTCTGTGTTTATCACATTTTATTCAGAATTCAGCTCTGATACCAAGCTATGACGCCCCACCCCGAGACCCACACTAACGAAGAGTATTACTAGGTAATACTGTCTGCTAGTGTAGAGAATAGGGCCGTTTAGGAGCGACCGTCATAGTTTTGTATTAAATAAGTACTAAGTATGTCGATAATGAGCTCTATTTTTTTTCATTTTCCATTTCATCTTAGGTGGTTCAACATACTTAATTCTTATCCAATAAAATACCGTAGTGGCTACAGGATCGATTCAGAACAAAACACAATAGAAATAATATACACAGATCACAGAACAACAAACATAGTCATATATGTACGTGTACATCAAATATAATACATAGTGTCATACATGAGTAGTGATACACCACTTTATAAATATACATCAAGTCCCCCACAAAAGAATATACACTATCAAGTTAGGCTACTACAAGATATCTACTCAAAACCATGCATATCCAAAAGGTCGATAAGATGATCCATGAAGAACAACTAAGCAAAAGACAACTAGTCTAACCTGCAACTCGGTCTGACCTGAGTAATGAATACATGGGTCAGTTTAACTTGAACAAGATGATTAGTAATGATAAGTAAGATATAAGTCTTGTAAGGGAAACATTCCTTTAATAAAAAAGGAATGAAATAAATTCGGATTTACTCAAGTTCACGTGATGGAAAAACAAAAACATCTCAAGGGTAAACTCATGAATATCATCAATTTAATAAAAAAGTTTCCTTCTTGAAAACTACTCGAAATATAAAATTCTGATAAATCACACAAAAACTCAGAAGTAAATCACAGAAATCATCGAAAAACTCAGAAGGTCTCATAACTCGTGGAACTCATTTCAGAGTTCAAAACTCAAAAAATCTCATATCTCGTGGAACTCAATTAAGAGTTCAAAATATCATAAATGAAATCACCATATATAGATAAAATCTCATATAGCCCTAGGCTATAAATATATAAAACAACATAATGGTGAAATCATAAAAACATCAAAACTCAGAAAAATCTCGGATTGGCCAAATCCCCGATTGCATGCCGAAGCAATGTTGCACGTGCTATCCTCGTGTCCAGTACTATATATTAGGTACCTATCTCTTGACGACCGAAGTCATAATAACTCGTGATGACCGAAGTCGTAATAACTCGTGACGGCCGAAGTCGTAATACATCGTGACGACCGAATTCGTAATAACTCGTGACGACCGAAGTCGTAATACATCATGATGACCCGAAGGTCTATAGTACTGGCGTAACTCGTGAATGTGTTACAAACTCTAAGATAGGAATCCGTAAAGTGTTAACGGTGCATCCCATACCACACGTTCTCACCTAACGGTTTACTAACTGCTAGTCAATGTCACATTAGAAATCAACATCATCAAAATCATAAATCTCAGAAAGCTCATAACTTGCCTCATATCATCGACAAGTACAAAAGTCATCGTGATGGTTTTTACAAACCATAACTCCTAAAATAGGAGATCTTCAAGCTCATAACTTGCCTCATATCATCGACAATTACAAAAGACATTGTGATGGTTTTCACACCATAGCTCCTAAAACAGGAGATCTCAAACTCATAACTTGCCTCATATCATCGGCATGTATAAAAGACATCGTGATGGTTTTCACACCATAGCTCCTAAAATAGGAGATCTCAAACTCATAACTTGCCTCATATCATTGGCAAGTATAAAAGACCTCGTGATGGTTTTCACATCATAGCTCCTAAAATAAGAGATCTCAAACTCATAACTCGCTACATATCATCGGCAAGTATAAAAGACATCGTGATGGTTTTCATAGACCATAACTCCTAAAATAGGAGATCTCAAACTCAAAACTCGCCAAAGAATGGCAATCTCAAATAATTCCTAAAAATAGGAATTCACAAATCTTAAAACACGCCATGGAATGGCAATCACAAATAACAACTCGAAAGTTCAAGTTTCAAGCGAACAAGTCTGGAATTAACCTAAATAGTAAACGCACGTATCCAATACCACATGTTTTACTAAATCGTTTAATTCTCTTTCTCATACGTTCGAAGAGTGCAAAATAGTGTATTTTATATATAAAATAATTTGCTTCAGAAAACTGGATTTTTAAACAACTTTCAAAATCATTTGGAAAACCATTTTTTGAAAATTCCCTAAATATAGGAAATAAACATATTTTAATAGCTTTAAAATTATATTAAAATAATTTTAAAAATAATTTATAAATATTGAAAAATATTTATTTCAAAAGTCATTTAAATTATAAAATCATTTTAAAAATCATTCAAGAAAATTTCTATTTGAAAACAAAAGAATACATAGAAAATGTTGAAAATCATCACATGAAAATATCTTGAAAATTCATCAATCCGGAGTTCAGATCATCAAAAATCATTGGCTCACCTTTTGATAGGATATAGCCATTCAAAAACATCACAAAATAGCACAAGAATCAAGTGGAAAAGTCGCTGGATTGATAAACAAAAGGAAGCAGAGCAACAAAATGAAGAAGGCACCAAAACAGTGCCTAGGTCGACCCCAGGTTGACCTATAGGTCAACCTGGAAGAAGCATAGGTCGACCTTAGGGTCGATCTATGTGGGTGAAGGGTCGACCTAGGCCGCGCAAATTCTCAGGCAGTTATCTACTCGACCTGACTTTGTACGACATTCTGAGACATCTACAAGTTGAATTAGGCTATGAATTTTTGCATGAACAAAGTACAACACTCAAAGTATAATTCAGAAAAGATCCGGCATGGATTCGAGGCAAAATCAAAGAGTTATAAACATCCAAATTAGCTACCAGAAGCAGTTTTCACAGAAAGTATACAACTACGGGAAAACACTTACAGTAAACTCAAATCAACAAATTTCTTTCACAAAACAAGTTCAGAGTTAGAAATCGTGAGTTTTACTCACCTTAGCAAAAAATTACAGCGATCTGCGAAGCAAGTTGATAGCTTTTGGGTGCAAAGAAGCTTTATAAACTTAAAACAGACAAGATATAAAACATGCAGAACAAGAAAACAATGGTTACAGACAATCTCTGTACAAAATCAAGAATTGATGAAATGAGTTATAGTTTTGGCTTCGATTACCTTGTTTTAATCTTTTACTTGCTAATTCTTTCTTTAATTTTAGCAAATTGGAGCAAAAATTCAATTTGACAAGGAGGTGACTATTTTTCTATTTTCTGGTAATTTTGAGAAGAAGCAAAAATGAAGGGATAAAACTTAGTTCATTTTTTTCTTTTCCTGAGTACTATAGAAATGGGTTTTGGATCTAACCTCTACCTACTAAGCCCATATTCATACTTAGTGAAAATTTCACTAAGTAAAACATGTTTCTACTCTATTTCTTATTATAAACACACATTTTCACACTTTAAAAGCCAAATAAGATTCAACAACAAATTTTTATGTAACTAGAATGTTTTAACAATAAAATAAAAATTATTCTAACTATAAAAATTAATTTCTATTATTAAAACCATATTTTTACTTAAATATCACAATTTACCCCTTTTATTACATAAAACATCATTTTTAACATAAGAATTTATACAAAAATTGTTTTCTTGTCAAATTAAATACAACAAACCATTCTAACTTTATTTTTTACATCAAAATATTATTTTTAACTAATATTTCATGTTTTTATTTATAAAATACCTCATAATAAATTAAACACTACATTAAAAAATTATTGAAAATCCAATATTGGCAATAATTTACAAAATTATTGCATTTACTCAAATAAAACCCATAAAATGTTCATTATCTTTCCAAACCAACATAATAAAGTTTTTTAAACTTTATTTTCAACAATTTACATTTATTTCAACAAACTAATGTGGAACAAAAAATTATTTAATCAATTAATTAACCCAAAATTAACATATTCCCATTATTAACAAACTTTTTTTTTCCAACATAAATTCTCAACCAAACAATCTTAGTCCAATATATTCTCCAAAACTCTTTTTTTATATATTTAAAATAAACAATTTTAACAAATTTATACCTCCAATTTATTTTACTTCACAATATTAAATCATAACCACCGTTATAATTTAATATTACAAGTAATCACCAAAACCAGGGTTGTTACATCGAACGACGTTCGATTTAACACAATTTTTGTTCTAGCTTAAATTGTCACCAATCCAATTCCATAATATAGTATTCATCATTATGAAACTAATGCAAAAACCCGTTCTCAAATCCAACCTAGTATGAGTTAAATATTGCAAATATACGATTCACTAATTTTAATAATATAATAATCCCTAATTACAATCATTAAATTTAATTACCCTTATTTAAATCTAATCCCTCATCCCCTTAATATCTTCTTCCCGATTCAAACTGTATCACACACCCCCATTGCCGTCCACATCTCTCTTTGAATCCACCTCCTCCGCTCAATGAAACTTTGAGCCGACTTCGCCATTGACTTCCCCTTCGCTCCAGCTACGGCTTAGACTACACGACATCATCTCCAAAAGCCCCTAGAAGATCATGACCACCACAGCCTTCCCAACCGTACGCCCATTACCAAGCTGTCGCACACCTCCTAGCTTTGGCCATAGGTGCTAAATAACCTTACTAACACAAATCTCCACCCTAATATCCAAATCGATGACTAAATTTGTGAAACTCTAAAACCCTAGTTCACAAAAACTCACGGCTGCATGGTTGAACCCTAAAATGAAGCTGCTACTACCAAGAATCATGTTTACTAGTAGATCTAAGCTCAAAGTTTTCAAAAATCTAAGCTTTTAAATTTTTGGACTTAGATTTGAATTGCTCTTGATATTTTAGACACTTTGATTTATAGGAGGAAGCTCCATTTCTATGTTCAGCATGATTTTAAATAGTAGAAGGGAGGTATGGCATATGGACGTACTGGGTATTGGGTAAACAGTTGAAGTATGGGCTAGGAACTATGAATAGTGTTAGCCTATTATTTTAATCTAAAAATATCAGTTCTAAAGACCCATAATCTCGAACTCTAGTCGAGGCATGCCGACTGCCATTCTATACTAAATACCCATCTTCTAAACACAATGGAACTAGTATCGGGGCCTAATTCCATCACATGCAGAAGTTAGCTTTCTAAAATCAAATTATATTATATTAAAATCCTATAATTTATTTCTACGCATTTCGAGCTTGCACGACCAAACGATACATCCAATCATTATGAAATTTGACGACGTATAACAATTCACCATTACGGATCCAAAGAACTGGTTTCATCAAGATCCAAGACAGTGTCCCAGGATGATATTTTTACATGTTAATTAAAACGAGTTATTATTGAAACGATTTCAACCAATTTTACATAACTTTAAATTCTAATGTAAAAGTCTACTATGATCATTCTTATTTATACTGAATTCAAATAAGATTTCAAAAGCCATTTTTATTCACATTAAATCCAAGGTTCAATTTTTTAAACAAATTCCAAAATTAAATTAACAATCACATTATCAAATAAATCCCTCTATTTGAATTTAAGCCGTTTGGTTTATAAAACTAATATTTCAATATTTAAAAATTAACTAAATATTTTAAAAAACAAATGACTAAAATTCTAGATCGTTACATTTTTCCCCTTTAAAAGAATTTCGTCCCTAAATTTACCAAGGTAAGAAAATTGCCACAATCCTTTTATCTTTTCAAAAACAATTTATTAAAACTTGTTATAAAATTTTCTAAGTCTTAAAATTTCGGAAAATTTTAGCAACATCTCCTTTGTGTTGCTAGATCGGAACAACTACAAATCATCACTAAGGATCCAAATCAACCAAAAGAAAACAAAAGCCAAGCGGCTAGGCATAAAATCATCAAACCAAACAACAATATAAACATGTACCTTTTAGTCAAGCAACCAAATCTTACTTATGAAATCATAGGCATCAACTAGTCTCTTGCTTCTATATACCTGCATTCTATTTACACAAAATATCCAACCATATACTTTCTAATCATATCATTTGCATTTTCCTAATTATGATAAGGCCCGTAAGATATACATATACCATCCATATGCAATATCAATCTGATCGCTCGCTCGATCACACAATTTCCCTTCCGAACTAGTATCGTCCGATCGACTTCTCTAGTGTGGACTCTCATCCGGTTCTTTAATTAGAAACCTTCATTCTCCTTACGTAGTCAAATACTATGATAGAAAACTTCGGAATCGATCGAAAATCCATATCAAATGTTCGCCGTCATGAATCGAGTGAAAAATCCTTGTTCAGACTGATGTAAAACATCTTGAAATCATGTACTCGAATCTAGATAAAATAATTATGCGAACAAAATGATCTACATAAAACTTACGTATTTATTTCAATTGATTTCTAACTATACCAATTTTTTTTATTCACATTCATTTCTACTTCTAGTATATTTTCTTAAATATTAATATCACCTATGAATCATTTCGTAAATCCTTACTTAAGTTCATACACATCCTATAATTACAACTTAAGTTTATATTGCTATAACACTCTTCTATATCCTATGAGTATATAAGTACTATCCAAATTTGTTTTACTTAACCAGAATATTTAACAATCTAAATTTTGTTTTAACTCACTATTCCTCGAATTTATAAGTTAGCAAAACTTATTTTCTTATGTTTTCTTAAATCACTTAGCTTAGTTTTCCAATTTAACTTGGAAGTTTACGACGGTCCAAAATCGTCGAAAATTTCTGAAAACAAAATATCAAACAGAGATGCAAATCCAATCTACTCTAATGCATAGGATACATGAATCCATATAATAACTTGATTGAAAATTTCAGAATTAACCACTTGGTTTTTAATTTCAAACCATTTTGTAATAATATATATACATATCTCCTTTTTATATCAAATCATACTTTTGAAATTTAAACAATATTTGCTTGCTAAAACAAAACTTTTATAGTAAATCACTGTGGTAGTAGCCTACCACTTAGAAACTCGAAAATGAATGCCGATGATGCTATAGCCATCACTAGAATTATTTTCCAACGATCGAAGCAAGTTCAGTGCTTTTTACCTTCTTAGAAGTCCATTTTAACTCCCACAATTTTCTTCAAAACTTTTAGAATATTTATATTCAAAATACTTCAAAACAATACTATTATTATTTTCAAAACCTTTGAGACCAATTTCCAAAACACTGGGATTTAAATTCTCAAATTCTCAGTTTAAATCCATATTTATGTATAATCACAGTTATAAACCATATTTATATAATTTCACTTTCTTATATAAAATCATTTCACAAACGTTATTTTGTTGAGTTATAACAAGCAATTTTTATTTAAAAATCAAATTCTAACCCAATATTATCTTCGAACGCCTTATAGTCAAATTGTGAAACTGAATTCACAAGGTGTTCATTATTAATGTTCCTACAATCATTAATCTACCCAACTCATGCAATGAAAAAGATAAAATGCTCCTAACCTAACATAATTGTTAATGCCTATAAACTAGTTTGGCACGATTATCTAATCAACTAGAATAGTCAATGCTTCTAACTGGGTGAGCATGAAAAATCAACAATAAATGATAATAACCGAATATTATCATTTCCATAACAACCAAGCACATAATGCATAACTATAATAATTTTTGAAAAACATTTCTTTATATAGAAAATATAGTCCTAGGTAAAATTATTTCATTCACCAATTTTAAAACAATATTATGTCAATTGCCTTGTTTAAGTATTTAGTGATCCTTATCAATAAAGTTAGCTGCTCATATTGACCAGAATCCATAAGCCACTCAACAGATCGATTAACACAATATAAAATATTTTTATATCACTAACAAGTACGCGCTCATATCTATAATACACTCAACCTCATTCTAGGGTGCTACTGAACCTATCTCTAATGAGTAATCCTTACCAAAGCCAAGGTTCTCGCTTAACCTTGTGCTTTGATAAAAAATGTAACGAACTCGCTTTTCAACCCTCGAAAAATCGAAAATAATATGTCCACTGTATCTTATGTCGATCATTCAAGTGTCGAAAAAACGATCATTAGCGAAAGAAAGAAGAAAGAAGAATAAAATAAACAATAAGAATCTCAAAGAGAAACAAATAATCTATAGTACAATAATGATCTTTATTTAAGAAAATTGTAATATACATACAGACAACAATCAGAGTACACTAAATAAATTATCACCTGCACAGTTATAGCATCCTGACCTCACAATTGCTGATGAATACAACTATGAATGTAGTGGAAAATAACCATATACGTGAATACGTCTCTGGGCCTCCGCTCGTTTCCTAAATCTCCAAAGCATCCAAGCTAAATCTGTAATATGCTCGGTCTGACCCGAGCATTATAATAAAATAACACCCGAGTCAGTCTGAAAAACCAGTGTGAGAAAAACACACCAAACTATATTTTAAAGTAAAAAAAACCTTTGAAATCAAAATATCTCGTAAGACCACGCCGCATATAAACACAGACGGGTTTTTACCTTATGATAGCCAAATCATTTCATCTGAAATTCTCTTCTATTATAATAGTGTCTAAGATACAAATACTTATTAATCATAGTCGAAATTTTTACATTAATTAAATTCTAGCAAATAGGTATACAACTAAAATCGTAAAGGCACATATTGGAAAATGGATTCTATGCAATGACTGTGCTATTAGGGTACGGCCCGTCATGGTGCTTCTCTAGATAAAATAACATAGAGGACCTCGCCGGGATCCCCTGCCAACACAGAACCGACCTACCACTTGACTGGTAGTACCGAATATGATCACTCCCTTTTTTAATGGGTCCCAAAGCATACAAATGAGAGATAATATTGACTCTAGATAAGGATGATCATACCCTAATTGGGAGCGACCCATTTAGCCCTACCGCATCTCCCATGTTTCAGTCATTCTCGGTTGATGAGGTTGAGGCTATGTTTTACCTTTATATACCACTTCCTACTTGGAATGTTAACACTGCCCTCAAGGAAAAATAATGCAATACCAGATTTCATCCATACAAATTTGTTCTGGGACTAAAGGAAACCGAAGGCACCACATCCACTACATCCATTTTGAAAATCACCCTCAGGATTAGTAGAAGAAGGCCTTGCACTTCAAAGAGCTCCATATTCAATTCCTTCATCTTTATGATGTCTTCACTTCGAAATGCTTGAGTTGGATCGAAGTGGTTTTCGGATAACATATCTGATCTCGGTCTATGCGAAACAACATTCGATAGTTTCAAGAAAACTCAACCCTAATTCTTTAGGAAATAAATAGTCAAAGCTAAGAGCGGAGATCACCTTCTAATTGTTAGTGGATGGATTTCCTTATCATTTGTTCTAGGAGAATGAAACGATATTTATACACACAGTACAACATCATCGAAAATGACTGTGCCATATAAATTATGTGTTTCTCCTAGATATTTCCGGAGTTACATTTTGGTCCATATTTGAGAGTCGATTATTTAGCTATCAATAAACAAACAACCAATCCAAGATTTAATTCCATAGGGAATACCAACATTGGTTATGCACATAAGAAACCACTAACCTCTTTAATTAATCTTTTCATTAATTAAAATAACTTGTAAATTACTTGTGTAAAAATACCTTTACAAAGATATACCTACAAATACCTATATTATCAATGCTTGTAAAAATATACTCATATACGTATCTCAATGGTATTAATATATTTAGAAAACTGAGAAATTTTTTCTTTTTATTCAATTCTAAAATCATTTATAAACTGCTAATAAATCTCTAAAACCATTCATAAACCATTTTACAAATCTCTGAAAATCATTTAAAATCTCTTTTACAAATTTCAATCACTTACAAATTCTTTTTATACATTTCTAAAAATCCTTACAAACTCATTGTAAATCTGTAAAACTATTTGTAGAACTCCTTATATAAATCTATAAAACCCTTTATAAAACCCCTTTATAAATATCTAAGAACAATCATTAACTCTTTTATAAATCTATAAAAACCATTAATAAAACTAATTTATTAATCTTTGAATCCATTTATAAAACTCTATTTATAAATCTCGAAAACATTTATTAATAAATAATAAACATTTACTTCAAAAACACTATTATATGATAATAATTATTAATAATAAACATTATAAATAAATAATTATTATTAACTTTAAAACATCTTAAAAATAATAAATAATAATTTCAACACATTATTAATAAAAAACTAATAATTAATCTTTACCATTATTATAAATAGTAATAATTAATTTCCAAAACATTATAAAAAATCATTATTATTAATTTCAAACCATATTAATTATTTAAATAATTGACCATTCAAAATATTACAATATTGGAATATAACCTTAAAGCAATATTAAATATAAATAAATAACTTTAAAACAATATTAAATATAAGTAAATAACTTTAAAACATTATTAAATATAAATTAATAGCATTTTTTGTAAAACATTATTAAATATAAATAAATAATTCTTTGAAACATTATTAAACAATAATTGGACAGTTTAAATCATTTCTAATAATTTAGAAAGGTCAAATAAAAAGGTTGGAGTAAAATAGAAATTTAACTTATTAAAAATAAAAATATTTCTGGAAACCCAAATTCAGGTTTTAACTCTTTCTTCGTCTCGAAAACCAATTCCAACCAAAATGGCAATTTATAGTATTTTAAAATACTAATTTGAGACCAATATCTACCAAATGCTTAACCAATACTGATATTGATTTTCTATCACTACAGTGTTTAAGTTTGAGCATACAACAATGTCATAACCCATAGTGCCAACAATCAGGTTTGATTTTCAAAAATTCATATAACAGTAATATTATAAAAAATATTTCAACAATTGCGAGGAATCCCATTAGATCCCTCCAATCTGTCCCCCTGCATCACAACTCATATATATATATATATATATATATATCTATGTGTGTGTAAATAAAATCAACAGTGGTGAGGAATCATGTTAGATCCCTCCAACCCGTCCCCTGCAATTGATTTCATATATTGACCACTTTCAAAACCGACATTACTAGTTGACCAAAAAAGTGAGTTTAACTCACCAAGATTCCGGTTATCACCGAAGTATTCTGGTTTCGTCAAAATCAAACGACGTTTGATTTTGCATGAATTTTCTACAAGCTTCAATTGTCACCAATCTAATTCCATAATGTAATATCCATCGTTACGAACCTAACGCAAAAACCCGCGTTCAAATCCAACCTAGTATGAGTTAAATATTGCAGTTATAAGATTCACCAATTTTAATAAAATAATAATACAATTACAATCATTAAGTTTAATTACGCTTATTTAAATCTAATCCCCCATACTCAAATTATCTTCTTCCCGCTTCTAACCGTATCACATTCCCCCATTGCCATTCACATCTCTTTTCAAATCCACCTCCTCTGCTCAACAAAACTTCGAGCCAACTTCGCCATTGACTTCCTCTTCGATTTAGCTACGCCTTGGACTCCACAACATCAATTCTGAAAGCCCCTAGAAGATCGCGACCACCACAGTCTTCCCGACCATACGTCCACTATCAGACCACTTCCCAAGCTGCCGTACACCTCCAGGCTTCGGCCATAGGTGCTAAACAAGCCTACTGACACAAAATCTCCACCCAGATATCCAAATCGATGACTAAATCTATGAAACTCTAGAACCCTAGTTCACAAAAACTCACGGCTACATTGTTCAGCCCTAAAATGAAGTCGTGTTTACAAGTAGACCTACGCTCAATGTTTTCAAAAATCTAAGGTAGTGTTTGGTTTAAAAAGAAATTTTGTGTTTTTGGTTTTCAGTATGTATGTCAAATATGAGAAGAATGGAGGGACGACGAAGGGGATGAAAGAAAGACGGATGGAAGGACGAAGGGGATAGATAGACAATGGATGAATGGATTGTTTTACGTACTTGTGCTATTTCCCAAAACATGGAAAATAAAAAAAGTTGTTTTCTATTTTGTATGTTAACCACGTTATCTAAATTAGTCGTTTTCGGCAATATACATGCGTCATCTGCATTTTTGTATGAACGAAAAACCCAAAACTAAAAGCAACAAACCAAACACTATCTAAGCTTTTAAATTTTTGGACTTAGATTTGAATTTCTCTTGATATTTTAGACATTTTAATTTGGAGGAGGAAGCTCCATTTCTATGTTCAGCACGATTTTAAATTGGAGAGGGGAGGTGTGGCATATGGACATGCTGGGTATTGGGCAAATCGTTGAAGTATAGGCTAGGAACAGTGAATAGTGATGGCTTATTATTTTAATCTAAAAATATCAGTTCTAAAGACCCAAAATCTTGAACTCTAGTCGAGGCATGCCGATTGGCGTTCTATACTAATTACCCATCTTCCAAACACAATGGAACTAGCTTCGAGGCCTAATTCCATCACATACATAAGTTAGCTTTCTAAAATCAATTTATGTTATATTAAACTCCTATAATTTATTTCTATGCGTTTCGAGCTCACATGGTCGAACGATACGTCTAATCTCTATGAAATTCGGCGGCAAACAACAATTCACTATTACGGATCTAAAAGTACTGGTTTTGTCAAGATCCAAGAGTGTCCTGGGATGATATTTCACATGTTAATTAAAACAAGTTATTATTAAACGATTTCAAACACTTTTACTTACCTTTATATTCTAATATAAAAGTCTACTATGATCATTCTTATTTATATTGAATTCAAATAAGATTTCAAAAACATTTTTATTCACATTAAATCCAAGATTTAACCTTTTAAACAAATTCCAAAATTAAATTAACAATTCACATTATCAAATATAAATCCTTATATTTGAAATTCAAGCTGTTTGGTTTATAGAACTAATATTTCAATACTTAAAAGTTAACTAAATATTTCAAAATCAAATGACTAAATTTTTGGTCGTTACAATATGTTGACATATCCTTTTGTATTTTGAAATATTACTTAATAAAAATTATTCAAAAATATTAGGTTTTGTAAAATATTTTGAAACTTTGTACAAACATATAAACATAGTTTATACATATTTTAATATTATTAAAATTTAATAGAAATTTATAAAATAATTTTGAAACATTTAATAAGAATATTTAATATAATGTAAACAATATATATAAAATCAATATAGTTATAAATTATTAAAGTATAAACAGTAGTTCAATATATATATAAACTTTAAAAAATAATAAAATAATATGTTTATAAGTATAAGAGATTTGAAAATCATTTTGGAAATATTTTGAAAAGATTATTTTAAAAATAGAATTTTTTGACAAACAGTTTAAAACAAAATTAGAGAAGGTAAGAGAGATTAGGAAAGTGCTAACAAGGTTTTAACATAAATTATATGACTCTTATCTGGAATATTTTGAAATCTTGAACTCTTTAATACTCATGAGTCTTCATTTTTGAACTCCTGAAACTTTTTATCAGCATCTTGATACTGTATAGTCTTCTTAATCAATACATGTTTAATATCCTGCACTATTGTAACGACCCGAATTTTCCGACATTCGATTTTGAATATTTAAAATGATTTTAAATATTGGGTTTGGAATATAAATTGATTTTTGAATACGAAGATTTTGGTTGAGATTGTTGAATGAATTTAAATTTTAAATATAACGATTTATCGTAATACGAAAATGATGAATAATTGAAATTTGAGTTGAATATGAATCGAAATGATTCTAATGTGAATGTAAATTCTATTTGAATTTTTAATTGAGTTAGTAAGTTTTTAAAATTTAAGTTTCAAGTGATTTCGTAAATTTTTGAAATCGTAAATTTAATTGACACGTTAAAATAGCGATCCGGAGCACAGTCTCGGAATTCGACGAAACCAGTTCCATTAGATCCGTAATAGTGTATTATTATGAGATTTCAAATTTCATAGCATTTGGATTTATGGTTTGGTCGTGCGATTTGAAAACGCCTAGAAATAATTTAATTTAATTTATATAGTCGATTTAGAAAGCTATCTCCCACATACGATCGAATTAGGTTCTGAAACTTGTTCCGTTGGGTTTCGAATAGCGTATAACATTAGGAACGATAGACAACATGCCTCGATAGGGATTGTAGATTTTTAGTTACCTAATACGAGATATTTTGAATATAAAATTAAAAAAATAAAAGGTCAAACCCTATATTGTCTCGAGCCACCCAAACCACCTAAACCCAACCGACCTAGCTGTTCGAAGCCGCCTTCTCCTTTATATTTAAACCCGCGAATCCCCTTTCCTTCCTCCAGATGAAATCGAATCGAGTAATAATAATAAAAAAAGAAAATGGATCGCGATTGAACAAAATCGCAATGGAGGTGGCGCAGCAGATGATGCTAGGCAGAGCGGAAGCAAGAAGATGACGTGGAGGAGGCATCGTGATTCGAAAAAAATTGTGATTACCGGTGTCGCGTGCATTCTAGTGGCGTGCTCGAGTAGAGGCAGCGACGGTCGTTGCTATGGTGTAGGGTCAGTCGCGATCGCGGCGAAGTTGAGGGGTGTGACAGTTTTAGGGTGAGGTACGTTTGGAGCTGGAGATCAATCTTTGATCGATAGAAGAGAAAAAAGGGGAAGAAGGTAGTTGCATGGTGGGTTCTCAGTCGCGTGCGATGCCTGGAGATGGGAGAAGGAGGGAGCAGCTGTAAGGTAGTAGTTAGGTTAGTTATTGTTTGTTAATTATATTATTATATGTTAATTAGCTTAATTAAATCAGAAACTTATAAATTGTGAAATATTCGCATACGAGGTCGAAATCACACTAAAAAAGTGGCATCGAAATCGTATCGAAGAATATCACGCGATAAATTGGTTTGGGATTTTTTGAAGTTAGCAGGAATTTTAAATTTAAATCGAACATTATTCGATTTAATTTAAAATTGGAATGGATTGCAAATAAAAATCAAGGTGAGTAAATCTCACTCATTTGGATTGCTAGTTTCTAATTTGAAATATTAAAAATCATTTATTAATTGATTAGATGAATTGATAATTATTATTATCGGTTGGATGTTATATATATATAGTAGTATATATATTAGTAGTTGGTTATATTTCCCGCCTATTGGACAGGATGAGACCCTATGCACCCTGCGTAATAGTGGATGACCCTATATTATTGCGATATCCCATCTCGAAGCGGGATTGGTATTTTATGTTATTAACATCAGAGGTTGCAAAGAGACAGGTCGGATGAATCTTGCTTGATTCCTCAAAATGTTGATTTTATTTTCATATATAGTGATATATGATTTGTTGAAAATAATACTGTGTTAGTTTGCTCTGTTCAAGTGTTTTGGATTTCCTATCGATTGCGTTGGTCAGACGAATCGATCGAAAACCCAAATCAACATCAATAACTTAAACAACACAATGTATATAAAACATTTTATATAATCTACAAAAACTCTTCCTCGCTCGTCTATACAAGAATGGATTTCAAAGTAAGGATAGAGATTCAAATTTGATGGACTCAAATAAAAGGGAATTTTGATTCAAAGATAGATTCGAAACAAAGATAAGATGATTGAATAACGAAATAGGAAGATGGATAAGTTTATTAAATCACGAGCAACCTTAACAGGGTCGACCGTGACTTCAAGAATAAGGTCGATGTAGAATGCTAAGGCAAATAGTCTTTCAATCGCAAAGGATAGAATTCAGGCATAACATGAGATAGATAGCATCGTAAACCGAGGATATAGAAATCTCCGGTAAATCAATGCCTATTGTAAAGGAGTTTCACCCCTTTACAAATCATTCGAAGATTGGCGAGACCGCCGATTTATTATAGAGATTGTTTGAAGTGGAGTTATGGGATACTCCAAAATACGAATAGGGAGAGATAAGGATGGATTTTGGAACTGGGGAACATTCCAAAATTCAAAGGGTAACCGAATCAAGGAGGAAGGAATTCAAGCACGAACGAAAGTGATTCTATAATTGAATTTACTCTTTATGTTGACTTTGCCTAAAACCAGAGCTCTGATACCACATGTAATGACCTGAAATTTTCAAACATTCGCATCCGCACATGTCGGAATTGAATTGCTCAAAATATCAGATTGTTAATTTAAATTCGGCAAAACTCAGCATATACTATAAATAAAATAATCATAGATCACAAACACAGAGTAATATAACAATAATGCAGCAGAAACAAAAGAATAGTAGTTCATGAAGCTACTATGTATACATATAACAGAGTTAAACGAGATACAAAAGAAGTCACGAATACATAGATGTCTTAATACAATAGTCAAATACATGATCCGAATACATCACTGGAATCAACTGAATAACTTAAAGCTGGATAGATAGTTAGATCTCCAAGCGAAGCTCCAACTCCATAGGTGAGTCTCAAAGGCTGTATCACTCAGTCTGATCCGAGCGTAAAGCAAAAGCACAAAACACTCGAGTCAGGATTAACATTCTTATGTAAATAAATCTAACTCAAGTGAAATATCAACTGAAATACAAGTAACTCAAAGGATGTTTGGGATAACCATCCTCTAAGGATCCGTTAAACTATCTACTATGTAGTAATATACGCTATTATTATAATGTCTAATAATAAAATAAACTTGCTTTTTAATAGCGTCAAGGGGTTACCCATATAGCCCTTAACACATAATAGTCCCAGTAGTCTATCCAGTATTAGCATACTCCCAGATCGGGTGCTACCCTCAATACTTTACAGGCTACGACACAAATCCAAACTCGTAGTAAAGCTCGATATGGTAGGTGACACGGCACAACTAGGCAATGCCAGGGTAGATATACCAATTACGCATCTGGGCTGGTGGAAATGCATAGCAGCCACTACCGCCCACCTCGGAACACACTCCCAATCAATACAACATAGAAGCAAGATGATTTGGCAAGAAGATCTAAATAAAAACATTTTCCAGCTTTTAAAGTTCAAAACTGTTTTCAAATAGGGTGCTCTGATCTTTCACAAAAATCCTGGTGAGTAACATTTTATTTAAAATGTTATAACTTAAGTGAATATGGAGTATGCTTTTCTCTGTGATGAATGTATATTGTATGTATGTGGTTTTGCAATCTGTGTATATATGTACATTGTTACTTTGTTCGTCTGTTGCCTGTTGTTTCTGTAGATATGTAAATAAGTCTTCATCTCTTGATCTAGTTATTGTTTGAACTTAGGGTGTAAACAAATTTTGTTTGTTTGGTTACAATCTAAGTATTAAAAATTTATTAAAGTTGAACCAACTTGTATGTGTCTTTGGAAACCAAGAAAGTATGTACAACTTCAAATAAGTTTAAAAATAAATTTCTTGTTTAAGAATTCAGGAGTATATGGTGAAACTACATACAAAAACAGGATTTTTAAAACAAGATTTATGATTTTTAAAGTAAGGGGTTAAGAGCAGTTTTGGTTCGACTGTTTTAAGCATTTTGGGTTGCCGTGGATGATCTCGGCGACTGGAGGAGTCGAGTTTCCTCCTGGAGATGGAGGAGTGATGGGTGGAGCTCGGAAAAATGGTGCGGTGGTGAGTAATCAATGGTGGCAGAGGTGGCGTTGATTTCTTTTTCCTAAACCTAGTTTTGAGGTGCCGTAGTTTAACGTTTCGTTCGTCGTCATGGTTCGATCGAGTGTCGCGAGCGATTGGGGTTTGGTAGAGGGAAGGTAGACGAGGCTGTGGCCGGAGGTGGTGGGCCTCTGGTGGTCGGAATTTGGGAAGCGGTGAAGTTTCCAGGGTGGTGGGTTTTTCTGGTTTGCGTTCCAGGTCGGTGTCGAACTCGTTTTCGATTTGCAAGGAGATGAAGTGATGTTAGCGATCTGGAGTGGGTAGGGGTGGCGTGGTCGACTTGCTCGGCATCGCGATGATGATCAGAGTTGATCATCAACGGTGTGCACGTGCACCGTGCATCTTTTTGCTGTTGAGTGTGGGTCTGGGTAGCACTCGGGATTTACTCGAGTAAATGCACGTTTTGCTCGAGCCTTTTTGTGTTTTACTCGAAGTAAAATATGGGGGACTCGGGTAATGTTGTTCCTCAGTTTTAACCTGTACCAGTTTTACAGATTTTAATTTGTGGGTTTTTAAATTAAACCAAAGATGAACTGAGTCTAATTTAAATGTTTAAATTCTAGTTTCGAAATGAAGAGAAAGTTTATAAATTTAGATACTTTAAATAAGTTTAAATATTTGAACGTAAGTGGATTTGATTTAAATCCCTTCATAACAAAGAATGGCTTTAAATTGTGATTTAAAAGTTTTACAAGTTAGTTTTATAAAGTGATTTAAAGTTAAATTAGTGTCCGTTTAAGCTTGAAATTTAAAACGAAATTTTGAAGGGAAGTGAAATAGATGTTTCCAAACATATTGAAGGTGGAAATTAAATCAACAATGAAAAATGAGTTTTCTTTAAGTAAATGAAGATTAAGATTTAAATTCATTAACCATTAAATTAATTAGAATGATAATTGATAATTTATATTGATTAAATTGGTAATTATAAGTTTAAATGTATTAATTAAAGCTTTAATAATGAATTAAGTAATTAATATGTAATTAGGAATCATAGATTAGATTTTAATTAATTAATGAATGGTTAATTGAACTAATAATCAATAATGATTAAGGTAAGTTAATTATTTTAGATAAGTAATTAAATAAATGTTAATGAAGGTCATTAACTAAATTATTTTATAATTAATTAATGTAATTGATTTTAAAAAGTTAATTGGATTAATTAATTTAATAATCAACATTGTAATTGTTTAAATGTAATTACTTAATGGGAAGTAATTAAGGAATTAATTACTCATTTTAATTAATTGGGTAATTTGATTAATGTGAGTTAATTAATTTAGTTTAATTAATTTGGATTAATCACTTGATGATTTGGAGGTATAATTACTTAGGAAAGTAATTGATGAATAATTACTGGATGTAATTAATTGGGTAATGTTTTGTTAATAAAGTAATTTGAGTATAATTACTTTGTATAATTAATCAAAGGATTAATTAGAGATAATTAATTATGGAAGTAATTCGAGTATAATTACTTGAAATTAATCAAGGGATTAATTAAGTCTGTTTATTGGGAAGTAATTAAGGGCAGTTAATTACTGTATGTTATTAATCAAGGTGATTAATATATGTGATTTGAAGATAGTTTTTCTTAATAAAAATTAAGAAATAAAATAACTAATTAAAGATTAATTACTTGATGTAATTAAATTAAATAGTAAATGTAATTAAAGATCATAAATTATTATAATTAATGCTGGATTTAGAATGGATTTATTTGGAAATAATTAGTAAATGAAGGGATTTATTAATATAATTAATTAAGTAATGTAATTAATTTTAGTTAATTAATAAATGAAGTGATGTAAAGGTTAATTCCTATATTTGGTCAAAGATAATTAATTTGTAAAAATAATTTTAAGGATAATTACTTAAATGTAATTAAAGATAATTAATCAGGGATGATTAATTAAAAGGAATAATGGGATGATGATTAATTAATTGATTGATAATTAATTAATAGTAGTATAAGGAAGTTTAATAACGATGAAGTGATTAATTTAATTTACTTTAAATTAATTAAAGGTAAGGTAATTAATTTAATTCATTTTAAATTAATTATAAATGGTGATTATTAATTCTTGTTTATATATGATGGATGATATGGTTTGAAATCTCAGATATGAGATAAATAATGCTGAGTGATATGGATGCTTTGGTTGAAGTGCATATAGATTATCCATTTATGCTGATATGTGAATTATCTATCTGTGATATTGTGAATTATCTATCTGTGTTGATATAGATAATAAATTGGAATTGTTTTAACTTTAAAACAACTTGGCCTTAAAAGATCCGTTTTGGATTTCGATGAGACCGGGATCGAGTGTTTCCATATTTGGGGGTCCGAAAACCACATCGATCCAATCTAACGTTAGGTCGTGAATCTCAAGTGAAGATGCAGATTCAGAGTGCAAGGGTTATTGTCGTTAACTCTGAGGGTGATTCCAATATGAGTGTAACAAGATAATGCCTTCGGTTTCGTTCGAACCCGAAACGAACTTGTATGGATTGAATGCTTTAAGAACATCGTCAGGTGGACGATGAGCATTCTAAGAGATGTGTTCTCTAAAGGTAATCGTAACATCAAGCCTCATCAACCGGGAATGGCTAAAACAGGGGAGGTGCAGTAAGGCTAGTGGGTAGCACCCAAGTAGGATGAGATTTCCCCTGTCTAGAGGTCCCTTTTTATTCGGCTTAGTGGCAGTTGGAATTGCGCACCGACTGCGGGGTTTCTTATCCGGGAATTATCCAGTAAGGGATGTTCTAGCCTTGTGTTGCTGGGGAGCGGGCGTACTCCTCGGTACTCTGATCTAGGCCAGGTACTGTGACGGGCGGTACCCTAGTAGCCCTGCCATTGTATGGAATCCAATCTCCAATAAGTGCCTTCGGTTTTGATTGTATTACCCACGTTGTGGCTAGTATGCTGGAATTTAATAGATGTAACAATTTCGGCTATTTTCTATTTACTTGAAAACCCTAGACACTATTATAATATCACTGGATTTCCTATCAAATGTTTTGGTTAGCATAAGGTAAAAACTTTTCCATGTTTATGTGTGGGAAGTCTTACGTGATACCTTTGTTTTCAAATGATTTTCAAAGTTAAACAACTTTAACCTGTTACTCATACCAGACCCATGTCTCACCCGGAGTTTATTTCTGTTTTCCTAAACTCTTGGGTACCCAAATTTTTACGGGTAGCCAAGGGATTCAGGTTAGCTTTGACGAATTCTGGAGGAGCAATGGAGCAGGAGGCTTCAGCGTATAGATATATAGTGGTTCCGCTGTGTTAGTGTTTATTCTGTATTTCCGCTGTGTTGGTATCTCTGAGATATTTGATTGAGTTGTATCGAGTTGTATTAACTAGACAGGTGTTTATAACTGTCTAGTATATGCTGTATATTCTGTGTAACTCTGATGTATATGATGTTATGTAATATTTATGTGATATATTATATTTTATTCGTTCCGCTGTTGAGATTCTGATGTTGTTTTCTTCTTCTTCTCTATCTTTTCTACTTTCTCACCTCTTTCTTTCTTAAAAACGATACGACTTTCTGGTGGTCGAAGGTCGGGTCGCTACAAGATTTTTGCTGGTTTTCTTTTATGCTAATCACATATTGATTAGATTTTTGCTGTTTCAAATATATCTTCATTGAAGATATAATCAAGTGATTTCTTTGCTCATCTTTTGGTATGCGTGCAAATATGAGTTGCACGTTACTACATTGATTTTACGTTGAACCGATGTTTGGTTTTAAGACGTATTCTGTTGCCGTTATTCTATAACGGGATTTTTACACCAGTTGTAACGACCCACTATTTTGGACCATTCAAATCGACAATAATCCACACATGTCTGACTTGAATAATTCAAAATAACAGATTGTAATAAAATTTGGAGAAAATCAAATCAAATACAGAATCACAGACACAGAATATCATAATAACTCACAGCAGAAATAAAATACCATAGTAGTTCATGAAGCTACTATATACAAACTCTCAAAACATATACAAAATCTCATAGTCAAAATAGATACAATAGAAGTTAGGATACATTAAATCAATAATACAGAGACGATACCGAATAGTAAATAACTGGATTAGAAGATAAGAAATAACAGATGGACAGATAAGCTCCAGCAAATCTCTAGCTCCAGAAGATAAATTCCAAAGCTGTGATTCTCAGGCTGACCCGAGCGTAAAGTAAAACGCAAAACACTCGAGGCAGGACATATATACTTATACAATGTAAACCAACTCAAGTGAACTGTAATAGCAATGCATAATAACTTAGACGATGCTTGGGATCGCCCATCCTTTAAGGATCCATAAAACCATCAATTAAACAATAATATCAATATCACAGGAATGTCCATGTCGAAATAAACCATGCAACTAATAGTGTTAATGTGCATCACAGCCATCATCAGGAAAGCAAATGACATATAGAGAAGAATACCCGTGGTTATAGTATGTGACGCCCCACCTCTATACCCACGCTAGCCAAGAACACTACGGTGTAATGCTGTCAACTAGCACGAAGAATAAGGCTATTGAGGAGCGACCATCTATGTAATTGCTTTGTGCGAGCACCGATATGTCAGATAGTATAACATGAATTTTTATTTCAGGAGGAAATCCGACATACCGATACAAACTCAAAGCTACTACACAGTGGCTATAATAGTTTAGGACAATAAATATAATAATAACACAGATAAAACAGAAAGTCTCATATATATAATAACTGATGTCAGTTACAATACAGTTGACACAATACATATGATACAACTACAATTGTTGACTCTGGAAGTTATATATACAAGTACATTATCGACTAATATACATGAATACATATCAACCTAAACTATGACCCGACTACTCCAAAAGATGTGAAAAGTCTTCATAGCTCAAACAGCAACTCAAAGCAGGAAATCTACAACCTGAAATAACTCGGGTCTGACCCGAGTATTAAATTCAAAAGAAAATAATACACTGGTCAGTCTAATTCAAACTCAGTCATTAATACACGGAAGCAATAATAATTAAATAACAATTTGACGACAGTCAAAATAAATTCACCTATCCGATCCTTTAACAAGGAAATAGGATAACGGTGAATATAACACGTAATAGTGTTAGACAACAAATCCAAATCGATATACAACTTCAAAGTATTGAATTGAACCAACGAAACAATTCAAACAATCGAAATATCAATTAAAACGTCACTTTTGGTAGGGCTGCAGTACACGCACGCGTGTACTACCTCGCCACTACAATGATGAATTACACAAAAGTTCAGTGAAAGTCACAAATGATCACAAGGTCAAACCCAAAATCGGGTTCAACTCAAGTGTAATCCCCACAAAGTAAAACTGGCTTATACATGACCCAGAACACAAATCCAGACCAGGCAATAAAAGAAGTACAACTCAAATGAACATAGCACGTGCACCAGATACAAGTGCACATACACATAAATACTCAAAGTCAAGACTACCTCAGCCAAGACCAGAGAACAAGGCTGCTGCAGTATCCAAGTGAAACACAACCCAAAGGTGAAACGGGTATGCTACTGTAAATAACAGTGCAAGCTCCAAAAACCTGAAGATTACACTGCATTAGGTCGGGAAACAAACACATGCAACAACAACAAGTGATGTACATATGAATGCAATACCAAACTGGGTCAAGCAAGTGCAACGCAGTGACAAGCTACCTAGATTCCAAGATGCAATCATGTACAACAAGACAGCAAAATTCAAGAAGGCACCAAATCATAATCAAAATGCAAAAGTCAAGTCACTGACTCAACAAATGTATAAATATGACAATGTGCACAAATGTACACACTGCTACAACAAAATGAACACCAACTCCAAACCAAAGGCAACTAAACCACGGAAAAGTCTCAACATACATATATACATAAATACACCTATATATATACATATATACATAAATACACCTGTATACATACATATATATATGCAGGAAGCAAAGTTGTCAGACCACCAAAAGGACTCAAATAACAATGACACCAGTGTGCAAATTACCCAACTAGATCAAGACTCGAACTCAAATACAAAACTGTTAAATCCTAAGAAATGAAATTACAGTTGCAAACAGGTACAAAGACAAAGACAATGCACCTGTCAACAGCACAAGGGATGCAACAGCAAATGACCATCAAAATGAATATATAGTGGAACAACCACTGTATGAAACAAAAAGCTAAGTTACAAACGCGCACAAGAAGATCGAATGCCACAATGAAACTATAGTTACAAACAGGTACAACAAAGTGTACCAGAGAGACTAGTGAACACCACCCAAAAAGGCTACTGCTTTAAACTACATATATACATATATAAGAGCTCGTAGCAGTGTCAGTGATCAAAGTCACAAAAGAAATCAATATCGACAAATTTCAAGTGTCCACCAGACAGCATGATGAACCAATCTGAGTACGAGACGGTGAGACAGTGGCTCAACGTCAATATTCAAGAAAAACCTGTAAGTGTAGACTTGATGATACATGCATACACACATACAATTGTATATATGCACATATATGACGTCACATCTAATTAGTCAAGCAGTTTAAAATTAACAGTTTTCTCAAGCCATTAAAGTCAAAAAGAAATCATCGTTCCAGTCAAAGAACGAAATCAAATCGGAATCGAACAAACAGTGATGACCAACAAAGTCGACTCAATTCAAAATCAAGTTAAAGCCGAGTCCAACATTATCACAAATCAAAGTTAATCCCGAAGTCACCAGAAATTCACAAAACAAAACTATGAAACCCAACCTCACGAGAATATAAGAGTTCTAACAAAGTCCACATAAACAAAATTGGGCAGTCAGAAAATTGAACAACAAAAATCGAAAACCACGATAACCGCGAAATCATTCAAAGTCGAAGAAACCACAAAAACAACTCGATACTATGGCAATCAATTTAAAATGGTCAACGTCGAAACCCCTAAACATCAGATAAAATCGAACGTAGTCGAAGTCGACAAAACCCAATTTTCACAACCAAACCAATAGATCGAAGTTATCTAGAAACGAACGAAAACCAACAGGGTTGAGTGAATTAGATGCGAGTTTTCACTCACCACTGTCGAAGCAAAGACGAGCACGGCAAACCCCTTCAAGCGACGTCAATTCGTAAATCTCGAAGCCCTAAATCGCCAGGAGAAACGAAGATACGAGACCGCCATTATTTCGTTTTCTTTCGAACGTTTATTTTGTTTTAGGGTTTGGCTCCAGGAATGTAAAGAGGAACGATTACAACCCTTATCTCAACAAAAGGAACGGGTCGAATTAATTGAAAAGGGAACATTTCTTCTTATCGACTGAACAAAGAGGGGAAGGGTGTTGATAAATATCACGGCAACTAAAAATCAACATGGGCCAAACAATTGTTAAAGTCCGTATACTCTTTTAATCAAAATTGTAAAAGAATTTCTACCGATTAAAAACTTCCATCGACAATTAACAACCAGATTTAATCGTCTAGAGGCGAAAATTAATTGGTACGAAATCTCGGGTTGTTACAGACTCCCCTCCTTATAGAAATTGTGTCCCCGCAATTTTCATAATTAAGGTCGTCATTAACAATAATTTTTTAACATAAACTGGTTAAGCTAGAAAACTAAAGGTAGAGAATTCAAACATCAAAGAAATCTTTTAATTTCATAAAAGAAATTCACAATTCTCAACAAAATATTACTATTAAATAGATAATCAGAAAACAACAAAACTGAATGAACGCAATTATCAGCCATATTCAATTATCAATTAGACAGTTAGAATTCAGAAATCGCAAAACAGCAATATCTAATTATCGATACGATAATTAGAAAACAACAAAATCTAATTATCAACAAAGATAATTAGAAAACAAAATTCACAAATCGCAAAACTGCTAATATCTAGTTATCCGGCAGATAAGTAGAAAACACGAACTTTATAATCAGCAAACTCTAACTATCAACATAGATAGATAGGATATAGTAATTCAATAAAATTAGCATACTCTAGAATCAATTAGAGACTAGAAAATTTCATAATCAACAAAGTCAACAAACATCCAATTATCTAAACGATAGTCAGAAGACAAAAATCAACAATTATCCAATTATCAAAAACGATAATCAAATCTCAATTCAACAATTATTCGATTATTAAAAACGATAATCAAATCTCAAATCACAAATATTCAATTATCAAAAACGATAATCGAATTTTCAAATCACAAATATTCAATTATCTCAAACGATAATCAAATCGAAAAGTATTTAATTATCAAAACGACAATTAGAATCTCAAATATCCGATTATCAAAAACGATAATCAAAAATCATAAATATCCGATTATCAAAAACGATAATCAGAAATCACAAATATCCGATTATCAAAAACGATAGTCAGAAATCACAAATATCCGATTATCAAAAACGATAATCAGAAATTACAAATATCCGATTATCAAAAACGATAATCAGAAATCACAAATATCCAATTATCTCAAACGATAATAAAATCGAAAAGTATTTAATTATCAAAACGACAATTAACGAGTCCGGAATTATCCGAAATAGCAAACGCACATGTCCCATAACCACGAGTTTTACTAGATCGTTTAATTCTCTTCATCGTTCCTTGAAAGTGAAAAATTGTGTATTTTTAAAAATAACATTTCACATTCTCAAACGGACAAGTCCGGAATTAAGCGAATCAGTAAAAGAAAGGGGTCATAGTCCTTGATTTTGCTGAAACGTTTAAATCACTTCCTCATTCTTTTGAAAATGCAAACTGTAAAAATTTTGAAAACAATTTTAATTTATATTTTGAAACAACTTTTTTTTTTAAAATAACGAATTTCGAAAACACGTGATTAAATTAGCAACATCAGTAGCAACTTTGATAAGGAAATTGCACTTCTCAAAATACCGTAAAAACGGACAACAAAATCAGCATTGCGGGAGTACCGCTTGTAAATCCATTTTAAAATTGACGGTTACTGAAGTTAACACTTCAAAATCTTATCAAAATAACTGGTATCAAAATATAATACCAATGAATTTTCATTCATCAAAAATGTCACAAGAATCTTCTCAAAGATAGAAAGGGATACCATACCCTAAACTTGTATTCGTAACAAGTCAATGACACACGAATTCACCAATGCACCAAAACTGATATCATATCAATGAAAATCATGAAAATTGGTGAAGCACAAAATTCCAGAAATCATCACCAGAAATCCAGAAAACACATAAAAAAGGGGGGGAGGCCTAACACATGAATGGGAGCATGAAAACTCACCTACGCGTATCACACAGGAACGAGAAGCTATCTCATGGAAGCTATCCATTAAATTTTCACACAGGAATGGCCCGAAGACCGTGGGTCGCTACCCCACATATGTGATGGCGAAACATCACAAAAACGGGGTTTAGTCTCCCTCGCAGACAAAGAGACATCGCTCAATCGCTAGTCTAAATCATAAAAAGGGGAAGGCCTATCACAAAATGGGAGCATGAAAACTCACCGACGCGTATCACACAGGAACGAGAAGCTATCTCATGGAAGCTATCCATTAAATTTTCATACAGGAATGGCCCGAAGACCGTGGGTCGCTACCCCACATATGTGATGGCGAAACATCACACAAACGGGGTTTAGTCTCCCTCGTAGACAAAGAGGCATCGCACAATTGCTAGCCTAAATCAAATCATAAAAATGATCGTCATGATCATCAAGAAGTGTCAATTACACTAAGTTAGTGAATATAAGAGTTAAGCTTCATGTCCCATAACCACTTGTTTAACTCAAATATTTACGAACAAACTGTAGATCTTCACTAGAAAATTATCACAAAAGGTTCAATCGAACAAGTCCAGGAGTTAACCGACGAAGTAAACGCAAGCGTTTCATACCACTTGTTTTACTAAGCCGTTTAATTCAATTTCTCATACGAGTGAAATAAAGGTTTGTATTAATAGATTTGAAAAAGGTTTAGGAAAAGAGCTTTATAATAAAATAGTTTTGAAATCGTTTGGAGAAAAAGATTTTAATATTTACTACTAGTATAGAAAACCTTTATATTTTCAAAGTGACAAATCACAAAAATGATTGTAGAAACAATCAATCACAAGAATTCACATACAAAGATGTGAATAGAATCCAAAGAAATCGATACTGATTCCATCAAAACGTATGTGCACAAAATTCCCGAAGAAAATGTCATTAAAGTTGCTAATAAATGATAGCAACAAATCGGGGAAATGATCACGAATTGATTAAATTTTGAAAACCAAATCAATTCACTAAAATTCACATTCGAAGACGTGAATAAAATCCAAAGAATTCGATTCCAAATTCGTCAAAGTAGAGATACCCAAAAATTCTAGAAATAGAAGTTATCAAAGTCGACAAAGGTGATAACAACTAATTGGAAAAGAAGAATCGATTATCAATTGGAAAAACAAAGCAAAACGAGCATAAATGCATAAATGACTTCAACAAAAATAAGAATCAAGTCAATGCCGAAGTCAACAATTAATGGCCACTGTTGAGTACAAAATGAATCAACATCATCATCAAAGAATCCAACGGCAAACAAAGTCAGAGTCTTGGAAATCAAGAAATTAGCAATTTCACAAAAACAAAGTGACCGAAGTCGAATGGAAATCAAGCCGAGGAAAACACAAAATATCAAGTTCAAAATCGCTGAGATTCGAACTAGATATGAGTGAAAATCAAAATCACTCAATTTGCAACCGGTCAAGCTATTTTTCATCATAGTGTAACAGGTACACAATGACACCCATAGCATAGCACAAAAGTGGAATAAAGTCCAGAGGCCAAAATAGCTTTAATTGGCCAAATTCGAACAAAATCAACATCGGCTAAATCAATTCAAAGCCGAAAACACAAGAACAAAATCCTCATCATCAAAAACCCAACTAGAGTTCGCAAAGCAAACGGAGGCAGAAGCTAAAATACTTTCACGAAATCAAAATCAAATGCACATGAATAAGCGTTAGGAATTCATACCTAACAATCAACGATAATCATATACAAAGATGAGAGATAAAACATCGACAAATAGTTGTAACACATGTTCCATCTAAGTTATGTTTTATAATTGTCCTAAATCCCAGGCTTTGATACCAAGCTGTGACGCCCCACCTCTATACCCACGCTAGCCAAGAACACTACGGTGTAATGCTGTCAACTAGCACGGAGAATAAGGCTATTGAGGAGCGACCATCTATGTAATTGCTTTATGCGAGCACCGATATGTCAGATAGTATAACATGCATTTTTATTTCAGGAGGAAATCCGACATACCGATACAAACTCAAAGCTACTACACAGTGGCTATAACAGTTTAGGACAATAAATATAATAATAACACAGATAAAACAGAAAGTCTCATATATATAATAACTGATGTCAGTTACAATACAATTGACACAATACATATGATACAACTACAACTGTCAACTCTGGAAGTTATATATACAAGTACATTATCGACTAATATACATGAATACATATCAACCTAAACTATGACCCGACTACTCCAAAAGATGTGAAAAGTCTTCATAGCTCAAACAGCAACTCAAAGCAGGAAATCTACAACCTGAAATAACTCGGGTCTGACCCGAGTATTAAATTCAAAAGAAAATAATACACGGGTCAGTCTAATTCAAACTCAGTCATTAATACACAGAAGCAATAATAATTAAATAACAATTTGACGATAGTCAAAATAAATTCACCTATCCGATCCTTCAACAAGGAAATAGGATAATGGTGAATATAACACGTAATAGTGTTAGACAACAAATCCAAATCGATATACAACTTCAAAGTATTGAATTGAACCAACGAAACAATCCAAACAATCGAAATATCAATTAAAACGTCACTTTTGGTAGGGCTGCAGTACACGCACGCGTGTACTACCTCGCCACTACAATGATGAATTACACAAAAGCTCAGTGAAAGTCACAAATGATCACTAGGTCAAACCCAAAATCGGGTTCAACTCAAGTGTAATCCCCACAAAGTAAAACTGGCTTATACATGACCCAGAACACAAATCCAGACCAGGCAATAAAAGAAGTACATCTCAAATGAACATAGCACGTGCACCAGATACAAGTGCACATACACATAAATACTCAAAGTTAAGACTACCTGAGCCAAGACCAGAGAACAAGGCTGCAGCAGTATGCAAGTGAAACACAACCCAAAGGTGAAACAGGTATGCTACTGTAAATAACAGTGCAAGCTCCAAAAACATGAAGATTACACTGCATTAGGTCGGGAAACAAACACATGCAACAACAACAAGTGATGTACATATGAATGCACTACCAAACTGGGTCAAGCAAGTGCAACGCAGTGACAAGCTACCCAGATTCCAAGACGCAATCATGTACAACAAGACAGCAAAATTCAAGAAGGCACCAAATCATAATCAAAATGCAAAAGTCAAGTCACTGACTCAACAAATGTATAAATATGACAATGTGCACAAATGTACACACTGCTACAACAAAATGAACACCAACTCCAAACCAAAGGCAACTAAACCACGGAAAAGTCTCAACATACATATATACATAAATACACCTGTATACATACATATATATATGCAGGCAGCAAAGTGGTCAGACCACCAAAAGGACTCAAATAACAATGACACCAGTGTGCAAATTACCCAACTGGATCAAGACTCGAACTCAAATACAAAACTGTTAAATCCTAAGAAATGAAATTACAGTTGCAAACAGGTACAAAGACAAAGACAATGCACCTTTCAACAGCACAAGGGATGCAACAGCAAATGACCATCAAAATGTATATATAGTGGAACAACCACTATATGAAACAAAAAGCTAAGTTACAAACGCGCACAAGAAGATCGAATGCCACAATGAAACTATAGTTACAAACAGGTACAACAAAGTGTACCATAGAGACCAGTGAACACCACCCAAAAAGGCTACTGCTTTAAACTACATATATACATATATAAGAGCTCGAAGCAGTGTCAGTGATCAAAGTCACAAAAGAAATCAATATCGACAAATTTCAAGTGTCCACCAGACAGCATGATGAACCAATCTGAGTACGAGACGGTGAGACAGTGGCTCAACGTCAATATTCAAGAAAAAACTGTAAGTGTAGACTTGACGATACATGCATACACAAATATAATTGTATATATGCACATATATGAAGTCACATCTAATTAGTCAAGCAGTTTAAAATTAACAGTTTTCTCAAGCCATTAAAGTCAAAAAGAAATCATCGTTCCAGTCAAAGAACGAAATCAAATCGGAATCGAACAAACAGTGATGACCAACAAAGTCGACTCAATTCAAAATCAAGTTAAAGCCGAGTCCAACATTATCACAAATCAAAGTTAATCTCGAAGTCACCAGAAATTCACAAAACAAAACTGTGAAACCCAACCTCACGAGAATATAAGAGTTCGAACAAAGTCCACATAAACAAAATTGGGTAGTCAGAAAATTGAACAACAAAAATCGAAAACCACGATAACCGCGAAATCATTCAAAGTCGAAGAAACCACAAAAACAACTCGATACTATGGCAATCAATTTAAAATGGTCAACGTCGAAACCCCTAAACATCAGATAAAATCGAACGAAATTGAAGTCGACAAAACCCAATTTTCACAACCAAACCAATAGATCGAAGTTATCTAGAAACGAACGAAAACCAACAGGGTCGAGTGAATTAGATGCGAGTTTTCACTCACCACTATCGAAGCGAAGACGAGCACGGCAAACCCCTTCAAGCGACGTCAATTCGTAAATCTCGAAGCCCTAAATCGCCAGGAGAAACGAAGATACGAGACCGCCATTATTTCATTTTCTTTCGAACGTTTATTTTGTTTTAGGGTTTGGCTCCAGGAATGTAAAGAGGAACGATTACAACCCTTATCTCAACAAAAGGAACGGGTCGAATTAATTGAAAAGGGAACGTTTCTTCTTATCGACTGAACAAAGAGGGGAAGGGTGTGGATAAATATCACGGCAACTAAAAATCAACATGGGCCAAACAATTGTTAAAGTCCGTATACTCTTTTAATCAAAATTGTAAAAGAATTTCTACCGACTAAAAACTTCCATCAGCAATTAACAACCAGATTTAATCGTCTAGAGGCGAAAATTAATTGGTACGAAATCTCGGGTTGTTACATAGTATTTCAAAATAATATTTTATATTTCAAAAATTTAATATCATTTCAAATCCAAATCTTTATCAAAATAAAGATTAAATCATTTACAAACCATTTCAATATATTACAATATCATATCCTTTCAAAACTTCCTTTCAAATCATTATTTGAATTCAAATTCAATTATCAAATTTAATACCCTTTCAAATTCCAAAATATCATTCATTTATTATCTTATCAAATCACCCTTTAAATAGTTTTCCATTTAAACCATTTAAAAGTGAAATTATTATTCTTTCAAGTCAAATATTCAATTTCCAAAGTTTCAAATCATTCTGAGTTCATTTACTAGGACAAAATCCATAACATTGAAAATTTCAGCCTTTCACAACATTTGGAAAAAGCTGTTATAAGTTATATTTGAAAACATTTTATTTCAGCAAAGACAGCACTTTAAAACTGCTGTTATATCTCATTATTTTGTTGAAATTTACTTTAAAACAGCAAAGACAGCATTTCCAGAAATGCTGTACTAGCTCAGGTTCAAAAACAAGGATTTTACTTAATTTCAGCAAAGACAGCCGGTAGCTACAGTAGTTTACAGAACTGCTGTAATAGCCCTTTATTAAGTTCTTTAGCCTTTACATTTACAACAACAACTACAACATTTCAGAAATGCTGTAATAGCCTCTTTTTACTAAGTTTTAGTTCATTTCTGAAATCATAGCATTTCTGAATGCTATTAAAAGTATTTTTCAGATTTTAGTGTATTTCCAGACAACAATAAAATTCATTTTTAAACCCTTTTAATATTCTAAAAATCATGTTTTAAAATTTAAAAATGTTTATATAATATATCATTTAACAAATGATTTTTTATTAAATAAATCCGTATAGTTAAATCATATTTCAATGAATTATTTAACAAATTCAAGTGTAAATTTCTTTTCTTCACATTTTTAATAAATAAACTTAACACTTAAATTTTATTTCCATTCTCCATTAAATTTCAAATTTCCATTTTTATTTTCATTTTTATTTATATAACTTATTTTCTCATTTTAACCGAAATTCCAAAATTTTCTAACTTAAGTTATATTTTCAAAATTTCCATTTCTATTCATTTTCAACATTTTTAACTTATAGAAAAATTTCTAATTTAACTATATAAACTTATAAAAATTCAATTTAAATCAACTTTTCATATTTCTTTTACACTTTTAGAAATTATTTAAACATTTTTCAAAACCTTAAAAATAACCACGGGCCTGTATATAGTTTTCTAGCCTAATTCAAGTGATACAGATAATATATCATTTCAATCCATAATATAAAAAATTCCGGGTTTTATCATTTCAAACCCGCAATCCCAAGTAAAATAAATAATTTGAAAATCATCCAGGCTTATCATTTCAGCCCGTAATGATTTTCCCTTATTCTAAAATCCATTTGGGTATGTATCATTTCAACCCACAGTGATTCCAATCTACAGGGAACTTGCAGTGTGATTAACAGATAAAAATGAATAGTTAACAATATATAACAGTAACAGATGAGATGACAGGTAAATTATCAGGTTTAACATTATATAAATAAATAATCACATGCAGTTAAACATATCATAATATTCTACACATTCAGTTGTAGTTGTTTCACATTAGTATAAGTATAAAATGTCGTGTGAGATTTACTCACCTCTTTTGCCGGAGATGCAAGTTCAAATGACACAACACAAACCAGAACACAATGACATAGCTATGAACTTGAGTGGAGAGCGAGATCCAAGTTATAGATCTTGTGTTACAACCCAAAACAAAACCAAAATAATAGTTAAAAATTAATACGATAGAATTTGAATAACTTTGAAACAAAAAGCAGTTTGAATACGAAACTTTTTGCCTTGCTTTCTCTACTTGTTTGCATGGCCTAGGGGATCAATTAGGTCAGGTTGGTACTTGGTTTGGATCAGGTATGGGTCTGGAAAAGGTAAGACAACAAGGTAGAACATGATGGAGGAAGTTACAATATAGGGATGTGAAGGGGTTTAGGCTAAAACACGGTTTTTTAATGTGACGACCGCCCACGACTCCTGCACCGAACCTAGAGATAATGCGCTGTAAAGTGTGCCAGGCAGCCATGGACGATTGTTAGGGTAAATTTAAAACAGCAGAATCTATCGTATTACTCACAGCGCATGGACAAAATACAATAGAATATATATATAGTGAAGCTTCATTGAATAGAATCTCATCAATAAAACTTCATAATAGTTGAATACAAACATCTGAATAGCCAATACATCAAGCCTCACTACATAACACTCAGAGAATATACAAACAGCGGAACACCCAGTACATATAGTAAGAAGATAATATGCAATACTCCAGCTCGTCTTCGTCATCAGCATCGTAGAAAGCAAGAACAGCACCTGTCACCTGCTACCTAGTCTGCCCGTCCCAAAATAGACGAACAGCCCAAGGCAATAAGAGATAAAACATAAAGCCTTGAGTCAGACAACACTCTTAGTGAGCGGTAAATTAACTAACAACATACCAAAAGAGCATAAAGGAAAAAGGAATAGGAATACAACCCTCCCACTCCACCTCTTTCTACAGTGATAGCCCCCAAACACACACTAAGTAGAAGCAAACATAGCAAAGCATACAATTTAAAATAAAGCAATTATCACTCGAGTCAAGGGCGATGTTTTCCAAGTACAAACCCCAAAGGCCTAAACCAAGATCAGATAAGCACCCAGAAAATACCGCTCTTGAGGCCGAATGATGATACAACCAAACATCCATGACTCTGGCTATCACTGTTATCATTGCTTCGATATCATCGTTAATTGAATGACCGGATCATTATTTCATCCGTCCGTCAAAGGCTAATGGAAACCCCGGTTCTAGACATAACTCTGCACGTCATCGTGACCCGTGCCTAGGACTATCAAATCTGCCCAGAGTACTTGACTACCAATCAGTAGCCTTCAGGGACTATCGAATCTGCCCAACGTACTCTTGCTTTGAGCATGCTAGAACCTTCAACAACGATGAGATCTCAGCCTTCTGGTCATCCTCCTCGACGACTATTTCCATACTAGCTCAAGCGTCTCTCGAGCAAACCATTATCCTCAAACCCGAACCATATCACCGAGTTATCAACATGCTTGGAATGATCCCGTCTGGATTAGACCAAGACTATCTCATATCATACTTCGCCTCATCATCATCATAGCAAAGCTTTATCTCAACATCATCATCAAATCTATCCATATGAGCTTCATCATCCGCTACATATGCCACGAGCAGCTTTTCCAATTCAAGAGCCTTTCCCTTAGCTTTTGAATCATCTTTGACCATCTTGTCTAAATCAAATCATCAATCATCTAATTCATAGCAATCAATCAAATCAAACATTAGTCCAAGTAAACAAGCATTTAAATATGATCTAAATAGACAATTATAACAATAATGGCAATTTCGTAATTAAAGAGTCAAAAGTCTAATAAGCATGAAAACATGAGCAATATCTCTATAATCTTGATGAATGAACTTGCATAGGTTAACATGTAGTAAAATGGATGCCAAATCATTATGAACAATGGATCTATATGGATCTATACTTAGGATTAGGAAAATGCATGGAAATCACTACTTACTACAAAATCAAGCCAACGATCCGATATACTCCTTTGGATCCATGTGAGAGATAATCACCACTCACCAAATCACCTAAACAACCCCAAAGCAACACACTTCAGATCTGGACAGCGAAGGATCTAACTTGATCTATCACAAATCCGCTTCAAACGATGAAATCTCTCTTCAAAGGATGTAGATCTTCAATCTAAGCTCTTGAATCTTCAATTTGATCTTCGATTTGGATGGAAGGAATCACTAGATTAGAGTGGAGAAAAGAAGTGAAGAAGTGTAGAAGTCGAACTCTGAAAATGGTAGCACTTCGTCGCTTCAAAATCCGGATCCCAAAAATGAAGAAGAACCCTCCTATTTATAGGCTGAAATCCACCTTAGGTCGCTCACTCGGAGTTAGGTCGTTCACGACCTACAACCTAAAACCCTACGACCTAAAACCCTTCGACCTAACAACCCCAAGCCTCTACGACCTAACCAGATGCGCTTCCTCGCGACCTACGACCTAACCAGATGCTCTTCTACGACCTAACAGACGCGCATCCACGCGACCTAACGCTTAAGCGCTTCTTCGACCTAACGATATAGCGCATCAGCGACCTAACTGCTAAGCCCTTACGCGACCGAACACTCACGCGACCTAACACACACGCGACCTAACAGACTAATGGCCTAGCGACCTAACTATACTTAGCAATCTACCTTAGGTCGCTTACGACCTAACTTCAACACAAGGTCTCACGACCTAACTACACACAGGTCATACGACCTAACTACTCCTTCCTTAGGTCGTTGCCGACCTATCCTTCTTAGGTCGCTAACTTACCCTATTTCCTATACCGCTAATATCTTAGGTCGCTAAACTTCCTTAGGTCGCCTTATTCTATAGGTCGCTAACTCCTATAGGTCGCTCACTCTCTTAGGTCGCCACAAACCCTTAAGTCGCTCAAAACCTTAGGTCGCCAACATCCTATAGGTCGCTCCAACCGACCTAACCTACCCCACGACCTAAGCCACCACACGACCTATCTTCTAAATGACCTAACTATCACACGACCTAACTCCTTAGGTCGTTCTAATCCTTAGGTCGCTCCACTTCACTAAGTCGTCTACCCCTTAACTAGCCAACTTCCTTAGGTCGCTCCAAACCCTCATACGACCTAAGTCTTAAACTCTGGACGACTTATCAACAATGCGACCAAATGTCAACTGTTTTACGACGTTTCGATCCGTAAAAATACGGGTCGTTACATTCTCTCCCCCTTAGGAATTTCGCCCCCGAAATTCCAAACAAACAAGAGCAATCAAAAACTATCCTGCATGACTACCATCCATAGCAATCAACAAACCATGCATCCAATTCTAGCTTAGCATGCAGAATTCTAAAACTTAGAACAAGTTACAATGTCGTTAGATGACATGACACCGTAGGGCCATACCTTGAAGAGTTCAGGATGAGCTGCTTTCATCCTCTCTTCTACCTCCCATGTACAGTCGTTATCATCATCACTCCATTGTATCTTGAGCAACTTAACTACCTTCCTCCTATGCTGTTTCATGTCGGTTTCCACAACACGAAGCAACTTACGAGGTCTCTTATCGACTGGATCAACTTCAAAATCTTCACAGCTATCAGCAGAAACCATTGTATTCAAGTCGTGCACATACTTCCATAGATATGATACGTGAAAAACATTGTGCACACCCGACACCTTCTCTGGTAACTCCAATCTATAGGCGAGCTTTCCAATTCGCTCGGTGATCGGGAATGGTCCAACAAATCTCGGAGTCAATTTTCCTTTCTTCCCGAATCGAATAACATTCTTCAGAGGAGAAATCTTCACAAAAACCATATCACCTACGTCGAATTCCAAATCCTTTCGACGCTTATTGGCATAACTTTTCTGACGGTCCTGGGCTGCCTTCATTCGTTGCCGAATGATCTCTATGCAATCCGAAGTCTGACGAATCATCTCTGGCCCAAGCATCAGTTTTTCTTCAGTCTCTAACCAACATTTCGGAGAGTTACACGGTCTTCCATACAATGCCTCATACGGTGCCATACCAATGCTTGACTGGTAACTGTTATTATACGAAAATTCCACCAAATGAAGGTGATCTTCCCATGATCCTCCGAAATCCAAAACACAAGCTCTGAGGAGATCTTCCAAAATTTGGTTGACTCTCTCGGTCTGACCATCTGTTTGAGGGTGATAAGCTGTACTCAAACACAACTCGGTTCCCAAAACTTCCTGGAAGCTCTTCCAAAATCCACTAGTGAACAATGGATCTTGATCGCTCACTATACTCTTCGGAATACCATGGAATCGAACTATCCACTTAACATACAACTCAGCCAACTTTGATGCGGTCCTAGTCGATCGAACAGGAATGAATCTTGCACTCTTAGTCAGACGATCTACAATGACCCAAATCCCTTCATTTCCCGTTCTTGTTCTAGGTAGACCATCAATAAAATCCATCGATATCTGCTCCCACTTCCATGTAGGAACTTCTAATGGCTGAAGCAATCCACTTGGCTTCTTCTGCTCGGCTTTTACCAACTGGCAGTTCATACACTTGGAAATAAAATTTCCAACATCCTTCTTCATACCTTCCCAGTAATAGGTTCTCTTCATATCCCGATACATCTTATTTCCACCTGGATGAATTGTTAACTTCGAGTGATGACTTTCCTTCAGAACTTCACTTCTCAATTCACCTATATCGGGAACAACTAGTCGTCCTTGCTTCCGAAGCCAACCCTCTTGATCGACCTTGAATCCTTTATCCTTTTCTAGATCCAATCCAGATTTCAAATCACGGATAATCTTAACAAGCTTATCGTCTCGCTTTTGGCTCTCGCCAATCCTTTCCACAAGAGTCGGTCTTATTGATAAGTTTGCCAACATCTCAGGTTCCAATTCGCATCTGGGCCTGAAGTCAAATCCAGCTAAATACTCGAGATTCTTCCATTCTGAAAACATGGCTCCCAATCCTGAATGTCTTCGACTTAACGCATCTGCCACTGCGTTACCCTTTCCCGGAGTATAGGCTATACCAAAATCATATGATGCTAAAAACTCTAGCCAACGTTGCTGCCGAAGATTCAAATCCTTTTGGGAGAAAAGATACTTCAACGACTTATGATCTGTAAACAACTCGAATCGAACTCCCAATAGATAATGTCTCCACATCTTCAGAGCAAAAACAATCGCCGCTAACTCCAAATCATGAGTCGGATAATTCCTTTCATGCGGCTTCAGTTGTCGACTTGCATACGCAACAACTTTACTCTTCCGCATCAGCACTGCTCCAAGTCCAGTACCACATGCGTCGGTGTAAACCACCATCTCATCATTCCCACTTGGAATAGTCAAAACAGGAGCGCTTGTCAATCGCTCTTTCAGGATTCCGAAAGCTTTCTCACACTTAGCATCCCATCTGAATACTAGATTCTTTTTCGTCAATCCTGTCAATGGTGTAGCTACTTTGGAGAAGTCTTTGATAAACCGTCGATAATATCCTGCTAATCCAAGAAAACTTCTCACATCCGATGCATTCTTAGGTCTAACCCAATCCTGGATTGCTGCCACCTTAGCGGGATCAACCGCTATTCCATTTCCAGAGATAACATGGCCTAAGAACCTCACTTCACTCTTTCAGAAGTGACACTTCGAAAACTTAGCCTTCAGCTGATGTTTCCGTAAGATTTCCAAAATAATACGCAAGTGCGTCTTGTGCTCTTCTTCAGTCCTGGAATAAATCAAAATATCATCCACGAATACTAGCACGAACTTGCTCAATTGATCTCTGAACACTCTATTCATAAGATCCACAAAATATGCTGGTGCATTAGTCAATCCAAATGGCATTACCAGCCACTCAAAAAAACCGGATGGTGTCCTAAAAGCAGTCTTCGGCACACTATCCTTAGCCACTCTTAACTGGTGAAATCCCGTTGCAAAATCCATCTGAGAAAACACCTTAGCTTCGTGAAGCTGATCAAACAAGTCATCTATTCTCGGCAATGGATACTTGTTCTTCTTAGTCACTTTATTCAGCTCACGATAATCCACACACAACCTCAACGATCCATCTGCTTTGGTTACAAACACAACTGGTGCACCACATTCGGACACACTACGCCGAATGAATCCTTTCTGTAAAAGATCATCAACCTGCACCTTCAACTCCTGCTGTTCCCTAGGCGCCATCCGCCTAAGAGGCATCACAATAGGTCTGGCTCCTTCAACTAGATCTATACGAAACTCGATCTCTCTATGCAGCGGTAACCCTTTGACCTCGTCAAAGACATCCTCAAATCCATTAGCGATTGGCACAGATGACAGTCCATCCCGTGGAACAACCAGCGAATACATGAAGCTCATGAAGATGCCTTCCTCCTGCTTACATCGTATCACAACCTTTCGCCCCTCCACATTCTCGACTGTCACCTCCAACCTTTCACAATCAACCTTTGCCGCATACTTCCTAAGCCAGTCCATACCCAAAATAATTCTGAACCCCGCAAAGTTCAGAACAAAACAATCACAAACAAAAGAACAATCATGACTCGATACAATCAGACCACGGCATAGCATACACAAACAAGACGAACCCCCAGCTGGATTAGTCACAACCAATGGCCTATCAACAATATCCGGTTCTAAACCCAACCGGCCTACAAGTTCGTTACAAACAAAAGAATGCGACGCCCCAGTATCAAACAACACTCTAACTGGAACACCACAAATGAAAAGAGTACCCTGAATCACCACACTCTTTCCTTTCTCTTCAGCGGTAGGAGCTTTCGAAGATGATGGAACAGCCCCCAAAGCATAAGCTTGCACAATCTGCTTGTCCTTCCTCGGTTCTGGATAATTCCTCTTGATATGCCCCGGCTTGTCACAGTTGTGGCATTTCATCGGCACCTTAGGATTCTTGCAATCCCTGGAGAAATGGCCCTTCTGTTGACAATTAAAGCAGGTCACTTCGCCCTTCGGCTTCTTCTGACCATCCTTACCCTTTTGTTGCTGCTGCTTCCTCTTCTTGTTTCCACCCTGCTGTGGTCTAGACTCTCCCCTGGTCACAGCAACAACAGATCCTTCCTTAGGAAACAGATTCTCATGCCTGAGAGCTTTCTCCACAAGCTTCTCAAATGGATCGTCCAAATGATCCACCAACTGCCTCCCAAGATAACTGTCCAAGCCCGTCATAAACTTCTCGTTCTTCTGGTACAAAGACTCAATATACGACCGGGCATACTTGGACAAAGCTTCAAACTCAGAAACATACTCAAGAACTGGCCTTCCACCTTGCTTGAATTCCACAAACTTCTTGAACAGAACAGACTTCTGGGCTGTAGAAATGAACTTAGCTTAAAATCTGACTTGGAATTGCTCCCAAGTAATTTCTTCCTCTGGAGTATCAATGGTGATAGAGTTCCACCAATCAGAAGCTCTTCCTTGAAGCTGCCTTGATGCTAACTTCCTCTTAGTTGCATCCTCAATTCCCAAATCACCAAAGATCCTTCTACAAGCATCTATCCATCTCTGGACTTCAATGGTTGGTTCTGTTCCCAAGAAAACCTTTCCTCCAAGAGCAGTGTAGTCCTTACACAGCTTAGAAAATCCACCGGTCTTGGAGTTTGAACTTGAACTCCAACATCCACCGATGACCCCGGAGCTGGCATCCTTCTCATAATCGAAGTCATCATAGCTTCGAACATAGCAGCATAATCAGCAGCCCCTTCAGTAGCACGACCTTCCTTAGCAGCTGGTCTCCCTCTTCGACTCATTCTCAATATCTATAAAAAGGAATGATTAGCACACTGTAATGCCCCAAAATTTTGAGGAAAATGATTTTTAATAAAATGATTCAGTTTAAAAATATTTGGATCAAATATTGATGGAATTTTAAATTAAATGATGTGCAGAGATATGTGTGCACATGTACACTGGAAATAGCACAAGGAAGAGATTTAAAAATTTCTGAAATATATATATATATATATAAGAAAGTAAATTCCTTATTTAAAGCATTGGATTGTAATTTAAGCATAAGTTAAAAATGAAGTATATGCTTAAATGTATTTTCTGTGAAACAAGGGGAGATTAAATAAATAAATATTTTTACACATGTATATTCTGTGAGCAGAAAAATGTCAAAGCTAAGCAAAAGAGTAACATTAAATAGGTATAAAGCATAAAACAGGTATGTATGTTATGTATAGGCAGAAATAGAAAGAAGGGCGATTTCCAAAAATGAATAAATATAGTCACACACTTTTAACATGACTTGAGTGAGTGGCCATTTTCTGAAAAAGTAAAGAAAAGAAAATGCAGCCTTTAATTGGTTAATATGGCCGGGGGTAATTAGGGATAAAAATGAGAAAATGCAAACTATGCATGATGCCAGCCAGGACAGAAATGGAATTTTGTCTTGAGAAAAACCCTAGTAAAAATATGCTTATAAATAAGTAGTTATGGCCAGAGAAATTGTTTTACCTAAGCTACTTATAATAGGAAAGGAAGAAAACATTTTAAAGGAAGAGAAAATATACTCAGGGATTTTCTGGATTAATAAGAAGAAATATTTAGGTGAGTAATCTCACTAGATTCATGGCATTAAGACCTGATATGAGGCAGCCAAGTTCTTTTGTTGCTATTGATGTTTTCTGATTTTTTGTTAATCACTGTTATATTAATGTTGTTGAATGGATTTTATTTTCTTGAGCTGATATAATGTTTATTATGGATGCTCTTTGGATGAATTCCTTTGATCTGTTTGAATGGTTGCTATGGATGTGCATACTACTATTTACTACATTTTGAAAAAAAAAGAAAAACTAAGGCAACAATACCTTAAAATCAAGGAAGGAATACTCACTACTGATGGGGACCTATGGCAGGAAATTATTCTTTAAAAAAAATATATATATATTGTTGGGTATATTTTGACCCTACCGGACCAAACATCCACCGTGTTCGACTCCCCACCGAATCAGTCTATGCCGAATCAACCTACACGCCGGTCCAAACTACACGACCGGACCAACTCCTCGCCGAATCAAACTACACGACCGGAACAACTCCCCACCGAATCAGTCTATACCGAATCAGCCTACACGCCGGTCCAAACTACACGACCGGACCAACTCCTCACCGAATCAACCTACCACCGAATCAAGGGATGCCGAACCAAGGTGTTCCAGGCCAGATTGTCTCAGCCCAGGCCCGCCAGCTGCTATATACCTCCAAGACCCCTACCCCAGCTTCACTCTATAAATAGAGGGGCAGGGATACAACAATGGGGACAAGTTTTTGAGAGCTCAAGCACGGAAGGAACTTTCAAACAACTTTCTTTTACTTGTACCAAAGCTTTGTACTTGTAATCACAACAAAAGAAGAGAAATAACATATAAAGTGGACGTAGGCACATTCTGGCTGAACCACTATAAATCTGCGTGTCTTTTTACAGTTTAGCCCCTGTTTTTCATATATTTGCATAAATCACCCAAATCACTAAGAACAACATAAGATCTACTAAATCATACAACTTTGAGGTGTTTGTCCATTTTTTGTGCAAACATTTTTGGTGCTTTCATTGAGAGCTAGAAGCTCGAAGCTTCAGCTTCATCCGCTTAACAAGTTTTCCTAACACCATCGTCCGCCGCTTGGAAAACATGCCTCCCAAACAGAGAAAAGATGTTAACAAAGGAAAAAACATCGCATCCAGCAGCCTTCCTGATCCAGCTGCCACAAATCAAGTGAACCGTCCTCATCCAGCAACGGCAACAAATGAAGGACAGGCTAACCCAGCCACTCCTGCCACAGAACAGCCTGCAGCAATTACTAGGGCAGATTTGGACAGAGTTGTTGTTGAAGTAACTAACCGCTTCACGTCCCAGCAGGAAGCCTTGGTAGACCATCTCATGTCACGCTTAAGGGACGCTGAAGAATCCAACCGCAACACTGAATCATGGGGCGAGTCCCAATCTGGAGGATCTCAGAGACAGCAAAGATCTTCCTTCTTCGAAGGAGCTAACGGCAGGGGTAGCCATGGTAGGAGCCGAGACCGAGCTCAGCCCGAAGTTAGGCCTGAGGAAGCGTTTGGTGCCGAACCCAACGCGGAAGGTACCGGGCGGAGGTCAACTGCAGCTGAGCCGGTCATGCTGCCTAACCACAGGAACACCAATGAACGGGGCCGAGCTAGAGTTCAGCCCGAAGTTGGACCCGAGGAAGTGCTTAGATCAGAACCCAACAGGGGAAGATCAAGGCAAGGGCCAACTGTAGCTGACCCAAGCATGCTCCCAGAAGATCAAAGGCAGCCACTGGAAAATATGAGGAATGATAGACGATACCATCCCTACAGGTTGTCTGGTCGGAGTCAACCCCACAGAACGGAACCAAACTCATTTCTGTCCGCTCCAAATTCTGATGAAAGGATGGCACGCTTATTCAGAGAGTGTGTCCAACGGGAGCAAAGAGATCGAGGGATAGGCGCTAGGGTAACCAGCCCTTTCGCCCGCAATATCGAAATTGCTATCACCCCCCGAGAATGGAAGATGCCAACAATGGAACCCTACAAAGGAACCTCCGATCCCGTTGTACACTTACAGAGGTACACGCAGCATATGCTCATGAGTGGAGCAACAGAGGGAGTGCTGTGCAAATGCTTCCCGCTCTTCTTAGCAGATCTTGCTACCTCCTGGTTCTGTCATCTACCCCAAGGATCCATCAGCTCATGGGAAATGTTGAAAGAAAAATTCATCAGTCAGTTCCGCATTCATGTGGAGCAACCTAAGGACGCTTATTCCTTATCCAGCGTCAAACAGAAACCTGGAGAAAAGCTGCAACAATACCTAACCAGATTCAACGCCGCAGCAGCCGCAGTTCAAGATGCCGATGAGAAGCTTATCCTAATGGCCCTCTGCAGTGGGGTGCATCCGGACACTAAATTTGCTAGGAGATTGACAAAAGAAAAACCAGCTACTTTACCCGATTTCTTCCATGAAGCCGGGAAATACATGAGGCTTGAGGATGCTGCCATTGAGGGGCAGTCAGGACAGCAAAGTAAGACGACCCATGGCAATGCCCCTGCTGTGGCAAGGGACGTTCGAAGAAATGATTCCAGAGACAATGCTGGGGGCAAGAAAGTAGAGAAACGCCTATATCGGCCAGGACCAAGATTCGACTCTTACACCCCTTTGAACGAGACCGTCGAAAACATCTTCCTTGCCACCCAAGGCGAAGTTAGATACAAACGCCCACCATACAAGAAGGAATCAGATAGCGCACAGAAATCTGGAAAATTCTGCCGCTTCCACGAATCCCACGGACATGATACCAACGAATGCCATCATCTCCGAGATCTGATTGAGGAACACATCAGAAGAAAGAAACTGGAACGCTATGTAAAAAGTCAAGGCAGGACTCCAGATCCTGCCAATGAAAACCCAAGGCTACCCTCACCAGGGACCGGCAGAGGCGACCGCAACGCTAGCAGCTCTAGTCAAGAGAAGATAGTGGTCCATACCATCTCAGGAGGTCCACACATCGCAGACAGAAGTTGGAAAGAGATGGAAAGATATGGGAAGTCGCTCAGAGACAATAGAGACTGTGTCAATACGGTTATAGAAGAGCGCCACCCAAAGCGGAAAGAAAGTGATGACATCACATTCAGTAAACGCGACCTAGAAGGAAGACAGTACCCTCACATGGATCCCATGGTTATCTCTGCCCGACTCGGTCCCGCCGAAGTTTACCGAATCCTGGTAGACACTGGAAGCTCTGTAAATATCCTGTTCAAACACGCATTCGACAAAATGAGGTTGTCAATGAAGGACGTATCTCCCTGCGATAAACCGCTACACGGTTTCACTGGAGATGCGAAAATGCCCATCGGGCAGCTGGACCTCTTCGTTGAAATCGGAAGCCATCCCCGCTCCGTTGTAAGGAAACAGACGTTTGTGCTGATAGAAAACCATTCGGCCTACAACGCCTTCCTAGGAAGACCAGCCCTATCTGACTTCCAGATTGTCCTAGCCCCGTGGTGCCTAAAAATGAAATTTCCAACAGACAGTGGGGTAGGGGAAGTGGAAGGAGACCAAGATATCGCACGAGACTGCTATGTAACCGAACTTCGCAACAACCACAGGAGAGATAAAGGGAAAGGTGTAGAGATTGCTCTCTGCACAAAAAGCCTTGAAGCATAGCAACTAAAGAAAGCCCCTCCTCTTCGATACACCAGCGACCCTTTCAATGAATTAGACCCGAGGGACAAAGAGGAGGAGGCCACCGCCGAGCCTGCAGAGGCTATGGAGTTTATATCTGTAGACAAGCACGACTCAAGTAGGCTACTGAAAATTGGGTCGCAGCTGAAAACGGAATTGAAGGAACAACTCGTTGATTTTCTCCGCCACAACTTGGATGTATTCGCTTGGTCACACGCTGACATGACCGGAATCTCCCCCAACATAGCGTGCCACGTATTAAAAATTGATCCTACCAAGGCACCCGTAAAACAAAAAAAGAGAAGTATGGGGGCAGAGCGATCAGCAGCCCTCGATGAAGAAGTAAAGAATCTACTCGCCAATGACTTCATACGAGAAGCTATTTACCCAGAATGGATCGCCAACCCGGTACTAGTAAAGAAGGCTAATGGGAAGTGGCGGACCTGCATTGACTTCTCCAACCTAAATGACGCCTGCCCAAAGGATTGCTTTCCGCTTCCCAGAATCGACCAACTTGTAGACAGCACAGCCGGGCACGAACTCCTGTCTTTTATGGATGCATACTCGGGATATAACCAAATTCCTATGCATGCTCCCGACCAAGATCACACTAGTTTCATCACCGACCGGGGTTTGTACTGCTACAAAGTGATGCCCTTCGGACTTAAAAATGCAGGAGCCACCTACCAGCGCCTCGTCAACAAGATGTTCGCAGGGCTAATAGGACGAACAATGGAAGTATACGTAGACGACATGCTGGTAAAATCACGGAAAGCCAAAGATCACGTAAGCCACCTGGGCGAGATGTTCCAGGTACTTCGACAGTATGGAATGAAGTTGAATCCACTAAAGTGCTCCTTCGGAGTGTCATCAGGAAAATTCTTAGGATTCATCGTCCATGCCCGAGGGATAGAAGCAAACCCTGAACAAGTCCGAGCATTAAGAGACATCAAGATACCTTCCACCCGAAAGGAAATGCAAAGCCTAAATGGAAAAGTGGCTGCCCTAAGCCGATTCATCTCCAAAGCAACGGACAAGTGCGTCCCCTTTTTCGAAGCTCTAAAGAAAGATAAAGGAAAGTTCGAATGGACGGACGAATGCTTGACCGCTTTCCTTAACCTAATCGAACACCTCCAGAAACCACCAGTACTCTCGACCCCAAGCGAAGGCGAAGAATTATACCTATACCTTGCTGTGTCATCTCACGCTCTAAGCGCTGCCTTGGTAAGAGAAGATAACCATACGCAACGACCAGTTTACTTCGTCAGTAAAAGGTTTACTGGGGCAGAAGTCAGATATCCTAAGCTCGAAAAGTTAGCATACTGTTTACTAATCACTTCACGAAAGCTACGTCATTACTTCCAATCCCATTCCATCAAGGTTCTAACCAATCAACCACTGAGGCAGGTACTCCATCGTCCCGACACTTCCGGGCGACTACTTAAATGGTGTATTGAGCTGAGTCAATATGATATCACCTATCACCCTCGCACCGCCATCAAGGGACAAGCCATGGCTGATTTCATTGCAGAATTCACTACCAACGAGGATAAGGAGCAACTGGAAATAACAGAAGATATCAAGTGGAATCTCTTTGTGGACGGTGCATCTAACGAACAAGGCTCGGGGGCAGGTGTGGTAATCATCACTCCCAGGGGAAATAAACTGCACTATGCTATAAGGTTGGAGTTCACTGCCACCAACAACGATGCAGAATACGAAGCAGTAATAGCCGGATTAGAAATTGCTATCGAGATCGGAGCCAATTCTTTGTGTCTTCACAGCGATTCTCAGCTTATTGTTAATCAAATACTAGGGGAATTCCAAGCTCGAGAAGAACGACTCATAGCATATCTAAAGAAGACCAAGTTACTTCTCAGCCGATTGGACCACTACTTAGTCAAACACATCCCTCGGGAAGAGAACCAAGAGGCCGACGAATTGGCAAAGCAAGCAAGTATGAGAGACGTCGCCATCTTCGGGGCAGTAACTGTCTCAAAGCAAATGATCCCGAGTTTTGAACAAGTGAATCTGATAGCTGCAACCGAAGAAGCAACTTGGATAACTCCCATCCGAGACTACCTACAAAATGGCACACTACCCGACGGGCGTAACGAAGTCAAGAAAATCTTGAGGAAAGCGTCCCGCTACACAATACAAGGAGACATCCTCTATCGGCGTGGGTTCTCTAACCCATTATTAAGGTGTGTCGCCGGAAGGGAAGCCAAGGAAATCTTATCCAACGTTCATCAAGGAAGCTGCGGAGATCACACCGGAGGGCAAACATTAGCAAAAAAGATACTCCGATACGGATATTTCTGGCCCACCTTAAGCAAGGACGCCTTAGATTTCGTCAAGAAGTGTGACAGATGCCAAAAGTTTGCTAAGGTCCCTCGGCTACCAACAACCGAGATTACCCAGATGACCAGCCCTTGGCCCTTTGCAGTATGGGGAATTGACTTAATCGGTGAACTGCCAATGGGTCGAGGCGGCGCCAAATATGCTATAGTAGCAGTCGACTATTTCACCAAATGGGTGGAAGCAGAACCTCTAAATAAAGTATCTTCAGCGAAAGTTATCAACTTCTTAATCAAAAATGTTCTGTGCAGGTACGGAGTCCCACTAAAAATCATATCAGACAATGGACTTCAGTTTGACAGCGAGGAATTCGCCAACTGGTGCCAAGAACACGGAATTCGCAAAAGCTTCTCATCCGTAGCATATCCCCAAGCAAACGGACAAGTCGAAGCAGTCAACAAAATTCTGAAAACTCTGATCAAAAAGAAGCTCGAAAAGTCAAAGGGCGCTTGGGTGGATGAACTCCCTACGGCACTATGGGCCTACCGCACATCTTTCAGAACATCAACAGGGCACACTCCTTTCTCTTTGGCATACGGATCGGAGGCTATGCTCCCAGTTGAAACCATTGTGCCTTCCCACCGTAGGATCCACTATAACCCAGAAGAAAACGAAGAGCTCCTCAACATGTCTTTGGATCTAGTCGAGGAGAGAAGGAATGATGCAGTCCTAAAAACAGCAGCCCACAAGCAAAAGGTGGCAGCACAATACAACTCCAAAGTCAAGCATCGTGCCTTACGAGAAGGGGATCTTGTCCTCAAGCGAATCTTCCCTCGCCCCGGAGCACTAGACCCAATCTGGGATGGACCATATGTAATTCATAAAGATCTCCACAACGGAGCCTATATTTTGTCAACAGTGGACGGGGAGGTGTTCCAGAGGGCATGGAACATCCAACACCTCCGTCGATACTTTTCTTAACTTGTATTGCCCATATGAAGTGAATTAACGAAGAGAATCAGTGGACGTAGGCATTTTTTCGTGCCGAACCACTTTAAAAAAGCCTCGTCTCTTTTTTAACTTGTTCCTTTGTATCTTGGCTGCTTGTTAACTTTATCCTTTTCTGTTGAACAAAATCCTGAGCATATAGCATTTCTATTCAAAGCACTCCACAATGCAACTTCACGTGGACAAGCCCCAACAGGTACTATGCGAATCTATGCCCTCGCCAATGAGACACTTTTGCTCCAGCATCCCTCTGCTGCGGGTTAACTCATTGCTCGCGACGGCCCTTAAAGCCAACTGTAATGAGCCGATTATAAGCCACCGAGAAGGCCGACTATAGCCGAGGCAGCTCATTACGGCGTTAGGCTCGCCGGCGACTGTGAACCGATTATAAGCCCCAACATAAGGTGTGGCCAGCCAGGGGCAGTTCACAGTTGACGATCGGCACCCACGCTAGCCGGCCACAGTAAGTCGAATAATACCCATGAGTACGGGCCATAATGGCCCGGGTAGTTACTGTGCGCGATCTCGGCTCCGGTGTGTCTTAAGTACGGCTGTGGTAAAAAAGAATTAACTCCCCGCGGAGGCGTAAGATGGGTGACAAATGTCTCCAAGACCCACAGCTAGGGAAAGTGACTACAAAACCCGTTTGCCACGAACTTAAGCACATCGAAGGCCTTCCGTGACTGGAAGTTTTACTATTCCACATATTTCAGTTTTACTTAAAAAAAAAAAAAAAAAACTTTCCTCCTATCCTCTATAACAAACCATAAAGTACAGGATGCAGGGTAAGAGATACCCGCCAATGGATGCAGAGATTCACAATCAGATGGCGGGGCAGTCAACTGCTCTCCATGCTTGGTCATACAAGATATTCGAAACTTCCATTTACAAACAGAACATGAAAGGCGGTATTTTCTTCCTTTATGTACAAATGCATGACTATAATTTGATTTTTTCACACCACACGCTAACATTGCAAGACATGAGATTATGATTTAAAACCAGAATCTGACATCAAACACAATTTAATTACAAGAATACACATAGCTACATTTCTCATACGATATGTCGAAATAGCAACAAATATTCAAAGAAATGACAAAATCAACTTGAGCTAAAAAATTACACGTCAAGAATAATGTTATTACAGGTAGCAAGAATTACAACTTAGAAGTTACTCTACTGTCTTAAGACTAACAGATACAACGATGCCAAGCCTACAAAAAGAATTTTTCAGGTTCGGTCATGGAGCTGGTTGCGTCGAAGTCTTGTCCTTGTTCCTTTGCCCGCCTGTCCGGTCATAAAAAGGATTCATTAGTGATGAGTAACCAAGTTAACAGAAAGACTAGAAAGGAAGACTTACCAGTACTAGCTTCTTGACCATCCTGGTCGTCATCTTCTACCGGCACACCCGCCTCTTCAGCAGCAAGCAGCCGCATACCCTCCTTTACCGCCACTTTCTCCTCCTTGGTGAATTGGGCAGTGACCACATCCATACTGAAGGCCGTTCCACCCTCTTTATCTGCATCAGCCTTAGCCTCCTCCAAAGCCCGAAGATATGTCTTGGCCATGACTCTGGGATAATCATCCATCCAAGAGAGGTTACCCTGCTTCCAAGTCCGGAAATACATGTCCTGGAGCATGTCATCCATCATTCCTTCGTTCTCCTCAAACTCCCTCATCCGGGCATCGGAGGCCGACAACCTTTCCACGGCAGCATCTCTCTCCAGTCTGTATCTCGAGCAATCAGCTTGAAGGGACCTCCGCATCACCTCCATCTCTTCCCTCAACTTAGCTTGAGCAAGTTCCGCAGCCTCAAGCTTCTCGGACAAATCCTCCACCTGCTCGAGATCCGCTCTCCGAACCTCATCCACCGTGGTAATAGCCATGTCAATCCGCTCTTTGCAAGCAGCTTCCATTTTCCGCAATTCGGCCCGACTGGCCTCTTCCATGGTTCTCCTCAATCGCCCAGTAGCAGCCTCGTGCTGAGAAATCTGGATAGCCTGATCCGCAAGCTGCTTGGCCTGATCCGAGACCACCAATCGAAGTCGGATATTGGCGCTCCCTATCTCCTCTCCGGCCTTAACCAGCCGAGCGTGATGCCCCATCAGCTTCTTGGCCTCCTCCGCCACCCGATCAATGTTGGCCTTGGCCTCGTCTCCCATAGTGACTACACGAGTGGTGAGTAGATCGAGGTCTGAGGACTTGGCTTCGTCAAGTACTCGTACCATGGGGTTACGGGGGAGAAGGTGTTCACCAGTAACTTCGTCAAAATTAATATCCTGAGAACCCGGATCCAGATCAGGATGACCGGCAAATGGATTACGGGCCAGATCGGGACGGTCGATATGAACAACAGAAGGGTTTCCGGATGGGTGTGGAGAAGATACAAACTCGCTGCCCTCCTCAGTAATATCATGAATAGGCTGAGCCGGAGGCTGAGAACCGAGCGAAGTTTCGGATAAAGGATGACTCCTCTTCCTCTGCTGAATACCCTCTTCGATGACCCCAAGAAGAGGGCGGTACCCGACTACATCCCCGGAGCGTTGGGCTGAGGGCTTCGGCTTAGCAGAAATTTTGGAAAGTTTATATTGCTCGAGCCTGTGTCGAAGGTCTGAAGCTTTGGGCGCCTTGCCTGCTCCTGATATAAAGAACAAGTGTCATAATCTTACATTACAATATGATTCAAGGAACGCGGTAAATTGCAAGATTAGAAAAGGAAAAGAAACACAGCTGTGGTTGTACAAACCCTGGGGAGGAGTGGGATACTGCAATAAGTCCCGGATTTCATTCCAGGACGGGAGCGGGTCATAAAATATTCCTAAGTCTCTATCATTAGTGAAGCATGCAGGGGTCAAGAGTTCACCTTGAGTTGTCAGAGCCACCTTGGCCGGAATAGTCGGAGAAGACTCACTTGCACCAGTCCCGGTTTTGTCCGCCTCCCCGGTCTTCTCTACCAAAGCCGGATCATCACCCAACTCCTCAAAAGCCTGACGGAGAGCATCGTCCGTCCACTCTTGCATCTCGCCTACTTGCCCAGAAGACAAAGCCCTGGATCCATCACCACCCTGTCCATCGCCACCCTCGTCACCAAGACGCTCAACGTCACTCCCGCCCTCCGCCTCACCTCTTTCCTCCTCCGCGTCTATCTCCCCCTGAGTAAGTGGACAATTGCTGGGAGAAGGACCGTCTGACCTCTTAAGTTTCTTACCTCCAACGGCTGGAGGTTTCGTGAATGGTTTTCTCTTTCCACCCTCTGCCGCAACGCCTCCCTTGGCCTGAGCAGCCGCCCTCTCTTCCGCCGTTTCCCTCAACTTAACTACAGACTGCTGCGGAAGGATCAAGTTGTATTCTAGAAGGATCGCATTTCTAATCAAGTAAGCAGATGATCTGTATTTCCCAAGAATGCCTTCTATCTCCGCCGCCGTCTGAACCAGGCGGTCAGTTTCCACAACAGGAAAGCCACCTGTCGCTAGCAAAAATGAGAAAGTATGAGAAGAAGCATCACAATCAGGATAGAAATTATAAGTAAAAGCATCAACTTACATCCAGAGGTAAAGCGCCGGATAGAGACGGAGTCGTCCCTAACAAAGAACCATTCTTTCTTGAACATGCTGAATTTGGAATAAAGGTCCAGGACCGGCTTGAAGGTCACAGCAGACTCCAAGCTAACATATGGGGACCCCTTCTTATAGCCCCTTAAATTATACAAGTACCGGATCTCCCGGTTGGAGGGGGCGCGACCATACTTCCTCCGAAAAATAACAAAGAGACTCACCAATATGGCATAAGAGTTGGGGTGAAGCTGGAACGGGGCCACCTTCAGGTACGTGATGAAGCTGACTACCCAAGCATTGAGTGGCGGGATAGCACCACACATGCAATGGTACCTACTATAAGCAAAGTATCCTTCGGGAGGACTGTATGGCATGACTCCTGGGCCCGGCAGCAGCATGAGGGCTCTATCGATCCCAAAGGAACGAGATATAACATCGAGTTGCTCCTCTTTGAGAGAGCTAGGAAAGCAGTCAGGAGGGGAGTCCAGCAACTCTTGGGGACCATATCCATCCACTAATGACCTTGGGGCAGGCCCATGACGCTCCGATCCTGATTGAGCTGGGGGCACGGCCGAGGACTCTCCTTCACCCCCGGATCTCCTCTTATCTGATCGAGTTTCAACTTTTCGAGACATTTATCTGCAAAAATGGGAAAAATATATCGTTAGAATATACAAGCAGTATAATTTGGAATTTCACTGGAAGTTCGAAGTATAAAACACATGTTCACTCGGTACAAGTTCATTCGGGAAACAGATGCACAGTTCATTCGGTAATCTCGGGTTACCCGAGTTCATCCGGCTATTCACGAATGGGATTTCATTCGGCACTCGGTATCCATGAGTCGATTCGGAAAAAACTCATTCGGTGTTCTCATTACGAAGTCTCATTCGGCAGAAAAAATCTCACCTGGTTCGGCTAAGTTGCTTGGTCCGGCTAAATTGCTTGGTTTGGCAAACGCTCGAGATTGATTCGGATACACTTTGATTCGGCAAGAGACAACGGAATGGTTCGGTAGATGGAAAAACGAAGGCCCTAACCATCTACTTATAGACAAAAGCGGGCTACCGGACCAGATGAAAACGGGGAATTAGGATGGTCAAAAACAAAGCAGGATACGTGCATGCACCTACCCTACTTTGGGGGCAAGTGTTGGGTATATTTTGACCCTACCGGACCAAACATCCACCGTGTTCGACTCCCCACCGAATCAGTCTATGCCGAATCAACCTACACGCCGGTCCAAACTACACGACCGGACCAACTCCTCGCCGAATCAAACTACACGACCGGAACAACTCCCCACCGAATCAGTCTATACCGAATCAGCCTACACGCCGGTCCAAACTACACGACCGGACCAACTCCTCACCGAATCAACCTACCACCGAATCAAGGGATGCCGAACCAAGGTGTTCCAGGCCAGATTGTCTCAGCCCAGGCCCGCCAGCTGCTATATACCTCCAAGACCCCTACCCCAGCTTCACTCTATAAATAGAGGGGCAGGGATACAACAATGGGGACAAGTTTTTGAGAGCTCAAGCACGGAAGGAACTTTCAAACAACTTTCTTTTACTTGTACCAAAGCTTTGTACTTGTAATCACAACAAAAGAAGAGAAATAACATATAAAGTGGACGTAGGCACATTCTGGCTGAACCACTATAAATCTGCGTGTCTTTTTACAGTTTAGCCCCTGTTTTTCATATATTTGCATAAATCACCCAAATCACTAAGAACAACATAAGATCTACTAAATCATACAACTTTGAGGTGTTTGTCCATTTTTTGTGCAAACATATATATTATGAGCTGCATTATATTTTATATAAGTGCTGAGGCTTAAGAAAAGAAAGAGTAAGGGATGCAATAGAAATTTCTGTGTGCTGATTCCCTCATGAAATAACAAAATTCACAAGATAAAAATTGTGATTCAGCTAGATCTTGAATCTAGTTCAATCACAGTTACTTGTAAATCATAATAACATAGCATGCCATGGCTCCACACTCAGTTGTAGTTGTTCTTTTGTATGATTTGAAGTTAAGACATCTTATAGCAATATTTATGAAATGATTATCTGTTTGTTTTGAACAGTTTACTTGTAAGATATAGGGAGGTGTTTTTTTTATACACTGTGACATGTCCACATAGCTATCTGATGATAGGATTTTAACCAACACTACTAGTAAATATACTGGGGTTATGAGCCAAGAAGGCTGCTGGAATGCTTGTCATATTTGAAGTATGCAAGTTGGCACATGGTTTGTTTAAGCCCTGAGATCTTTGTGCAATGATGTGAATTACTTCATTGCAATGTGTCCATGTGATTCCTTACTAGCAGATGAGGCTAGGGATTTAAATTAATGAAAACAACCTGTAAATGAAAAAAAATAGGAAAATGAGTATTTCCTAGGTTGGGTGGAATGGAACCCTGGTTATTCAATTGAATATACACACTGTAGATTGATATTCATGATTGAATAAATAAATTTGTGTGAATAAATGATAGATAAAGATATCATTCTTGTATCAAAGTGTATGTAACATAATAAAGCAGTGGATTAAAGAAATTACATGCATACAAAATAAGTATTAAGGCTCATCACCCAGAGCTTAATGTTTTGAATATTTTGATATTGCTCATACCAGATCTTAGATCTGACCCTTGTTTGCTCATGGCATATGGGGGTGTCTCATTTTAAAAATGAGGCAGCTACTCATGCTCTTTCAGGGAATGCAGGCACTAAGTAGAAAATGAAGTTATGGCTATTGTGGAGGAGTGAATGAACATGCTAGCTAGTTTCAATAAGAGCTTAAAATGATTATATCTGCATGTATTCAGGAAAAATTATGTTTCTAAGATTTCCAGTCATGTAATGAATATTCTATGGTTAGTGATCAAGCTGCTCTTATGTTCTGTAAAGTGTTAGATTAAATTAGTTGTTCTGTCGAAATTGTTGTGTGTTAAGGTTTGATTTGTTTTTGAAGTAGTGTTTGGAACATGAACAAGTAAAATATGCTCAAGTGTTAGCCATGAAAACCTGGTAAAGAAATATATAGGTATGTGAGCAATTGCTTAGCATAAATTATATTATGTATTAGACAACCTTGAGTCATTTTAAAACACTGAGTTTTGGAGTATACCTTTAAGTATCTAATGGTTTTTCCTCTGAAATATGTCTACAAATGGTTCAAGTCTACTTTCTAAATTGTTTTGAGAAAAGTAATTGTATGGGAAGGCTACAGGTATGATGCAAATGACTGGCATTTCAATTGCCATGATCAGGTACCTGGCATGACACAAGGCACATGAGTTAACCAACTTCAAATGAGTGAAGTTTTGGTTGATTATGTCTGATTGTGTTTTGTTAGTAAAAATGCCTTTCAAAATCCTTAAGTCATTGTTTTACCATAACCAATTTTTCAAAGTCATAACAGATATGCAATCTGGACAGGTTTGCACAAACAAACCTGGAATTATTCTTATGAATGTTTGTAAGTTCAAATTCTTGACATAGCAAATCTTATGCAAATACACAACTCACTATGTGTCATGTGGGCTAAGATTAAGGCAAACAAGTCACATAGATTGAATCTTAAATAAGAAAGTTTTTTAGAAAATACATAAGTGGAAAATGATAAGTGAATATATCATTTCTGGCCTTAGCCAAATATCAATACCTTTGATCCATGATCTGAAATAAAAATCTCAAGAATCTTGAGATTTAACTGTCAAGGTAAATTGATATTAAAAACTATCAAATAGAATGAGCAAGTTCATATAAATTAAATACGCATAGGATTTACTGACTTATTACAAATATTCAAAAGTATATAGTAATTAACTTTAGGCAGAATTGCTAAAATCCAAATCAAACAGAATGCTCTTGTATAACAAATAAAAATAAAGTATATACTCTGAATTTAAACAAGAGGAACACATACATCTTCATATGTATGTGTATATTATTAGAAATACACTGATATATTTATATTGGTAATGAGTTTGAATCCTGGTTTGAATTGTTTCAAAGAAAATGACTCTGATAATTCAAAGGAAATTTAAATCAAACTTAAAAGTGCAAATGAATATATGTGGACATTCAAATACATATAAATTAAATGTGTATATGCATGTACACATATTATATCTATGGAAAAAAAAATCCCTATGAAATTAAGGTAGAAATAGGAGGGTCATTTCAGTTGGTATCTGAGCACTTGGTTGCATTGATTGCTAAGTATTATAGAAATGTATTATGTCTGTTTGTTTTGGATGAAATAATTTAGATAAGAAAATAGTAATTATAGAAGTACTCATAATATACTAATACCATTTGCCCAGAATTTAGTTAGCAGACCATGGTAGGAAGAGGATCTCATCACAATGCAGGACCCAGTGCACCTCAAATGCTTGATATGCAAGAATTTGTGAGGGTTTTAAGAGATGGAATTGGGCATAGGCCTGAGAACCCACATGAAGAGCTTTCAAAACTACTGAAGACTTATTCCAATTTGGGAGGCAGGAGTTTTGAAGGAACTGAGAATGTGATGGAAATTCAAGCATGGTTGAGAACACTTGATAGGATTTTCAATGACATGCAGTTAGATGATCAAAGGAAGAGGCAAGTAGCTTCAAGACAACTGAAAGGGGTAGCTTTAAGCTGGTGGGAGGTGATCATAGCTGGAAGAAATGAAAATGAAATCACTTGGAATCAGTTCAAGGAGATGTTGGAGGCAAGATTTGTACCAGCATCAGCCAAGACCACTTTGCTTGAAGAATTTATCAAACTTAGGCAGGGAACTTTGAATGTCACTGAATACACTCAAAAGTTTGAGGGGCTATCTAATTATGGAGCAATGCTAGTGGTAGATGAAGCATCCAAAAATGATAGGTATATAAAAGGTCTGAACCCAGGACTTAGCAGAGCTATGCTACCATATGCAGATAGAACTTTTGATCAAGTAATTGATCTGGCATTGAAACTGGAACAACATGACAAAGAAAGAGAGAAATATAGGAATTTTAAGAGCAACAACAATAAGAAGAATAAGGGAAGATATCACCCTTATGATAAAAAGAAGGAGGAGGCAGACAACAAGAAGGACAAAGACACAAAAGCCAATGATGCTAAGAAGAAATTGGTTTGCCATCATTGTGGTAAAGAAGGACACATCAAACCAAGGTGCCCAGAGTTAAAAGGAGGAGCCTTCAAATGCTACCTATGTGGGAAAGAGGGGCATATGAAGAGGAACTGTCCTGAGAATAAACAGCAAGGGAAATTGGCAACTTTGGAAGGTAAAGGCAAATCTGCAGTGAAAATTGATGCTGAAAATCATGGCCAAGTGGAAGGTACATTACTCATTTGTGCCATACCCATACCAGTAGTATATGATACTGGAGCAACACACTCTTTGATTTCTTATGAAATAGTTAAAGTGTTAAAATTAAACTGCATATTGGTTGAAACCCCATTGCTTGTACAAAGTCCCCTAGGGAGTTCTAGTGTTTTGAACATGAATTGTGTGGATGTGGAGTTAAACATAGGAGGAAATATTTTTATTTCCAATTTATATGTTTTAAATTACCCAAATATAGGAGTTATATTGGGGGTAGATTGGTTAAGGCAATTTAAAGCCATAATTAATTTAGACTCATCCACCATATCATTGCAAAATTCTAGAGGCCAGAGGATCACAATTCTATGTGAAGTAGCTAAGGAAGGGAAATTATATCATTTAGTTGACTTAGAAAAAGATCTCAGTGAACTAACCATTGAAGAAATTCCCATAGTTAATGAATACTTGGATGTGTTTGGGGAAGTTAAGGGTGTTCCACACCACAGACCAGTTGAGCTCCAAATTAATCTCATTCCAGGAGCAAGTCCAATAATCAAGAAACCTTATAGAATGGGGCCAAGTGAATTGAAAGAATTGAAAAATCAGTTGGAAGAATTAGAAGGCAAGGGATTTATAAGGCCAAGCAATTCCTGCTGGGGTTCTCCAGTAGTGTTTGTAAGAAAACATGATGGTACTTTGAGAATGTGCATAGATTACAGAGAACTAAATAAAGTAACCATCAAGAACAAATACCCATTGCCTAGAATAGATGATCTCTTTGACCAACTCAGTGAAGCTAAAATATTTTCTAGATTAGACTTAGCCTCAGGATTCCATCAAATGAAGGTTGAAGACTCAAGTGTTAAGTATACTGCATTTAACACAAGATATGGCTTATATGAATTTATGGTTATGCCATTTGGTTTGACAAATGCTCCTTCATATTTTGTTGATTTAATGAATAGAATATTTAGAGATTATTTAGACAAGTTTGTACTGATTTTTATTGATGACATTTTGATTTATTCCAAGACAGTGGAAGAGCCTAAAAATCATTTGCATTTAGTTTTGTCAAGATTAAGGGAAAATGATTTAAAGGCAAAAAATTTAAAATGTGCATTTTGGAAAGAAGAAGTACATTTTCTTGGGCATGTTATCTCTGCCAAAGGAATATCAGTAAACCCCAATAAGGTAGTGGCAATCCAAGCATGGAAAAGGCCTAGTACCATCAGTGAGATTAGATCATTTATGGGGATGGCAGGATATTATAGGAGATTTATAAAAGATTTCTCAAAAATATCATCACCACTTACCAATTTAACTAGAAAGAACCAAGCCTTTGTATGGACAGAAAAATGTGAGCAAGCTTTTATCAAAATAAAAGAAGCTCTGATTAATGCACCAGTATTGAGAGTGCCAAAAGGAAATGAAAATTTAGTTGTGTACACTGATGCAAGTGGCTCTGGGTTAGGGGCTGTGTTGATGCAGCAAGACCAGGTGGTAGCCTATGCATCTAGGCAATTAAAGCCACATGAAACAAGATATGCAACCCATGATCTTGAACTAGCAGCAGTTGTGTATGCTTTGAAACTTTGGAGACATTATTTGTTAGGTGCCAAATTCATTTTGTACACTGATCATAAGGCATTGAAATATTTATTCTCACAAAAAGATTTGAACATGAGGCAACATAGATGGGTAGAGTTCCTAGCTGCCTATGATCTAGATATACTGTATACACCAGGCAAGGCAAATAAAGTTGCAGATGCCTTGAGTAGACAACATGCCAAAGTAGCCATGTTGATGATGGAAGAGTTTAATGATTTGTCTATACTTACTGATTTGGAAATTGAGGAAAACAGTGAGGTACAAATGATGCCCATTGAAGAAGATGAAGGTAAAGGGAAATTAAGTATGATATCTTTGCAATCAGATTTACTTCTTAAGGTTGGGAAAATGCAGGAACAAGACCTAAACATGGTGGAAAAGAAAATGCTCATATCAAAAGGGGAGGAAGTAATAAATTATCAAGTTGATAAAAATGGTTATTTAAGGAACAAAAATAGGATATGTGTTCCAGAAAATATAAAATTAAAGGAGGAAATAGTAAATGAATACCATAGGAGTAAGTACTCCATACACCCAGGTAGCACCAAGATGTATCAAAATTTGAAAAGAAATCTTTGGTGGAAGGGGATGAAGTCAGATGTGGCCAGACATGTTGCAAGGTGCATGACTTGCCAACAAGTCAAGGCAGAGACACAAAGGCCATCAGGACTATTGCAACTCCTTAGTATACCACAGTGGAAGTGGGAGGATATATCTATGGATTTCATAGATGGTCTGCCTAAATCTAAGAAGGGAAACACAAGTATATGGGTAATAGTGGATAGGCTAACTAAGGTAGCACATTTTATCCCAGTAAACAGAAAGAAATGCTCCAAAATTGGCTCAAATATTCATGAAAGAGGTAGTAAGGTTGCATGGCATACCCAAAACCATTGTGAGTGATAGGGATACCATCTTCACCTCAAGGTTTTGGAAAAGTTTTCAAGAGGCCATGTGGAGTGAATTGTGCTTAAGCACTGCCTACCATCCACAATCAGATGGTCAAACTGAGGTGGTGAACAAAGTCTTAGAGGATTTGTTGAGAGCATGTACACTGGACTTTGGAGGCAACTGGGAAGACCACCTCCATTTAGCTGAATTCACATACAATAACAGTTACCAAAGCACCATAGGATGGCACCATTTGAAGCCTTATATGGCAAGCCATGTTTATCACCTATATGCTGGGTAGAGACTGGAGAAAGGGCTGTTCTAGGACCTGAATATGTTAAAGAAACTACAGAGAAAATTGGGTTAATAAGAAAAAGAATAGCAGCAGCTCAAGATAGGCAAAAGAAATTTGCAGACAGGAAGATAAAACAGGTGGAATATGAAGTGGGAGACTTTGTTTTCATCAGGATTTCACCTATGAAGAAAGTCTTGAGATTTGGCAAGCAAGGTAAGCTCACACCAAGGTATGTTGGACCCTATAAAATTCTGGAAAGAATTGGTTCATTGGCTTACAAATTAGAATTACCAGTGGAAATGAAAGCAATGCATAATGTTTTTCATGTGTCCCAACTTAGAAGATGGGTACATGATAAAGAAGACATTTTGGAAAAGCCTACCAAAATTCAAATAAATCCTAACTTGGTCTATGAAAAAGAGCCAGTGGGGATTATAGCCAAAGAAGAAAAGAAATTAAGGAGCAAAACTTTGAAACTAGTAAAGGTCCAGTGGAGTAGTGATCCTAATGACTGCACATGGGAGTTAGAGGATAAGATTAGGATGGATTATCCTAAGCTTTTTGCAAATTAAAAGGTAATTTTTTTTTTCTCTTTTTCTAGAAAAATTTGTTATGCATGGTTGATATGATTGAATATGTTTGTTTATGCATATGCTTGATAGATTTTCTTAAGGTCAGTGAATGCTTGTTACAAATACTAGAAAAATTGTGAGGACACAATTCCTAAAAGGAGGGGTGAATGTAATGCCCCAAAATTTTGAGGAAAATGATTTTTAATCAAATGATTCAGTTTAAAAATATTTGGATCAAATATTGATGGAATTTTAAATTAAATGATGTGCAGAGATATGTGTGCACATGTACACTGGAAATAGCACAAGGAAGAGATTTAAAAATTTCTGAAATATATATATATATATATATATAAGAAAGTAAATTCCTTATTTAAAGCATTGGATTGTAATTTAAGCATAAGTTAAAAATGAAGTATATGCTTAAATGTATTTTCTGTGAAACAAGGGGAGATTAAATAAATAAATATTTTTACACATGTATATTCTGTGAGCAGAAAAATGTCAAAGCTAAGCAAAAGAGTAACATTAAATAGGTATAAAGCATAAAACAGGTATGTATGTTATGTATAGGCAGAAATAGAAAGAAGGCGGATTTCCAAAAATGGGCAAATGAATAAATATAGTCACACACTTTTAACATGACTTGAGTGAGTGGCCATTTTCTGAAAAAGTAAAGAAAAGAAAATGCAGCCTTTAATTGGTTAATATGGCCGGGGGTAATTAGGGATAAAAATGAGAAAATGCAAACTATGCATGATGCCAGCCAGGACAGAAATGGAATTTTGTCTTGAGAAAAACCCTAGTAAAAATATGCTTATAAATAAGTAGTTATGGCCAGAGAAATTGTTTTACCCGAGCTACTTATAATAGGAAAGGAAGAAAACATTTTAAAGGAAGAGAAAATATACTCAAGGATTTTCTAGATCAATAAGAAGAAATATTTAGGTGAGTAATCTCACTAGGTTCATGGCATTAAGACCTGATATGAGGCAGCCAAGTTCTTATGTTGCTATTGATGTTTTCTGATTTTTTTGTTAATCACTGTTATATTAATGTTGTTGAATGGATTTTATTTTCTTGAGCTGATATAATGTTCATTATGGATGCTCTTTGGATGAATTCCTTTGATCTGTTTGAATGGTTGCTATGGATGTGCATACTACTATTTACTACATTTTGAAAAAAAAAGAAAAACTAAGGCAACAATACCTTAAAATCAAGGAAGGAATACTCACTACTGATGGGGACCTATGGCAGGAAATTATTCTTTAAAAAAAAATATATATATATTATGAGCTGCATTATATTTTATATAAGTGCTGAGGCTTAAGAAAAGAAAGAGTAAGGGATGCAATAGAAATTTCTGTGTGTTGATTCCCTCATGAAATAACAAAATTCACAAGATAAAAATTGTGATTCAGCTAGATCTTGAATCTAGTTCAATCACAGTTACTTGTAAATCATAATAACATAGCATGCCATGGCTCCACACTCAGTTGTAGTTGTTCTTTTGTATGATTTGAAGTTAAGACATCTTATAGCAATATTTATGAAATGATTATCTGTTTGTTTTGAACAGTTTACTTGTAAGATATAGGGAGGTGTTTTTTTTATACACTGTGACATGTCCACATAGCTATCTGATGATAGGATTTTAACCAACACTACTAGTAAATATACTAGGGTTATGAGCCAAGAAGGCTGCTGGAATGCTTGTCATATTTGAAGTATGCAAGTTGGCACATGGTTTGTTTAAGCCCTGAGATCTTTGTGCAATGATGTGAATTACTTCATTGCAATGTGTCCATGTGATTCCTTACTAGCAGATGAGGCTAGGGATTTAAATTAATGAAAACAACCTGTAAATGAAAAAAAATAGGAAAATGAGTATTTCCTAGGTTGGGTGGAATGGAACCCTGGTTATTCCATTGAATATACACACTGTAGATTGATATTCATGATTGAATAAATAAATTTGTGTGAATAAATGATAGATAAAGATATCATTCTTGTATCAAAGTGTATGTAACATAATAAAGCAGTGGATTAAAGAAATTACATGCATAAAAAATAAGTATTAAGGCTCATCACCCAGAGCTTAATGTTTTGAATATTTTGATATTGCTCATACCAGATCTTAGATATAACCCTTGTTTGCTCATGGCATATGGGGGTGTCTCATTTTAAAAATGAGGCAGCCACTCATGCTCTTTCAGGGAATGCAGGCACTAAGTAGAAAATGAAGTTATGGCTATTGTGGAGGAGTGAATGAACATGCTAGCTAGTTTCAATAAGAGCTTAAAATGATTATATCTGCATGTATTCAGGAAAAATTATGTTTCTAAGATTTCCAGTCATGTAATGAATATTCTATGGTTAGTGATCAAGCTGCTCTTATGTTCTGTAAAGTGTTAGATTAAATTAGTTGTTCTGTCGAAATTGTTGTGTGTTAAGGTTTGATTTGTTTTTGAAGTAGTGTCTGGAACATGAACAAGTAAAATATGCTCAAGTGTTAGCCATGAAAACCTGGTAAAGAAATATATAGGTATGTGAGCAATTGCTTAGCATAAATTATATTATGTATTAGACAACCTTGAGTCATTTTAAAACACTGAGTTTTGGAGTATACCTTTAAGTATCTAATGGTTTTTCCTCTGAAATATGTCTACAAATGGTTCAAGTCTACTTTCTAAATTGTTTTGAGAAAAGTAATTGTATGGGAAGGCTACAGGTATGATGCAAATGACTGGCATTTCAATTGCCATGATCAGGTACCTGGCATGACACAAGGCACATGAGTTAACCAGCTTCAAATGAGTGAAGTTTTGGTTGATTATGTCTGGTTGTGTTTTGTTAGTAAAAATGCCTTTCAAAATCCTTAAGTCTTTGTTTTACCATAACCAATTTTTCAAAGTCATAACAGATATGCAATCTGGACAGGTTTGCACAAACAAACCTGGAATTATTCTTATGAATGTTTGTAAGTTCAAATTCTTGACATAGCAAATCTTATGCAAATACACAACTCACTATGTGTCATGTGGGCTAAGATTAAGGCAAACAAGTCACATAGATTGAATCTTAAATAAGAAAGTTTTTTAGAAAATACATAAGTGGAAAATGATAAGTGAATATATCATTTCTGGCCTTAGCCAAATATCAATACCTTTGATCCATGATCTGAAACAAAAATCTCAAGAATCTTGAGATTTAACTGTCAAGGTAAATTGATATTAAAAACTATCAAATAGAATGAGTAAGTTCATATAAATTAAATACGCATAGGATTTACTGACTTATTACAAATATTCAAAAGTATATAGTAATTAACTTTAGGCAGAATTGCTAAAATCCAAATCAAACAGAATGCTCTTGTATAACAAATAAAAATAAAGTATATACACTGAATTTAAACAAGAGGAACACACACATCTTCATATGTATGTGTATATCATTAGAAATACACTGATATATTTATATTGGTAATGAGTTTGAATCCTGGTTTGAATTATTTCAAAGAAATTGACTCTGATAATTCAAAGGAAATTTAAATCAAAATTAAAAGTGCAAATGAATATATGTGGACATTCAAATACATATAAATTAAATGTGTATATGCATGTACACATATTATATCTATGGAAAAAAAATCCCTATGAAATTAAGGTAGAAATAGGGGGGTCATTTCACACACCTAGAGAAACAACTGCATAAAGGACTCAAACTCTACTAAGCTACTATATTATATATAGTAATCATCCATCAAAATACAATTACGTCTCTCATACGTAGTTACGTCAGCGAGCGTTGGGTAAAATCGATTAACCAAAGCTCCGATACCAAATGTGACGACCGCCCACGACTCCTGCACCGAACCTAGAGATAATGCGCTGTAAAGTGTGCCAGGCAGCCATGGACGATTGTCAGGGTAAATTTAAAACAGCAGAATCTATTGTATTACTCACAGCGCATGGACAAAATACAATAGAATATATATATAGTGAAGCTTCACAGAATAGAATCTCATCAATAAAACTTCATAATAGTTGAATACAAATATCTGAATAGCCAATACATCAAGCCTCACTACATAACACTCAGAGAATATACAAACAGCGAAACACCCAGTACATATAGTAAGAAGATAATATGCAATACTCTAGCTCGTCTTCGTCATTAGCATCGTAGAAAGCAAGAATAGCACCTGTCACCTGCTACCTAGTCTGCCCGTCCCAAAATGGACGAACAGCCCAAGGCAATAAGAGATAAAACATAAAGCCTTGAGTCAGACAACAGTCTTAGTGAGCGGTAAATTAACTAACAACATACCAAAAGAGCATAAAGGAAAAAGGAATAGGAATACAACCCTCCCACTCCACCTCTTTCTACAGTGATAGCCCCAGACACACACTAAGTAGAAGAAAACATGGCAAAGCATACAATTTAAAATAAATCAATTATCACTCGAGTCAAGGGCGATGTTTTCCAAGTACAAACCCCCAAGGCCTAAACCAAGATCAGATAAGCACCCAAAAAATACCGCTCTTGAGGCCGAATGATGATACAACCAAACATCCATGACTCTGGCTATCACTGTTATCATTGCTTCGATATCATCGTTAATTGAATGACCGGCTCATTATTTCATCCGTCCGTCATGGGCTAATGGAAACCCTGGTTCTAGAAATAACTCTGCACGTCATCGTGACCCGTGCCTAGGACTATCGAATCTGCCCAGAGTACTTGACTACCAATCAGTAGCCTTCAGGGACTATCGAATCTGCCCAACGTACTCTTGCTATGAGCATGCTAGAACCTTTAACAACGATGAGATCTCAGCCTTCTAGTCATCCTCCTCGACGACTATTTCCATACTAGCTCAAACATCTCTCGAGCAAACCATTATCCTCAAACCCGAACCATATCACCGAGTTATCAACATGCTTGGAATGATCCCGTCTGGATTAGACCAAGACTATCTCATATCATACTTCGCCTCATCATCATCATAGCAAAGCTTCATCTCAACATCATCATCAAATCTATCCATATGAGCTTCATCATCCGCTACATATGCCACGAGCAGCTTTTCCAATTCAAGAGCCTTTCCCTTAGCTTTTGAATCATCTTTGACCATTTTGTCTAAATCAAATCATCAATCATCTAATTCATAGCAATCAATCAAATCAAACATTAATCCAAGTAAACAAGCATTCAAATATGATCTAAATAGACAATTATAACAATAATGGCAATTTCGTAATTAAAGAGTCAAAAGTCTAACAAGCATGAAAACATGAGCAATATCTCTATAATCTTGATGAATGAACTTGCATAGGTTAACATGTAGTAAAATGGATGCCAAATCATTATGAACAATGGATCTATACTTAGGATTAGGAAAATGCATGGAAATCACTACTTTAGCACAAAATCAAGCCAACGATCCGATATACTCCTTTTGATCCGTGTGAGAGATAATCACCACTCACCAAATCACCTAAATAACCCCAAAGCAACACACTTCAGATCTGGACAGCGAAGGATCTAAATTGATCTATCACAAATCCGCTTCAAACGATGAAATCTCTCTTCAAAGGATGTAGATCTTCAATCTAAGCTCTTGAATCTTCAATTTGATCTTCGATTTGGATGGAAGGAATCACTAGATTAGAGTGGAGAAAAGAAGTGAAGAAGTGTAGAAGTCAAACTCTCAAAATGGCAGCACTTCGTCGCTTCAAAATCCGGATCCCAAAAATGAAGAAGAACCCTCCTATTTATAGGCTGAAATCCACCTTAGGTCGCTCACTCGGAGTTAGGTCGTTCACGACCTACGACCTAAAACCCTACGACCTAAAACCCTTCGACCTAACAACCCCAAGCCTCTACGACCTAACCAGATGCGCTTCCTCGCGACCTACGACCTAACCAGATGCTCTTCTACGACCTAACAGACGCGCATCCACGCGACCTAACGCTTAAGCGCTTCTTCGACCTAACGATATAGCGCATCAGCGACCTAACTGCTAAGCCCTTACGCGACCGAACACTCACACGACCTAACACACACGCGACCTAATAGACTAATGGCCTAGCGACCTAACTATACTTAGCAATCTACCTTAGGTCGCTTACGACCTAACTTCAACACAAGGTCTCACGACCTAACTACACACAGGTCATACGACCTAACTACTCCTTCCTTAGGTCGTTGCCGACCTATCCTTCTTAGGTCGCTAACTTACCCTGTTTCTTATACCGCTAATCTCTTAGGTCGCTAAAATTCCTTAGGTCGCCTAATTCTATAGGTCGCTAACTCCTATAGGTCGCTCACTCTCTTAGGTCGCCACAAACCCTTAAGTCGCTCAAAACCTTAGGTCACCAACATCCTATAGGTCACTCCAACCGACCTAACCTACCCCACGACCTAAGCCACCACACGACCTATCTTCTAAACGACCTAACTATCACACGACCTAACTCCTTAGGTCGTTCTAATCCTTAGGTCGCTCCACTTCACTAAGTCGTCTACCCCTTAACTAGCCAACTTCCTTAGGTCACTCCAAACCCTCATACGACCTAAGTCTTAAACTCTAGACGACTTATCAACAATGCGACCAAATGTCAACTGTTTTACGACGTTTCGATCCGTAAAAATACGGGTCGTTAAAGTTTTTGGCAACAAAAAGGGCTCGGTCATGGGGTTATATGCTTGGCTAGTCAATCTCAGGTCTGGAAAGAGGTTGGAGTGGTGTGGGGAGGTCAGGAAAAGGTGGTGGTGGTGGCCTATGGTGGTGGTGGTGGTGTAAAATGAAAGGAAGGTTGCATACATGGCTCGGGTAGGCAATAACTGTAGAGTTTTCAATGTTTTTGTTGAGTTTTGCTCAAGGGGAGGCCATGGCACTTTCATGTCAGTTGAGAATGATGGTTTGGCCGTGGATTTAGTAGGGGGAAGGGATGTTGGTCGATGGTGGTGATGGTGAGGCTATGGGCCGAGCAACATAGGTGAAGATCAAGGCCAATTCAAGTTAAAAACAAGGCAAATTGAAGGAAGAAAAGTAGAAAAAAATAAAAATAAAATAAGGAAGCCATTACCAAACTTCAGAAATGTTTTGTGGCCAAAAATTGTGATGAATGAGAAGTGATTTCACATGAGAAAGAAAATAAAACTCACGGCAAAAATTAAAGAAAGGAACGGCCAAAATATGAAGAGTCTAGAAAATGAAAAGTCATATGTTTTAAGACTTTAGCCTCTTCAATTTCATTTCTATTAAACCAAATAAAACAAATAAAATTTCAGTAAATGAATTTAAAAACTGAAAAAAAGTAAAATAAAATAAAAATAAATAATTAAATTTAAAGAAAAAAGAAAAAGAATTAAAGAAATTGCTTAAATATTGAAAACAGGGTTCAAAATTACAATTGAATCATCACATGCTTTAGAAAAATATTTACTTCATTTTAAAAATATTTTAAAACAAAAATGTGAAATAAAATAATTCATTTATATTTTCAAAATGGAATAAATAATTAAATTTAGAGAAATTAGAAAAAGAACTAAAGAAATTGTTTAAAAATTCAAAACAGGACTTAAAAATTACAAATAGAATATCACCAGTTTTAGAAAAATTATAACTTTACTTCTAAACCAATAAAAGTCAAGTAAAATAAAAATAACAAAATTAAGTGTAAATGAAAATAAAATAAAGTCTTAAGAAAATAGAAAATAAACAAAGAATTTCTTAAATTAAATGAAATTGGAAATTAGAAATTATACATAGAATACAACTGACATTGGAAAATGTCAATTACACTTTGAATAGATGTTTTAAAACCAAAATATATACATAACATGTTATTTTACCCATATAAATATAAATTAGAACATTACATGACCAAATAAAATATTATTTATATAATTTAAAATAAACAATTTTGTTAAATACAGCAAATTACACTCAATAGTTAAAAAGGTATAACTTTCACAATATAAATCAGATTTCAACGAAACGAAAAGCAGTATTCTTAAAATTTTATTTACTTTCATAATAAAAGATAAAATTCAAATTTTCAAATTCTCAAAATTTTAAATTTAAAAGTCAAAGTTTCATCATATTGACCAAAATTCACTTTTTGGAAAATATTCTATTTAGTCCTGTTTGGAATTCTAATTCACATCAAAATCAAAATTTATATTTAAATATAACCAAAATTTATCCATTTTAATAAATAAAATAAAATTTTCAAATCAGGAAATTTAATTTTAAAATGATTAAAATATACAATTAAAAATAATCACAAAATACAGGGTTGTTACACTCTCCCCCACTTAAATCTTTTCGTCCTCGAAAATGAATGAGGTACGGAAAACACAGAAAAAGATAGAATGGATTAGGATTAAGACAAGATGACAAGAAGATTAAAATTATACTTGATAACTGTTGTTATAGGTAAGTTTAACAAGGTTGAGAATAGGAATAGCTAGAAGGGAAAATAGGACGAAAGACAAGGATGAGCCATTAATTAAAATTATTGGTTAAAGAGGGAAAATATTTAAAACACTTTAAAATCCTTTAGAAAGGAAATAATTGATCAAAGTATCCTTTATATAATATTTTATCAAAATACTTTTATAACTCGATGTCTTAACAAGTTTATCCTCGTTCCTGCAGACTCTGGCAGTGCGTTGATCAGGCGCAAAGCTAGAATTCTCCAAGTACTTAGTAGACTTGTTTCAACAACCAGTGAAAATACTGAAAAAAATTTAAAAACAGATATGGAAAGTACAATCCAAAAAAAACATGTCGATCATGGATCGCGGATACACAATGGTTACGCCTGGATCCCCCAAGAAACATCCATACCCGTAGGCTGCCCCCCAACCTTGCGATTACGCCATGAAGACTGGTAGTACTGCAGATACACAATGGTTTCGCCTGGATCTCCCAGGAAACATCCGTACCCTAGGCTCTCGCAGCCCCTGTTGATTACGTTACCAAGCAACCCAATAGATCGCAGATACACAATGGTTACGCCTGGATCTCCCAGGAAACATCCGTACCCGTAGGTCGCCGCCCAACCCTGCGATTACACCATGAAGTTGCACTCGTAAGACCATGGAGGTTGCCATGGAATTCGATGGAAACTCGAGTATCATATCCTGAAAACCAAAAATCAGAGAAATATCGATAGAATGAATCCACAATGTGGCCACAAAGCGAATATCAAGAAGAAGGCACTTTCCATATCTTTACTTCGAAAATATGTATCATATAGTACCTTTTCAAATCACTTTCAAATATCATACTTATATAAAGTCCATTATATATAAGATTTTATTTTCAAATCAAATACTTTCCAAAATCAATTGTATATCAAATCACACTTATATAGACTTCAATTATATAAGATTTCACTTTTCAAATTGAGTACCTTTTCAAATCCATAGTTTTTGAATCAACATCATACTTATACAAACCAAATTTTTATATAAGTTCGATAACTCCCAAATCAAGTATTTAAAATAAGGTTCTCAATTTCAATTCGTTTCAATATCATTTCAGTTTAAATATCATATACAATTCCACCAAATTATTTCTTCTCAAATTAAATATCTTCAGTTCGAAAGTTTCCAAAATAATAAATTTAGAAAATAAATCCAAATTTCCAAATCAATATAATTTAAGTCAAACAATTTATTTCCAACATCAATGGTTTTCAACATCATCTTATATTTACATAAAGTCCATCTTATATAAGGATCAAAAAATTTCAAAAATCAATTTCGCTGCATGAAGAGTCATATGGGATTGAACATCTTTGCTTTATAAAAGATTTTTAATTTAGAATAGTTTTGTATATAAAATAGTTTGTAAAATAGTGTGCATATAAAATAGTTTTAAAGAAAAAAATAGTTTTGTATATAAAATAGTTTTTTTTTTGGAAAATGGTTTTAAATTGATAGTAGTTTTGCATAAAAGAAAAATTCTAATTAAATTACAAAGATATCCAACCCAACAATTCCAATTTCAGCGACAAGTATATCAATGATATTAGAATATAAGATGTACATATGTCATCATTTCGCAAAATCACATTCGATCGCTCGCTCGATCACACAATTTCGCTTTCGAACTAGTATTGTCCATTCGACTTCCCTAATGCAGATTTCGATATGGTTTCTCGACTAGAAACCATCAGTCTCCTTGCATAGCCATATACTATGATAGAGAATTCTAGAATCAAGCCCAAAATCCACATCAAATATTCGCCATCAAGAATCAAATGAAAAATCCTAACACGAAATGGTGTAATTCACCTCGAACTTGCGTACTCAAACTTGGATCAATTTAATTATGCGAATAAAACAGCATACATACAACTTATGTATTTATTCCAACTTTTTAAATATATAGTTTCATAAAGATGTTACTAAGTTAAACATTTAAACTAAATTTTATTCAAAATATTTTGAAGACCAAATTCATTTCAAAACATTTAAAATTTAAATTTCATATTAGAAAAATTCAAAATAGCCTTATTCATTTACTTAACAAAACGGTTTCAACCTATTTAAATCATATTACTACATACTTTAAACATACATACCAAACTTATATACTTTATACTTTTCAAAATTACTTAGCTTTGAAAAGTTAACCTTGATTTGGAAGTGCTCGAACCTTCAAAATAGTTGAAGAAATCATTTTCAAATTCAAGAGTTGGAAATCAACAACAAATCAGTAAATCAATTTCAAAAGATGGGTTTCAAATCCGAAACTCGAGGACTGAACACCGGCTCAATTCAAATTGTTCAAATATATATACATATATCTTTCGAATATCACATCACACTTCGGAATTTGAAATCAAAAATTGGTTTCACAAATCAATCGCATAGCAAAGCTACCGAAGTGGCCTCTCCCCCACTCAGAAACTCGAAAATCAATGTCGATGATGCATGCATTCATCACCGAAATTATTTTCCAGCGACATAAGTGGGTTCTGGACTTCTATTTTCTCGAAAACTTCTTTTGAAATTTCTTCGAAATCATTTGAAACTCATTAAAATCATTTGAAACATTTCATATTCGGAAAATACTTTCAAATCATATTATTTTATTTCAAAATCTCAAACCAGTTCCAAAATGCCGGAGTTCAATCAGTCAAATTCAGATTCAAAACCTTCAGTTAAAAATTATTTTATATAAAACCATTTCTTATATAACTTTCAAAATTTCAAATCCTTTCGAAACTTCGAATTCTCATTCTTTTTTTAAAAGGTATATAATCCTTATCGAAAACATTTCACCTTTACATAAAAATATGGTCATCCTTATCAAAATAAAAACTACGATGAATACACAATTTTCAAAAGACAATCAACCACCAATTTTCCAATGGATGATTCAAGGATGGATTTCAAAACAAAACAGAGATTCAAATTTAGAGGAACTCCAATTAAATAGAATTCTGATTCGAAGATAAGCTCGAACGAAGATGAGATAATTAAATTACCCAATAGAAGATGGATAAGCTAATATAAATCGTGGGCAACCTTAACAGGGTCAACCGTGACTTCAGGAATATAATCGATGCGAAAATCTAAGGCAAATCGACCTTCGATCGCCAGAGATAGAATCAAGGTATAGTAGAAGATAAATAGCATTGTAAACCGAGGATACGGAAATCTCCGGTGAATCAATGCCAATTGTAATGAAGTATCACCCTTTTACAAATCATTCAAAGTTTGGCGGAATCGCCGGTCTTTATAGAGGTCATTCAAAGTGGAGTTATGGAATGCTCAAAAATCAAAAGAATACAATTAGGGGAGATAGGAATGGATTTCAGAACAAGTGGGAGCGTTCCAAAATTCAAAGGAATCCTAATCGAAGAAATCCCAACTAAGATAGAAGTTCAAAATTTTAAGGAAATCCTAATCAAAGAAATTACTAACAAGGTGGATACGAAAGGGATAAAGTCCAGAAATTTTCTTTCAAAATAAGAAAATTTTATATCAAAATAATCTTTAAAAATCCTTTAAAAACCATTTGAAAATCATTTTATACTTAGAAAATACGTTCTCTCATAAAGGAATGATTCTGATATTGATTTCACTCATTCTAGGGTATTTCTACCCTATCTCTAATGAGTTTTTGCTCCACAGGCTAAGGTTTGCCTAAAACCAAAGCTCTGATACCAAATGTAACGACCCACTATTTTGGACCATTCAAATCGACAATAATCCACACATGTCTGACTTGAATAATTCAAAATAATAGATTGTAATAAAATTTGGAGAAAATAAAATCAAATACTTAATCACAGAAACGGAATATCAGAATAACTCGCAGCGGAAATAAAATACCATAGTAGTTCATGAAGCTACTATATACAAACTCTCAAAACATATACAAAATCTCATAGTCAAAATAGATACAATAGAAGTTAGGATACATTAAATCAATAATACAGAGACGATACCGAATAGTAAATAACTGGATTAGAAGATAAGAAATAACAGATGGACAGATAAGCTCCAGCAAATCTCTAGCTCCAGAAGATAAATTCCAAAGCTGTGATTCTCAGGCTGACCCGAGCGTAAAGTAAAACACAAAACACTCGAGTCAGGACATATATACTTAAACAATGTAAACCAACTCAAGTGAACTGTAATAGCAATGTATAATAACTTAGAGGATGCTTGGGATCACCCATCCTTTAAGGATCCATAAAACCATCAATTAAACAGTAATATCAATATCACAGGAATGTCCATGTCGAAATAAACCATGCAACTAACAGTGTTAATTTGCATCACAGCCATCATCACGAAATCAAATGACATATAGAGAAGAATACCCGTGGTTATAGTATTTCAAAATAATATTTTATATTTCAAAAATTTAATATCATTTCAAATCCAAATCTTTATCAAAATAAAGATTAAATCATTTACAAACCATTTCAATATATTACAATATCATATCCTTTCAAAACTTCCTTTCAAATCATTATTTGAATTCAAATTCAGTTATCAAATTTAATACCCATTAAAATTTCAAAATATCATTCATTTATTATCTTATCAAATCACCCTTTAAATAGTTTTCCATTTAAACCATTTAAAAGTGAAATTATTATTCTTTCAAGTCAAGTATTCAATTTCCAAAGTTTCAAATCATTATGAGTTCATTTACTAGGTCAAAATCCATAACATTGAAAATTTCAGCCTTTCACGGCATTTGGAAAAAAGCTGTTATAAGTTATATTTGAAAACATTTTATTTCAGCAAAGACAACACTTTAAAACTGCTGTTATACCTCATTTTTTGTTGAAATTTACTTTAAAACAGCAAAGGCGGCATTTCCAGAAATGCTGTAATAGCTCAGGTTCAAAACCAAGGATTTTACTTAATTTCAGCAAAGACAGCAGGCAGCTACAGTAGTTTACAGAACTGCTGTAATAATCCTTTATTAAGCTCTTTAGCCTTTACATTTACTACACCAACTACGGCATTTCAAAAATGCTGTAATAGCCTCTTTTTACTAAGTTTTAGTTCAATTCTGAAATCATAGCATTTCTGAATGCTATTAAAAGTATTTTTCAGATTTTAGTGTATTTCCAGACAATAATAAAATTCATTTTTAAACCCTTTTAATATTCTAAAAATCATGTTTTAACATTTAAAAATGTTTATATAATATATCATTTAACACATGATTTTTTATTAAATAAATCCGTTATAGTTAAATCAAATTTCAATAAATTATTTAACAAATTCAAGTGTAAATTTCTTTTCTTCACATTTTTAATAAATAAACTTAACACTTAAATTTTATTTCCATTCTCCAATAAATTTCAAATTTCCATTTTTATTTTCATTTTTATTTATATAACTTATTTTCTCATTTTAACCGAAATTCCAAAATGTTCTAACTTAAGTTATATTTTGAAAAATTCCATTTCTATTCATTTTCAACATTTTTAACTTATAGAAAAATTTCTAATTTCACTATATAAACTTATAAAAATTCAATTTAAATCAAATTTTCATACTTTTTTACACTTTTAGAAATTATTTAAACATTTTTCAAAACCTTAAATATAACCACGGGCCTGTATATAGTTTTCTAGCCTAATTCAAGTGATACGGATAATATATCATTTCAATCCATAATATAAAAAAATCCGGGTTTTATCATTTCAAACCCGCAATCCCAAGTAAAATAAATAATTTGAAAATCATCCAGGCTTATCATTTCAGCCCGTAATGATTTTCCCTTATTCTAAAATCCATTTGGGTATGTATCATTTCAACCCACAGTGATTCCAATCTATAGGGAACTTGCAGTGTGATTAACAGATAAAAATGAACAGTTAACAATATATAACAGTAACAGATGAGATGACAGGTAAATTATCAGGTTTAACATTATATAAATAAATAATCACAGGCAGTTAAACATATCATAATATTCTACACATTCAGTTGTAGTTGTTTCACATTAGTATAAGTATAAAATGTCGTGTGAGATTTACTCACCTCTTTTGCTGGAGATGCAAGTTCAAATGACACAACACAAACCAGAAAACAATGACATAGCTATGAACTTGAGTGGAGAGCGAGATCCAAGCTATAGATCTTGTGTTACAACCCAAAACAAAACCAAAATAATAGTTAAAAATCAATACGATTGAATTTGAATAACTTTGAAACAAAAAGCAGTTTGAATACGAAACTTTTTGCCTTGCTTTCTCTACTTGTTTGCATGGCCTAGGGGATCAATTAGGTCAGGTTCGTACTTGGTTTGGATCAGGTATGGGTCTGGCAAAGGTAAGGCTACAAGGTAGAACATGATGGAGGAAGTTACAACATAGGGATGTGAAGGGGTTTAGGCTAAAACATGGTTTTTGGCAACCAAAAGGGCTCGGTCATGGGGTTATATGCTTGGCCAGTCAAGCTCAGCTCTGGATAGAGGTTGGAGTGGTGTGGGTAGGTCTGGAAAAGGTGGTGGTGGCAGCCTATAGTGGTGGTGGTGGTGTAAAATGAAGGGAAGGTTGCATACATGGTTCGGGTAGGCAATAATTGTAGAGTTTTCAATGTTTTTGTGGAGTTTTGCTCAAGGGGAGGCCATGGCACTTTCAGGTCAGTGGAGAATGATGGTTTGGCCGTGGATTTAGTGGGCAGGAAGGGATGGTGGTCGATGGTGGTGATGGTGAGGCTATGGGCCGAGCAACATAGGTGAAGATCAAGGCCAATTCAAGTGAAAAACAAGGCAAATTCAAGGAAGAAAAGTAGAAAATAAAAATAAAATAAGGAAGCCGTTATCAAACTTCAGAAATGTATTGTCGCCGAAAATTGTGATGAATGAGAAGTGATTTCACATGATAAAGAAAATAAAACTCACGGCAAAAATTAAAGAAAGAAACGGCCAAAATATGAAGAGTCTAGAAAATGAAAAGTCATATGTTTTAAAACTTTAGCCTCTTCAATTTCCATTTCTATTAAATCAAATAAAACAAATAAAATTTCAGTAAATGAATTTAAAAACTGAAAAAAAGTAAAATAAAATAAAAATAAATAATTAAATTTAAAGAAAAAAGAAAAAGAATTAAAGAAATTGCTTAAATATTGAAAACAGGGTTCAAAATTACAATTAAATCATCACAAGCTTTAGAAAAATATCTACTTCATTTTAAAATATTTTAAAACAAAAATGGGAAATAAAATAATTCATTTATATTTTCAAAATGGAATAAATAATTAAAGTTAGAGAAATTAGAAAAAGAACTAAAGAAATTGTTTAAAAATTCAAAACACGACTTAAAAATTACAAATAGAATATCACCAGTTTTAGAAAAATTATAACTTTACTTCTAAACCAATAAAAGTCAAGCAAAATAAAAATAAATGCTGAACAAAATTAAGTGTAAATGAAAATAAAATAAAGTCTTAAGAAAATAGAAAATAAACAAAGAATTTCTTAAATTAAATGAAACTGGAAATTAGAAATTATACACAGAATACAACTGACATTGGAAAATGTCAATTACACTTTGAATAGATGTTTTAAAACCAAAATATATACATAACATGTTATTTTACCCATATAAATATAAATTAGAACATTACATGACCAAATAAAATATTATTTATATAATTTAAAATAAACAATTTTGTTAAATAAGCAAATTACACTCAATAGTTAAAAAGGTATAACTTTCACAATATAAATCAGATTTCAACGAAACGAAAAGCGGTATTCTTAAAATTTTATTTACTTTCATAATAAAAGATAAAATTCAAATTTTCAAATTCTCAAATTCTCAAAATTTTAAATTTAAAAGTCAAAGTTTGATCATATTTACCAAAATTCACTTTTTGGAAAATATTCTATTTAGTCCTGTTTGGAATTCTAATTCACATCAAAATCAAAATTTATTTTTAAAAATAACCAAAATTTATTCATTTTAATAAATAAAATAAAATTTTCAAACCAGGGAATTCAATTTTAAAATGATTAAAATATACAATTAAAAATAATCATAAAATACAGGGTTGTTACACTCTCCCCTACTCAAATCTTTTCGTCCTCGAAAAGGAATGAGGTACAGAAAACATAGAAAAAGATAGAATGGAATAGGATTAAGACAAAATGACAAGAAGATTAAAATTATACCTGATAACTGTTGTTATAGGTAAGTTTAACAAGGTGGAGAATAGGAATACCTAGAAGGGAAAATAGGACGAAAGACAAGGATGAGCCATTAATTAAAATTATTGGTTAAAGAGGTAAAAATATTTAAAACACTTTAAAATCCTTTAGAAAGGAAATAATTGATCAAAGTATCCTTTATATAATATTTTATCAAAATACTTTTATAACTCGATGTCTTAACAAGTTTATCCTCATTCCTGCAGACTCTGGCAGTGCATTGATCAAGCGCAAAGCTAGAATTCTCCTGGTACTTAGTAGACTTGTATCAACAACCAGTGAAAATACTGAAAAACTTTTAAAAACAGATATGGAAAGTACAATCCAAAAAAAAATGTCGATCTTGGATCGCGGATACACAATGGTTACGCCTGGATCCCCCAAGAAACATCCGTACCCGTAGGCCGCCCCCCAACCTTGCGATTACGCCATGAAGACTGGTAGTACTATAGATACACAATGGTTACGCCTGGATCTCCCAGGAAACATCCGTACCTTAGGCTCTCGCAGCCCATGCTGATTACGCTACCAAACAACCCAATAGATCGCAGATACACAATGGTTACGCCTGGATCTCCCAGGAAATAATCCGTACCCGTAGGCCGCCCCCAACCCTGCGATTACGCCATGAAGTTGCGCTCGTAAGACCATGGAGATTGCCATGGAATTCGATGGAAACTCGAGTATCATATCCGGAAAATCAAAAATCATAGAAATATCGATAGAATGAATCCACAATGTGGCCACAAAGCGGATATCAAGGAGAAGGCACTTTCCATATCTTTCTTCGAAAATATGTATCATATAGTACCTTTTCAAATCACTTTCAAATATCTTACTTATATAAAGTCCATTATATATAAGATTTCATTTTCAAGTCAAATACTTTCCAAAATCAATTGTATATCAAATCACACTTATATAGACTTCAATTATATAAGATTTCACTTTTCAAATTGAGTACCTTTTCAAATGCATAGTTTTCGAATCAACATCATACTTATACAAACCAAATTTTTATATAAGTTCGATAACTCCCAAATCAAGTATTTAAAATAAGGTTCTCAATTTCAATTCGTTTCAATATCATTTCAGTTTAAAAATCATATACAATTCCACCAAATTATTTCTTCTCAAATTAAATATTTTCAGTTCCAAAGTTTCCAAAATAATAAATTTAGAAAATAAATCCAAATTTCCAAATCAATATAATTTAAGTCAAACAATTTATTTCCAACATCAATAGTTTTCAACATCATCTTATATTTACATAAAGTCCATCTTATATAAGGATCAAAAAATTTCAAAAGTCAATTTCGCTGCATGAAGAGTCATATGGGATTGAACATCTTCGCTTTATAAAAGATTTTTAATTTAGAATAGTTTTGTATATAAAATAGTTTGTAAAATAGTGTGCATATAAAATAGTTTTAAAGAAAAAAAATAGTTTTGTATATAAAATAGTTTTTTTTTGGAAAATGGTTTTAAATTGATAGTAGTTTTGGATAAAAGAAAATTTCTAATTAAATTACAAAGATATCCAACCCAACTACTTCCAATTTCTGCGTCAAGTATATCAATGATATTAGAATATAAGATGTACATATGTCATCATTTCGCAAAATCACATTCGATCACTCGCTCGATCACACAAGTTCGCTTTCGAACTAGTATTGTCCATTCGACTTCCCTAATGCGGATTTCGATATGGTTTCTCGACTAGAAACCATCAGTCTTCTTGCATAGCCATATACTATGATAGAGAATTCTAGAATCAAGCCCAAAATCCACATCAAATATTCGCCATCAAGAATCAAATGAAAAATCCTAACATGAAATGGTGTAATTCACCTCCAACTTGTGTACTCAAACTTGGATCAATTTAATTATGCGAATAAAACAGCATACGTACAACTTATGTATCTATTCCAACTTTTTAAATATATAGTTTCATAAAGATGTTACTAAGTTAAACATTTAAACTAAATTTTATTCAAAATATTTTGAAGACCAAATTCATTTCAAAACATTTAAAATCTAAATTTCATATTAGAAAAATTCAAAATAGCCTTATTCATTTACTTAACAAAACGGTTTCAACCTATTTAAATCATATTACTACATACTTTAAACATACATACCAAACTTATATACTTTATACTTTTCAAAATTACTTAGCTTTGAAAAGTTAACCTTGATTTGGAAGTGCTCGAACCTTCAAAATAGTTGAAGAAATCATTTTCAAATTCAAGAGTTGGAAATCAACAACAAATCAGTAAATCAATTTCAAAAGATGGGTTTCAAATCCGAAACTCGAGGACTGAACACCGGCTCAATTCAAATTGTTCAAATATATATACATATATCTTTCGAATATCACATCACACTTCGGAATTTGAAATCAAAAATTGGTTTCCCAAATCTATCGCATAACAAAGCTACCAAAGTGGCCTCTCCCCCACTCAGAAACTCGAAAATCAATGTCGATGATGCATGCATTCATCACCGAAATTATTTTCCAGCGACATAAGTGGGTTCTGGACTTCTATTTTCTCGAAAACATCTTTTGAAATTTTTTTGAAATCATTTGAAACTCATTAAAATCATTTGAAACATTTCATATTCGGAAAATACTTTCAAATCATATTATTTTATTTCAGAATCTCAAACCAGGTCCAAAATGCCGGAGTTCAATCACTCTAATTCAGATTCAAAACCTTCAATTATAAATTATTTTATATGAAACCATTTATAACTTTCAAAATTTCAAATCCTTTCGAAACTTCAAATTCTCATTCTTTTTTTAAAAGGTATATAATCCTTATCGAAAACATTTCACCTTTACATAAAAATATGGTCATCCCTATCAAAATAAAAACTACGATGAATACACAATTTTCAAAAGACAATCAACCACCAATTTTCCAATGGATGATTCAAGGATGGATTTCAAAACAAAATAGAGATTCAAATTTAGAGGAACTCCAATTAAATAGAATTCTGATTCGAAGATAAGCTCGAACGAAGATGAGATAATTAAATTACCCAATAGAAGATGGATAAGCTAATATAAATCGCGGGCAACCTTAACAGGGTCAACCGTGACTTCAGGAATATAATCGATGTGAAAATCTAAGGCAAATCGACCTTCGATCGCTAGAGATAGAATCAAGGTATAGCAGAAGATAAATAGCATTGTAAACCGAGGATACGGAAATCTCCGGTGAATCAATGCCAATTGTAAAGGAGTATCACCCTTTTACAAATCATTCAAAGTTTGGCGGAATCGCTGGTCTTTATAGAGGTCATTCAAAGTGGAGTTATGGAATGCTCAAAAATCAAAAGAATACAATTAGGGGAGACAGGAATGGATTTCAGAACAAGTGGGAGCGTTCCAAAATTCAAAGGAATCCTAATCGAAGAAATCCCAACTAAGATAGAAGTTCAAAATTTTAAGGAAATCCTAATCAAAGAAATTACTAACAAGGTGGATACGAAAGGGATAAAGTCCAGAAAATTTTCTTTCAAAATAAGAAAATTTTATATCAAAATAATCTTTAAAAATCCTTTAAAAACCATTTGAAAATCATTTTATACTTCGAAAATACGTTCTCTCATAAAGGAATGATTCTGAGATTGATTTCACTCATTCTAGGGTATTTCAACCCTATCTCTAATGAGTTTTTGCTCCGCAGGCTAAGGTTTGCCTAAAACCAAAGCCCTGATACCAAATGTAATGACCCACTATTTTGGACCATTCAAATCGACAATAATCCATACATGTCTGACTTGAATAATTCAAAATAATAGATTGTAATAAAATTTGGAGAAAATAAAATCAAATACAGAATCATAGAAACGGAATATCAGAATAACTCGCAGCGGAAATAAAATACCATAGTAGTTCATGAAGCTACTATATACAAACTCTCAAAACATATACAAAATCTCATAGTCAAAATAGATACAATAGAAGTTAGGATACATTAAATCAATAATACAGAGACGATACCGAATAGTAAATAACTGGATTAGAAGATAAGAAATAACAGATGGACAGATAAGCTCCAGCAAATCTCTAGCTCCAGAAGATAAATTCCAAAGCTGTGATTCTCAGGCTGACCCGAGCGTAAAGTAAAACACAAAACACTCGAGTCAGGACATATATACTTATACAATGTAAACCAACTCAAGTGAACTGTAATAGCAATGCATAATAACTTAGAGGATGCTTGGGATCACCCATCCTTTAAGGATCCATAAAACCATCAATTAAACAGTAATATCAATATCACAGGAATGTCCATGTCGAAATAAACCATGCAACTAACAGTGTTAATGTGCATCACAGCCATCATAAGGAAATCAAATGACATATAGAGAAGAATACCCGTGGTTATAGTATTTCAAAATAATATTTTATATTTCAAAAATTTAATATCATTTCAAATCCAAATCTTTATCAAAATAAAGATTAAATCATTTACAAACCATTTCAATATATTACAATATCATATCCTTTCAAAACTTCCTTTCAAATCATTATTTGAATTCAAATTCAATTATCAAATTTAATACCCTTTAAAATTCCAAAATATCATTCATTTATTATCTTATCAAATCACCCTTTAAATAGTTTTCCATTTAAACCATTTAAAAGTGAAATTATTATTCTTTCAAGTCAACTATTCAATTTCCAAAGTTTCAAATCATTCTGAGTTCATTTACTAGGTCAAAATCCCTAACATTGAAAATTTCAGCCTTTCACAGCATTTGGAAAAAGCTGTTATAAGTTATATTTGAAAACATTTTATTTCAGCAAAGACAGCACTTTAAAACTGCTGTTATATCTCATTATTTTGTTGAAATTTACTTTAAAACAGCAAAGACAGCATTTCCAGAAATGCTGTAATAGCTCAGGTTCAAAAACAAGGATTTTACTTAATTTCAGCAAAGACAGCAGGTAGCTACAGCAGTTTACAAAACTGCTGTAATAGCCATTTATTAAGTTCTTTAGCCTTTACATTTACTACAACAACTACGACATTTCAGAAATGCGGTAATAGCCTCTTTTTACTAAGTTTTAGTTCATTTCTGAAATCATAGCATTTCTGAATGCTATTAAAAGTATTTTTCAGATTTTAGTGTATTTCCAAACAATAATAAAATTCATTTTTAAACCCTTTTAATATTCTAAAAATCATGTTTTAACATTTAAAAATGTTTATAAATATATCATTTAACACATGATTTTTTATTAAATAAATCCGTATAGTTAAATCATATTTCAATGAATTATTTAACAAATTCAAGTGTAAATTTCTTTTCTTCACATTTTTAATAAATAAACTTAACACTTAAATTTTATTTCCATTCTCCATTAAATTTCAAATTTCCATTTTTATTTATATAACTTATTTTCTCATTTTAACCGAAATTCCAAAATTTTCTAACTTAAGTTATATTTTCAAAATTTCCATTTCTATTCATTTTCAACATTTTTAACTTATAGAAAAATTTCTAATTTCACTATATAAACTTATAAAAATTCAATTTAAATCAAATTTTCATATTTTTTTACACTTTTAGAAATTATTTAAACATTTTTCAAAACCTTAAAAATAACCACGGGCCTGTATATAGTTTTCTAGCCTAATTCAAGTGATATGGATAATATATCATTTCAATCCATAATATTAAAAAATCCGGGTTTTATCATTTCAAACCCGTAATCCCAAGTAAAATAAATAATTTGAAAATCATCCAGGCTTATCATTTCAGCCCGTAATGATTTTCCCCTATTCTAAAGTCCATTTGGGTATGTATCATTTCAACCCATAGTGATTCCAATCTACAGGGAACTTGCAGTGTGATTAACAGATAAAAATGAACAGTTAACAATATATAACAGTAACAGATGAGATGACAGCTAAATTATCAGGTTTAACATTATATAAATAAATAATCACAGGCAGTTATAACATATCATAATATTCTACACATTCAGTTGTAGTTGTTTCACATTAGTATAAGTATAAAATGTCGTGTGAGATTTACTCACCTCTTTTGCTGGAGATGCAAGTTCAAATGACACAACACAAACCAGAACACAATGACATAGCTATGAACTTGAGTGGAGAGCGAGATCCAAGTTATAGATCTTGTGTTACAACCCAAAACAAAACCAAAATAATAGTTAAAAATCAATACGATTGAATTTGAATAACTTTGAAACAAAAAGTAGTTTGAATACGAAACTTTTTGCCTTGCTTTCTCTACTTGTTTGCATGGCCTAGGGGATCAATTAGGTCAGGTTCGTACTTGGTTTGGATCAGGTATGGGTCTGGAAAAGGTAAGGCTACAAGGTAAAACATGATGGAGAAAGTTACAACATAGGGATGTGAAGGGGTTTAGGCTAAAACACGGTTTTTGGCAACCAAAAGGGCTCGGTCATGGTGTTATATGCTTGGCCAGTCAAGCTCAGGTCTGGACAAAGGTTGGAGTGGTGTGGGGAGGTCTGGAAAAGGTGGTGGTGGCGGCCTATGGTGGTGGTGTAAAATGAAGGGAAGGTTGCATACATGGCTCGGGTAGGCAATAATTGTAGAGTTTTCAATGTTTTTGTGGAGTTTTGCTCAAGGGGAGGCCATGGCACTTTCAAGTCAGTGGATAATGATGGTATGGCCTTGGATTTAGTGGGGAGGAAGGGATGGTGGTTGATGGTGGTGATGGTGAGGCTATGGGCCGAGCAACATAGGTGAAGATCAAGGCCAATTCAAGTGAAAAACAAGGCAAATTCAAGGAAGAAAAGTAGAAAAAAATAAAAATAAAATAAGGAAGCCATTACCAAACTTCATAAATGTTTTGTGGCCGAAAATTGTGATGAATGAGAAGTGATTTCACATGAGAGAGAAAATAAAACTCACGGAAAAAATTAAAGAAAGGAACGGCCAAAATATGAAGAGTCTAGAAAATGAAAAGTCATATGTTTTAAAACTTTAGCCTCTTCAATTTCCATTTCTATTAAATCAAATAAAACAAATAAAATTTCAGTAAATGAATTTAAAAACTGAAAAAAAGTAAAAGAAAATAAAAATAAATAATTAAATTTAAAGAAAAAAGAAAAAGAATTAAAGAAATTGCTTAAATATTGAAAACAGGGTTCAAAATTACAATTAAATCATCACAAGCTTTAGAAAAATATCTACTTCATTTTAAAAATATTTTAAAACAAAAATGTGAAGTAAAATAATTCATTTATATTTTCAAAATGTAATAGATAATTAAATTTAGAGAAATTAGAAGAATAACTAAAGAAATTGTTTCAAAATTCAAAACAGGACCTTAAAAATTACAAATAGAATATCACCAGTTTTAGAAAAATTATAACTTTACTTCTAAACCAATAAAATTCAAGCAAAATAAAAATAAATGCTGAACAAAATTAAGTGTAAATGAAAATAAAATAAAGTCTTAAGAAAATAGAAAATAAACAAAGAATTTCTTAAATTAAATGAAACTGGAAATTAGAAATTATACATAGAGTACAACTGACATTGGAAAATGTCAATTACACTTTGAAAAGATGTTTTAAAACCAAAATATATACATAACATGTTATTTTACCCATATAAATATAAATTAGAACATTACATGACCAAATAAAATATTATTTATATAATTTAAAATAAACAATTTTGTTAAATACAACAAATTACACTCAATAGTTAAAAAGGCATAACTTTCACAATATAAATCAGATTTCAACGAAACGAAAAGCAGTATTCTTAAAATTTTATTTACTTTCATAATAAAAGATAAAATTCAAATTTTCAAATTCTCAAAATTTTAAATTTAAAAGTCAAAGTTTGATCATATTGACCAAAATTCACTTTTTGGAAAATATTCTATTTAGTCCTGTTTGGAATTCTAATTCACATCAAAATCAAAATTTATATTTAAAAATAACCAAAATTTATCCATTTTAATAAATAAAATAAAATTTTCAAATCAGGAAATTTAATTTTAAAATGATTAAAATATACAATTAAAAATAATCACAAAATACAGGGTTGTTACACCAGTGCTAAATTTTTGAAGCACGGTGTTTTGTTGACATTTTTAATGATGAAAATTTACTGGTATTATATTTTGATGTGAATTATTTTGATGAGATTCTGACGCATACTGCCACTTTGATTCAGTAACCGTCAGGTTTTAAAGTGGATTTTCAAGCGGTTATTCCGCAATGCTGATTTGATATCCGTTTTTATGGTGTTTTGGGAAGTGCGATTTCCTTATTGAAATTTCTACAGATGTTACTGTTTTAATCACGTGTTTTGAATTTTTTTTTAAAATTTTTACAGTTTGCGCTTTCAAAAGAATGAGGAAGCGATTTAAACGCTTCAGCAAAATTGAGGACTATGAACCCTCACTTTTACTGATTCGCTTAATTTCGGACTTGTCCGTTTGAGAACGTAAAATGTTGTTTATATAAAATACACAATTTTGCACTTTCAAGGAAACGATAAAGAGAATTAAACGATTTAGTAAAACACGTGGTATGGGACATGTGTGTTTGCTATTTTGGTTAATTCCGGACTCGTTAAACATCTGTTGTTTGATGATTGATGATTTTGTATGCTTTCGATCCACCATGTTGGACCTTAGGGTCATCTGCTGGACCTTCGGGTCATTTGTTGGGCTTTCGGGCCACTCTGCTGGACCTTCGGGTCATCTGATGGACCTTCGGGTCATCTGATGGACCTTCGGGTCAAATACCAGTACTAGACCTTCGGGTCACTCTGCGGACCTTCGGGTCATCTGATGGGCGCCAAAAATTATAGTACTTGGTAGTCTTCGGCCATATGTTGTTGCACGTGCGGCGTAGCTTAGACTCACCATCTGCTGGGATCGATCCACCTTTTATGTTGATTTTCTAGTCATCTTAATTGATTTCTAGATATTTGTTGTTTCTAATTATCTGCAGGTAATTAGATATTTGCTGATTTGAGTTCTAATTATCTTTGTTGATAATTAGATATTTGCTGATTTGAGTTCTAATTATCTTTGTTGATAATTAGAATTTGCTGATTTGAGTTCTAATTATCTTTGTTGATAATTAGATATTTGCTGACTTGAGTTCTAATTATCTTTGTTGATAATTAGATATTTTTTGAATTGTTGTTTCTGATTATCGTTTTTGATAATTAGATAATTGTGTTTTCTGATTATCGTTTTTGATAATTAGATAATTGTGTATTCTGATTATCGTTTTTGATAATTAGATAATTGTGTTTTCTGATTATCGTTTTTGATAATTAGATAATTGTGTTTTCTGATTATTGTTTTTGATAATTAGATAATTGTGTTTTTTGATTATCGTTTTTGATAATTAGATAATTGTGTTTTCTGATTATCGTTTTTGATAATTAGATATTTGTTGATTTGATGTTTCTGATTATCGTTTTTGATAATTATATATTTGATGTTTTCTGATTATCGTTTTTGATAATTAGATATTTGTTGATTTGAGATTTCTGATTATCATTTTTGATAATTAGATATTTGATGTTTTCTGATTATCGTTTTTGATAATTAGATATTTGTTGATTTGAGATTTCTGATTATCGTTTTTGATAATTAGATGTTTGATGTTTTCTGATTATCGTTTTTGGTAATTAGATATTTGCGGTTTTGCGCTTTATGATTTGTGTTTTCTAATTATTTTTGTTGATAATTTGATTTTGCTGTTTTCTAATTATCGTATCGATAATTAGATATTGCTGTTTTGTGATTTCTGTATTCTAATTATCTAATGGATAATTAAATATTGCTGATAATTGTATTTATTCAGTTTTTTTGTTTTCTGATTATCTATTTGATAATTAGATTTTGTTGAGGATTTGTGAATTTCTTTTATGAAATTAAAAGATTTCTTTGGCGTTTATGTTCTTGACCTTTATTTTTCTAGCTTAAGCAGTTCATGTTAGAAAAATAATTGTTATTGACGACTTTAATTATGAAAATTGCGGGGACTCAATTTTTATAAGGAGGGGAGTCTGTAACAACCCGGGGTTTTGCACCAATTTATAATCGCCATTAAATGATTAATTCTGCTGGCTAATTGTTTTTGGGGAGATTTAATCAGTTGAAGTTCTTCTAAATAATTTGTTAAGTGTTGGTGGGCTTTTAAAATTGAATCTAGCCCATGTTTTATTTTTGTTTTTGGGGCTGTGTTATCAAGTGTATACCCGCTCCTCCCTTTCATTTTTCGCAACCCTAAAAAATAAATCGAACGAAAAAAAAATGGCGGCTTTGTTAATTTTCGTTCGTTCCTCTTTGGCCAACTTAGGGCTTCGTGAAATCGAGGGCGCCGACCATGATTAGCTCGATCGAACGATTTATGTCCCTTAGCTTTGTCGATCGATGCTTTCTACACTTCGTGCTCGCTCACGGCTCCTTCAAATCGCTTCGAATCTAAGGTGAGTGATTCTTTCCACTCACATCTAATTCGAATGTATTTGTTTACTTGTGGTCTTTGTGATTCTGGCTTTGAACAGTTCGTTTTCGTTCTTGGTTAACTTCGATGTTGTTTTCGAACTTGCGATTTCTTTGGTTATTGACTTATGACTTGATTTATCTGGGCCATTCGATTTTGTCTTTGCTGTGATTACGTGATAATGCTTCGGTGATGTCTTTGCTGTGATTACGTGATAATGCTTCGGTGATGTCTTTGCTGTGATTACGTGATAATGCTTCGGTGATGTCTTTGCTGTGATTACGTGATAATGCTTTGGTGATTGATGATTTTTCTGACTTTGGTTTGAAATCTGCAAACTTTATTTTGTGAAAATATTTTAGATGAGAATTTACGTTGATTTTGCAATTGCTTTCAGTGTTGACTTCGGCCTTTATTTTGGTGGTGAAACTGTTGATCCACGGTTGGTTGGAATTCGACTGTGTATTTTGTTCCAGTCGTAGTATTGTAGTCTTCAACTTGTACTACTTGTTGTACATCATTAGTCTGGAACTGCTACTTGATACTGGTATTCATCTGGATATTTTGCGTTGTTTTGCTTCGGGCTTGGACTTGATGAAAGTGATTTGTAAAAATAATTTGGGTTCGACACTGTCTTGATGGCTTTGTTCGAACTACCTTTGTCACTTGCTTATGCTAGTGTTGTTTCATTTGATATAGATATGTATGTGTATTCATATATATGCATACATTCATTCTTGTAATTGTGTTGCTAACTGTCTCAGCTTTGGATTTGTTCGAACCTGATACCTTTTGAAGCTTGCATTTGTTGGGTTCATTGCTTTATATGTTGATGTTGTTCTTTGTTTCATTTGACTCCGGTCAGTAGCTTACTGCTGGTTCATGTATCTTTGACCTTGACTCTTGATAGCACTGGCTTTGACATTTTGATTGATGCTTTGAGTTACAACAGTTTTCACTCCTATTCATACTCTATGTTACACATGTGCATTTTTACCACTTGATGTTGCACTTGTATGATCCTGTTTTGTAGTTTAGACCACTGCCTTCGTGCACTTGGTCATTCGAGCCTTTGTGCTTTGGTGCTGTTGTGCCATATCTTTGGTGCTCTCACCTTCATCCTACTGTCTATGATCATGTGCAGTTTTTGTTGTTTGGTTTTGGCCATATCTTTGGTGCACTTGTGTTGTTTGGATCTGTTTTACTAGTCATGTTGAACTGGGTTTGATCATTTTTGATGTACCTTGCTGGATTGCTTTATCTTTGGTACACATGCTTGTATTACCTATTGCCATTCCTTTGGTGCAGTTTGCAATTGGGTGCAGTTTTGCCCCTGTTCGGTTTGTAGTTCACTGTTGCATCTCTGTTTTGTACCTCTGCACACTTTGCAGTCTCGATTTGCTGTTAATATTTGAAGTTGTGTTGGCATCATATACTGTAGTGGCAAGGCAGTGCACGCGTGCATGTACTGCAGCCACACAGAATAGACGTTTTAATTGATATTTCAATCGTTTGAATTGTTTCGTGTGTCCAATTCAATATTTTGAAATTGTATTTTGATTTGGTTTGACTGGATCATTTTGTTGTTGTCTAATTATCTATTTGATAATTAGATTATGAGTATCTAATTATTTATTGAATAATTGGATTTTGTTGTTAATTGCTGTTTAGGCAATTCTGTGGTTTTCATATTATCTTAATTGATAATTTTTTCTATTTATCCTTGTTGATGATTTGAATTTGCTGATTTGTTGTTTAACACTGTTTAGTGTTATATCTACCGTTATCTGATTTCCTTGTCAGAGGATTGGATAGACGAGATTTCTGTGACTGTCGTCTATTTGGTTATTTAATTATTATTGCTTCTGTGCATTAATAACTGAGTTTGAATTAGACTGACCCGTGTATTATTTTCTTTTGAATTTAATACTCGGGTCAGACCGAGTTATTTCAGGTTGTTGATATCTTGCTTTGGGTTGCTGCTTGAGCTAGGAAGTCTTTTCATGCCTTTTGGAGTAGTCGTTGTCATAGTATAGGATGATATGTATTCATGTCTATTATTTACAATAATGTACTTGTATATGTAACTTCCAGTGTCGACAGTTGTAGTTGTATCATATGTATTGTATCGCATGTATTGTAACTGACTTCAGTTATATATATATATATATATATATATATATATATATATATATATATATGAGATTTTATATTATCTGTGTTCCGCATTTAGCTTATCTGTGTTATTATTATATATGTTGTCCTAAACTATTATGAACCATCGTAGTTCGTTTTATACTAGAATTGGGTATGTCGATGGGAGTAATAAACATAGATTAAAGAAAAATAAATATATCAGTCCTATCAAGGTAACCAATACTAGTGTAAGGCCTAACTACAGATGGCCGCTCCTATCCAGCCTTATTATTCGTAATAACAGACAGTATTTCTTTTAATACTCTTTGTTATTGTGAGCATAGAGGTGGGGCGTCACATGGAAGCTCGGTGTTGGTTTGTAAAATGAAAGGGGAAAGGAAGATGAAGAACGGAAAAGCAAGATGCAGACAGTGATAATATAAAAGGCTTAAATAGAATAGAATATAAATCTATATATATTGAAGTAACGACCGGAAATGAAAGGGAAAACAACTCTGGGAATAACAAAAGTCAAAAATTGAATTTCTGGGAATATAAATGGTTGCCGGCTATTGATTATCACATAAAAAAATGGAAAGACAAAGGAGAGCCAAAAGCCAAAATACGAACCCGATATGGCTAGCTGCTTTGGTCGCTTCCGTCGTGTACCGGACTTCAAAATACAGAATGGAATATACCGCAAAGATCAGCACAACGAGACGATCAAAACGGTATACAGATGTCAGTGGTATGATCATTCAATCAAAAGTCGATAATTGGTACCGAAAATGCTGCTAATTTGCTGAAAATAAGATAAACAGAGCAATAACAGTCGAAATTTGAAGAAACGAAAGATGACGTCTAACTCAGAAGAAGATTTACAAATTTATTATATAAAAATATTCCGGTTTGGAAAACATTTTATTATCATCAAATAATAACTGATTTAAATTGAAATGAAATTACACAAGAAAATAAACTTCAATATTATCAGCTGAAAATTTACCATTAGCTATGTATAAATAGACGTATTCCAAATATTAAATCTTTATTTCAAAATTCAATTATTTAAAATTTCACAAAAATTCAATTAAATATATTATTAAAACAAATATAATTATTAGAAATTTACGGGTCGTTACACTCTCCCCCACTCAAAACTTTTCGTCCTCGAAAAGGAAGAAGGTAGGAGAATAGAAACAACCAGAAGAAACTAGATTGAAAACAAAATAAAACAATTAATTTAAACCATATAGATTTCAACTTAAATTAATATTCACTAATTGATTTTTAAATTCAATGTATTTCATCAAGTTGATTAAATTTCAATTTATTAATTCCCTCAAAACAACTTTATTTTATTTATCTCATTTATTATTCAATTAACTTATCATTCTATTCATCTCTATTAACAATTTATAATTAAAATTTAAGTTATAACATTTATTATAAACACTCAAATTTTATTTATAAAACCCTTTTATATTGTAAATTATCCAACTACATATTCAATTTCTGAATAATTTAGGCAAGTTATATTTTAGAATGCAATTGGGTACTATACAAGTAAAATTTCCTTATTCAACTATTTCAAATTTAGATATTTATTAAAAATTATGGCTTCAATTTAAATTTGAAATCATCCTTTACCAAAATTTTAAGAATAAAATTTCCGATTAACTTCAAACCATTTTATAGATAAGTGTGTGTATATATATATATATCAAATCAAATTCATAATCATATACCTATATATATTATAATTCAAATCATATTTAAGAAATTCAAATCAAATTCGTTTTTCAAAACAAAGTGTAGCAAAGCTACAGAATGGTCTCTCCACTTTGAAACTCGAAAATGAATGTCGATGATGCAGCCGCCATCACCGAAATTATTTTCCTGTGACAAAAGAGAAGTGTACTGATTTAAACATTTAAAAATTCTTTGGAAATGATTTCTATTTGAAAATACTTTAAATAATATACCTTTTTAAAATTTTAAAACCAAAGTTTGAAATTTTTGGAAATTAAATTCTCAAATCCTTAATTTAAATTCATTTAAATTTTCAAATCAATTTATAAACCATGGTTTATAATTTCCATTTGTAGAACAACAAATGATAATCAAATATTATCATTTTAAACAACCAATTTAATTAACTTATTAAATTCCATAAAATTTTACTTATATATAATATAATCATACAAATTTACTTCATTTACCCAATTTTGAAAATAATATTGTGTCAGTTTGCTCTGTTCAAGTGTTTTGGAATTCCTATCGATAGCGTTGATCAGACGAATCGATCGAAAACCCAAATCAACATCAACAACTCAAACAACACAATATATATAAAACATTTTATATAATTTACAAAAACACTTCCTCACTCGTCGATACAAGAATGGATTTCAAAGTAAGGATAGAGATTCAAATTTGATGGACTCAAATCAAAGGGAATTTTGATTCAAAGATAGATTCGAAACAAAGATAAGATGATTAAATAACGAAATAGGAAGATGGATAAGTTTATTAAATGGCGAGCAACCTTAACCGGGTCGATCGTGACTTCAAGAATAGGATCGATGTAGAATGCTAAGGCAAATAGACATTCAATCGCCAAGGATAGAATTCAGGCACAGTAGGAGATAGATAGCATCGTAAACCGAGGATACGGAAATCTCCGGTAAATCAATGCCTATTGTAAAGGAGTTTCACCCCTTTACAAATCATTCGAAGATTGGCGAGACCGCCGATTTATTATAGAGATTGTTTGAAGTGGAGTTATGGGATACTCCAAAATACGAATAGGGAGAGATAAGGATGGATTTTGGAACCGGGGAACGTTCCAAAATTCAAAGGGTAACCGAATCAAGGAGGAAGGAATTCAAGCACGAACGAAAGTGATTCTGTAATTGAATTTTACTCTATATGCTGAGTTTGCCTAAAACCAGAGCTCTTATACCACATGTAACGACCTGAAATTTTCAACCATTCGCATCCACACATATCGGATTTGAATTGCTCAAAATATCAGATTGTTAATTTAAATTCGGCAAAAATCAGCATATACTGTAAATAAAATAATCATAGATCACAGAGTAATATAACAATAATGCAGTGGAAACAAAAGAATAGTAGTTCATGAAGCTACTATGTATATATATAACAGAGTTAAACGAGATACAACAGAAGTCACGAATACATAGATGTCTCAATACAATAGTCAAATAAAACATTCGAATACATCACTGGAATCAACTGAATAACTGAAAGCTGGATAGATAGCTGGATCTCCAAGCGAAGCTCCAACTTCAAAGGTGAGTCTCAAAGGCTGTATCACTCAATCTGACCTGAGCGTAAAGAAAAAACACAAAACACTCGAGTCAGGATTAACATTCTTATATAAATAAATCCAACTCAAATGAAATATCAACTGAAATACAAGTAACTCAAAGGATGTTTGGGATAACCATCCTCTAAGAATCCGTTAAACTATCTACTATGTAGTAATACACACTATTATAATAATGTCTAATAATAAAATAAACTTACTTTTTAATAGCGTCAAGGGGTTACCCATATAGCCATTAACATGTAATAGTCCCAGTAGTCTATCCAGTATTAGCATACTCCCAGACTGGGGGCTACCCTCAATACTCCACAGGCTACGGCACAAATCCAAACTCGTAGTAAAGCTCGGTATGGTAGGTGACACGGCACAACTAGGCAATTCAAGGGTAGATATACCAATTACGCATCCGGGCTGGTAAAAACGCATAGCAGCCACTACCGCCCACCTCGGAACACACTCCCAATCAAAATCGAAGGGTGGCCACCAAATCAATCACAAAGTAATAGAATGGTATCGAATAAATGCGTCCGATCAGAGGTGCTACCTCATTGGCCCGTCGATCGCACCTGTTTTAGCCACCTTATGCCAACTCATGGGAGTTGGGTCCACGTATATACCTCAATAGGAATTGTCGCCACCATCCTACTTCATTCTGGAATCTCCACCGCGTACATAGTTGTCAAAGTGGTTTTCGGTATCGACAGAGAGTATGCCCATATCCAATCCCGGTCTCTTTAACAACTAAACGTTATTATAACACCGCGGTCATTTCAAAATAGTTTATACTTCAAAACCAAAATATCATTTTCATTTCAAAAATCCAAATCAAACGATATCATTTCCATTTCAAATTTATCCATTTGCAAAAATCATATCTCTTTCCAAAGTTATAACGCTTTCGAAATCATAGTCTTTTAAAATAAAAATACTTTGGAAATCACAGCTTTGAAATCACAACATTTTAGAAATCATTACACTTTGAAATTTTAGCATTTTGTAAATCATAACACTTTCCTCTTAAACAGTTTAGATATTAAAATTAGTATATATAATAAAATAGTTTATAAAATAATATAAAAATAGTTTAAATATAATTTGAAAATACTTTATGTAATCAAATAGTTACCACAAATTCATAAATCAATTCAAATCAACTCGAATTCCAAAATTCACATTTAATTCAATCTCAATTCGTAAATTTCAACTCAATTCAGTTTCCAAATAAACCATTTCAAATTATCGATTTCAAATACATATTTGAACCATAAAATAAGCCATTTCAATTTTAATATATTTCAAAGCTTTATATATTCAATATTTCAAAACTAAATTGGATAATTTCATATATATCAAATTCACTTTACTATTATTTGGTTTTGAAATATTTACTTAATCATTTCAATAACATCTAAATACAACTTCAATTTACAAATTTAAATAAATAAATATCCTATTTAAATTTATATAAGTTTGAAATATTCATTTAAGTCACTTTTAATCCAATTCAAGTTATAAAACATATCTATAAAATTCCAAATTCAATAAATTTTCAAATCAAACTTATTTAAGTAAATTTTTTAAATAAATATAATTTCAAATCAATTTCAAATTTATCTTTTCAACCTAAATCATTATAACTCTATATTTGAAAAAATATATATTAAATAAATACTTAAACATATTATATATCAACTTTGATAAATCTTTAAAATCAATATTTATCAAAACCATATATTTCTTTTCAAAACCACAGAAATCATTTTCAAAATATTTATATAGACCAGCGGTGCCTGTATATAATTTTCTATCCTATGGTCAAGTGATACGGATATTTATCATTTCAATACACAATTTAAATATATATACGGGTATATATCATTTCAACCCGCAATCCCAAATTCAATTCAATGAAAATCGCTTGGGTTTATCATTTCAACCCATAACGATTTTCTCCTATTCTACAGATCGTTCGGGTATGTATCATTTCAACACATAGTGAATTCTATACTATCAAGGAACTTGCAGAGTGATAACAGATATGATAATAACATAACAGGCATAAATCATCAATATAAATAACAGAAAATGGTGTCAGATGTCATAGGTGAACAGATACAGATAATAGCATATATAACAATGTAAATAACTAACAACATCATATTTCAATTGATGTTTCAATTGAAATCAAGTTTAATAAATATAAGAACATTAATCGTGAGTGACTACTCACCTTTAGAGATGAGAGATGATAGACAATGAAATTGAGTTACAAATCCAAGCACGGAATCCCAAATCAAAGCAAGATTGGCACGAATTTTGGCGTCAGAGCTGATAAATAGGAATGGACGATCAGAACTATGACGACCCAATTTTTGGACGTCTATTAATCGGATAATTAACTGATTTTATTAATGAAATATTAATTTTAAGCAGTCGAACAAAATGAATTTTTGATATTTAAAATATCTGCATATATAAATTGGCTTAAAAACTATGGATGGAAATTCATAATAAATCTTTCAAATAAAATTAGAATAAAACTCTACCTTTATAATACTAAAGGTAATTATATGTATACATAATAGCTAGGAATATGCAAGCATAAGTATATAAATATTAGATAGGGGAAATGCAAGCATATATATGAAATAACAACAACAAATATGGGTAAAATACATAACTATGTTTATATACATACTTGTAAAAGGATATATAGTCGTACATAGGCTATATGGAGTAGTGGGTATTCAAATTAATATAATTAAGTAAAAAGTACATATATATCTACATACATATCAAATGGGATAAGGCTGTAAACAGGTAAGGAAACATTGCATTAAATGATATCATCTCAAGCGTACAATGCATCATTTCAAGCAATAAAATGAAAAAAATATTCAAAGGAAGATGCTTGGGGTGGAAGGCACCATCTGATTTATATCTACACCTTGTCTTCCTTTATTTCATTTTTCGTAACTAAGCAATTCAAACCCAAGATCATTCAGCAACTCAACAACATCAGATTCAAGCTAGAATTCAAATCATAGTAGCTGTTCAAAATTTCCAGTTCAAAGACAATGTTTCTCCAGCTTGCTCTGTTCATCTTTTCTTGTGAGTAAACAATTTTATTTAAAAGTTTAAATCTGTTTAAAATAGATGCATGCAGTAATTACTTAAAGTAAAATATGAGAAGTGCTTGCATGATTGTTAAAACAGGAATTCATAGATATATGTATGTGGATGTTTGTGTGCATGTTTGGAACGATATGTTTGATAGTTCTCAGGTCCTAAAAGAGAAATAAATCAACTGTCCTACCCTTGATCTGTTATAGGTTATGATGTATAAACAATAAATGTTAGAAATGTCAAGATATTTGATCTAAAAATATTTCCAGACGAAAGCAAGTTTACAGGCTTTCTCTGTTCATACATAAGGTAAGTAAGCTTTTCTGACAACTTGGATTTTTATTTGCTGTTGGCAAGTATGCTTGAAGACAAACATTCAGTGATTAAACTGTATACAAATATGTATATTTATATAGGAATGATGCTGTGTAAGTCTGGAACATTCTCACCAAACCTCAGTTTTAGCATTTCCGGTTTCAAACTGAAAAAAAATCAAGATATCATCATATGATTATCTATGGACTTTGATATATAAATGAAACAAGTCCCAATTGGATAGATCGAATTCTTAAAAATATTTTTAAGTATTAAAACTGTATGGGTTTACTGGGAGGTTAAAAACAAGGTGAGTAACTTCATTTATAAAATCTGAGTATCTGGTTGTTAACTACGTATGAAATAAATATGAAATGTGTTTATATACTCTTGAATGCTTGTGTGATTATGCAATGGTGTCTGTGTAATAAAAACCTGTAAGCCATCATGTTTATAAATCTCAAATTCATACTTTACTTCAAAAATCATTTCTGATTTATCTAGTTGATTAGGACTTAGTATCTAAACAAAATATGTTTGTGGTATCATAGTTTTGAGTTAAAAATTTGGTTTAAGTTAAAATAATTTGTTTTGGCCTCTGGAAATAATAAAACAGCAGTGAACACTTAAATAAGAAAAAAATCAATTATCATGATGGAGGGAATCAGCTATAGGAATCAAATACTTAAACCAAAATTTGATTTTAAAAATAAAACCACTATTTTTAGTAGTCGGATTTGAGGGCATTTCTGGTTAAACCAGAAATGAGTATTTAAGTGTTCTCTGGTGACCTCAGACATTGGAGAGGCTAGAATTCTGTCTGGAGGTCGAGGAGTGACTGGTGAATGGAGGAAAATTGATTGGTGGATGATCAGTGGCCGGTGGTGGTAGTGGTGATGGGTTCTTCTTCCTAAACCTAGTTTTTGCTGTAGTTGTGTTTTGGTCTCGTTCGATGACCAGAGGCGATCGAGTTGTTTCAAGGGTGGGGGAAAAGAAGTACGGGTCTACGGCGAAGGTCTAGGCTCAGGGACGTGGTCGCCGGAGGTCGGAGGTCGGAGGTGGCGAGGCGTGGAGGTTTTGGTGATCGTATTCGTTCCAGTGGATGATGGATTCGCTCAGTTTCGTTTTGATATGGTACCGAGTTCTTGGGAAGTGGCGGCGATCGAGCTTGTCGAAGTCGATTCGCTAGTGACAGAGGCGATGGTCGGAGATGCTCCGACCTTGTGTGCACGTGCACATGTCAGTGGATTTGGGTAGTTGCTGATGGATTTGAGAAGATGAATTTGACTCGGGTCTGTAGCCAGGAAAACAGATGAGGAAACTCGAGTATCTGTTCGAGTAAAACGTGGATTGACTCGGGTTCCTTGATATGTTAACAAGGTTTAATTATAGAAAAGAAATAACAAGTTTTTAAATTCAACTTGATCGAGTATAAACAAGTTATCAACCATTTCAATTTAAAATAATTAAGGTTGGAATCTATTAAGGATGAGAATAGAATTATTTTAAGTTTAAGAATTTCAATATTTATAACCCTTTAAAAGTTTATTTTAAATAAACTGGGTAATGTAATTAAATAGGTTTAAGGATAATTATTTAATTAAAGTATTGATTAATGGGTTGATCAATAATTGGTGGAATTAATTAAAGGTTGATCACTTAATGTAATCAATATAGGGTAATTACTTTATAAAAGTAAATAATGAATAGCTAATGAGCATAATTAATTTAAGGATCATTAATGAGTGATTTAAAGTAATAAATCCATGGAATTAATTAGAGAAATTTAATTGATTTAGTAAGTTTAAAGATAATCACTTGTGAAAATGATTAAGTACTTAATGAAATTAATTAAGTGATTACTTAGTATAAGAAATTGATGGAAAATTACTTAATAAAGAGGATAATTACTTTGTGGAATTACTCTAGGATTAATTATTTTGTATAATTAATTAAAGGATGAATGAATATAAGAAATTAAGGGATAGTTAATTACTGCATGTGATTAATTAAGGGTAATTAATGAATGTGAGTGTAACGACCCGACATTTTGGACCATTCGCATCCATTATAAGTGTATAGGTAGACACTCATGCCGGAGTTGAATTGCTCAAAATACCGCGTTGTTAATTTAAATTTGGCAAAACTGAACATATACAGTAAATAAATAATCACATATCACAGACACAGAGTAATAAGTGCAGCGGAAATAAAAGAGATAGTAGTTCATGAAGCTACTATATAAATGTATAAGATACATCAGGGTTTACAACAGAAGAGTAATAAGATACATAAGAGTTAAACCAGATACAACGGAAGAGTAACACGATACATCAGATATAAATCAGAATACATCACTGGAATCGTCGAATATTGAAAGCAGAATAGATGGCTGGATCTTCAAGCAAAGCTCCAACTCCAAAGGTGAGTCTCGAATACTGGTACACTCAGTCTGACCCGAGCGTAAAGCAAAACACAAAACACTCGAGTCAGGATTAACATTCTTATATTAATAAATCCAACTCAAGTGAAATAGCAATTGAAATACAAGTAACTCAAAGGATGTTTGGAATAACCATCCTTTAAGGATCCGTTAAACTATCTACTAGGTAGTAATGTACGCTAAGTAGATAATGTCTATCAGTAATATAAAGATATCAAAACAGCGTTAAGTCATGGCCCATTCCACCCTTAACACATTTTTATTCCCAAAAGCATATACAAGACCGTAGTTTCCCCAAAACCGGAAGTCACCAGAGGGCAATCCATATACTAAAGGTACAAATCAAAATCGTAGTGGTCGCGCATAAATGGAATACAAGTATGACAAGGCACATGAGGCAATACCCAAGGTAGTGATACTACCGTTCGCCTGATCCGGACCGGTGAGAACGCAACGCCGCAGCGCCCGCAACACCGTGAAACAACACTCCCAAAATCAAGGGTGCACCAATCGACAACAAGTAATAAGTAGTTCGAAGAAGTGTGTCCACTTGAGGTAGCTAATCCTCCATTGGCCCGGCACAGCTCCTGTTTTAGTCATTTCCAATTTGACACAAGTGTCAAGGCTATCCATTATCGTTCTCTTTCTTCAGTCATCACGTACATCATTCCAACCACTTCATTCTGGATCATCACTCCGCGCATAGTTATTAAAGTGGTTTTCGGTTTAGATAGAGAGTATATCCATAACCGAATTCCGGTCTCTTTAATAACTTCCGTAATTATTTCACCGATTGGTCGTTTGTATATTTCAAAAACCAAATCAATTACAATTTCAATTAGAATTCGTAAATCAACACTCATTTGTCTCTCAAAACCAATTTCCAATAATTTACGTTTCAAAACTTCCAAATTATCATTTCAAAATCTTATAATTCAATTTCAATCTCTTTTAAAATCAATTCAAATATTGGTTCAAGTTCGCACAAAGTTTCATTTCGAAATCATTAGAATCAATTTAGTTTTAACATTCAAATCAATTTACATTCATTTATAGATTTCATTCAATATCGTTAAGTTACTTTATCATTCAAAACAATTTCTATTAAATTTCCAATTCATTAAATCCGTTATTTAAATTCAACTTCCTTATTTCAAAACTTACAATTTGAATTAAATTAAATTCATCAAATCAAATCCTTTAATTTTCAAGTCTTACATTAATTTCAATAAATCACATTATATTTCTTGTTAAAGAAATTCAATTTCACTTATTTACTTACTTAAATAATTTCCAAAACTTAGTTAATAAAGAAACTCAATTTCAATTATTTACGAAGTAAAATCCACTTATTCAAAAGTTCAAATTTTTCTTATTAAAGAATTTCAAGTCAATTTAATCATTAAATAATTCAATCTTATTTAATTATTGAATAATTCAAAACTTAATTATTAAATAATTTCAAGGTTTAATAATTTCAAACTTAATTATAATTTCAAACCTAATTATTAAATCATTTCAAAGTTTAATAATTTCAAACTTAATTCAATAATTTCTCAAATTAAACAACATTCTTCCATCAATTACATTGTTAATATTTTATTTCATATTTTTAAATATTAACATTTTCTTTCATTAAAATTCAAATTTCAACTTCATTTCAAAACCATATTGTTTATTCAAATAAAATCTTCATTTTATTTTAAATCAAATTATTGACCAAACGGGTTTTATTTAATTTTCTGTCCTAGGTCAAAGTTCAATTTGGGTATTTATCATTTCAACCCGATTCCAATTCAATTCAAAATCAAAGCATAACAAAGGGAACTTGCAGTGTGATAGCTGGGATGGTGTCAAAGTAAATAAACAAGCAATAACAACAATCAATATCAATCCAATAATCAATTCAAATAATCCCGAAATAACCGTATTAATTCGCATTGTTATTTGTACGAATTAATATAATTATTTCTAGAATCTACACTATCATTTCATGCAGATTAAAGATTACTACATAACAGTTTTCCACTTGTCGTCTATTACAATTTCATCCATCATCAATTTAACAACTTACATTCAGTGGTTCAAGATGTAATTAAACAAATCCTACGTGTCAAATAATTCAACAGTTAAAGGGGTCATATTATACAAATGTCAGTTAATCAAATTTAACATTTAATTATCCTATATCAAGTTCAATTTCATACTATTTATCATTTTAACTTTAACAATTTATCGTCCAATATAAACATCAACAATCAATCAATTATCAGCCAAACTATATTATCATCGCATAAATAATTAACAGATAATGGTGTCAGATGTCACAGGTGAACTGATACAGGCAATAACATATATAACAGTGTAATTAACTAACAGCAGCATATTTCAATTGTCGTTTCAATTGAAATCAAATTTAATAAATAAAAGAACGTTAATCGTGAGTGAGTGCTCACCTTTCGAGGCTAGAGAGAATAGACGATACAATCAAGTTACGAATTCCAATCACGAATTTCAAAGCAGAGCCCGATTGAACGCGAATTCGACGGATAAGCTGATACAGGAATTGATAAGAACGATCAGTCAGATTGATAGAGACAGAGACAGAAAATAGATGTATTACTATCGTTATTATTATTATTATTATTTATAAAATCAATACGGCAAATATTAAAATAAAATAGCGTATATAATTAAAATTATCCTTTTAATAAAGCATACGTACCTATAAACTTCTATTATAATAATGCATACTGTGACATAAATTCCTTTTATCTATATCCCTTAACCGACCATATCAAATATACTATCTTTACATGTATATATATATACTAACAGTGAGCCAACCTTATAAACTCATATATAGGAATCATATGCGAACAATTTCCTCTAACCCAATTTTTAACTTATATAAACTTATATGGTTATAAACTTATAACTCAAACTATATGCAGACTGATCATCTATCTTTTAAAGTATACAGACCATAAACATTTGAATGCCAACAACACGCTAGTATGCAAATAGACGTATACTATTACAGACAGATCAATGTATAACTATCAGAAAAATATATATCTAAATTGAAAGTTATGAACTCCCCACTCTAACTTAAACAAAAGTTTAAAGCAAAGTTTACACAAATTTCTCCTCACGACAAAATTACTAACATAAAACTGTTACATATATTTACTTACACACATTACTAACATAAGACTATAGCCAATTATAATATAACATAGTTTGTTTATGTATTATTATATATACGTTCGAACACAACAGTTATAAACTAAGCACTAATATATATATGACTTCTTAATATTATATACTGTATAAACTTCCTAATATGTTTCAGCTCTACTAATATAACTTATATATACCTATACGACTCATACTGTAAACATTAGTTTCAATAGCTAATATAACTTATATATACGCACCATAATAATATATATACATACCAAATACCCAAAAAAAGAGTCACAAGCTGCAAATGGTTGGCTACTGGCTGATGTCAGGTAGGGCGAGGCTTCGACAGGCAAGCGCGAGTCGCACGGAGGAGCTTTGGCGTGGTCGTCGTGGAGCAGGTCTAGCCACTCGGGTCTGGGATGAGGTAGCCATACTCGTGGTGTAGAGATGAAGGCGGAGGAGAGCAGGTCTCGTTGGAACGAAGCAGAGAGGGGAAGGCGAGGCATGGGCACGGGATTTAAGGAGGTGGGGTGGAAGGTGGAGGAACAGGCGGAAGTCAGGGAGGCAGGTGCTGACGCGGGACGTGGGCTAGGGTGGTGATGGTTGCGAACGTGGAAGTAAGGGGCTGCTGCACGAAGATGCGATGTTAGAGGAGGATGGGAGAGGCAGTAACGAGTTGGTGGTCCTCCGGTGGTAGAGGAAGGGTAGCACGGTGGTTAGTGGGTTTTGTTGGGATGTTTGTGTGGAGGGTAGTTTGGATGTGAGTTTGGGTGGAAGTTTGGAGGAACAGGGGGTGGAAAGGACAGTGAGTTTGGAAACATGACGTGAGGCAGTCAGAGGGTTGGAGCATGGTGCAGCTAGCGTTGGAAAGCATACATTTCAACAAGTTTATATTCAAATGAAGCAACTGTTCGCATGATGGAGGAAGAAGCTAAATATGGATCAGCACTACGAAACGAAATGAAAAGATAAATGAAATGCACGCTTTTGAACAAACAAAAAGAAGTTGAACAGAGAAAAATTATAACGACGCATGATACCAAAAGCCTTTAAATTGAATTCAAAAATATTTATAACTCATGGCTGTTAGACTTCAATCGGCAGATGGATGAAATGACAAGGAATTTGAAAAGTGGAAAAAATTTGGGTACCGGTGCAATTATCGATTTATTGATTTCACTCGGTACCGGACGTCGGAACACAGAAATGAATACACTATTGAGATCAGCTCGACGAGACGGTCAAAACGGTACACAGATATCGGTAGTATAAATAAATTATAAAAATTCGAATTTTCCACCAGCGGAAAATGCGAGAAAAACGCAAGAAAATAAGACCGACGGAGCCAAAGATGTCCGAATTTGGAAAAACGATAAACTGACATCTTGCTCAGAAGATGATTTAGAATTTTTCTATGTAAAAATATTTTGGTTTTTAAAACGTTTTATTTTCAACGCTTTTTAACTGATAAATTTGAAGTGAATTTACGCGCGAAATAAACTTTCATATTTTCGGACGAAAATTTACCAGTTGCTATGTTTAACTAGACATATTCCAAATATTAAATTTTGATTTCAAAATTTTATCGTTTAAAATTTCACAAAATTTCAACTAATAACGATATTAAAATAGTTGAAATTTACGGGTCGTTACACTCTCCCCCACTCAAAACTTTTCGTCCCCGAAAAGGAACGAGGTAGGAGAATAGAAACAACCAGAAAGAAAAACAGATTTGAAATACAAAATAACAATTAATTTAAACCATATAAATTCGAATTTAAATTAATTGATATTCAATTATTTAATCCATATAAATTAATTAAAACATAAAAGTTTCGATTTAAATTAATTTACATCTATTAATTTCTTTTAAATTCAAGGTATTTTCATATGTTGATCAAATTTCAATTTATTAATTCTTTCAAACAAATTTATTAATTCTTCCAAAACCAATTTAATTCATTATTAACTGAGTTTACTTATTATCCTATCTAATTCTATTAACATCTTTATAATCAAAATTTAGTGTATAACATTTATTATAAGCACTCAAATTTTCTTTATAAATTCAATTTATATTATATATTATCCAATCACATATTCAACTTCTGAATGATTTAGGTAAGTTGTATTAGAATGCAGTTGAATAATATACAAATAATATTTTGCCAATTCAATTATTCAAGTTTAATTATTTATTCCAAATTTTGGTTTTATTTATAATTAAAATCATCCTTTAACAAAATTTAAGAATTAGATTTCCGATTAACTTTAAACAACTTAGAGATATGTATAATATATTTATATCCAATCAAATTAAATTTTTTTTTAAAATAAGATACCCATATATATAAATCAAATTATACTGAAGAAATTTAAATTAAAATATTTTCAAAACAAAACCGTAGCAAAGCTACAGAATAGTATCTCCACTTCGAAACTCGAAAATGAATGTCGATGATGCGGCCGCCATCACCGAAATTATTTTCCAGCGACAAAGAGAAGAGCACTGATTTTAATATTTTAAAAATTTCTTTGAAAACGATTTCTATTCGAAAATACTTAAAACTATACACCTAAAACTTCCAAATTAAAGTTGGAAATCACCGGAAATTAAATTCTCAAATTCTGATTTAAATTCATTTGAATTCCAAATTAAAATTTTAAACCATGTTCTATAATTTCATTAATTTATCCTATCAGAATAATCAATGGTTTTCCAAACAATAAATGAAAATCAAATATTATCATTTTTGACAACAGATTCATTAACAATTTAATTTCATAATAAAATCTTACAAAACTTTATTTTATCAAAGTTGAAAACGAAATTGTGTCAGTTTGCTCTGCTCAAGTGTTTTGGAAATCCTATCGATTGCGTTGATCAGACGAATCGATCGGAAACCCAAATCAACATCAACAACTCAAACAACACAATATGTAAACCATTTTTAATATAATTTTCAAATACACTTCCTCGCTCGACCATATAAGAATAGATTTCAAAGCAAAGATAGAGATTCAAATTTGATAGACTCAAATCAAAGAGAATTTCGATTTGAAGATAGGTTTGAAACAGAAGATAAGACAATTCAATTACCACAATCGGGAGATGGATGAGTTTATTTAATTCACGGGCAACCTTAACCGGGTCGTCCGTAACTTCAAAAATAAGATCGATGCTTAATTCCGAGGTAAATCAACACTCGATCTCAAGAGATGGAATTCAGGTATAACAGGGAATAGATAGCATCGTAAACCGAGGATACAGAAATTTCCGGTAAATCGATGCCTATTATAAAGGAGTTTTGCTCCTTTACGAATCATTCGAAGATTGGCGAGACCGCCGATCTATTATAGATATCATTCAAGATGGAGTTATGGGGTGCTCCAGAATTGAAAGAAGACGAATAGTGAAGGACACGAATGAATTCCGAAACCGAGGGAACTTTCCAAAATTCGAAAGAATCGAGTCAAAAGGAAGAGATTGAAACTCGAATGAGAGTGATTCTGTAAATACATTTACCATATATGTTGAGTTTTGCCTAGAGCTACCAAAGCTCTGATACCAACTGTAACGACCCGACATTTTGGACCATTCGCATCCATTATAATTGTATAGGTAGACACTCATGCCGGAGTTGAATTGCTCAAAATACCGCGTTGTTAATTTAAATTTGGCAAAACTGAACATATACAGTAAATAAATAATCACATATCACAGACACAGAGTAATAAGTGCAGCGGAAATAAAAGAGATAGTAGTTCATGAAGCTACTATATAAATGTATAAGATACATCAGAGTTTACAACAGAAGAGTAATAAGATACATAAGAGTTAAACCAGATACAACGGAAGAGTAACACGATACATCAGATACAAATCAGAATACATCACTGGAATCATCGAATACTGAAAGCAGAATAGATGGCTGGATCTTCAAGCAAAGCTCCAACTCCAAAGGTGAGTCTCGAATACTGGTACACTCAGTCTGACCCGAGCGTAAAGCAAAACACAAAACACTCGAGTCAGGATTAACATTCTTATATTAATAAATCCAACTCAAGTGAAATAGCAATTGAAATACAAGTAACTCAAAGGATGTTTGGAATAACCATCCTTTAAGGATCCGTTAAACTATCTACTAGGTAGTAATGTACGCTAAGTAGATAATGTCTATCAGTAATATAAAGATATCAAAATAGCGTTAAGTCATGGCCCATTCCACCCTTAACACATTTTTATTCCCAAAAGCATATACAAGACCGTAGTTTCCCCAAAACCGGAAGTCACCAGAGGGCAATCCATATACTAAAGGTACAAATCAAAATCGTAGTGGTCGCGCATAAATGGAATACAAGTATGACAAGGCACATGAGGCAATACCCAAGGTAGTGATACTACCGTTCGCCTGATCCGGACTGGTGAGAACGCAACGCCGCAGCGCCCGCAACACCGTGAAACAACACTCCCAAAATCAAGGGTGCACCAATCGACAACAAGTAATAAGTAGTTCGAAGAAGTGTGTCCACTTGAGGTAGCTAATCCTCCATTGGCCCGGCACAGCTCCTGTTTTAGTCATTTCCAATTTGACACAAGTGTCAAGGCTATCCATTATCGTTCTCTTTCTTCAGTCATCACGTACATCATTCCAACCACTTCATTCTGGATCATCACTCCGCGCATAGTTATTAAAGTGGTTTTCGGTTTAGATAGAGAGTATATCCATAACCGAATTCCGGTCTCTTTAATAACTTCCGTAATTATTTCACCGATTGGTCGTTTGTATATTTCAAAAACCAAATCAATTACAATTTCAATTAGAATTCGTAAATCAACACTCATTTGTCTCTCAAAACCAATTTCCAATAATTTACGTTTCAAAACTTCCAAATTATCATTTCAAAATCTTATAATTCAATTTCAATCTCTTTTAAAATCAATTCAAATATTGGTTCAAGTTCGCACAAAGTTTCATTTCGAAATCATTAGAATCAATTTAGTTTTAACATTCAAATCAATTTACATTCATTTATAGATTTCATTCAATATCGTTAAGTTACTTTATCATTCAAAACAATTTCTATTAAATTTCCAATTCATTAAATCCGTTATTTAAATTCAACTTCCTTATTTCAAAACTTACAATTTGAATTAAATTAAATTCATCAAATCAAATCCTTTAATTTTCAAGTCTTACATTAATTTCAATAAATCACATTATATTTCTTGTTAAAGAAATTCAATTTCACTTATTTACTTACTTAAATAATTTCCAAATATATATATTATAAATAGAAATCATTTTATTAGTAAAATTCACTAATTAAATATTGATTTAAATAGATTATTAAATTACTTTTGTTTTAAATTTCGGGGACGAAATTATTTTAAGGGGGAAGGAATGTAATATCCCGGAAATTTGGGGCAATATCAATTTAATAATCTGTTTAAATAATTAAATTGATTTACTAATCTTTGATAATTAAATTTGAATTTGTTTAATAATCTAATTAAATAAATATTTAATTAGTGAATTTTACTAATAAAATGATTTCTATTTACATAGTATCATATACACACCATTTAATAAAAAAAAATCAAATTTAAACATTATTAGTTAATTATTTAATATTCTCTAATTAATGATCTCTCATTAATTTTTAACAATTCATTATTTAAGTAATTAAACTTAAATCAACATTATTAATTACAAATTAATTAATTCTTAATTACCATTTAATTAATTCCTAATTACTAAATTAATTACCTAATTAATCTCTTAATCACTTGATTAATTAATTTCTAACCATTTATTAATAATCTATTCTTATCTAATTAAATGATCCTTAATTTCAAATTAATTGTATTGAGTAGTCAAGGGATTCAGGATAATCTTGACGAATTCTGGAGGAGCTGTGAAGCAGGAGGCTTCATCGAGTAGATATATAGAGTTTCCGCTATGTTTGTATTAGTCTATATTGTACTGATGTACTTGTGTTGTATAATAGACAGAAGTTTATAACTGTCTATTCTGTGATGTATAAATTGTGTACTCTGATGTATATGATACTATGTAATATCTTATGTGATAATATATTTCTCGTTCCGCTGTGAGATTTCTGATGTGTTGATGTTCTCTCTTCTTTTCTTTTCTTCTTCTATCCCTTTCTTTCTTTATGATGATACGACTTTTCGTGGAGAAAAAGTCGGGTTGTCACAGTTGGTAAAATTAACTAAGGAGTAATTAATTTATTAAATGAAGTAATTAAAGATAGTTAATTACTGAATGTGGTTAATCAAGAGTGATTAATAAATATAGTTTGGTTAAAGATTAATTACTTAATATAATTAATTTAAATATAATTAATAATTTAAGTAATGATTAAGGATCATTAATTAATATAATTAATGATGTAATTAAGGTTTGATTAATTAAGATTAATTAATTAATAATAAGTAATTATAAAGTAATTAATTAATGTAATTAATTTAAAGATTAATGTAATTAATTATAGTTAATTAATTAATGAAGTAATTAAAGGTTAATCACTGTATTTGATTAAGGATAATCAATTTGTAAAATTAATTAAGGATAATTACTTGAATGTAATTAAGGGGTATTAATCAAGGGTGATTAATTAAGATGATTAATGTGAGGATAATGAACTAATTGATTTGTAATCAATTGATGGTTAAGTAAGCAAGGTTTAAAATGATGAAGTAATTAATTTAATTCATTTTATCAGATAATCCATACAATTCAACTAACATCCATATCACACAGCATATATCTCATCAGAGATATCAATCAAAGTCAAGTATCCAATACTAACACCCATTCATAAGTAATGATTTATATCATCTTAAATTAATTTAAATTGAATTAAATTAATTACTTCATTTTATAAATCCATCTTACTTAACCATTAATTAATTACAATCAATTAATTAATTATCCTCTAATAATTCATTTCAATTAATCATCTTTGATTAATTATCTTTTAATTACATCCAAGTAATTTATCCTCAATTAATTACTTAAATTGATTATTCTTAACCACTTATAGTAATTAACCTTTAATTACTTCATTAATTAATTTACTAAAATTAATTAACTTAATCAACTATAATTAATTACATTAATCCTTAATTAATTTCATTGATTAATTACTTCATTTATTAATTATTACTTAATTAACCAATCTTAATTACATCATTAATTATATTAATTAATGATCCTTAATTACAACTTAATTATTAATTACTTAATTAAATTAATTACATTAAGTAATTAATCTTTAATTAAACAACAAGGATTAATCAAATGGTAATTAAGGATTAATTAACTGATAATTAAAGATTAATTAATTTGTTATTAAGTTTTATTAATTGATAATTAAGGTTTATTAATTAATAATTAAAGAATAATTAATTTGTAATTAAGGTTAATTAATCTGTTTAAGAGTAATTAAGGGAATTAATGACTAAGGATTAATTAATTTGTTTAAAAGGTAATTAAGGTTGTTAATTAATAATTAAGTTTTATTAAATAATAATTAAGAAGTAATTAATTAGTTAAATTAATTAATTTCAACTTATTTAAAAATCTTAATTAATCTTAAGATAAAACATTATCATTAAAACATTTGATCTTAGTAATTAACTTACTTAATTAAATTATTAATTAAGTTTTAAAATAATCATTAATTACTTATTTTTAATTAGAGATTGTTAATAAATAATTAAAAATAAGTAATTAATGATTATTTTAAAACTTAATTAATAATTTAATTAAGTAAGTTAATTACTAAGATCAAATGTTTTAATGATAATGTTTTATCTTAAGATTAATTAAGATTTTTAAATAAGTTGAAATTAATTATAATTACATCCTTAATTAATTATAAATTAATGATCCTAATTACATCTTAAATTATTTATTATATTTAAATTAATTAAATAATTAATCTTAATTAAACCACAATTATTAATCACCTTTGATTAATCTAATCAAGTAATTAACTTCCCTTAATTACTTCCATTAATTAATTACTTTTTAATTAATTACCTTAACCAATAATTAATTACCTTATTAATTATTCTTAATCCTTAAATTAACTTTATTAACTAAATTATTTATTACTAGGTAATTAACTCTTAATTACTTCCATTAAATTACTTTCATAAAATAATTATCTTCTAATTACTTTATTAAATAATTTCCCCTTTACTTAATTACATCAAGTAATCATTCCTTAATTACTTCATCAAGTAATTACACTTAATAAATTATAAGTGATTATAGAATAACTAATTAATTGTAATTAATTAAGGATTAAAATAATTGATTATAATTAATTAATTAATGAAGTAATTAATGGTTAATTACTGTATTGATTAAAAATAATTAATTTGTGAAATTAATTAAAGATAATTACTTAAATGTAATTAAAGAATAATTAATCAAGTTGATTAATTAAAATGGATAATTAGAGAATGATTAATTAATTATTTGTAATTAATTAATGATTATATAAGTAAAATTTATAATGAAGTAATTAATTTGATTTACTTTAAATTAATTAAGAGATGAAGTAATTAATTTAATTCACTTTAAATTAATTAAAGATAGAGATAGTTAATTTAATTCATTTTAAATTAATTATGTTGTGATTAAGTAAATCATTGCTTATATAAGAATGGATGACATTGATTGTCTTGAATGGATGTAATCTCAGAAATGAGATAAGAAATGTTGTGTAGTATGAATGCTTGGTTGCATTATGATGGTTAGATTCTGATGTTGTTTTTCTTTTATTTTCTTCTTCTACCTCTTCTTTTTACCCAAATGGTCCGGTTTTTCGTGTTAGAAAAACTCGGGTTGTTACACTTGACTTAAGAATTAATTCCTATTCTTGCTTAATCAACATTAATTAATTACTTATCCATTTAATTAATTAATCATTAAATATTAATCACTCTTTATTAATTCTTCATTAATTACATAAAGTAATTATTCTTTAATTAATTTCACAATTTAATTATCTTTAATCCTTTATAGTAATTAACCTTTAATTACTCTCATTAATTACAATAATTAATGATCCTTAATTAAAGGTTAATTACTATAAAGGATTAAAGATAATTAAATTGTGAAATTAATTAAAGAATAATTACTTTATGTAATTAATGAAGAATTAATCAAGAGTGATTAATATTTAATGATTAATTAATTAAATGGATAAGTAATTAATTAATGTTGATTAAGCAAGAATAGGAATTAATTCTTAAGTAATTAATTTAATCAACTGTCTAGACAGTGATGTATATGTTGTATAACTCTGATAAGTGTTGTATACTATGTAATAGTTTATGTTATTAATATAATTTATTCGTTCCGTTGTGAGATCGTTGTTGTTGTTTCTTTCTTTCTTCTCTTCTTTCTCTTTTCTATCCCTTTCTTTCTTATTAGCGATACGACTTTCTATGGAGAGAAAGTCGTGGTCGTTACAGTTAATAAAGAAACTCAATTTCAATTATTTACGAAGTAAAATCCTCTTATTCAAAAGTTCAAATTTTTCTTATTAAAGAATTTCAAGTCAATTTAATCATTAAATAATTCAATCTTATTTAATTATTGAATAATTCAAAACTTAATTATTAAATAATTTCAAGGTTTAATAATTTCAAACTTAATTATAATTTCAAACCTAATTATTAAATCATTTCAAAGTTTAATAATTTCAAACTTAATTCAATAATTTCTCAAATTAAACAACATTCTTCCATCAATTACATTGTTAATATTTTATTTCATATTTTTAAATATTAACATTTTCTTTCATTAAAATTCAAATTTCAACTTCATTTCAAAACCATATTGTTTATTCAAATAAAATCTTCATTTTATTTTAAATCAAATTATTGACCAATCGGGTTTTATTTAATTTTCTGTCCTAGGTCAAAGTTCAATTTGGGTATTTATCATTTCAACCCGATTCCAATTCAATTCAAAATCAAAGCATAACAAATGGAACTTGCAGTGTGATAGCTGGGATGGTGTCAAAGTAAATAAACAAGCAATAACAACAATCAATATCAATCCAATAATCAATTCAAATAATCCCGAAATAACCGTATTAATTCGCATTGTTATTTGTACGAATTAATATAATTATTTCTAGAATCTACACTATCATTTCATGCAGATTAAAGATTACTACATAACAGTTTTCCACTTGTCGTCTATTACAATTTCATCCATCATCAATTTAACAACTTACATTCAGTGGTTCAAGATGTAATTAAACAAATCCTACGTGTCAAATAATTCAACAGTTAAAGGGGTCATATTATACAAATGTCAGTTAATCAAATTTAACATTTAATTATCCTATATCAAGTTCAATTTCATACTATTTATCATTTTAACTTTAACAATTTATCGTCCAATATAAACATCAACAATCAATCAATTATCAGCCAAACTATATTATCATCGCATAAATAATTAACAGATAATGGTGTCAGATGTCACAGGTGAACTGATACAGGCAATAACATATATAACAGTGTAATTAACTAACAGCAGCATATTTCAATTGTCGTTTCAATTGAAATCAAATTTAATAAATAAAAGAACGTTAATCGTGAGTGAGTGCTCACCTTTCGAGGCTAGAGAGAATAGACGATATAATCAAGTTACGAATTCCAATCACGAATTTCAAAGCAGAGCCCGATTGAACGCGAATTCGACGGATAAGCTGATACAGGAATTGATAAGAACGATCAGTCAGATTGATAGAGACAGAGACAGAAAATAGATGTATTACTATCGTTATTATTATTATTATTATTTATAAAATCAATACGGCAAATATTAAAATAAAATAGCGTATATAATTAAAATTATCCTTTTAATAAAGCATACGTACCTATAAACTTCTATTAAATAATGCATACTGTGACATAAATAACAGATAATGGTGTCAGATGTCACAGGTGAACAGATACAGATAACAATATATATATAGCAATGTAAATAACTATTAGCAGCATATTTCAATTGTCGTTTCAATTGAAATCAAATTTAATAAATATAGGAATGTTAATCGTGAGTGATTGCTCACCTTTCGAGGCTAGAGATGAACGAGACTGAGATGAGTTACGAAATGCAAGCCCGACTTCCAAAGCAAAGTTAGATTGGCACGAATTCAACGATCAAAACTGATAACAGGAATAGACGAAATCAAATTAGAACTGGATCGATGCAGATATATGATATAAGCGAAATTATATATATATATATATATATATAACTAAATATAACTATTTTCATATATAAACATATTCTAAATACAAACACCTTGTTAAATTGAATATATATATACATTTCAAAATCATTGGTTTAAATTAAACACATATATAACTAGATATACAACAACTAATAAATTTGAAATTTATCTCTACTTAACATATCTTATTAACCTATCAAACCTATAATTTGAAATTTATATACATAATACCTTTATAAAACAATAGACAAACATACATATTAACATAGAAGAGCTGCTAAGGCCTAACACTATGGATATGCGAACCTACCCTTTTATATATACAATATAATGTGTACAAGCAAACCTTTTGTAACGACCCAGTATTTTCAACCATTCGCATCCATTATAAGTGTATAGGTAAACACTCATGCCGGAGTTGAATTGCTCAAAATACCGCGTTGTAATTAAAATTTGGCAAAACTCAGTATATACAGTAAATAAAATAATTACAGATCACAGACACAGAGTAATATAACAATAATGCAGCGGAAACAAAGGATAGTAGTTCATGAAGCTACTATATGTATATAACAGAGTTAAACAAGATACAACAGAGGTCTCGAATACAATAGATGTCTCAATACAATAATCAAATACCAGATCTGAATACATCACTGGAATCAACGGAATAACTGAAAGCAGGATCAATAGATAGCTGGATCTCCAAGCGAAGCTCCAACTCCCAAGGTGAGTCTCCAAATGTTGTATCACTCAGTCTGACCCGAGCGTAAAGCAAAACACAAAACACTCGAGTCAGGATTAACATTCTTATATTAATAAATCCAACTCAAGTGAAATATCAACTGAAATACAAGTAACTTAAAGGATGTTTGGGATAACCATCCCCTAAGGATCCGTTAAACTATTTACTATGTAGTAATATTCGCTATTATAATAGTGTCTAAATAAGTAAAGTATAATCATATCGGAAAATAGCGTTAAGGGGATGGAGAACCTTAACGCGGTCGGATCTTAAAATCATAATCGTACTAAAGCTCGATATGGTAGGTGACACGGCACAACTAGGCAATGCCAGGGTAGATATACCAATTACGCACACGGACTGATGGATACGCATAGCATCCACTACCGTTCCACCTCGAACAACATTCCCAAATCGGAGGATGGCCATCTAGTCAAATCACAAGTAAGAGTATAATATCGAAGAAATGCGTCCGAGAAGAGGTGCTACCTCACTGGTCCGAGATCGCTCCTGTTTTAGCCACCTTATTGCCAACTCACGGGAGTTGGGTCCACGTAACATACCTTAAGAACGTCGCCACCGTCCTACTTCATTCTGGAATCTCCACCGCGTACACGGTTGTCAAAGTGGTTTTCGGTAAGACAGAGAGTATGTCCATATCCGATCCCGGTCTCTTTGCCAACCAATCTTTATTATAACACCGTGGTCATTTCAAAATAGTTTATACTTCAAAACTAAAAGATCATTATCATTTCAAAACCCAATTTAATACCATATCCTTTCACTTCAAATATATCCATTTTTAAAATCATATTACTTTCCAAAATTATATTGTTTTCGAAATCATAACACTTTCCTTTTTAAACAGTCTAGACATTAAATTTTTGTTATAAAATAAATTAGTTCCTTGAATTTCACAAATCGATTCAAATTAACTCGAATTCCAAAAATCTAATTTAATCAAATCTCAAATCATACGTTTCAACTCGATTTAGCTTCTAAATAAACCATTTCAAATTATCGATTTCAAATACATATCTGAACCATAAAATAGGTCATTTCAATTTTAATATATTTCAAAGCTTTAAATATTCATCATTTCAAACTAAATTCGATAAATTTATATACATATCAGATTCCCTTTACAATTTTTTAGTTTTGAAATATTAACTTAATCATTTCCATAACATTTAAATTCAATTTCAATTTAAAATTTAAATAAACAAAATATCTCATTCAAATATTTATACGTTTGAAATATCCATTTAAGTCACCCTTTCAAATTTTTAGGTTGTAAATCACTTCTTTAAATTTCAAATTCAATACATTTCAAATCAAACTTATTTAAGTATAATTCTTAAATAAATAAAATTTCAATCAATTTCAAATCATTATAAATTCTATATTTGAAATTATAGATATTAAATAAATACTTAAACATATTATTTTTCAACTTTATTAAATCAACTTTAATAAATCTTAAAAATCAATATTTATCAAAACCATATATTTCTTTTCAAAACCATAAAAATCATTTCAAAACGTTTATATATAGACCAACGGTGCCTGTATATAATTTTCTATCCTATGGCCAAGTGATACGGATATTTATCATTTCAATCCGCAATTTAAAACATATTCGGGTATATATCTTTTCAACCCGAAATCCCAAATTCAATTCAATTGAAAATCACTTGGGTTTATCATTTCAACCCATAACGATTTCCTCCTATTCTACAGATCGTTCGGGTATGTATCATTTCAACCCATAGTGATTCTATACTAACAGGGAACTTGTAGAGTGATAACAGATATGATAATAATATAACGACAGTAACAGGCATATAACATCAGTATAAATAACAGATAATGGTGTCGGATGTCATAGGTGAACAGATACAGATAATGACATATAACAATGTAAATAACTAACATCAGCATATTTCAATTGACATTCCAATTGAAATCAAATTTAATAATTATAAGAACGTTAATCAGAGTGATTGCTCACCTTTCGAGGTTAGAGAGTTTCGACAATGAGATTAGTTACAAACCAAGCACGAATTCCAAAACGAAGCAAGATTGGTACGAATTCGAAGCAAAACACGATGGAAATGAGTTTGACGAACAAAGCTGATAAACTGGAAATCAAGAACAGCAAAAATCAGTTTGATAGAACGAAAAATATTTATATATATTTATTCTCAAATCAATATTAATTTAAACCCATATTAAATTAAATATATATATATATATTCTAAAATCATTGGTTTTAATAACACATAAGTAAAACAGCATATCTATATTATATATGTATACATATATACTAACAAAATGCAAAATACACACATATGTGGTATGTGTTCACTTGAAAATATCAATGTATATTTTCAAAAGTCAGCCTAAACAAATTTCAAATAAATACTAAATCCAAACACAAAATCTCCTTCAGACAAAAATTCAAAACCAAAACTTCTTCACTTGAAGCAAAACCAGACCACTATATAAAATTAAAAGTATATGCAGACATTAGTGTATATGCGAATAATTAACTATGTGTAAACAGACATGCAGACCTGGCCTTACATCTACTAATATATTTATATGCGACTAACATATATTTGCATATTTTTTTTATTTGTAAGAAAAATATATAGAATAGACTGAAAATAGTCATGTGCAGAACAAATATAAATATAACTCAATTATAAGCAAGACAGAACACCCGTATATATATACTACATGAAATGTATACTAAATGTACAGTATAGGAAATCAGTTCTTAAACCAATATATTATTTATATACTAATATATACTGTTATAAGTATATTATCACTACAGGAAATCAAAACTTCACCCATACATAAACCCAAGATGTATACAAAAATGAAAACACAAAAATATATCTTTTTAAAACTTTTCATATATACCCAACTTAGTTCAAATATATAAGCTAATGTATATACATTCAAACAGTTTAAAAATATATATAACTATATACAACTTACCTATATATTATTATATTCAAAAATCAATACCTATTTAAAACTCATATAATAAAAATCAAAATATCCTCTTGAATCTTGAAGATAAAAATGGAATCATAAAACTCAACCTTTAAAATAGTTGGAATGGTAGAAAACAAAGTGATATAAAGCAGGTAGGAGCAGTTTCGGCCAAAGCATAATAAAGTCATACTTCTCAGGATATATATATATATATTCAAATTTTATTTTATTATTATTATATCTGCACATGATTATATATATCTAACTAAAATTGAAAACACTTCATATCTATTATTACACCATACCTCTGGGGTTTGCCGATGATTGGGCTTGGAAGGGCTGGTGTTGCTGCGCGAGCAGTCAGAGGAGTTGGCGGGGAAACGGTGGCAGATTTGATGATGGTCGGCAATGGGAAGAGAGAGGCGGTTCTAATGGTGGGTGAAGTGAGGTGGCAAGGGAGGATTTACTCGGTGTTTGGCTGTTGCTAACGGGAGAGGGTGTGGGTTTAGTGCAGGCCGTGGTCAGGGGAGGAGGGAGATGTTCGTCAGGCTGATGGGTTTTTGGTTGGCGTTGTCGCATGGAGTAAGGCGTTGGTTCAGGCTGCTATGGGAGAGGGAGTACGGGTCTATGGAGGTGGGGCGATAGGCTGGGGTAGGAGGCTCGGTGGTCTGGGGTAGGAGGCTCGGAGGTGGTGATCTCAGTCGTGGGGTTGCGTGGGACAGGCATGACGTGGGCAGGGCTCCGTCTCGTAGGGTCGTGGTTGTGGGGTGGTGACGTGGTGAAGTTCGGTGGTGACAGCATGGCGTGGGGTTCTTGGCCTGGCGTTGGCGACGTGGAGGTAGTAGCTTCGTGGAGGCATGGGTTAGGCGAAGGGTTTGGACGTGGTTGGTGGATCTGGTCTCGTATGGGGTTGGTGGCGAACAGGGCATGGGGTGGTGGCTCGGGTACGGTGGCTGGCAGGGCTGGGGTAGGCTCGGGTACGGTGGTTGCGGTGGATCTGGCGAAGGGGTTGGGGTTGGTTCTCGGATAAGTAGGGGTTCTCACGTGAGGCTATGGTGAATGGGGTAGGTGATGGGGACAGCATGACAAAAATATGGTACAGTAAACAATTGAGAAACAAAAATGATGGAAGGCAAAATAGAAATGGAGGAGTAGCAGGATTGAGAAGGTAGCTTCTTTGATTAATATTTGGAACGCATTGAACAGAGAAGGCAAACGAACAGATATAATTACAACGAAAGAAAAGGTCCACAGTACTAAACAGAAGGAATAGAATTGGTCACCCCTTGATTTTTGGAAATTTATTAAACCAATTAATTGTTGTTGGGCTGCACGTTATAGATTTGAAGCCTAAGGGAAAAATGTAAAGTCAAAATTCGGTACCGTTATGGTGAACTGTTTATTCTTTTCGACGTGTACCGGATCTCAAATTATAGAAATGAATATACCGCAGAGATCAGCACGACGAGACGATTAAAATGGTACACAGATATCAGTGATACGGTCATCCGATCAAAAGTCGATAACCGGTACCAGAAATGCTGCTATTCTAACCGAATTAAGATAAACGGAGCAACAGAAGTCCAAATTTGACGAAACGAAAGATGACGTCTCACTTAGAAGATGATTTACAAATTTTCCATGTAAAAATATTTAGGTTTGGAAAACATTTTATTATCATCAATTTTAACTGATTAAATTGAAGTAAATTTACGCGCGAAATAAATTTTCATATTTTCGGACGAAAATTTACCAGTTGCTATTTTTAATTAGTCGCATTCCAAATATCAAATTTAAATTTCAAAATTTTATTGTTTAAAATTTCACAAAATTCAATTAATTAGATAAATAAAACAACTGAAATTTTGCGGGTCGTTACACTCTCCCCCACTCAAAACTTTTCGTCCCCGAAAAGGAAGGAGGTAGGAGAATAGAAACAACCAGAAAGAAATTAGATTGAAATACAAATAAAACAATTAAATTAACCGTATAAATTTCAAATTAAACTAATTAATATTTAACAATTTGGTTTAATTCATTTGAGTTCACTTAAGTTAAATCAATCTATCTATTCTGAATTCATTATCTTATGTCTATTCATCCTCAATTAACAATTTCTAAACCATCAATTTGTATAATCATTTATTATACTCATGTTTTATTCGACAAATTAAATTCTTTTATTCCAAATTATTATTAAGTTTATTTCACTCAATATATATCTTATTACATATATTTAAACTATATAAATTAATTTAAACCATATATTTCAGTTTAAATCAATTTATATTCAATAATTGAATTTAAATTCAAGGTATTTCCATACTTTAATCAAATTTCAATTTATTAATTCCTTCCAAACAAATTTATTTGTCTCATCTTATTATCCACTTAACTTATAATTCTATTCATTTCAATTAATATTTATAACTAAATTTTAAGTGTATAACATTTATTATAACCACTCAAATCTTTCCTTATAAAGTCATTTTATATTGTATATTATCCGATTACATTTTTAACTTCTGAAAATTTTAGGTAAGTTATGTTGAGATGTAATTGAGTATTATACAAATAAGATTTTACAATTCAGTTATTCCCAGTTTACTATTTATCCAAGAATTTTGACTTTAGTTTATAATTGAAATCATCTTTAATCTAAAATTTAAGAATTTAAATCTCCGATTTACTTCAAACAATTTAGAGATATATATTATATCTATATCAATCAAATTAAATTTTAAAATAAGATACCTATATATATATAAATCAAATTATATTGAAGAAATTCAAATCGAATATATTTTTTCAAAACTAAACCGTAGCAAAGCTACAGAATGGTTTCTCCTCTTCGAAACTCGAAAATAAATGTCGATGATGCGGCCGTCATCACCGAAATTATTTTCCAGTGACAAAGAGAAGAGCACTGCTTTAAACATTTAAAAATTCTTTGAAAACCATTTTATTCGAAAATACTTTAAATAATATACATTTTAGGACTTTAAAACAAAGTTTGAAATCACCAGAAATTTAATTCTTAAATCTTCAATTTAAATTCATTTCAATTTCAAATAAATTTATAAACAATAGTCCTTTTGTAATAGTCAATGACTTACAAAACAATAAAATGATAATCAAATATTATCATTTTCAACAACCAAATTATTTAACTTTTAATTCCAGAAAATTTTTCCTATATATATTTAAAATATAATCATACAAATTTATTTCATTTACCAAATTTGAAAATTATATTGTGTCAGTTTGCTCTGTTCAAGTGTTTTGGAAATCCTATCAATAGCGTTGATCAGACGAATCGATCGAAAATCCAAATCAACATCAACAACTCAAACAACACACTATAAACATAAACTATTTTATATTAATTTCAAATACACTCCCTCACACGACGATTCCAGAATTGGATTCCAACACAAGGATAGAGATCCAAATATAGAGGGACCCAAATCAAAGAGAATTCTAATCTAAAATAGATAGGCTCGAAACGAAGGTTAGATGATTGCATTTCAAATAGGAAGATGGATAAAGTTGTATAAATCGCGGGCAACCTTAACCGGGTCAACCGTGACTTCATAGATAAAATCGATGTAGAATTCTGAAGCAAATCGACATTCGATTACCAAAGGTAGAATTCGGGTATAACATAAGATAGCAGCATCGTAAACCGGGGATACAGAAATCTCCGGTGAATCAATACCGATTGTAAAGGAGTTTCACCCATTACAAATTATTTGAAGATTGGCGAGACCGCCGATTTATTATAGAGATCATTCGAGGTGGAGTTATGGGATACTCCAGAATCAAAAGACACGAATAGGGGAGACACGAATGGACTTTGGAACCGAAGTGAACGTCCCAAAATTCAAATGAACCGAGTCAAAGAAGAAGGAATTTAAGCTCGAACGAAAGTGATTTTGTAATTGAATTTACTCTATATGCTGAGTTTTGCCTAAAACCAGAGCTCTGATACCACATGTAACGACCCAGTATTTTCAACCATTCGCATCCATTATAAGTGTATAGGTAAACACTCATGCCGGAGTTGAATTGCTCAAAATACCGCGTTGTAATTAAAATTTGGCAAAACTCAGTATATACAGTAAATAAAATAATTACAGATCACAGACACAGAGTAATATAACAATAATGCAGCGGAAACAAAGGATAGTAGTTCATGAAGCTACTATATGTATATAACAGAGTTAAACAAGATACAACAGAGGTCTCGAATACAATAGATGTCTCAATACAATAATCAAATACCAGATCTGAATACATCACTGGAATCAACGGAATAACTGAAAGCAGGATCGATAGATAGCTGGATCTCCAAGCGAAGCTCCAACTCCAAAGGTGAGTCTCCAAATGCTGTATCACTCAGTCTGACCCGAGCGTAAAGCAAAACACAAAACACTCGAGTCAGGATTAACATTCTTATATTAATAAATCCAACTCAAGTGAAATATCAACTGAAATACAAGTAACTTAAAGGATGTTTGGGATAACCATCCCCTAAGGATCCGTTAAACTATTTACTATGTAGTAATATTCGCTATTATAATAGTGTCTAAATAAGTAAAGTATAATCATATCGGAAAATAGCGTTAAGGGGATGGAGAACCTTAACGCGGTCGGATCTTAAAATCATAATCGTACTAAAGCTCGATATGGTAGGTGACACGGCACAACTAGGCAATGACAGGGTAGATATACCAATTACGCACACGGACTGATGGATACGCATAGCAGCCACTACCGTTCCACCTCGAACAACATTCCCAAATCGGAGGATGGCCATCTAGTCAAATCACAAGTAAGAGTATAATATCGAAGAAATGCGTCCGAGAAGAGGTGCTACCTCACTGGTCCGAGATCGCTCCTGTTTTAGCCACCTTATTGCCAACTCACGGGAGTTGGGTCCACGTAACATACCTTAAGAACGTCGCCACCGTCCTACTTCATTCTGGAATCTCCACCGCGTACACGGTTGTCAAAGTGGTTTTCGGTAAGACAGAGAGTATGTCCATATCCGATCCCGGTCTCTTTGCCAACCAATCTTTATTATAACACCGTGGTCATTTCAAAATAGTTTATACTTCAAAACTAAAAGATCATTATCATTTCAAAACCCAATTTAATACCATATCCTTTCACTTCAAATATATCCATTTTTAAAATCATATTACTTTCCAAAATTATATTGTTTTCGAAATCATAACACTTTCCTTTTTAAACAGTCTAGACATTAAATTTTTGTTATAAAATAAATTAGTTCCTTGAATTTCACAAATCGATTCAAATTAACTCGAATTCCAAAAATTTAATTTAATCAAATCTCAAATCATACGTTTCAACTCGATTTAGCTTCTAAATAAACCATTTCAAATTATCGATTTCAAATACATATCTGAACCATAAAATAGGTCATTTCAATTTTAATATATTTCAAAGCTTTAAATATTCATCATTTCAAACTAAATTCGATAAATTTATATACATATCAGATTCCCTTTACAATTTTTTAGTTTTGAAATATTAACTTAATCATTTCCATAACATTTAAATTCAATTTCAATTTAAAATTTAAATAAACAAAATATCTCATTCAAATATTTATACGTTTGAAATATCCATTTAAGTCACCCTTTCAAATTTTTAGGTTGTAAATCACTTCTTTAAATTTCAAATTCAATACATTTCAAATCAAACTTATTTAAGTATAATTCTTAAATAAATAAAATTTCAATCAATTTCAAATCATTATAAATTCTATATTTGAAATTATAGATATTAAATAAATACTTAAACATATTATTTTTCAACTTTATTAAATCAACTTTAATAAATCTTAAAAATCAATATTTATCAAAACCATATATTTCTTTTCAAAACCATAAAAATCATTTCAAAACGTTTATATATAGACCAACGGTGCCTGTATATAATTTTCTATCCTATGGCCAAGTGATACGGATATTTATCATTTCAATCCGCAATTTAAAACATATTCGGGTATATATCTTTTCAACCCGAAATCCCAAATTCAATTCAATTGAAAATCACTTGGGTTTATCATTTCAACCCATAACGATTTCCTCCTATTCTACAGATCGTTCGGGTATGTATCATTTCAACCCATAGTGATTCTATACTAACAGGGAACTTGTAGAGTGATAACAGATATGATAATAATATAACGACAGTAACAGGCATATAACATCAGTATAAATAACAGATAATGGTGTCGGATGTCATAGGTGAACAGATACAGATAATGACATATAACAATGTAAATAACTAACATCAGCATATTTCAATTGACATTCCAATTGAAATCAAATTTAATAATTATAAGAACGTTAATCAGAGTGATTGCTCACCTTTCGAGGTTAGAGAGTTTCGACAATGAGATTAGTTACAAACCAAGCACGAATTCCAAAACGAAGCAAGATTGGTACGAATTCGAAGCAAAACACGATGGAAATGAGTTTGACGAACAAAGCTGATAAACTGGAAATCAAGAACAGCAAAAATCAGTTTGATAGAACGAAAAATATTTATATATATTTATTCTCAAATCAATATTAATTTAAACCCATATTAAATTAAATATATATATATATATTCTAAAATCATTGGTTTTAATAACACATAAGTAAAACAGCATATCTATATTATATATGTATACATATATACTAACAAAATGCAAAATACACACATATGTGGTATGTGTTCACTTGAAAATATCAATGTATATTTTCAAAAGTCAGCCTAAACAAATTTCAAATAAATACTAAATCCAAACACAAAATCTCCTTCAGACAAAAATTCAAAACCAAAACTTCTTCACTTGAAGCAAAACCAGACCACTATATAAAATTAAAAGTATATGCAGACATTAGTGTATATGCGAATAATTAACTATGTGTAAACAGACATGCAGACCTGGCCTTACATCTACTAATATATTTATATGCGACTAACATATATTTGCATATTTTTTTTATTTGTAAGAAAAATATATAGAATAGACTGAAAATAGTCATGTGCAGAACAAATATAAATATAACTCAATTATAAGCAAGACAGAACACCCGTATATATATACTACATGAAATGTATACTAAATGTACAGTATAGGAAATCAGTTCTTAAACCAATATATTATTTATATACTAATATATACTGTTATAAGTATATTATCACTACAGGAAATCAAAACTTCACCCATACATAAACCCAAGATGTATACAAAAAGGAAAACACAAAAATATATCTTTTTAAAACTTTTCATATATACCCAACTTAGTTCAAATATATAAGCTAATGTATATACATTCAAACAGTTTAAAAATATATATAACTATATACAACTTACCTATATATTATTATATTCAAAAATCAATACCTATTTAAAACTCATATAATAAAAATCAAAATATCCTCTTGAATCTTGAAGATAAAAATGGAATCATAAAACTCAACCTTTAAAATAGTTGGAATGGTAGAAAACAAAGTGATATAAAGCAGGTAGGAGCAGTTTCGGCCAAAGCATAATAAAGTCATACTTCTCAGGATATATATATATATATATTCAAATTTTATTTTATTATTATTATATCTGCACATGATTATATATATCTAACTAAAATTGAAAACACTTCATATCTATTATTACACCATACCTCTGGGGTTTGCCGATGATTGGGCTTGGAAGGGCTGGTGTTGCTGCGCGAGCAGTCAGAGGAGTTGGCGGGGAAACGGTGGCAGATTTGATGATGGTCGGCAATGGGAAGAGAGAGGCGGTTCTAATGGTGGGTGAAGTGAGGTGGCGAGGGAGGATTTACTCGGTGTTTGGCTGTTGCTAACGGGAGAGGGTGTGGGTTTAGTGCAGGCCGTGGTCAGGGGAGGAGGGAGATGTTCGTCAGGCTGATGGGTTTTTGGTTGGCGTTGTCGCATGGAGTAAGGCGTTGGTTCAGGCTGCTATGGGAGAGGGAGTACGGGTCTATGGAGGTGGGGCGATAGGCTGGGGTAGGAGGCTCGGTGGTCTGGGGTAGGAGGCTCGGAGGTGGTGATCTCAGTCGTGGGGTTGTGTGGGACAGGCATGACGTGGGCAGGGCTCCGTCTCGTAGGGTCGTGGTTGTGGGGTGGTGACGTGGTGAAGTTCGGTGGTGACAGCATGGCGTGGGGTTCTTGGCCTGGCGTTGGCGACGTGGAGGTAGTAGCTTCGTGGAGGCATGGGTTAGGCGAAGGGTTTGGACGTGGTTGGTGGATCTGGTCTCGTATGGGGTTGGTGGCGAACAGGGCATGGGGTGGTGGCTCGGGTACGGTGGCTGGCAGGGCTGGGGTAGGCTCGGGTACGGTGGTTGCGGTGGATCTGGCGAAGGGGTTGGGGTTGGTTCTCGGATAAGTAGGGGTTCTCACGTGAGGCTATGGTGAATGGGGTAGGTGATGGGGACAGCATGACAAAAATATGGTACAGTAAACAATTGAGAAACAAAAATGATGGAAGGCAAAATAGAAATGGAGGAGTAGCAGGATTGAGAAGGTAGCTTCTTTGATTAATATTTGGAACGCATTGAACAGAGAAGGCAAACGAACAGATATAATTACAACGAAAGAAAAGGTCCACAGTACTAAACAGAAGGAATAGAATTGGTCACCCCTTGATTTTTGGAAATTTATTAAACCAATTAATTGTTGTTGGGCTGCACGTTATAGATTTGAAGCCTAAGGGAAAAATGTAAAGTCAAAATTCGGTACCGTTATGGTGAACTGTTTATTCTTTTCGACATGTACCGGATCTCAAATTATAGAAATGAATATACCGCAGAGATCAGCACGACGAGACGATTAAAATGGTACACAGATATCAGTGATACGGTCATCCGATCAAAAGTCGATAACCGGTACCAGAAATGCTGCTATTCTAACCGAATTAAGATAAACGGAGCAACAGAAGTCCAAATTTGACGAAACGAAAGATGACGTCTCACTCAGAAGATGATTTACAAATTTTCCATGTAAAAATATTTAGGTTTGGAAAACATTTTATTATCATCAATTTTAACTGATTAAATTGAAGTAAATTTACGCGCGAAATAAATTTTCATATTTTCGGACGAAAATTTACCAGTTGCTATTTTTAATTAGTCGCATTCCAAATATCAAATTTAAATTTCAAAATTTTATTGTTTAAAATTTCACAAAATTCAATTAATTAGATAAATAAAACAACTGAAATTTTGCGGGTCGTTACACCTTTACATGAGCTTATATATATATATATATATTTCAAAACATTGTATATACGAACAAACAATCTTATATAACTCATAGGTTTTGCATATAAAAGTAATAGATTATATATATATATATATATATATATATATATTACACAGCAGTAAAAATTTATAGAAAAAAAAACTTTTACAAGCACTTAAAACATGAACAAAAGAGTTACAACATACAACAGACTCAGCAGATCGCCACTCTGTAGGCTACAAAACTAGACAAAAATAAAGCTCTGAAGTATACTTGTATATATAAACTTTATGTATGCGCATATACTTATACTTTTATAACTTATATCATAACTTAGATTATAAACTATCATATATTTGTAATTTAACATAAAATATGAAACAAAATAGCTTACCTGTATATAAATACACGGATGTCACTAGTAAACATATTAGATAGACACTGTAACCATGCATAAACTTTTATAACTTTATAACTATAACAATACCACTCACTATATATATAACCCATAAAACTCGTATATACATGCTGTAAAAGTATATGCTATAAATATATATATATATAGGAATACTGTAACGCCCCGCCCCGAAACCCACATTAGTAAAGAGAATTATCAAGTAATTCCGTCTACTAATGCGGAGAATAGGGTTGGTTAAGGGCGACCGAATAGTAATGCATTAGCTAATGACTAAGTACGTCGAAATCTTACCAATTTTTTTTTTCGAATTCCATATAGTTGACATACTCAGTGATTCACTAATACGATACAATACGGCTAACGGATCTATTCAGAACAAAGCACAATAATATAATAACATGTCACAGAAACATCAGTCACAGATAATAAATATATACTAATACAAAACCAAACATCTGATGTAATACCGTTCACCACATAATATAATACAACATCATCCCATAAAAGAATATATACATGAAGTGGTAAATAAAAGATCCATCAAAAGTGGAGATATCCAAGTCCATAGTCATGAGCCCACAAAAGATAGCAAAACGGATCCAAGCATAAAGGATAGTCATCAAACCTAACCTGCAACTCGGTCTGACTCGAGTGATAAACACACGGGTCAGGCAACTGAATCTTATCATTAGAAAGGAAATACGATAAGGTATAAGGGAAACATACATCAAGGGATCAATAATTGATAAGAATGACTAAGGTTGATATCAAGAATTATCTATCTCTAAGATGTTATAATTCTACACTTACTTGGGTTAATACTAGGGGATTCATGCATATAAAGAAAACTACCAAATATGATTCATGAATAAATAAACTTCTCAAAGTGGTAAATGAAACCCAAGTATAAAACCATAAATTTGAAATCACCAAAATCCTCAAGAACTCATATTTCGCCTTATTCATCTCTATAAGGCTAAGTAAACACATCAAAATATGGTGAAATCAAAATTCTCTTAACTCATAAAATAAATCTCAGATTGGCCAATAATTACATGCTAAAGCATGTTGCACGTGCTAAAGTTCTCAGACTAGTGCTAGTAATATAGTTAGGTACCCAACAGAGGTCTCAGAGGCGACCGAGGTCACCTTTTTCCGGATTTCTCAGATTCTCAGATTCTCAGATGACCCGAAGGTCATAGCACTAGTAATTCTAGAATGTGTCGCTAACTTTTGGAGAGGAATCTGTAAAGTGTTAACTTGTGTCCCATACCACACGTTCGCACTAAACAGTTTACTAACCGTTAGTCAAATCCACATTAAAATAGAAACTCAGATGTTCCCAAAAGTCATATACCTTGCCTCATATCATCGGCATATGGTATAAAATACTAAGCTCAAACTATTCGCAAATCAAGTGAAAAAAAATTCATCAGAAAACTCACCAACCAAAGCAAATACAACACACAAGACTATATGCAAGTGCTCAAGACAGCGATCTTGCATCAGCTATTTCGATCCTTTAATCACAGAATTTCAGAAAGTGATACAAATGAAAGTAGTCACATTCTTTCTGCAGTTTCCAAAACTTTAAAAATTATAGGATTTGGATAAGAAACGCAAAAGTTATGCACAACATACTAGCTCAGGTTGGCACAAAACACTGAGTACACTATAACAACAGGACAGCGAGTTTGCAAGAGGTTTTTCAACATTTTAATCAATGAATTTTAGAAAGTGATACAAATAAAAGTTGTCACACTCTTTCTGCAAATTCCAAAACTTTAAAAATTATAGGATTTGGATAAGAAACGCAAAAGTTATGCACAAAATACTAGCTTAGGTTGGCATAAAACACTGAGTACACTACAACAACAGGACAGCGAGTTTGCAAGAGGTTTTTCAACATTTTAATCAATGAAATTCAGAAAGTGATACAAATAAAAGTTGTCACACTCTTTCTGCAGTTTCCAAAACTTTAAAAATTATAGGATTTGGATAAGAAACGGAAAAGTTATGCACAAAATACTAGCTCAGGTTGGCACAAAACACTGAGTACACTACAACAACAGGACAGCAAGTTTGCAAGAGGTTTTTCAACATTTTAATCAATGAATTTCAGAAAGTGATACAAATAAAAGTTGTCACACTCTTTCTGCAGTTTCCAAAACTTTAAAAATTATAAATATTATTGTGCTTTGTTCTGAATAGATCTGTTAGCCGTATAGTATCGTATTAGTGAATCACTGAGTATGTCAACTATATGGAATTCGAAAAAAAAAATTGGTAAGATTTCGACGTACTTAGTCATTAGCTAATGCATTACTATTCGGTCGCCCTTAACCAACCCTATTCTCCGCATTAGTAGACGGAATTACTAGATAATTCTCTTTACTAATGTGGGTTTCGGGGCGGGGCGTTACAAATACACAATCATAAAAAAATCAAACTGAAAATAGGATAGGGATTTGTAAAACTATTTATATATCAAAATATCAATATCTTAAACTTAGAAATCAATACTTAAAGACAATAAAATTTTCTCCATTATTATAAATATAAATCACTGCTATAAATATATATGTGTGTATATAAACCCTAAAAATTTCTTGTTATGACTAACAGAGTATAATTTACGGCTCATGGATATCATTAGCAAATCTAAAGAGGACGCTACCCTTCCTAAAGAATTCATAAATCTTGTCGCATCAGAGTCAAACGAAGTTTGTAATCAAGAAGAGAATAAGAAATATTTTACCAGAGCATGTTCTGAAGGCCTTGGAGGTACTCGGACTTGGGGAGGGAAGGGTGGCCACTCGGCAAGGCGGAGGTGGTAAGGAGGGGCAGGGGTTGATGACGCAATAGGTACTGCGTGGGGTTGCGGGCCGCAAGGGAATATGGTGTGGACAGGAAAGCAAGTGGAACGAAAATTTTTTGGGAGCAATCACCATGGATTTGGAAGAAGAAAGACAGAGGGAAGGTGAAGAGAATACAACAAATATTATATATATTTCTCGAGTGAAAGAATAGAGCCGAAAGGAAAAAAAAAGAAAAAAAACAAATAAAGTAAATAGATGGACCAGAAAATACAAAACGAATGATGGAATGGTAAACGGTGGAAGTTGAATAGGGATATGATAATGTTATCGGGTTAATACACTGAATAATTGAATGGACGGAGTAACAAAAGTTTGAAGATGGTTACCGACATGATTATCTGTTTTGACAGATTCTACCGTACACCGGACATCAAAACACAGAATTGAATATACCACAGAGATCAGCACGGTGAGACGATCAAAACGATATACAGATATCAGTGGTACGATCATCCTATTGGAAGTCGATAATCGGTACCGAAAATGCTGCTAATTTGCCAGAAATATTATAAATGGAGCAATAGAAGTCCAAATTTGAAGAAACGAAATATAACGTCTCACTCGGAAGATGATTTACAAATTTTCTATATAGAAATATTCAGGTTTTGAAAACATTTTATTATCATCAATTATTAATTGATTTAAATTGAAATAGAATTACCCAATAAAATAAACTTCAATATTATTTGATAAACATTTACAGTTGCTATGTTTAATTAGACATATTCCAAATATTAAATTTTTATTTCAATATTTTAATATTTAAAATTTCACAAAAATCTAATTAAATATATTATTAAAACAAATAAAGTTTATTAAAAATTTATGGGTCGTTACAAGTGTATTCTTTCTTGGAACTTGCAAAATGGTGGGGAATTGGAAATAAAAAATTGAGTTATGATAAATCGAGAGAGAGATTTATAAATATAAAAATGGTTACGTTAAATTTTAAAATTAAAAAATAAATTATTATCGAGAAGTTAATTTTTGTAAAATATAATAAAAAATATTTTTATTTATTAAACTATGAAGCTTTAAACACTATTATTTAGAGTAAAATATTTCAGGAAGTTAGTTATTTAAATATTTAAATTTGTTGAGATAAATTCCAAGTTTTATAAATAAGTTTTGGATACCGAATAGAAAATTTATAAAGGAATTGGAATTAGTTATTGCCGTTTATTTTAAAGGTGCTTTGATGTTTTTAATAATTATTTAACCATACTTTTGAAATGTATTATTATATATGTAGAATTTAAAAGTAAGTGATTGGTCTTTTATTTATAAAAATGTCTCGAGATTGTGATCGGAGTTTATCGAACGGATGTGATTTTATAAAAGAAATCTTATATTAGAATTTTGGAAACTTAAACAAAATGGTTAGATATGTGAACTTTAAAGAAATGAATTTGAATTCATAAAAGAAGATATAAATTAGTGAATGAGATTTTAAATAAGTGAAATCGATTTTGGAAATGGTAGAAGGGATTATTAAAAATTCCGGAGACTTATGAAATAGGTTTAATGAGTTGAGACTTTACAAAAAGGGTTGTAAATGGTTTTTATGAAGTTGAAATAAGGGAAGATTTCCTCACTGTGAATATACCTATAAAATCGATAAGATATAAATATTTCCTAAGTGTTGGAAAGTAAGCGATTTTGGGAAAATATATTTATAAATATTTTCCTAAGTATTGGAATAAATGATTTGGGGAATGTTTGACTATGTGAAGGTTGTACGGAAATATTTCCAAATGTTAATACGATTTGAAAATATTCCTTTAAGAATATAAGGATTTGAATTTGTTTTCAAACATTGGAATACTGGAAGAGATTTGGATATATATCTTTGTAAAGATGTTTGAAATATATGGGAAGGTCGACTCATTCAACATAGCTCTCCTATCTAAATGGCTTTGGCGCATCATCACAACGGGCAACTTCATCTGGAAAGAATGATACTTCAGCTCCACTATCATTCCAACCCTTACTTGGTACTCAACTCCACCCCTCGCCTCAAACCTTCCCCCTTCTGGGCTGGTGTGTTAAAATCCATACCCCGAGTCAAGTCTCTATTTCATGTTTCTGTTGGGAATGGAATTTGCTGTCGATTCTGGTTCGATATTTGGCACGATCAAACTCCCCTCGCCCGCCTGTTCTCCTCCCTATTTTCCCACACAACCCATCATAACTCATCTGTTCATGATATCTATACCCTTGGTCCCGACTGCCTATGCCCCTCTGCTCTCTTTGACCTTAGCACCCTGAACGAACTCACTTCAGCCACTCACCCGCTCTTATCACTTCAGCTCTCTCCCTCGCCAGACCATTATATTTGGGCCTTACCTCCTGCGAAAAGATTCTCAGTTGCCTCATGCTACTCTTACCTCAGCCACCCAGGTAGATCTTTCAGTTTCGCAAGGGTTTGGAAATGCAAACTCCCTCCCCGCATCCTCTTCTTCCAATGGTGCCTCATCCACGCTCGTATCAATACCAAAGATAGACTTAGACATAGAAATATGCCACTGGACCCTCTCTGCGCTTTCTACTTGAGGCAAGATGAAACTATTCATCACCTCTTTTTTACATGTGACTTCTCCTACTATATATGGGCTGCAACTTGTGCAAACCTCATTGGATACATCCCAACTCTACACTCATTCTTTAACCACTGGCAATATAACCCTCCTGATAGAGAACTCGACTCCCTCGTCGCCATTTACAGTTGGTGAATCTGGAAAGAAAGAAATGCATTTGTTTTCAACAAACCCAAATGCACGGTTGACGAAATCTGTAACAGAATCTCTTACTTATTTTCGCTGTGGACAGGAACGGAACGAAGATGGCCTTTCACTATGCGCCTCCCCCCCAGCGATAATGGCAACGACGACTGATTGGACTCTACGTGAGAAGTCTCACCCTGCTCTCTGCTGGCCCTGCTCTTTATGGGTCTAGATATTGTTTCTTTTGCTTATTTGGGTTGTTTATTGTATGTAGTTCTCTCTGTATATGCTGAACATGGCTATCTTTTGGATATCGATCAGGCTTGTTGATCGACTTCTACTTACTTATATTATTCCATATCCGGCTGTGTAGTCTCATGCTACACACCCGTCTTTTCCAAAAAAAAGATATTTGAAATGAATGTTTTGAGAAGATTAAATAAATTGGGCCTAGTGACTGCTTATGTGTGTTATTTGATAGTTAAATAACCTACTATCAAATCTGGCTAAATTGTTGATCATTTCGAAGAGACGGGGAATGGATTTTATCATCCATAAACCACTTCGGTCCGGTTTGTGCATTACTAATTGTGATATCGGGAAGATAATGAAGATGGCGATTTTTGGAGATTCGGTTTGTTCAGACCCAGGACAACTTGTATGGATGAATGCTATGCATTGTCGCCCGAAAGGATGTGTTAGCATTCAAAGTATGAATGCTATTCTAAAGGTAAACGTAGCCTCAAGCCTCATCAATCGGGAATGACTAAAACATAAGAGATGCAGCAGAGCTAAGTGGGTCGCATCCAAGTAGGGTATGTTATCACTTTTCTAGAGACCCTTATAACGACCTGGTATTTTGAACCATTCGCATCCACACATGTCGGACTTGAATTGCTCAAAACAACAGATTGTTAATTTATATTTGGCAAAACTCAACATATACAGTAAATAAAATCAATCACAGAGTCACAGACATAGAGTAATACAACGATAAGCAGCGGAATAGATAATAGTAGGTCATGAAGCTATTATATAAAACAATAGAGTCAACAGAATCTCAAATACAAATGAAGTCTCTAATACATAAGCAACTGACGAGTCTGAACATAAATGACTAGAAGAAACTGAAAAACTAAAAGCTGGATAGATGGATGGATCTCCAAGCGAAGCTCCAAACTCCAAAGATGAGTCTCAAATGCTGTGACACTCAGTCTGACCCGAGCATAAAGAAAAACATAAAACAATCGAGTCGGGATTAACATTCTCATATTAATAAATTAAACTCAAGTGAAATGTCAACTGAAATACAAGTAACTTAAAGGATGTTTGGGATTTCCATTCTTTAAGGATCCATGGAACTATTTACTATGTAGTAGAATACGCTATTATAATATGTCAATAGTAAAGTAAACTATTAAAATAGCGTTAAGGCGTTACCCATATCCCCCTTAACACATTTTATATAATGTCGTAGTCTATACAGATACTGTAAACTCCACTCGCAAGTGGGTTATCAGGGAGCACTCCATAGGTACGACACAAAACAAACTCGTAGAAGGCGCGATAGGGCATGTGACAAGGCACGCGAGGCAATGCCAGGGTAGATATACCGTTTGCAGATCCGGACTGGTTGTAACGCATAGTAGCTACTACCGCCCACCTCAGAACATGCTCCCGTAATATGCTTCTTTGATACCATATTATGACAAAGATTGGGCATGTGAACACGGCACTTGAGCCATGTCGGGCCAAAATAGGAGGAATGACCTTACTTGGCCCGGCATGGCTCCTGTTTTAGTCACATCTAAGCTGACTCACGTAAATACCTCATACAGAATCGTTCGCCAAACCATCCTACTTCATTTTTGGAATCTCCACCACGTACACAGTTGTTAAAGTGGTTTTCAGTATTGGCAGAGAGTATGACAATATCTGATCCCGATCTCTTTAACAACCAACCGCTTATTACACACCGGACGGTTCTTTTACATTTCCAAAACCATTTCATATTGATATTAAAATATTATATTCAATTCAAACTATATCACTTTCGAAATCAAAATTTCAAAATAGGTTAAACCCTCATTTCAAAATCATCATATTTACTCAAAATATGTTATTTAAATCCCAACTTAGGTTATTACATCATTTAATCATATTTGCTTTTAAATCAAGGATTTAAATATAACCACTTCCACTTACAATTTATAATTTAGAAAATAGTATAAATAGTTACAAATAGTTTAAATAGTTTAGTATAGTTTGAAAATATAATTTAAATGGTTTGAAATACTTTAAAATAATTTAAAAAGTGGATTAAAATAGATTAAATAGATTTAGAATAGATTGATTTGATTTTGAAATAGATTAAATAGATTTAAAATAGATTAAATAGATTTAAAATAGATTAAATAGATTTAAAATTGATTAAATAGATTTAAAATAGATTAATTGATTTAAAATAGATTAAAATGGGTTATTTAGTTTAAAATAGAATAAAATAGAATAAATTGGATTGAATAGATTAAAATTGAATAAAATAAATTAAAGTATTTTAAATTGATTAAATGGTTTAAATATTTTAAAATAAATTAACTTAGTTTAATAGTTTGAAAATCTTACTAATTAGAATTTAAATTAACAATTTAACAGTTTAAAATAAATTTGAAATTAACATCAAATTTAACTATTTCTTCCTTTCAACAAATCTGGACCATATCCAGATTTCAAATCAATTACCCAATTTCAAAGCTTGAAGTATCAATTTAAGCTATTCCAATTTCAATAGATTTCAAAGTTATAATTTCAAATGTCTTCAATAACTCAATTTTGATAAATTTCGTTTATACTTCAAATTCAACTTTAGAATTCCAATTTAGACCCTCTAAGCAAATTACTTAATACAATTCCAAAATCTAGTTTATATAAATCAAATTCTATTTCGAAATATCATTTAGCTGAATTTAAAATTTAAAATTTAAAATCATCTAATTTAACCAATACGGTGTCCGTATATAATTTTCTACCCTATGGTCAAGTGATACGGATATTTATCATTTCAATCAGCAAATATTTAAATTTACGGGTATATATCTGACGCAGCGGCGGAATACAAAAATTGATGATACGATGAAAGTAGTAATCGGTGGATTGAGAAATACTGAAATGCCCAAATTCGTTGATCCGGAGATGCCGAATTCTAGCTATCTCTGACACGTTAATCGCGCACGATACCGTGAAGAGAGATCTACAATTCTTCGAGCGTTGATCAAGCGCACTTGATTCCGCGAATTGGCTTCAACGATCGAAGATTCGAGCGCACTCGAATGTCGAAGGTGGAGATAGGAGATACACTCAACTACCGATTTTAATTGAAAGCACAAAACTAACAAACAAGAATTTTATTCAAAATCAACAACCATTACAAATGATCCACTCGGCCTATTTATAGGCTTACAACACAACACTTACAACACAACTCATAGGTCGTGAACGACCTAATATTTGCGACTTAAAAACAAAGAATATTACAACACTTAACGAAAAACAAGCTAACAGTACAAACGACTCAACAACACTTTATACAGACGACATAAGAAAGTACGACCTATACAATAGCGACCTAGCAAACAAATACAGCAACGACTTAAGAAAATCTTGCGACCTAAAGAAGTTCGCGACTTACAATTCATCGGCGACCTAAACTTCTCGACATAAGGAATGCGGCATCACTGGAGGCGGAGGGACTTACGACTTAGCTGGAGCGCGACGTACAATTAGGTCGTCCGCGACATCAATTAGGTCGTTCGCGACCTAGTCTCGGAATTTGCGACATAGGGTTCTGGAAGGCTTGTTCGCGACCTAGTCTCGTTCGACTGTAGGAGGAGGAGCGAACTACGACTTAGCGGAAACGAAGTTGCTCGCGACTTAAGTTTAGGTCGGGTTTTGATGAAGCTTCGCGACTTAGGTTTAGGTCGCTCGCGAATTAGGCTGGCGTTAGGTCGTGGACGTTGTTCGCGACTTAGGGAGGGAGGCGACTTGCGACCTAGCTGGGCTTCGCGATTTAGGGACGCTGGAAGCTCGCGTTCGCGACCTAGGGGATCGGCCGCTTCTTCTTCTTCGCGACATAAGGTAATTTCCTTATTTTGATTTCGCGCTGCATCATCCTCCCCTGGTTGAGAAAAATTCGTCCTCTAATTTAAAGTTTCTTCTTCTTTGACACTCTTATCCTCGTGAAATGGAACCAAGTGTTTGATATTGTCAACGTTGGCAATAGGAAGATGATCTGGTAAACTCAATTTATAAACATTCTCGTTAATTCCCTTCACGACTTTTAAATGACCATTCCTTCTAGCTTCTAGCTTGTTGTAGGTTCCAAAAAGAAATCGATCATTGGTAAACACTGCATACATAAAATCTCCTTCCTTGCATTCAATGCTTCGTTGCTTAATCTCTGCTGATTGCTTATATTTCTCAATTGCCTTATGAAATCGTTCCTGTACAACTTTGTAGCATCCTTGCAACTCATTCAAAAAAACATTAATCCGTTTAATCACCCCTCTCTGCGGTGGCACTGTTGATAAATCTAACGTTCTTTTAGAGATTGTTGAATAAACAGCCTGGACTGGACTGAACCCAGTGTTATGATTAACTGTGCGGTTGTGTGCATACTTTGCTTGACATAACTTCGAATCCTAACTTTTCAAATTATCATCCACGAGGCATCGCAATAGATTACCTAGGGATCTGTTCACAACTTCAGCTTGTCTATCTGTCTGTGTATGCTCAGCGTTACTAGGTTTCAACTCATTCCCAGCCATTTTCCATAAACTCATCCAGATTTGGTTCAGAAAACGAGTATCTCTATTCGAAACAATAGACCCATGTAATCCATGAAATCGATAGACCTTTCTGGAACATAACTGAACGACATTAACGGCCTCTGCAGTCTTCTTATAGGCAATGGAATGTACCAATTTTGAAAGCCGGTTAACCAACATATGAAGAAAATCATTGCCATATTGTGTTTGCGGTAATCCCAAAACAAAGTCCACACTAACATCCTCCCATAATTTAGCCTGTACATGCAACGGCATACATAAACTCGCATTTGTCGTGGTCTTCTTTGAAACTTGTCGATTATGACTTTGCTGAACTGACCTTTCAACTTCCTGCCTCAGTGACGATTCGAAATAAGATTTTGAGATTAGCTGCACAGTACGATCACAGCTCAAGTGTCTGCCTACATGTATCTCTGATAAAATTTCTTTGCCAACTGCAATCTGTAGTAGACAACTGACTTCCCACCATCACTTCTTCCCCTTCCTTTATCCATGCTAGTTTATACGGTCTAGGGTGTTTTTCAGTCTTCATCCCTAACTTCATAACGGCTTCTTCAGAGATATGGTTATCGTAACTTCCCGCATCAATAACGAATTTACAAACCTTTCCCAAGATAGTACAGGTAGACTGAAAAATATTGTCCCTTAGCTAAATAGAATCATTCTCATGCTTTGGCAAATTACACCCTTCGTCTCTATGACCACGTATGTTTCTATGATCATGCAAATCTCTTCTACTCGGTCTTTTGTCATCACGACATGGTTCATTGTCAAACTCACGTGGAGTTCTTCTCTCTTCATCTCTATACCCATGGTGATCTCGTCTCATTGAAATTGATGATTCCCTTTTATCTTGATAAGTTTGTGGCGACACCCTCCTTGCTTCCGTAACCGATGGCGAAACTCTATTTCCTCCATGGTTCGAGATTGGCGACCTTCTCCTCTGATTCTGATTCATATCATTCATCAATTTCTCTAATCTCCCAATACCTTCATCTAACTTCTCATTGAATTTGTTACTAATGCGTTGTTCCATTTGCTCGGCATCTTCTCTCTTGTACAAATCTTCAACATTTTGATGACGGTTAGCTCTTCTTGGCGACATTGTCAAATGAAACAAACTTCACTCTCGGCTTGAACAAATAAACATGATGCACGGCCTTCTAATAGTCCTCGGCTCTAACTCCCCTTAGCTCAGCTTTGCTTGATGTAGCTCGGCTTCACTAACTCCTCCAACTCTTTAGATAGAATTGGCTCCAAGACTCGGCGTAGCTATGATTGGCTAAGTCTAGCTCTGATACCAAATGACGCAGCGGCGGAATACAAAAATTGATGATACGATGAACGTAGCAATCGGTGGATTGAGAAATACTGAAATGCTCAAATTCGTTGATCCGAAGATGCCGAATTCTAGCTATCTCTGACACGTTGATCGCGCACGATACCGTGAAGAGAGATCTACAATTCTTCGAGCGTTGATCAAGCGCACTTGATTCCGCGAATTGGCTTCAACGATCGAAGATTCGAGCGCACTCGAATGTCGAAGGTGGAGATAGGAGATACACTCAACTACCAATTTTAATTGAAAGCACAAAGCTAACAAACAAGAATTTTATTCAAAAATCAACAACCCTTTACAAATGACCAACATCCCTATTTATAGGGTTACAACACAACACACACATAAGAAAATTACAACACAATGACCTAAAGTACAACTCACGCGACTTAGCATACAGCCGACCCAGAAACACACGCACCTAAAATATCAAAAGAAAACAACAGTAACAACAAAAAAAGTCTCGCGACCTAACAATGATCTTCCATAGGTCGTTCGCGACCTAATCATTTGCCGCGACTCAAGAATTAATCGGCAATCAATCAGCGACCTAAGGTAGGTCGTTCACGACCTAAAAATTCCAGTAGCTCGTTTGCGACCTACGATTCAGCTGAAATGGAGTGACTCGCGACCGAAGGCAAAGGCATTGGCAATCTAGAGTTCGCGATGTAATTCTGAAGGGGAAAGCGACCTACCGTATGTCGCTCGCGACCTACCGTATGTCGCTCGCGACCTAGAGAAGGTCGTTCGCGACCTAGGCTGGAAGAGTGATTTGCGACATCGACTTGTTCGCGACCTAGAGCGGAGCGACCTGGGGCTTCTCGCGATCTTCTGGAGCTCTCCTCGATTTAAGGAGGCACGATAGCGATCTAATTGCGGCGCGACATACTGGAGGCGACTTATTGGAGGCAACTCAAACTGAAGCGATTTAGGGAGAGTTCGCCTACGACCTACGGCTTCACGATCTAGGGTTTCGCAACTTATGTGGATCACTCGCGATTTAGAGGTACGCGCTGCATCAATATCATTTCAACCCGCAATCCTAAATTTATTTCAATGAAAATCGTTTAGGTTTACCATTTCGATATAACGATTTTCCCATATTCTATATGATCGTTCGGGTATGTATCATTTCAAACCATAGGGAACTTGCAATGTTATAACAATATAAAATATAACATCCAGTCATCCAATATCAACAATCAAACATACATCACAATCACCATACAATCAACCAATAAATAACATCAATCAACTGATTATCAATAACATGTATTAAATTGACAATTAAATTTAATATTAAATTAAATGACGATTAAATGAAATAAAGGTCATATTTAACTGGAATGATAATTTAAATATACCAAACATCAATCAATCAATTTCTAATCACATCAAAATTTCAATTTAACTAACATAAGATAATATAGTAGTTGTGAGTGGGTTAAAACACTCACCTTTGATTTTAAATCGATTTGAAATCCAAAATAAGGCCCAAATTTGAATAGTCTCAGAATTCTTTCAAACATATTCCAAAATGTCTGGAATTTCGATACGATCCCAATGAAACAAACCGCGTGTAAATCCGACCTCGTATGCGAAAGATACCGATGTTAGCGATTGGAATTCAAAATAAAACAAAATGAAATAAAATAAAATAGAAACAAAATCACTTCTGCAACGACCATAATTTTATTACCATCGTATTAAATATTTTAAAAATCTGTTGCTAAGTCAATAGTCTAAATAGCTGCAGCATGTTGAAATAAAAGGCTTTTGCCTTCACGTGAGTATAAGTGAATAAATCCATTTCAAAACAAATGTGAACACTACATGTGCTGTGACCAAGGTATGAGAAGTCAACTTTATACCAATTTGTGTTACATTGCTTTGTCTTTCCCGTGTTACCTATATTGGTTCATATTAAAAACAATTGTGGACATATTCTTTGCTGTAAGCTAAGGTTCGAAACACTTTAAATTATTTATTTCAATCATCACTTTGGCCAGGGAATCACTCTATTTGTAAAGCAAATTTGTGAACATTTGCTCTCATCATTTTATTTTACAGTGAGTCCTTTTAGTTACTTTTCACACGTTGCATTTAACGCAAGAATAAGCCAGCACGTTTTCATAGTAAATGCATTTGTACCCTTCATCCCTCTGTAATCGGTTTTTCTTTTTATTCTCAAAAAATAAACTTCACCGACGAGCATTAATGGCAGCTCCAATTTGAATCTGGGTAGCTAGCAATAGCTTTGAAGCCAAATTTGGTGAGTGAAAACTCACATCTATTTAACTGAGACATTTTTCTTTAGCTTCAGTGAAGCATTCTATAATGGGGTCCTTAATATCATAGTTTGCCTGGAGTGAGAATTGCTTAGGGAAATGCTTTTAATATCGTGCTTCAGGTTATTCAAAAGCCAAATGCAATTGGTTTTGAAAGCGTAGGGGTGGCATGCTGTAATAGTTTTCTTGTAGTATGTGTGTAAGGAAGCACAACTTATAATTTATGAAAGTGTTGTCCAAGTTATCATCTAGATTTTCACGTGCAAATATAACATAAAATCAGTGCTAGGCCTTTAGAAAAGACAGTAGGGTGCGTGGCATAAGAACCTTGACACTTGGTTCTGTTTTTATGTTTTGTGCATTGAACTCTTTTCATTCGGTTGCATGGTTCATAGTGTAGCTGATACGTACATGGTTGCATAGATAATATTGTGCCTAGAAATAGTTGCATGTAGTTAGTACATTGGTATATTTCATGAGTCAGGCAGTTTAAAACGTGTGTGTGCTTGTATCTGTCTCAATGCATATGTGCGTACCCTCCTTGATGTATGCATGTGTACCAATTTTATAGCTTGAATATAAATTTTGTATTTCATTATATAAGTAGTTATGCCTAGGCCCATTTTCGTTATTAATACTTGCATGGAAAAAGTATAGTGAAGCCAGGTCATTTTGTCTTAAGCTATAGTTGTATGCATATTCAAGCGAGGCCAGATTACATTTTTATTCTTTCACGTGTATTTTAGTGATGAATGTGTTAATGCAGTTTACCAAAGCAACTCTACATCATCTTATTTTAGTTGTATTGCGTGAAGAATATGGTTCATACACATGATTCACTTTGCAAACTAAGTATTAACATATTACAGGCACATGTTCAACTTACTGGCAAATAATTTAGTTTGTGAATGGTTGATGCAGCGCGTACCTCAAACTCGCGATTGACATGGCGAAGTCGCGAAACCCTAGTTCGCAAAGAAGCTGCTCCAGAAGGTCGCGCGCGAGAAGCTCCAGCAGCTAGGTCGCAAGGCAAAGCCAGTAAATCGCGAACGACTTATGCCGCTCTAGAAGCCTATGTCGACGAGGCAGATCCAGTAGGTCGCGAAGTCTCACTTCAGAGTCCCTATGTCGCAAATTTCCTTAGGTCGCTGATTACTAGGTCGCGAGCTTTGTTAGGTCGCGAAGTGTTGCCGCTTCTTCCAATAGGTCGCGAGCAAGATTCAACTGTCTCCTTAAGTCGCAGACGAGCTATGGTAGATCGTTGAAGATTCCTTAAGTCGCGGACGAGCTATGGTAGATCGTTGGCAATTTTTAGGTCGCAAGTTTTAAGTCGCGAACTTTGCTTAAGTCGCTGATGATAAGTCGCGAGCAAAAGTTAGGTCGTGAACTTTTCTTAAGTCGCTGAAGTTTATTTTAGGTCGTTAACGACCTATCTTAAGTCGTATGCTGTAAGTGTTGTGATGTTTTGTAATTTCTTAGGTCGCGTACGACCTATGTGATTGTGTTGTGTTGTAATTTTCTCAAGGGTGTGTTTTGTTGTAACCCTATAAATAGGGAGTTATGTCATTTGTAAACGTTGTTGATTTTGAATAAAATTTCCTTTGTTAGCTTTGTGCTTTCAATTAAAATCGGTAGTTGAGTGTATCTCCTATCTCCACCTTCGACATTCGAGTGCGCTCGAATCTTCGATCGTTGAAGCCAATTCACGGAATCAAGTGCGCTTGATCAACGCTCGAAGAATAGTAGATCTCTCTTCACGGTATCATGCGCGATCAACGTGTCAGAGATAGCTAGAATTCGGCATCTTCGGATCAACGAATTTGGGTTTTTCAGCATCCATCAATCCACCGATTGCTACGTTCATCGTATCATCAATTTTTGTATTCCACCGCTGCGTCATTTGGTATCAGAGCTAGAACGCAAGGAGTTTGCGTATATTTTTGGAGTTGTGCGAGATTTACATCATTTGGAGAAGTGGGTTATCGAGATTTGTTCGTTTGGAGATTTTTGAAGTTTCAACAAGTGGGTAGTTTTGATTTGAAGATTTTTAGATCGAAGTGAAGTTTTTGTTGGAATTTGTTGAAGAGTGATCATGCCTCCGAGAAGAGCTAACCGTTATCGCAACATTGATGCTTTGTATGGGAGAGAAGAGGCCGATGAGATGGAGCAAAGAATTAACGACAATTTTAATGAGAAGATTAATGAAGGGATTGGTCGATTAGAGAGGATGATGTTGGAGATGAGTCAAAATCAGAGAAGAGTATCACCTGAATCGAGCCATGGAAGAAGTAGAGACTCACCACATTCAAATCGAGAGAGAAGTGTTGATAGTGATCATAGAAGTGTAGATCGAGATTGTGATATAAATATTGATGATCGAAATCGTGATAGAAATGTGAATGATCGTGATCGAAGGAATGTAGATCGTAGGAATGTTGGTGGAAGAAATGGTGGTGGCAGAGATGATGGTGGTCAGGATCGACATCGATATACATCGGATTATGAAGAAGAGTATGATGGTGGTAGTGTTCATGGACGAGGACGTGTACGAGGAAGAAATCAGTCGGAGTACGATCACAAGTGGGAATCTGGGATGAAGACTGAAATTCCAGAATTCAAAGGTGGTATGCAAGCTGAGGAGTTTTTGGATAGGGTGGCTAATGTTGAAGAAATTTTTGATTTCAAAGAAGTTCCAGAACATCGTAGAGTGAAATTAGTTGCTACAAGTTTAAGGGGTAGAGCTTTGGCATGGTGGCAGCAAACCAAACTTACACGTGAACGAATGGGGAAGTCAAAAGTTGAATCTTGGGAGAAGATGAAGAAATTGATGAAAGCAACGTTCTTACCTTACAATTATCAATCTCTGATGTATCAACGTTTGCAGAACTTGAGGCAGGGCACAAAGACTGTTAATGATTACGCAGATGAGTTTTATCAGCTTATTGCAAGGAATGATATTATGGAAACAGAAGAACAACTGACATCTAGATTCATTGGGGGATTGAGAATGCAGATCCAGGATATGGTGAATATGTTCGATCCATGATCTGTGGCGGAAGCACATCAGAAAGCGTTGGCTTGGGAGAAGCAGGGACGACGAGGAGGTGGTGTGTTTACTAATTCCAACAATCAAGTGAAGGGTGTTAGTGGAAGTTCTAATGTTTCTAAACCTATCAGTAAACCAGTGGTGAAGGAGGCTGAGAAGGCAAAGGTTAACAACGGTTTCAAATGTTACAATTGTCAGGAGTTGGGTCATAAAAGCAATGAGTGTCCAAAGCCAAAGAAGAGAGCAATGATTGCTGAGGTTGAGGATGAGGAGGCTGAAGATTCTAATCAATTACCAGTTGAGGAGGAAGAATTGTTGTCTGGAGATGATAGTTATACATTAATGATGAGGAGGAATTGCTTAACACCGAAGCAGGAGGAAGAGACTAGCTGGTTGAGGAGTAACATCTTTCAATCGACGTGCACTATCTTGGGAAGGGTTTGCAAATTTGTTATTGATGCTGGAAGCTGTGATAACATTATCTCTACAGAAGTTGTAAAGAAGTTATCATTGAAGACAGAGAAGCACCCGAAACCGTATAAGTTAGCTTGGTTGAGGAAAGGTGGGGAGGTGAAAGTTAGTCGAAGGACTTGTGTTAATTTTTCAATTAGGAAGAAATACAAGGACGAAATTTGGTGTGATGTTGTGGACATGGACGTATGCCATTTGTTGTTGGGGAGACCGTGGCAGTATGATAGGGCGGTGCAACATGATAGGCGTACCAACAGTTACAGTTTCATGTTTGAAGGCACAAAGATTACTCTAGTTCCAAAGAAGCGACAACAGGAGGAAAACAAGTTGGAGGAGATTGAAGAGCTTAAAACTTTGTTATCTTTGAAGGAGTTTGTGAAAGAAGTAGAGGAGGAGCCTGAAGTATTTCTATTGATCGGACGGGAGAGTCAGGAAGTGGTGGAAATACCAGAAGAAGTAAAACCAGTACTGGAAGAGTTTGACGATGTATTTCTAGAGGAGTTGCCAATGGAGTTACCGCCGTTGAGGGACATTCAACATCAAATTGATCTTGTTCCAGGAGCTGTGTTACCTCACAGACCACACTACAGAATGAGTCCAAAAAAGCATGAGGAGTTGCGAAGGCAAGTGGAAGAATTGCTTGAACAGGGGCGTGTGCAAGAGAGTTTAAGCCCGTGTGCTGTACCAGCATTGTTAGTGCCAAAGAAGGACGGAACGTGGAGAATGTGCACTGACAGTTGAGCATTAAATAAGATTACTGTGAGATATAGATTTCCAATGCCCAGATTGGATGATTTGTTAGATCAGCTGAGCGGAACTACTATATTTTCGAAGATTGATTTGAAGAGCGGTTATCATCAAATTCGAATCAGACCAGGGGATGAATGGAAAACAGCGTTCAAGACGCGAGAGGGGTTGTATGAATGGTTGGTAATGCCATTTGGACTTTCAAACGCGCCAAGTACGTTCATGAGGGTGATGAATTAGATTTTTAGACCTTTTATTGGAAAATTTGTGGTGGTGTATTTCGATGATATTCTAATATATAGTGGAAGTCCAGAGGAACATTTGAATCATCTGAGAGAAGTGCTGATGGTACTACGACAAGAACAATTTTATGCTGCAACAAAGAAATGCGTGTTCATGACGCATAGTGTTTTATTTCTGGGATATGTTGTGTCAGGAGAAGGAATACAGGTTGACCAAAGTAAAGTCGAAGCGATTAGAGATTGGCCACAACCCAAGACGATAACAGAAGTTCGCAGTTTCCACGGGTTGGCTTCATTCTATCGAAGATTTATTCCACACTTTAGTAGTGTGATGGCGCCTGTTACAGATTGTATGAAGGGTAAACAGTTTTCATGGTCAGAGGAAGCAGGGGATGCTTTTAGGAAGATCAAGGAATTACTAACGTCTGCACCAATTCTAGTATTACCAGACTTTCAGTTGTTGTTTGAGCTACATACTGATGCGTCAAAGGTTGGAATTGGGGGAGTGTTGAGTCATAGGGGACGTCCGATTGCATATTTCAGTGAGAAGTTATCAGGAGCGAAGATGAGATATAGTACATATGATGTGGAATTTTATGCTGTTGTGCAAGCTATTAAACACTGGAGACACTATCTATTTCAGAAAGAGTTTGTCCTTTACACAGACCATGAGGCGTTGAAACATTTACAAGGGCAAGACAAGATTTTAGTGAGACATGCATCGTGGATCACATATCTGCAACAGTTTACTTTTGTTGTTAAACACAAGTCAGGGGTGACGAATCGAGTAGCTGATGCTTTGAGTAGGAGGAGTCATTTGTTGACTACACTCAAAGTTGAGGTGACAGGGTTTGAATTATTGCCAGAATTGTTTGAAGAAGATCCTTATTTTGCAAAGCTTGTTGAGAAAGTCAAAGACGGAAGTACTGACGAGTTTGTGATGGTAGATGGTTTTCTGTTCAAGGGAACTCGATTATGTATACCAGATTGCAGTTTACGGTTGAAGATTGTTAAAGAATTGCACGAAGAAGGTCATGTGGGTAGAGACCGTACACTACAGCTGATTTCTCAATCTTACTTTTGGCCATCGATGAGGAAAGAGGTTGAAAGGTTTGTGGAGCGATGTCATATCTGTCAGGTTTCGAAAGGAACTGCGACCAATGCTGGATTATATATGCCGTTACCTGTACCAACCAAGCCTTGGGTTGATGTGAGTATGGATTTTGTTTTGGGTTTGCCTCGAACTCAAAGGGGAAACGATTCCATTTATGTGGTGGTTGACCGATTTTCGAAAATGGCACATTTCATCGCATATAAGAAGACAGCAGATGCCGTCCGAGTCGCTCAGTTATTCTTTAAGGAGGTGTATCGATTGCATGGGCTACCTGAATCAATTGTTTCAGACAGGGATACTCGTTTTCTGAGTCATTTTTGGCTAAGTTTGTGGAAGATGGTGGGAACGAAGCTGAAATTCAGTAGTGCTTATCATCCACAAACAGATGGGCAAACGGAAGTGGTGAATAGATCGTTGGGAAACTTGTTGCGATGTCTTGTGCAGGATAATTTGAAGAGTTGGGATATAAAGTTGTGTCAGGCGGAATTTGCACATAATCATGCTGTCAATCGAAGTACTGGATTCAGTCCATTTCAGATTGTATATTCAAGCTTGCCAAAGGGGCCGTTGGATTTAACGATAGTACCACAACTGAAGGGGACAGTTAAGCGAGCTGCTGATTTCGTTGATGAGTTGAAAGATTGTCATAGAATCGTTCAGGAACGTTTGGAGAAGACGAATGAGAAGTATAAACAAGCTGTAGATAAGAAACGAAGAAGTGTAGACTTCAAGGAAGGTGATTTTGTTTACGCGGTATTAACGAAAGATCGTTTTCCAGCTGGAGCTTACAACAAGCTGAAAGCTCGAAAGATTGGTCCAGTAGAAATTTTGAAGAAGATCAATGAGAATGCTTATCAGTTGAGATTGCCGGATCATATCCATACTGCTGACGTTTTCAACGTCAAACACTTGATTCCATATCATGAGGATAAGCATGTCGAAAAAGAAGAGAGCGTGAATTCGAGGTCGAATTCTTTTCAACCAGGAGAGGATGATGCAGCGCGTACCTCAAACTCGCGATTGACATGGCGAAGTCGCGAAACCCTAGTTCGCAAAGAAGCTGCTCCAGAAGGTCGCGCGCGAGAAGCTCCAGCAGCTAGGTCGCAAGGCAAAGCCAGTAAATCGCGAACGACTTATGCCGCTCCAGAAGCCTATGTCGACGAGGCAGATCCAGTAGGTCGCGAAGTCTCACTTCAGAGTCCCTATGTCGCAAATTTCCTTAGGTCGCTGATTACTAGGTCACGAGCTTCGTTAGGTCGCGAAGTGTTGCCGCTTCTTCCAGTAGGTCGCGAGCAAGATTCAACTGCCTCCTTAAGTCGCGGACGAGCTATGGTAGATCGCTGAAGTTTCCTTAAGTCGCGGACGAGCTATGGTAGATCGTTGCCAATTTTTAGGTCGCAAGTTTTAAGTCGCGAACTTTGCTTAAGTCGCTGATGATAAGTCGCGAGCAAAAGTTAGGTCGCGAACTTTTCTTAAGTCGCTGAAGTTTATTTTAGGTCGTTAACGACCTATCTTAAGTCGTATGCTGTAAGTGTTGTAAGTGTTGTGATGTTTTGTAATTTCTTAGGTCGCGTACGACCTATGTGATTGTGTTGTGTTGTAATTTTCTTAAGGGTGTGTTTTGTTGTAACCCTATAAATAGGGAGTTATGTCATTTGTAAACGTTGTTGATTTTGAATAAAATTTCCTTTGTTAGCTTTGTGCTTTCAATTAAAATCGGTAGTTGAGTGTATCTCCTATCTCCACCTTCGACATTTGAGTGCGCTCGAATCTTCGATCGTTGAAGCCAATTCGCGAAATCAAGTGCGCTTGATCAACGCTCGAAGAATTGTAGATCTCTCTTCACGGTATCGTGCGCGATCAACGTGTCAGAGATAGCTAGAATTCGGCATCTCCGGATCAACGAATTTGGGTTTTTCAGCATCCATCAATCCACCGATTGCTACGTTCATCGTATCATCAATTTTTGTATTCCGCCGATGCGTCAATTGTAGTCAGTACTTGTAGGATGTATTGACAATCTTCATTATATTTTTGAACGTGAGCAACTAGAGTGAGACCAGGCTATATCAATATTTTCCACTCTCATTATACACGTGAGTTCGATTGATTCACGTGAACCGGTGTGTGTTTTTAATGAAAAATTGGTTACCGTTATTTTTATAACGAATTTTACACTGGTATTGTAATTGGATGCGAATTATTTTGATGAGAATTTGACGTAAAAAAATTACTGTCGCTTTGACTTCAGTAACCGTCAAATTTAAAGTGGATTTTTAAGCAGTTATCACGTAGTGCTGATTTGATATCCGTTTTTATGGTGTTTTGTGAAGCGCAATTTCCTCGTCGAAATTTCTACAAATGCTGCAGTTTTAATCACGTGTTTTAAAAATTGTTTAAAAAAAAATTTGTTTCAAAAATTTTACAGTTTGCACTTTCAAAAGAATGAGGAAGCGATTTAAACGATTCAAAAAAATTGAGGACTATGATCCCATACTTTTACTGATTCGCTTATTTCCGGACTTGTCCGTTTGAGAACGTAAATTGTTGTTTATATAAAATACACAATTTTGCACTTTCAAGGAAACGATGAAGAGATTTAAACGATTTAGCAAAAGTGCGGAGTATGGAACCACACTTTTACTAATTCGGTTAATTCCGGACTCGTTAATTGAAATATTTGCTGTTGTTTGATGATATTGATGATTTTGTTGGGCTTTTGAGCCATTATGATGGACCTTTGGGTCAAATACCAGTACTAGACCTTCGGGTCATATGTTGGACCTTCGGGTCATTTGTTGGGCACCAAAAATTACGATGACAGTACTTGGTAGGCTTCGGCCATATGTTGATGCACGTGCGGCGTAGCTTAGACTCGCCATATGATGGCATCGATCCACTTTTATGCTGATTTTCTAGTTGTCTATTTTTGATTTCTAGATTTTGTGAATTGTTGTTTTGAATTCAATTGTGAATTTGAAAGTTGATTTGATGGAGTTTAATGAGGTTTCTTCATTTAAGCTATGTTGATTATTTATGCTGAATAGTCTCCTTCGAGATTATAATTAATTTGCTTTGATGTTGTTTATGATGCATTCACTTCTAAGATTAAATTAGACTGATCCGTTTATTATTTTCTTTTAAATAATACTCGGGTCAGACCGGGTTATTTCAGGGTAATCGCTATCTCTGATTCAGTTGCAGCTTTAGCTTTTGGGATTTCACTCCATCTTTTGTCTAGTCTTCGAGGTGTACTTTTGGTGTATTGACTATCGCCTCAAGTATGTTGGTGTCTTTGTATATGTATATTTGGTTCATGTGAACTATCGATTGTTGTAGCATGTATCCAGACTTGTCTTCCGCTATATATCTGATATTTCTGTTTTGATGTGATTATACTATCTGTGTTGTTGTTATTATGAGTTGTTCTGGATTTTTCTTTAGCCACTGTAGTTTCGTTTTAGATTTGGATTGAATTATATCTTTGGGAGTAATTATCAAAACTCCTACCGATGTAATCAATACTTGTCTAAGGCATAACTTACGGATGGTCGCTTCTAACAAGCCTTATTCTTCGCAATAGCAGACGTTATTCCTTATAATAACCTTTGTTATCGTGAGCATAGAGGTGGGGCGTCACAACTTCCCTGGCACTTCATTGCCTCTTCTCCAAGTCACGTTCTCAGGCTCTCAAACACGCACGCAAGGGTTCAACCGCCTCCAAAAAACCATGAATGTGCGCTCCTCCAGCCAGACCCACGATCTAAGGCTCATCGCATCTCCACCTAAACGCGCGCCTCCCCAGCCTAGACCACCATGACCACGGAGGATGTCGCCCCAGCCTGAAATGCACAGCCGCTGCCTTAAAACCCTAGCCCTAATTTAATTTTCTAGCCCAATCCATCCATCAATTCGCCAAACCAACCACACGGATGAACTGCGTGCAACGATCTCCACAACCCAATACCCTCCAATCGACGATCGGTCAAAGTTGTTCAAAGCGCAATGAACGACCGAGAATGATTTGGGCAATTCTGGACAAAAAAGAATTCGATTGCAAAAATGAACCGCAGATTTGAGTTGCGCTCATCGAGAGCTTCGAATTGGTATATAATATGATAGAGTTTGAGGAATTTTAATTTTTCGATTTGATTTTGATTTGCAATTGAATCTAGAATTTTTGGTTTCTGCCATTTGAGAAGAAGGAACAGATAGAAGTTGATGTACGTACAGAAATAAGAAAAATGATTGCTAGGGTTTAGGAAACAAGACTATTTATATTAACAAAGCCCGATAAGAAAATAAACACATATCGAATTTATACGAATGACGAAAAGCGACCCAAAAAGCCCATTCTGTCTCTGAAACGAAAATGGGTCATCCCATATATCAAAATAGATGTTTTCGATATCTTTAAATCTAATAGAATAGGTTTCAAGTCCTAATTCCATCGTATGAAGAAGTTAGCTTTAAAATCAGCTTATTTCAAATTGATTTTAATTAAATTTAATTAAATTGATTTATACACGTTTCGAGTCTGTACGATCAAACGACAAGTCAGATCGCTACGAAACTTGAAATCCTACAATAATTCACTGTTACGGATCCGATGAAACTGGTTTCATTGAAATCCGAGACAGTGGCCAAAATGGCATTTTCACGTTAATTAAATAAATTAATATTAAATTAATTAAATCACTTTTTTAATTTCAAGTTTAATAACTAACAATTCTTTTATCATTTTTGATTACTTAGACATTTACAATAATTTAAAACAAATTTACATATCAATCAGTGTTAAATATTACACTAATTATAGTGTTCAATTTCAACTGTAATTAAATCCAATTAATTATAATTTAATTTCAATAAATTGATTAAATTTTATTTCAATCCTTTTTATTCAATCAATCATTACTTTATGTGCATAGTTAACATTGGTTTATATCTTATTACACTAATATCTTACAATTATCATCTTTTCCCTTGTTATTTGCAATATTTCAATTATATTGAATTTTTGTCAATTTTCATACTAATTAAAATTTTAAAGTCCCAATAAATTCATTTGTCTTGGTTTCACTCCTTTTTATTAAATCAAGTATTACCTTATGAATGTAATTGACATTTCTGTATATTTTGTTGTTTTCACATTTTTCAGTTATCGTCTTAACTCATTTTACGTAACATTTAGTTTCATTTAATTATAATTGATTAAATAAATTGGTAACAAATTACAATTGTCACCTTTTCTATATTTAATCACATTTATAAGTTTATTATTTACAAACAAATGTTATAACAACTTACACAATACTAATTCTATCCAATTACAATTCCTTACACATTATTTCATTAATTAATACAACATTTAAATAATCAATTACTCCTTTAATCCAATTATCAATTAATACACACATTATCATAATTAATTTACAATCTATAACTAATTATAACTTTTTAATTATTTCAATTAATTGGAATTACATTTAAAGCAGTTATCAATTACCTTCAATTAATACTATTACATCTCATTCCAGTTATATTCTTACTATTAAATCACTTATTTTCTATTTCTTCCAACATTAGATCACAAAACCTTATTAAATTAACTATTTTTAGTTATCGAAAATTATGGATCGTTACATGAACTATGTGTTTAAAGTTGTAAAATGCATATAGTATTATAAAATTCCATAAATTATGAAACTGATGTGTTGTAATTGAGTAAGTACAGGTACATGAAGACTATTTGGCTAGATTTGGGTTGTGAAATTGCATATAAAGTAAGCTCGCTCGCTTAATAACGCTAATATAAGGTACACTTACCATTAAAAGAAAAAATGAAATAAATATTAATATATATTGTGGTTTCCGGCCATGAAAGCCGATGTATATATTTTTATTATTTTTGTCATATTGCAAAAGGCGCTTTGTATAAGGGAGACTCTGCCAATAAATTTTGGAAATTTAGGGTGTTAGAAAAATTTTAAAATTTTTTAGAAATTTTTGTTAACTAGAAATTGATTTTTGAATTTAACCGAGAAATAAAGGGTTTTGGATAAATGTTTGGAGTTAGTTAGTGAATGTAGGTTTTGAAATGTAGAAAAGTAAAATGTGAAGTTTTAACTAAGTGGGTTTGAAAAGAAATGGGTTTGGAGCATTTTTCTTGCCTTAGCAATTTCGGGAACGAAATTCTTTTAAGAGGGAAGGAATGTAACAACCTGGATTTTACGACATTTGATTTTGAATATTTAAAATGGTTTTAAATATTGGGTTTGGAAAATAAATTGATTTTTGAATATGAAGATTTTGGTTGAGATTGTTGATTGAATTTAAATTTTAAATATAACGATTTATCGTAATACAGAAATGGTGAATAATTGAAATTTGAGTTGAATATGAATCGAAACGATTCTAATGCGAATGTAAATTCTATATGACTTTTTAATTGAGTTAGTAAGTTTTTAAAATTTAAGTTTCAAGTGATTTCGTAAATTTTTGAAATCGTCAATTTAATCGACGCATTAAAATAGCGATCCTGGGAACAGTTTCGGATTTCAACGAAACCAGTTCCATTGGATCCGTAATAGTGTATTATTATCGGATTTCAAATTTCGTAGCGTTTCGATTTACCGTTGGTCATGCGATCTGAAAATGCATAGAAATAATTTAATTGAATTTAATTTAAATAGTCGATTTAAAAGGCTATCTTCTACATATGATCGAATTAGGTTCCAAAACTTATTCCATTTGGTTCGGAATAGTGGTATAACATTAGGAACGCCAGGCGGCATGCCTCGATAGGAATTGTAGATTTTTAGTTACACAATGCGAGATATTTTGTATATAAAATTAAAAAAATAAAAGGTCAAACCCTATATTGTCTCGAGCAACCCTAGTCATCTGAACCCAGCCGACCTAGCTGTTCGTAGCCGCCTTCTCCTTTATATTTTGTAACATCCCGTCTTTTTGTACGCTTTAAGCAGACATGCATGCCAACTCAACCCATACAGAAGGGCGGATTGTTATTGGGGTGAATAAGAAAAAGCAGAGAAAGAAAAAAACAAAATAGAATCTCGCAGCAGAATGACAAAATATAATAATCAAATAACAGTTTATGAAGCTGTTTACAAAACATTTGATTATACTTATACAATACAAAAATCAGAGTTACACTTATCAGAGATAAACAAATAATAATGCAGTGGAATAATATAGTAAATAATAGTAGTACAAATCTTCGTCTTTGTCCTCCAGAAATAGGGTCTTCAAATCCTGAAATGCTCAGGCTGACCCGAGCGAATTGAAAAGACAAAACACTCGAGTTAGAACTAAAAGATCTTACGTAAGTTAAATCAATGGTAAATAAATAATGAGTGGAACGGCGTCGGATATGTTTACGAGGTTTGATATCTCCTATCTAGTGTCTAACGCGAGTGTAGTAACTTAAGAGATGTTCGGGATTCACATCTCCTAAGGATCCGTTAAACTATCTACTATATAGTACAATACGCTATTATAATATGTCTATAGTAATATAAACTATTAAAATAGCATTAAGGCGTTACATTTACCCTCTTAACACATTTTTATTTCCCATAGTCTATACAGTAATGTAATCACACCCGTACTGGGTGTCGTCAGAGGGCACTCCATAGGTATGGTACAAGCCAAACTCGTAGAAGGCGCGCTAGGGTAGGTGACACGGCACAACTAGGAAATGCCAGGGTAGATATACCAATTACACTTTCGGACCGATGGTAACGCATAGCAGCTACTACCGCCCACCTCGGAACACACTCCCGAATCAAAAAAAATCGAGGGTGGCCACCAAATAAATTGCAAAGTCAGAATATAGTATCGATGGAATGTGCCCGATCGGAGGAATGACCTCACTTAGCCCGTCAATTGCTCCTGTTTTAGCCACCTTATGCTAACTCATGGGAGTCAGGTCCATGTATATACCTTTAGGATCGTCGCCACCATCCTACTTCATTCTGGAATCTCCACCGCGTACACAGTTGTCAAAGTGGTTTTTGGTATCGACAGAGAGTATGCCCATATCCGATCCCGGTCTCTTTAACAACTGTTCGGACGTCTAAATGTCTATCGAGTTAGAAAATAGCCGAACGAATTTTGAAATAAATTTACCGCAAGCGCATGGCGTACACTTGTAGTACGTGGCGAATACGGGTCGATCCGCAGGGAATTGATGATTTTAAAAATCTATTCAATCAAATTAAACCAAAGTCGAGTGAAAGTTAAGCTAGAGAATTAGAGAATTAACTAACTAACTAACTAAAAGAAAAGAAATTCAAATATAAGAGTTAAATGACAATTTAGAGAATAAATCCACTCTCTAGATTACATAAATCAACAAAATGAAATCATGATCTCTCTTTTATGGTCATTAGTGCTTTAATTGATATGTCTATCATAAGTATGGCATATTTGTGCTATTTGTTCGCCAACATAAGCCATCAAACATTGACACACCCCTTAAACCACTTACTAACTTTCATGAAACTTGACAATGAAAATGAAAATGAAATCTATTTTAAGTATGGCCTATTAACTATTGATTAGAAATATAGACCATCAAATTTTAATTTCAAATCACTTTCTTTTGCCATAGTCATATTTTTATTAAGAGGCATTTGTGTTAGTGATTGTTTAAGTATAGCCTATTTGGTGTCAACGATATAGACTATCAAATTCAAGACAAAAACAAAAATGAAACCACTTCAATCATTCTTCATTAAGCACACAAAAAGAGAGCATGAATTAACAAATAGTTGAAACTACATAATTAGAGAGCTTCATTACCCCTAAATTGAAGGGGTTTAGCCTCTCATATTTGTCATTTGATTAACAAATGTAGCTTGCAACATGAAAGCAAAAAGAAAGCAAAATGAAAGCTAAATGAAAGTAAACTATTCTAATTGCATAAAAGAAAATCTACACTACTAGCATGAAAGGAAATGAACATGTAATTAAAATGAAACAATAATTACATTGCATAAAAAAAGGAAAGTTACATGAAGTAGAAATGGCTAAGTAGCTAAGAAAAGAAAGAAGAGAACTTGATTTATTTTTGAGCCTAAACTAAACAAAAGAGAGACTAAGGAGGAGGGGGTTACATGAAACATAAAGGGATTTTATACATGTGTTAGCCCTAATTCATATTTTTGGGGAATGCCCAAAATACCCTCTTAGGAAGTGTGGAGGCCAAGTAATCATTAGCTTCAAATAATCCTCAATTAAGTGTACATGAAGCCATTAATTCCATAAGCATGTGCATTAGCCTCTAATTTGTACATTAAGGTAGGTGGGTAGGTGGGGTCCTCCATTATCATGCCTTTGAATTATTTCCATCTTCATTTCTTTATCTTCACTCTTATGCATGCATACATCTTCATGAAACCACTTGTATATGAAGCCAAATTCCTATAAAATAATATAGAAATTTCTAATTAAATTTTCTCAAATTAATATATGCACAAAAATGACCATTTTGCCCTTGGATGAAGATGAATATGTGAAAATTTAAAAATAATATGAATTTTTGTTTAAACAAGTTAAAATGCCCGATATGATCATTTATTTAATTTAAATAGATTAAATATGGTGGAAAAAATATGCACATTTACGTGCACATCAACAACCAATCGCTTATTACACACCGGATGGTTCTTTTACTTTTCCAAAACAATTTCATAATTGATATCAAAATATCATATTCAATTCAAATCATATCATTTTCAAAATCATTACTTACTTCCGAAATTATATCACATTGATATCATAGTTCGAAATTATATTTCCTTTCAAAAGTCGTGTTTCCAAAATAGGTTAAACTCTCGTTTCAAAATTATCATATTAAACCAAATATGCTATTTAAATCCCAACTTAGGTTATAATGTCGCTTAACCACATTCACTTTAAAATCGAGAATTTGAATATAAACCCATCCATTTTACTTAGTTTGGAATTTAGAAGAAAATAGTTATAAATAGTTATAAATGGTTATAAAGAGTTAATATAGATTTAAAATAGATTAAATAAAATTAAAATAGATTAAATAGCTTTAAATTAGATTGATTAGATTTAAAATAAGTCAAATGGTTTAATTAGTTTAAAAGTTTGAAAATCTTAATAATTAAAGTCTTTTAAAATAATATATTTAAAACAGTTTATAAATATGAATTTGAAATTTATATCAATTTAAACTATTTATTTCATTCCAACACATTTTGACCATTCCAATGTCCCAAGACCCAATTTCAAATTTTCCGATTCAGAATCCTAAATAAATATTAAATTCAATATCGCTTAAATCCATGTTGAACATTGATTTAGTTACTAAAATTTCAATATAATTCAAAGTTATACTTCAATGATTTTAATAACTCAATTTTGATAAACTTCACTTGTATTTCAAATTCACTATACATTTCAATTTTTATTCCGTTAACCATTCCTTTAAACAATTTCAATCTTTTTATATAAAACTCGAAATTCGGTAAAAATTCAATTTATATAAATCAGATTTTATTTCAAAAATATCACTTAATTCAAAGCAAATTTAAGGGTTCAAAATCATTTAAATTTAACCAATCCGGTGTCCGTATATAATTCTCTACCCTAGGGTCAAGTGATACAGATATTTATCATTTCAATCCGCAATTTAATTTTTTTTTATTTACGGATATATATATCATTTCAATCCACAATCCCAAAAATATTCAAAATCCATAAAATCGCTCAAGTCTATCATTTCAACCCATAACGATTTTTCCTTAATCTATAGATCATTCGGGTATGTATCATTTCAGCCCATAGTGAACTTGCAGTTTATAATGATATAAAATAAACATCCATTCATCCAATATCAACAATCAACATCCATTACAAACATCATCCAAATCAATCAATAAATATCAATATAGAACTGATAATCAATAACAGGTATTTAACTGGCAATTTATATTCAATAATAAATTAAATAACAATTAAATTCAAATTAATTGAGATGATGATTTAAAATATAGCAAACAGTCATAAATAATTCTAATCACATCATAAATTTAATTTAACAAACATAAGAAATTTTAGAAGTTTTGAGTGGGTTAAAACACTCACCTTTGATTTTAAATCGAATTTTAATTCAAAATAAGCCCAAAATTTGAATGGTCTCAGAATTCGTCCAAACTTGCATCAAAATATCCAGAATTTTGATACGATCCCAGCAGAACAAAACGCGCAAGAAACGGACCTCGTATGCGAAAGTTATGCTAGTTAGTACATTCGACAATCGAATTATTAAAGATAAAAATATAAAAAACAGACCAGTAGAAATCTGCCACGTCAACACACGGAACACCATCTTTCTTCACGCAGCTCTCATGCGAGATACCAAACATGTAACATTAGCCGAACGCTGCCACGCTTGCCCACGCTTGGCCATCGCCACCGTGCCTACCTGCCGATGAACGCCGACACACCCCCACGACCTCCGGCCAAACACACGACCACGTCGCGTTCACGCGGTTCCAGCAACTGCCACCAAGAACAATGGGTTTTGAAACCCTAGTTCGAATTAAAGCCGTCAATCTGGCCATCAACACCACCGATGAACAACACTCGGCCCCCTCTACAATACGCTACCCTCCAATCGACGATCCGTCGAAGTTCATCAACGCGCTATGAACAACCGAGTCTTGTTCTTCAATTCCTGTACAGACAGAGGTTCAAATTGAAAAAAGTGTAATATCCCGGAAATTTTAACAATATCAATTTAATAATCTGTTAAATAATTAAATTGATATTGATGATCTTTGATAATAAAATTTGAATTTAATTTAATAATCTGATTAAATTAGTACTAATTGGTGATTTTATCTTTTAAAAGTTAATAAGATATTTTCTATTTGAATATATATATTTATTTATATATATATATTGTAAATAGAAGCTTTGGGTAAATTGGGAATTTAGATTTAATTTAATATGACTTTTCAAAGTTATTTAAATTAGTAAATTTATAGTTTTAAAATACTTTAATTGCTTAAGATATTTTTACTTAAGTTTAAAATTATATAAGAGTTAACAAAAAGGCTTGTTTTGTTTCTTTTTAAAATATCACTTGATAATATAATCTCTTATATAAATTATTTAAATATCAAATATGTTAATTTCAAATAATAAGTATAATGTATTATTTTTAATATGTATGAATTTTAAAAGACTATGGAATTGTTATTTTTAAATTGAATAAATAATTGTATATATATAACTTAACTTTTTAAATTGAATCTTAGGATTTAATTTAATTGAATTTGAATTTAAGCTTTGAAATTCAAAAGAATAAATATTTAAATTTGTTTTGGATTTTAGAATATTTGTATAAACTTTTATTTATAAATATAATTAGTTTTCTTTCTTTAAAAAGTAATTTGTATATATATAGATAAGTATTTTATAAATAAGAAAAGCCATTTTATATACTTCTAAAATAAATAAATATGTAAAAATTACTTAAGAGACATGTGTTATTTTCTAAAGTCATTGTTTTAACATGTGTAATTTAAGCAACAAATGTTTATGACAAGTGTCTTCATTTATTTTATTTTCTTTTATTTTTATTTATTTATCATAAATTCTCCTATATACACATATGCATTTCTTTACTTCATCTTTTCTATTTCCTTCTCAAAAACAAGATAAACTCAAATCTTTCCTCTAGAACAAATCTGATCAGTAACCATTTCTCAAACAAAATGTGATCATGTTCAAATCTGATTTTCAAATACTCAAACTCCTCACAAAACCACAATTTCAAAGCCTGCATGTTTAATCTGAACATCTGCAACTCAGTTTTAAATTTCAAAAAGCATACAAATCATTTATTTTCTTCAATCTATGAAGTATCCTCAAAATCAAAAGCCTGTAAATCTTCCTCAAACCAGAAATTCAAGAAAAATCAAACCCTGTGATACATTTCAAAATCAAAAGTCTTCTGTCTGCATTTTTCAAAAACCTGGAAACATCTCAGAGCTACCTGCATTCAATTGCAATCTGGAAGCCAGCAATGCAAGTTTATATTCAAAAGTAAAAAGGAGTCTGGATTTGTTCAAGTCTGCATGCAAGTCTAAAACAACAATATCACAAGTTTTATCAAAAGCAAAGAAGATTTGGCATTTTATTTGCAAGTCTTCAAAACAGTTTTCAAAATCAAGGCTCTGTCCTCATTTGTTTCAAGTGAGTAACTTTTAAAACTTAAAGTAAAATATGGTTGCTTGCTAATATAGATGAAATGAATAAGTATTGCAAGTATAAATGAGTTTCTGATGTGAATGTTTATAGTGTGTTTGCTATAACAATTAGATGCTCTGCTCTGCCTTTTCAAATCTGTGAGTAACTTAAAATCTTAAATTTTAAATAGGGTGTATGTTAAATGTTGGATAAAATTTAGTAATGTTTGTGTGTTTATAGAAGTCAGATGTAAATATGTTATGTATGCATGTTGCTCTGCTGTGTTCCCAGATCCACCTTCCCATTTAAAAGAATCCACTTCAATCTATTTAAATGTGTGATAGTATCTGTTTTTGTTTTAAAAATAATAATAATAATATATGTGTTTGTTTAATATAGATTAGAAAAAAAAAATGAAATCAAACTAAGACAGAAGTTGTTGTCTCTGGAAATATTGAAATATCAGAGCATGTTGATTTTAACCAAAATTCAAACTCTGTGAATTTGTAATTCATTATTATAAACCAAAAGCATTTACTAAAACATGATTTTTAAATCAAAAATCAGGATTTTTAGGAATAGGATAAGGGTGCAGTTTGGATATTGACTGAAATGAGTTTTTGTTGAAAATCCTGATGATCTTGGAATTGTGGAAGCTCGGGTTTCTTCTTGGTAATAGATGAGTGTTAGTAGATGTTAAGAAAAATCATTAGTGGTGATAAAACTTATCAGAGAGGTTGCAGATTTGAAAATTTATTTTAAACCCTAGTTTTTCACTGTGACATTTGAATCAATCGTTTCGGTAGTGTAGTTGATCGAGTGTTAGGATATTTTGGGAATTGATAATTGGTGAGTAGTTGAAGGCGAGACCGAAGTGGTTGACAATCAGGTAGTCGGAGCGTCGAGATTTTTGCCGTTGACAGGCTTTGGGTCATTTCGATGGTTCTTGTTCCAGGTTGGGATAGCAAGCTCGATTTCGTCCTCGAGTTGAATTGATGTTTCTGGGTGGCCAGATGGGTGGAGGTGGTCGAAGAGGACTTGTCGACGATGGAAATGGAAGCCGGAGCTCTGACGATCGATGGTGCACGTGCACATGTATTTCTTTGTACATTGGTGAAGTCTGGGTTTTAACAGAGGTAGTTCTCGCGTTTTGTTCGAGTATCGTACGGGAAAGACTCGAAGTTTTTGGGCTTCGACTCGAAGAATTTGCAAGGGATAGGTTTATTTCTGGAATGCTTAAGTGTTGGGGAAGAAGACATTCTCGAGTCGTATTCGGGTTGTTCAGGTGAGTGGCTCGAAGTTTTCAGAGCTATGACTCGAAGTAACTTAGGTGGATTCGAGCACTTTTAGTTGACAGGTTCAAAACTGTCTGTTTATAAAAATTTAAACTGAATTTGAATTTGTAAAGAAATTTTTAAACAGGGATTTTAAATCTAAAAGTTTAATTTGAAATCTAGTTTAAATCTGAATCTCAGATTTAAAATAAAAGCAGTTTTTAAATTAAATTATTTTAAATAACTTTAGTGTTTAAATTGTATATTAAATGGATATAATTTAAAGGTAAATTTGATTCAAATTCTTTAGTTATTTATAAGATGAGGAATTTCTTTAACTTATAAAATAAAAGAGTTTAGAAATATTGTTTAAACATGATTAAGATAAATAAATTAGGAATGATTAATTTATAATTAAGTATTATGAATTAAAGTATTAATTAATGATTAAGAATTAATTAATAAAGTAATTAAATATTAATTAAGTTATGGTTAACACTTAATTAACTAAATAAATTAGATTAATTAAATTGGTTATTAAGATTTATTAATTTGAAATTAATAATAATTAATCTAAGTTAATTACTTAAGAAAAATAATTAAATAATTGTTAATGAAGGTCATTAACTTGAGATTATTTAATAAATAATTAATTTGATTAATTTTAATAATTAATTAGATTAATTAATTTAAGGATAATCCTTTATGAAATTATTTAAATGTAATTACTTAATGGAAGTAATTTAGAAATTAATTACTCATTTGTAATTAATTAAGTTAATATGATTAGTTAAGTTAATTAATTAAGTTAATTAATTTAGAATAATCAAGAGATGATTTGATAAATAATTACTTAAATGTAATTAATAAGGTATATTATTTAGGAAATAAATAATAAGATAATTACTTGAAGTAATTAATTGAATGGTTATGTATTAAGGAAAGTAATTTGAGTTTAATTACTTTGAATAATTAATCAAGGGATTAATTAAGAAATTAATTAAGGAGAATTAATTTAGTTAATAAAGTAATTAAGGATAGTTAATTACTGATTGAAGATTAATCAAGGTGATTAGTAAATGTTGTTTAATTTAAAGTTAATTACTTAATGTAATTAATTTAATTAAAGTAATTAATAATTAAGTGGTAATTAAGGATCACTAATTAATATAATTAATAATGTAATTAAGATTGATTAATTAAGTATAATTAATAAATGAAGTGATTAATTAATGTAATTAATTAAGGTTTAATATAATTAATTATAGTGATTAATTTAATTAATTATAGTTAATTAATTAGTGAAGTAATTAAAGGTTAATTACTATAAGTGGTTAAGGTTAATTAATTTGAGTAATTAATTAAAGATAAATTACTTGAAGGTAATTAAAAGATAATTAATCAAAGATGATTAATTGAAAAAGGTAATTAGAGGATAATTAATTAATTTATAATTAATTAATGTTTAAGTAAGAAGGATTTATAAAATAAAAGTAATTAATTTAATTAATTTTAAATTAATTAGAGATGATATAGATCATTACTTATGGATGGATGATAATACTGAATGCTTTGCATTTGATTGATATCTCTGATGAGATATATGCTATGTGATATGGATGTTTAGTTGAATTGTGATAATATGGATTATCTGATGATATTGAAAATGTTGATTATCTATTGTGAATTATCTTTCTATGTGTATAAAGATAAATGAATTGAATTGTTTTAACCTTTAAAACAACTTGGCCTTAAAAGATACGTCTTTGGATTTCGATGAGACCGGGATCGGGTTTCCGTATACCGGATTTCCAGGTCTGGAGACCCGAATACCACATCGATCCAAATTAACGATAGGTCGTGAATCTCAAGTGAAGATAAAGATTCAGAGTGCAAGGGTTATTGTCGTTAACTCTGAGGGTGATTCCAAAACGAGTGTAACGAGATAATGCCTTCGGTTTCGTTCGAACCCGGAACGAACTTGTATGGACTGAATGCTTTCAGAACATCGTCAGGTGGACGATGAGCATTCTAAGATAGATGTGTTCTTTTTAAAGGTAATCGTGACCTCAAGCCTCACAAACCGGGAATGGCTAAAACAGGGGAGGTGCAGCAAGGTTAGTGGGTAGCACCCAAGTAGGACAAGGTTACCTCTGTCTAGATGTCCCTTTCTATTTTCGACTTAGTGTGTGCGGTTGAATCATGACAACCGTGGGGTATCTTGTGCGGGAATTATCCAGTAAGGGATGTTCCGACCTTGTGTTGCAGGGGATTGGGAGTGATCCTCGGTACGGTGATCTAGGCCACGTACTGTGACGGGCGGTACCCCGGTAGCCCTGCCATTGATGGAATCCAAACTCCAATAAGTGCCGTACGTATTAGTTGTGCCCAACTATGTTGGAACGTGAGATGTAAGCATTCCAGCTATTTCTGTATTTTACTTGAAAACCCTAGACCCTATTATAATACAATCGAATTTCCTATCAAATGTTTTGGTTAGCGTAAGGTAAAAACTTACCCATGTTTATTTGTGGGAAGTCTTACGTGATACCTTTTCTTTCAAAAGGTTTTGAAGTTAAACAAGTTTAACCTGTTACTCACACCAGACCCATGTCTGACCCAAGTTGTTTATTTCTGTTTTATAAACTCTTGGGTACTCAAATTTTTACGAGTAGCCAAGGGATTCAGGTTTAGCTTTGACGAGTAATCTGGAGGAGCAATGGAGCAGGAGGCTTCGGCGTTGTAGATATAGATAGTAGTTTTCCGCTGTGTTGATCTTTGTATTGATCTGTATTGTGTCGAGATGTAATAACTAGACAGATGTTTATAACTGTCTAGTATGTGATGTGTAATCTGTGTAACTCTGATAGATGATGTATATGATACTATGTAATATTTATGTGATATATTATATTTCGTTTCGTTTCCGCTGTGAGTATCTGTTGTTGTTTTCTGTTCTCTTCTTCTCTTTTCTATTTCTCACCCCTTTCTTTCTTACTGTCGATGCGATTTTCCGGGAGTGGAAAGTCGGGTCGTCACACGTGGTATCAGAGCGAGGTTGAGCGAATGCCTAAGCTTTTGGTTAAGTGAATATCAGAGCAGTAGGTTGAGTGAATACCTAGCTCTAGAGTGGTGTCTATCTTGAGAGAGCGTATTTGTAATTTTTATATAACTATATATATATATTCTACCTATATTGTTGGGTTACCCGTACAGGTTATCCAATATAAGATATAAAGGTAGATAGGGTAGTAGTGTATGAAACACGACTACCAATGGTTGGAATTAAGGTTGGAAGTGTATTTATCGAGACTGTAGACCCAATACTGTCTCGAGTAAGTTTTGCTGTGATGAAGGATTTCATCGAATCTCTGAAGGAAACCTGTTAAGGTTCGGAGTTTATCTGTAAAATTGGATGAGTAGAGTTTGGATCTATCGGTTGAACAGAAGCAAGTGATGGTATCTTGATACCTCAGGTAATAGTAGCTGTGTGATGAGATGCAGTGACGATGGATGTTCCCGAAGATGTTTTCTTTGGAACAAGTTTAAGGAAGTGTGTCTGTTTCGGTGATTGAGGCTGAGTTCAGCACGGTGTTTCTGTTTGGTTTGGAGTTCGAGTTTCTCGAAGATCTTTGGATAGGAAGTCCTTGGCATCAGTGTCAGCAGTGCAACTCGGAGTGTTCTGTGTTGGCAAGAAGTTTTCTGGCTGAGTAGTTTTTCTGAAGGTGAAGTTCAGATGCAGCAAAGAGGATCCATTTCTTCGATAGATTGGATAGTTAAGTATGGGCTGTTCTGATTTGTTAAGAGAGAACAATTTTCCTTGAAAATAGGTTGGGTTGATCGCAAAAGTGACTTGCGATAGTTTGAGGGTTCTCTTGGGTTATCAGAATTTTTCTGAGTGTCTTCAGAGAAGTCAGGAGTTGTCCGCATCTGAAGGTTGAGTTTTCTTATCGACTGGATTCCAGGAGTAGTACCGGTAGTTCAGTCTAGTTGAAGGATGTTTCCTAGAGATGGAGTTGGAGCAGCAACTCAAGTTTTGATGAAGTATCTGAGTTTTATTTATGGATCAGTGAACCTTATTTCTGGAATGAGTTGTCCAGTCTGTGCTTGTGTTCTACCTCAGATCAGAATTGAGCAGCGAAAGCAGTTTGGAATATATATCTGGATAGAAGAAGTAAGTTTGGAATCTACTGATGTTGCGAAGTAAAGTTATGTTTGGATCTCTTCTGTGTTCTGATTTGGATAAGTATTGGGTTTTCAGGATTGAATTGTCAGTTTGGACAATTGGAATTCATTGAGTTTTATGTATCTCTGAGAGGTACGTGTAAGATCTATCTCTGGTTTTAGAATCAGCAGTTCTGGAAGATTTAGTTGTTGAGTCAGACTCGTCTGTAGTCTGATATTCTGTTTAGTTCTGTGGATCTAGATGAGTAGGAGATCTATAACTTAGTAGTTTAGATTGTTGTAGAGCGAGTATTCCGGTATATATATACTTGGGGAAACTCGAGGAATTCTATCTAGAATTTTGTCTGGATAACTAGATTTGATTGATTGGATGATTGGTTGCTATGGTTGTTAGCATATGGATGATAGTATATGCTTGTGTTTTAAAATTTAAAATCTTTAATAAGATTATTAAATTACCTTTGTTTAAATTTCGGGGACGAAATTATTTTAAGGGGGAAGGAATGTAATATCCCGGAAATTTTAACAATATCAATTTAATAATCTGTTAAATAATTAAATTGATATTGATGATCTTTGATAATAAAATTTGAATTTAATTTAATAATCTGATTAAATTAGTACTAATTGGTGATTTTATCTTTTAAAAGTTAATAAGATATTTTCTATTTGAATATATATATTTATTTATATATATATATTGTAAATAGAAGCTTTGGGTAAATTGGGAATTTAGATTTAATTTAATATGACTTTTCAAAGTTATTTAAATTAGTAAATTTATAGTTTTAAAATACTTTAATTGCTTAAGATATTTTTACTTAAGTTTAAAATTATATAAGAGTTAACAAAAAGGCTTGTTTTGTTTCTTTTTAAAATATCACTTGATAATATAATCTCTTATATAAATTATTTAAATATCAAATATGTTAATTTCAAATAATAAGTATAATGTATTATTTTTAATATGTATGAATTTTAAAAGACTATGGAATTGTTATTTTTAAATTGAATAAATAATTGTATATATATAACTTAACTTTTTAAATTGAATCTTAGGATTTAATTTAATTGAATTTGAATTTAAGCTTTGAAATTCAAAAGAATAAATATTTAAATTTGTTTTGGATTTTAGAATATTTGTATAAACTTTTATTTATAAATATAATTAGTTTTCTTTCTTTAAAAAGTAATTTGTATATATATAGATAAGTATTTTATAAATAAGAAAAGCCATTTTATATACTTCTAAAATAAATAAATATGTAAAAATTACTTAAGAGACATGTGTTATTTTCTAAAGTCATTGTTTTAACATGTGTAATTTAAGCAACAAATGTTTATGACAAGTGTCTTCATTTATTTTATTTTCTTTTATTTTTATTTATTTATCATAAATTCTCCTATATACACATATGCATTTCTTTACTTCATCTTTTCTATTTCCTTCTCAAAAACAAGATAAACTCAAATCTTTCCTCTAGAACAAATCTGATCAGTAACCATTTCTCAAACAAAATGTGATCATGTTCAAATCTGATTTTCAAATACTCAAACTCCTCACAAAACCACAATTTCAAAGCCTGCATGTTTAATCTGAACATCTGCAACTCAGTTTTAAATTTCAAAAAGCATACAAATCATTTATTTTCTTCAATCTATGAAGTATCCTCAAAATCAAAAGCCTGTAAATCTTCCTCAAACCAGAAATTCAAGAAAAATCAAACCCTGTGATACATTTCAAAATCAAAAGTCTTCTGTCTGCATTTTTCAAAAACCTGGAAACATCTCAGAGCTACCTGCATTCAATTGCAATCTGGAAGCCAGCAATGCAAGTTTATATTCAAAAGTAAAAAGGAGTCTGGATTTGTTCAAGTCTGCATGCAAGTCTAAAACAACAATATCACAAGTTTTATCAAAAGCAAAGAAGATTTGGCATTTTATTTGCAAGTCTTCAAAACAGTTTTCAAAATCAAGGCTCTGTCCTCATTTGTTTCAAGTGAGTAACTTTTAAAACTTAAAGTAAAATATGGTTGCTTGCTAATATAGATGAAATGAATAAGTATTGCAAGTATAAATGAGTTTCTGATGTGAATGTTTATAGTGTGTTTGCTATAACAATTAGATGCTCTGCTCTGCCTTTTCAAATCTGTGAGTAACTTAAAATCTTAAATTTTAAATAGGGTGTATGTTAAATGTTGGATAAAATTTAGTAATGTTTGTGTGTTTATAGAAGTCAGATGTAAATATGTTATGTATGCATGTTGCTCTGCTGTGTTCCCAGATCCACCTTCCCATTTAAAAGAATCCACTTCAATCTATTTAAATGTGTGATAGTATCTGTTTTTGTTTTAAAAATAATAATAATAATATATGTGTTTGTTTAATATAGATTAGAAAAAAAAAATGAAATCAAACTAAGACAGAAGTTGTTGTCTCTGGAAATATTGAAATATCAGAGCATGTTGATTTTAACCAAAATTCAAACTCTGTGAATTTGTAATTCAGTATTATAAACCAAAAGCATTTACTAAAACATGATTTTTAAATCAAAAATCAGGATTTTTAGGAATAGGATAAGGGTGCAGTTTGGATATTGACTGAAATGAGTTTTTGTTGAAAATCCTGATGATCTTGGAATTGTGGAAGCTCGGGTTTCTTCTTGGTAATAGATGAGTGTTAGTAGATGTTAAGAAAAATCATTAGTGGTGATAAAACTTATCAGAGAGGTTGCAGATTTGAAAATTTATTTTAAACCCTAGTTTTTCACTGTGACATTTGAATCGATCGTTTCGGTAGTGTAGTTGATCGAGTGTTAGGATATTTTGGGAATTGATAATTGGTGAGTAGTTGAAGGCGAGACCGAAGTGGTTGACAATCAGGTAGTCGGAGCGTCGAGATTTTTGCCGTTGACAGGCTTTGGGTCATTTCGATGGTTCTTGTTCCAGGTTGGGATAGCAAGCTCGATTTCGTCCTCGAGTTGAATTGATGTTTCTGGGTGGCCAGATGGGTGGAGGTGGTCGAAGAGGACTTGTCGACGATGGAAATGGAAGCCGGAGCTCTGACGATCGATGGTGCACGTGCACATGTATTTCTTTGTACATTGGTGAAGTCTGGGTTTTAACAGAGGTAGTTCTCGCGTTTTGTTCGAGTATCGTACGGGAAAGACTCGAAGTTTTTGGGCTTCGACTCGAAGAATTTGCAAGGGATAGGTTTATTTCTGGAATGCTTAAGTGTTGGGGAAGAAGACATTCTCGAGTCGTATTCGGGTTGTTCAGGTGAGTGGCTCGAAGTTTTCAGAGCTATGACTCGAAGTAACTTAGGTGGATTCGAGCACTTTTAGTTGACAGGTTCAAAACTGTCTGTTTATAAAAATTTAAACTGAATTTGAATTTGTAAAGAAATTTTTAAACAGGGATTTTAAATCTAAAAGTTTAATTTGAAATCTAGTTTAAATCTGAATCTCAGATTTAAAATAAAAGCAGTTTTTAAATTAAATTATTTTAAATAACTTTAGTGTTTAAATTGTATATTAAATGGATATAATTTAAAGGTAAATTTGATTCAAATTCTTTAGTTATTTATAAGATGAGGAATTTCTTTAACTTATAAAATAAAAGAGTTTAGAAATATTGTTTAAACATGATTAAGATAAATAAATTAGGAATGATTAATTTATAATTAAGTATTATGAATTAAAGTATTAATTAATGATTAAGAATTAATTAATAAAGTAATTAAATATTAATTAAGTTATGGTTAACACTTAATTAACTAAATAAATTAGATTAATTAAATTGGTTATTAAGATTTATTAATTTGAAATTAATAATAATTAATCTAAGTTAATTACTTAAGAAAAATAATTAAATAATTGTTAATGAAGGTCATTAACTTGAGATTATTTAATAAATAATTAATTTGATTAATTTTAATAATTAATTAGATTAATTAATTTAAGGATAATCCTTTATGAAATTATTTAAATGTAATTACTTAATGGAAGTAATTTAGAAATTAATTACTCATTTGTAATTAATTAAGTTAATATGATTAGTTAAGTTAATTAATTAAGTTAATTAATTTAGAATAATCAAGAGATGATTTGATAAATAATTACTTAAATGTAATTAATAAGGTATATTATTTAGGAAATAAATAATAAGATAATTACTTGAAGTAATTAATTGAATGGTTATGTATTAAGGAAAGTAATTTGAGTTTAATTACTTTGAATAATTAATCAAGGGATTAATTAAGAAATTAATTAAGGAGAATTAATTTAGTTAATAAAGTAATTAAGGATAGTTAATTACTGATTGAAGATTAATCAAGGTGATTAGTAAATGTTGTTTAATTTAAAGTTAATTACTTAATGTAATTAATTTAATTAAAGTAATTAATAATTAAGTGGTAATTAAGGATCACTAATTAATATAATTAATAATGTAATTAAGATTGATTAATTAAGTATAATTAATAAATGAAGTGATTAATTAATGTAATTAATTAAGGTTTAATATAATTAATTATAGTGATTAATTTAATTAATTATAGTTAATTAATTAGTGAAGTAATTAAAGGTTAATTACTATAAGTGGTTAAGGTTAATTAATTTGAGTAATTAATTAAAGATAAATTACTTGAAGGTAATTAAAAGATAATTAATCAAAGATGATTAATTGAAAAAGGTAATTAGAGGATAATTAATTAATTTATAATTAATTAATGTTTAAGTAAGAAGGATTTATAAAATAAAAGTAATTAATTTAATTAATTTTAAATTAATTAGAGATGATATAGATCATTACTTATGGATGGATGATAATACTGAATGCTTTGCATTTGATTGATATCTCTGATGAGATATATGCTATGTGATATGGATGTTTAGTTGAATTGTGATAATATGGATTATCTGATGATATTGAAAATGTTGATTATCTATTGTGAATTATCTTTCTATGTGTATAAAGATAAATGAATTGAATTGTTTTAACCTTTAAAACAACTTGGCCTTAAAAGATACGTCTTTGGATTTCGATGAGACCGGGATCGGGTTTCCGTATACCGGATTTCCAGGTCTGGAGACCCGAATACCACATCGATCCAAATTAACGATAGGTCGTGAATCTCAAGTGAAGATAAAGATTCAGAGTGCAAGGGTTATTGTCGTTAACTCTGAGGGTGATTCCAAAACGAGTGTAACGAGATAATGCCTTCGGTTTCGTTCGAACCCGGAACGAACTTGTATGGACTGAATGCTTTCAGAACATCGTCAGGTGGACGATGAGCATTCTAAGATAGATGTGTTCTTTTTAAAGGTAATCGTGACCTCAAGCCTCACAAACCGGGAATGGCTAAAACAGGGGAGGTGCAGCAAGGTTAGTGGGTAGCACCCAAGTAGGACAAGGTTACCTCTGTCTAGATGTCCCTTTCTATTTTCGACTTAGTGTGTGCGGTTGAATCATGACAACCGTGGGGTATCTTGTGCGGGAATTATCCAGTAAGGGATGTTCCGACCTTGTGTTGCAGGGGATTGGGAGTGATCCTCGGTACGGTGATCTAGGCCACGTACTGTGACGGGCGGTACCCCGGTAGCCCTGCCATTGATGGAATCCAAACTCCAATAAGTGCCGTACGTATTAGTTGTGCCCAACTATGTTGGAACGTGAGATGTAAGCATTCCAGCTATTTCTGTATTTTACTTGAAAACCCTAGACCCTATTATAATACAATCGAATTTCCTATCAAATGTTTTGGTTAGCGTAAGGTAAAAACTTACCCATGTTTATTTGTGGGAAGTCTTACGTGATACCTTTTCTTTCAAAAGGTTTTGAAGTTAAACAAGTTTAACCTGTTACTCACACCAGACCCATGTCTGACCCAAGTTGTTTATTTCTGTTTTATAAACTCTTGGGTACTCAAATTTTTACGAGTAGCCAAGGGATTCAGGTTTAGCTTTGACGAGTAATCTGGAGGAGCAATGGAGCAGGAGGCTTCGGCGTTGTAGATATAGATAGTAGTTTTCCGCTGTGTTGATCTTTGTATTGATCTGTATTGTGTCGAGATGTAATAACTAGACAGATGTTTATAACTGTCTAGTATGTGATGTGTAATCTGTGTAACTCTGATAGATGATGTATATGATACTATGTAATATTTATGTGATATATTATATTTCGTTTCGTTTCCGCTGTGAGTATCTGTTGTTGTTTTCTGTTCTCTTCTTCTCTTTTCTATTTCTCACCCCTTTCTTTCTTACTGTCGATGCGATTTTCCGGGAGTGGAAAGTCGGGTCGTCACAAAAAGAATTACAGATCTGAGATGCGCTCGTCGAGAGCTTCAAATCAATATATAATTCGATATATTTTGAGGAGTTTGAATTTTGAAGTTGAATTTTGAATTGAATTGCATTAGGAAATTTAGGGTTTTCAGCCATTGAGAAAGAGGAGCGACATAAATTTCTGTACGTACAGAAATGAGAAATAGAAAGGCTACTAGGGTTTATAACCGGATATATATAGGCATATCACGAATAGGAACAAATGGATCGAATCGGTTTGAAAGTTGAACGATAAACGACCCGAAAAGCCCGTTCTGCCTCCGGAACGAAATTGAGTCAACCCATTATCGAAATAGATGTTTTCAAATATTTTAAATTCAATGGAACAGGTTTCAAGTCCTAATTCCATCGTATGAAGAAATTATGCCAAAATCAGCTTATTTCAAATTAATTTCAATTGATTTCAAATAAATTGATTTCTAGGCGTTTCGAGGCCGTACGATTAAACGGCAAGTCCGATCGCTACGAAACTTGAAATCCTACAATAATTCACCATTATGGATCCGATGAAACTAGTTTCGTTGAAATCTGAGTCAGTGGCCAAAATGGCTATTTTTCAGTTAATTAAATTAATAATTAATTAATCAAATCGCTTTTCAGTTTAAATTTTAATAATTTACAACTTCTATCATTTTTGATTTCTTAATCACTTACAATAATTTAAACAAATTTAGATGTCAATTTAAAGTTGATTAATCCATCAATTCCAGTGTTTAATTTCAATTTCATTAAATTCAGAAATTATAAATTAAATTTTCAATAATTCCATTTAATTGACCTTTCATCATATTATTCAATCCATATTTATCAAATAGATGAAATTAACATTGGTCATGATCTGTTACATTCAAATTTCATCTTAATCTCTATTAACGTAATATTTAAATATTTAATTTCATTTATTTGCAATTAATCCAATTATTATAATTTAAATTCCAATAAATTAATAAATCTTGATTTCCATTCTTTTTATTTCCAATTATCATATTATGAATAAAATTAACATTATTTCCAAATATTAACTTAATTTACATTAACATAACATTTAATTTAGATTTATTGCAATTGATTACCAATTTTAATTTAATAGACTAAATAAATGGTTAACTTATAATAATTGTTGCCATTAACGTTTAATTACACTTATAAGTTATTATTAACAAACAAATGTTACCATTTCTTTCATGACACTAATTTTTGTTCAATTACCATTAACTATCTATTATTTCCTTGGTTAATCCAATATTTCATTTATTCATTTATATTCAATTTATAACCAAGTATAGCATTTTTATTATTTCAATTAATTGAAATTTCATCCAAAGTTGTTAATAACTAACTTAGATTAACACTATTACATTTTATTTTGGTTATTATTTCGTTAATAAATCCCAAATTTTATTTCTTCCAAAATTTAATCATAGAATCTTATTAAATTAACTATTTTAATTATCGGAAATTTACGGGTCGTTGCATATTTAAACTCGCGAATCCCCTTTCCTTCCTTCAGAAGAAATCGAATCGAGTAATGATGATAATAAAAAAAGAAAATGGATCACGATCGAACAAAATCGCAATGGAGGTGGTGCAGCTGATGACGCTAGGCAGAGAGGCAGCATGAAGATGGCGTAGGGGAGGTATTGCGATTGTTGGTGTCACATGCATTCTAGTGGCGTGCTCGAGCAGGGCCGGCAATGGTCGTTGCTGTGGTATGGGGTGAGTCGCGATCATAGCGAAGTTGAGGGGTGCGACAGTTTTAGGGTGAGGTACGTTTGGAGCTGGAGATCGATCTTTGATCGATAAAAGAAAAAAAGAGGGGAAGAAGGAAGTCACGTGGTGGGTTCTCAGTCGCATACGATGCCTTGAGATGGGAGAAGGAGGGAGCGGCTGTAAGGTAGTAATTAAGTTAGTTATTGTTTGTTAATTATATTATTATATATTAATTAGTTTAATTAAATTGAAAAACTTATAAATCGTGAAATTTTCGCATACGAGGTCGAAATCGCACGAAACAAGCAGCACCGGAATTGTATCGAAGAATATCATGTAATAAAATTGGTTTGGGATTTTTCAAAGTCAGCAAGAATTTTAAATTTAAATCAAACATTGTTTGATTTAATTTAAAATTGGAATGGATTGCAAATAAAAATCAAGGTGAGTAAATCTCTCTCATTCGGATTACTAGTTTTTAATTTGAAATACTAAAAATCATTTATTGATTGATTGGATGAATTGATAATTATTATTTTCGGTTGGATGTTACATATATAAATATATAGTAGTATATATATTAGTACCTGGATATATTTCCCGCATATTGGAGCGGATGAGACCTTATACGTCCTGCATAAAAGCAGATGACCCTCTATTACCGCGATATTCCGCCTCAAAGCGGGATTGGTATTTTATGATATTTAACATCTGTGGTTGCAGGGAGACAGGTTGGAGGGATCCAACTAGATTCCTCAAAACGTTGATTTTATTTTCATAAATAGTGATATACGATGTGTTGAATAATCTGTTATAGATTATGATGTGATTTGATTATTAGACGCTATAGTAGCACTGGCTCTAATTTTGGTATTATAAATACCATAAATAATATTTTTGATTTTAAAAAAGGAAATTCAAAGGCGATTTTGAAATGAAAATATTTATATAGAATTTTGGGATTTTTTTAAAAGGAATTGATTGGGTAAAATAAATAAATTGATTTCGGATATTTAATTAGCTATTTCGTAAAATGTTTTCAAATGGAAAATTTTAAATTAAGTATTTTTAAATTGATGATTATTAAATGAGATTACTATAAATATGAAGTGGAAGTCCAAATTTGAGATTTGGATGGTTTTTGAATATAAATGGATTATTTAAGAAATAAATTTCTATATGGAATTCTAAATAGAAATTGATTTATAAATGGATTTTAGTAATATAAATTGGTTATAAACTGGAAATGAGTTTATAAAGTTAAAACAATGTTTATAAACAAAGTGTCATGATTTTCGTTTGATAAATTGGGAATATAAATTCACTGTGTGAATTTAAAATGTAATATGGAAATCAGGTTAGAAAGAAATAGTGTATTCTATCTTGGAACTTGGAAATAAAAAATTGAGTTGTGATAAATCGAGAGAGATATTTATAAATATAAAAATGGTTACGTTAAATCATATTTGTGTGAATCAAACTCTTGAAGATCTTCTTCGTGCATGTGTTCTTGATTTTGGTGGAAGTTGGGAAGATTATATTTCTCTTGTTGAGTTTTCCTATAATAATAGCTTCCAATCGAGTATTGGTATGGCTCCTTTCGAGGCACTCTATGGAAGGCCATGCCGATCTCATTCTGTTGGCTTGAAGCCGGTGAGAAGCTGGTTTTAGGTCCAGATTTTATCCGTGATGAAACAGAAAAGATTGACCTTATTCGTCATAGGATGAAAGAAGCTCAAAGTAGACAAAAATCATATGCCGATAACCGAAGAAAGAAATTAGAATTTTCTATGGGAGATTTGGTGTTTATTCATGTTTCACCTTTGAAGGGCGTTGTGCGTTTTAGTCGATCGGAAAAATTAACACCTCGATATATTGGCCCCTTTCCCATCACCGAATGCATTGGTTCCGTGGCTTATCGCCTTTTATTACCGGCTCAATTTTCTGCTATTCATGACGTATTCCACGTCTCTCAATTACGGAAATGCCTTCGAGATTCCGATTCTATTCTTGAGCCCGGTGTTATTGAAGAAATTGAAGTTTTGCCTAATTTGACTTTTGAGCAACATCCTATTCGTATCACTGCTTCGGAGGTTAAACGCCTTCGAAATAAAGATGTTCCTCTTGTGAAAGTTCAATGGTCCACAAATCCTAAGGATTGCTCTTGGGAATCTAGAGAATTCATCGAGCGAACACATCTGGACTTACTCTCTCGTGCTCCTTAAGGTGAACTTCTCATTTCAAAATTTCTTCTTATTGTGTTGTTATGCCTTTGTATGGTTGTTACTTTTTATTTCTTTTTCTTAAGTATTGCGAGGACGCAATTTCTTTAAGGAGGCGGATCTGTAACAACCCGCATATTTTACGATTTGTATATTTAAATGTTTTATTTAAATACAGCATCGTTAATCAGATTAAAGTCCGAAAAGCTACTTTGTGTAAACAGTCGAATTGGGACTCGAGACCACTTCCATTGAGTCCAAAATGGCGTTTACAACTTTTTTGAGTATAAACATTGATATGTTTGGAGTTGAGTAGAATTTGCTATTTTTCTACTTGGGTTTTGGGTTTGGGTTTCAGCCCACTAACCCATCTAATACCCTAACACTCCACTCAACTCCTCTTCATTCATTCTCATTTCCTAATACATTCAAACTTAAGTAAAAATGGAGAGAGGAAAGGGAAATTAGAATTTCAAAACCCTAGTTTGATTTGGAAACACAAGTTCTTGCTCCAAAATCAAAGAGAAGCTAAGGTAAGCATCCTCTTCTTCTTCTCCATCTCAATCTCTCTTCAATTCTCAGAAATTCCTAACCCTAACTTAGGAAAAACGTCACCTTTGATAATAGATTGAAGATTCTAGAGGTGTGTTGAAGAGGAATTGTTCTTGCCTTGTTTTAAAAGCTTCTCATTCATTGTTTTTGGGTTTAAAGGTGAGTTTTTGAACTCACATCTACGTTTATAGATTTCGTTGTTATTAGGTATGAATTCCTAACATCTATTCATGTTCATTTGTTTTTGATTTGGATAGATTTGGTGAATTTTCCAATTTTTGGTTTTTGAAGTCCAATTTTGTGAAAATCCTTTTATGGGTGTTTGAACATGTTTACCGGGGTGTATCGAAGAGCCTATAAGGCTGGGTTGTCGCTTGGCATAAATCCCTAGTCGCCGTTGCTCGATCGATTGTTTCCGGTGGAATTTTGCCCCACTTGGGGGCTAGGCTGATCCTGCTCTGGAAGCAGGTTCAGTCGACTGAACCAGGGGCAGAAAACATTCTGTCCCTGTATCAGTCGAATGACCACCTGGGTCAGTCGACTGACCTAGAAACCGAAAGTTTACAGGCATTGTGTCAGTCGATTTACCATCTGGTTCAGTCGACTGACCTGCTTGCATCAGCCCAACTTGCCTATTTTTCGTGGGTTTCCAATTTTAATCGATTCGTGTTGATCCGATTTGTCGTTATCATTTATTATTGACTTTGATGATTTCTTTTTCGGGATTTTTGAGAATACCCATTTTGATGGATTCAGTATCGATTTTTATGGATTTGATTCACGTCTTCGTATGTGATTTGTCACTTCAAAATACAAAGGTTTTCTAAACTAGTAGTAACTATTCAAACTCTTTCACAAAGATGATTCCAACTCTATTTTTAATACAAATCTCCTTTATAAAAACGTTTTCCAATCTATTAGTATATACAAACCTTTACCTCATTCGTATGAGAAATCTAATTAAATGACTTAGTAAAACAAGTGGTATGAAACGCTTGCGTTTACTTCGTCGGTTAATTCTTGGACTTGTTCGATTGAACTCTTGTGACAATTTTCGAGTGGAAATCTACAATCTGTTCGTAAATATTTAAGTTAAGCCAGTGGTTATGGGACATGAAGCTAAACTCATCCATTTACTAGCTTAGTCTGATTCACACTTTTTATTGATCGATGATGATCATTTTTTGATTTATACTAGCGATGTGCGATGTCTATTTGTTTGTGTGGGGACTAAAAACCCCGTTTGTGGAACTTCGGTTCAATTTGGTGGGGTAGCGACCCATGGCCTTCGGGCCGTTTGTGGAGCTTCGGCTCAAAATTGATGGTTAGCGACCATGGAATAGCGTTCCGTTTGTGAAACACGTGTTGGTGAGTTTTCATGCTCCCGTTTGTGATAGGCCTCCCCCCTTTTGTGATTTCTGGATTTCTGGTTGTGATTTCTAGAATTTGTGTTTCACCAATTTTCGTGGATTGGCATTGATATGTTTTGTCAATATTTGTGTTTTGGTGAATTATTTAAAGAATGTGATTCTTTTTGGTGCTTCGAGTTGAATTGAGATATTGTATGATTTTTGTTGTTATTTGATCTATACTTGACACATTATGGCATTTTTTGTTATCATACGTTTTTGGTCATATCTCTTATCCTATCTCATTTTATCTAATATTTATGGCTAGACTGATCCGTTTATTATTTTCTTCTTAAATAATACTCGGGTCAGACCGAGGTATTTCAGGTGCTCCTGCTTGACTTCTTACCAGGGTCCTTCACCCGACTTTTGGCTAACTACTTTAACATAGTAGTTTTGTTTGTATACATTTGAGATAGAGACTCCTTGATGTATACTTATTCTTATGTCTAGCACTTGTATCTATTCTTTTGTGAGGTAGTGGATCTAGTTTGACCACTATTTTGATGTACACTTTTATGTGTTATATTCATATCTGATTCCACCTTTGCGATATGAATGTGTGTGACTGATTTGTGTTATGCTTACTTCTATATTTGTTTCCGAAGGCTTCATAGCCACTGTGTGGTAGCTTTGTGTTTGTATCTGATATGTCAGGTTTCCTCTTGAAATGAAATGTAAGTTATATTATCTGACATATCGGTACTAGCACAAAGCAATTACACAGATGGTCGCTCCTCAACAGCCTTATTCTTCGTACTAGTCGACAGCATTACCCCGTAGTGTTCTTGGCTAGCGCGAGTTTAGAGGTGGGGCGTCATAGCTTGGTATCAAAGCCAAACTTCAGAACAATGTAGAATAATCTAGCAAGGATCATTGTCCTAAGTCTTTCTTAGGAATCGTGCCATAGGATTTAATTCGAGTCTTCGTACCGTTCTATCCTATTTCTTTTTGTGATGCCTTGTTTTATCAATCAAGTTTGTTTGATATTCATTTTGTGAATAACCATTTTCCTCTTCTTTCTTTCTTAAAGAAGAGAAATGGTTAGACCAGGCCGTCTCATATATCAAAATAGATGTATTCGATATCTTTAAATCTAATGGAATAGGTTTTAAGTCCTAATTCCATCGTATGAAGAAGTTAACTTTAAAATCAGCTTATTTCAAATTGATTTCAATTAAATTTAATTAAATTGATTTCTACGCGTTTCGAGTCTATATGATCAAACGACAAGTCCGATCGCTACGAAACTTGAAATCCTACAATAATTCATAGTTACGGATCCGATGAAACTGGTTTCATTGAAATCCGAGACAGTGGCCAAAATGGCTATTTTCACGTTAATTAAATAAATTAATATTAAATTAATTAAATCACTTTTTTAATTTCAAGTTTAATAACTAACAATTCTTTTATCATTTTTGATTACTTAGACATTTACAATAATTTAAAACAAATTTACATATCAATCAGTGTTAAATATTACACTAATTATAGTGTTCAATGTCAACTGTAATTAAATCCAATTAATTATAATTTAATTTCAATAAATTGATTAAATTTTATTTCAATCCTTTTTATTCAATCAATCATTACTCTATGTGCATAGTTAACATTGGTTTATATCTTATTACACTAATATCTTACAATTATCATCTTTTCCCTTGTTATTTGCAATATTTTAATTATATTGAATTTTTGTCAATTTTCATACTAATTAAAATTTTAAAGTCCCAATAAATTCATTTATCTTGGTTTCACTCCTTTTTATTAAATCAATTATTACCTTATAAATGTAATTGACATTTCTGTATATTTTGTTGTTTTCACATTTTCCAGTTATCGTCTTAACTCATTTTACATAACATTTAGTTTCATTTAATTATAATTGATTAAATAAATTGGTAACAAATTACAATTGTCACCTTTTCTATATTTAATCACATTTATAAGTTTATTATTTACAAACAAATGTTATAACAACTTACACAATACTAATTCTATCCAATTACAATTCCTTACACATTATTTCATTAATTAATACAACGTTTAAATAATCAGTTACTCCTTTAATCCAATTATCAATTAATACATACATTATCACAATTAATTTACAATCTATTACCAATTATAACTTTTTAATTATTTCAATTAATTGGAATTACATTTAAAGCAGTTATCAATTACCTTCAATTAATACTATTACATCTCATTCTAGTTATATTTTTACTATTAAATCACAAATTTTCTATTTCTTCCAACATTAGATCACAAAACCTTATTAAATTAACTATTTTTAGTTATCGAAAATTATGGATCGTTACATGAACTATGTGTTTAAAGTTGTAAAATGCATATAGTATTATAAAATTCCATAAATTATGAAACTGATGTGTTGTAATTGAGTAAGTACAAGTACATGAAGACTATTCGGCTAGATTTGGGTTGCGAAATTGCATATAAAGTAAGCTCGCTCGCTTAATAATGCTAATATAAGGTACACTTACCATTAAAAGCAAAAATGAAATAAATATTAATATATATTGTGGTTTCCGGCCATGAAAGTCGATGTATATCTTTTTATTATTTTTGTCATATTGCAAAAGGCACTTTGTATAAGGGAGACTCTGCCAAGAAATTTCGGAAATTTAGGGTGTTAGAAAAATTTTAAATTTTTTTGGAAATTTTTGTTAACTAGAAATTGATTTTTGAATTTAACCGAGAAATAAAGGGTTTTGGATAAATGTTTGGAGTTAGTTAGTGAATGTAGGTTTTGATATGTAGAAAAGTGAAATGGAATTTTAACTAAGTGGGATTGAAAAGAAATGGGTTTGGAGCATTTTTCCTACCTTACCAATTTTGGGAACGAAATTCTTTTAAGAGGAAAGGAATGTAACTACCCGAATTTTACGACATTTGATTTGGAATATTTAAAATGGTTTTAAATATTGGGTTTGGAATATAAATTGATTTTTGAATATGAAGATTTTTGTGACGAACCGGAATTTTTGTATATTTGAAATTAGAATATTTAATTAATTTTAAATATTCAGAGATTAATTATCAACTTAAATTTAAAATATCGCTGTTTATTGGGTGATTTAATTATGAAATTAAATTATTTGAAGTGGGTCAAAATAGTAAATCTGGTATTCTAAGCTATATAAAAATATTTTGAAAGCTCGTAAAATTCATATAAATTATATTGGAGATAATAGAAGTTTTAAAATGGAATTTCAAAGTGTCTTGTTCAGTTTAAAAATATATCGTTTAATTCGATGTTTAAAAATAGCATTATGGGGCACAGTCTCGGAATTCGATGAAACCAGTTCCGTTGGATCCGTAATATTGTATTATTACCGGATTTCAAATTCGTAGCTTTCGGAGCTATCGTGTGATCGTATGAGATATAAACGCCAAGAGAATAATTAACCGATTTAAATATCTTTATTTGATTTAAAAAAAATCAAATCAGAGTCACCAATCTTTCATCTCAGCCGACCTACTCCTCTCTAAGTAATCACGTACTCTTTGCCTTCTGAAACACGCCCATTCTTTCTTCACGAAAATCAGATTGAACGAAAGTAAATTTTCGTTCCAGAAGGAGAAAAATAAATGGGACAGTCTCGTTTAAAATCGCAGAAGAAAATTCATTTACGCAACGAAATCATCTTCTAAAATGGTAGCCGCGATTTCAGAAAGAATAAGGCGAAGTTCGAATTCAAAATGGAGAGCTTCCATTCTCCATTGGGATTCGAAAATTCGAATTTCATTCAAAGAAAGGGGGTTTCAAGATCAAATATCACGAGCGCGAGCAGGTGAAGGCTGCGACGTGAGGGCGAGGCTGGATGTGTTCGACACTGTGACGACCGCCCATGACCCCCGCACGGAATCTAGAGATAGTGCGCTGTAAAGTGTGTCAGGCGACCATGGACGATTGTCAGGGTAGATCAAAATAACAGAATCTATCGTATTACTCACAGTGCATGGACAAAATACAATAGAACATATGTATAGTGAAGCTTTACAGAACAAAATGCCATCATATAAACTCCATAATAGTTGAATACAAACATCCAAATAGTCAATACATCAAGCCTCACTACATATCACTCAGAGATTATACAAACAGCGGAACATCCAGTACATATAAGAAGATAATATGCAACCCTCAAGCTCGTCTTCGATATCAGCATCGTGAGAAGAGAACACCACCTGTCACCTGCTACCTAGTCTGCCCGTCCCAAAATGGACGAACAGCCCAAGGCAATAAGAATTAAAACATAAAGCCTTGAGTCAGACAACAGTCTTAGTGAGCAGTAAATTAACTAACAACATACCAAAAGAGCATAAAGGAAAAGGAATAGGAATAAAACCCTCCCACTCCAACCTCATTCTACAGTGATAGCCCCCAGACACACTAAGCAGAAGCAAACATAGCAGAGCATACAATTTAAAGTAAAGTAATTATCACTCGAGTCAAGGGCGATGTTTTTCAAGCGCAAACCCCCAAGGCCTAAACCAAGATCAGATAAGCACCCGGAAAACACTGCTCTTGAGACCGAATGACGATACAACCAAACATCCATGACTCTGGCTATCACTGTTATCATTGCTTCGATATCACCGTTAATTGAATGACCGGCACATTCTTTCAGTCGTCCGTCAAGGGCTAATGGAAACCCCGGTTCTAGACATAACTCCCGCACGTCGTCGCAGCCCGTGCCTAGGACTATCGAATCTGCCCAGAGTACTCGACCATCAACAGTTGGCCGTTGGGACTATCGAATCTGCCCAAACGTACTCTTGCTTAGAGCATGCTAGAACCTTCAACAACGATGTTATCCAAGCCTCCTAGTCATCCTCCTTGACGACTATTTCCATACTAGCTCAAGCGCCTCTCAAGCATCCATTACCCTTAACTCGAATCATATCACCGAGTTACCAACGTGCTTGGAATGATCCCGTCTGGATTAGACCAAGACTATCTCATATCATACTTCGCTTCATCACATCCTCGCAAAGTCTCATTTCAACATCATCATCGAATCTATGAATAAGAGCTTCATCATCCTGCTACATATGCCACGAGCAGCTTTCCCAATTCAAGAGCCTTTCCCTTAGCTTTTGAATCATCTTCGGTCTAAAGAAAATCACCAATCATCTAATTCATAGCAATCAACCAAGTCAAACATTAATCCAAACAATCAAGCATTCAAATAAGATCTAAATAGACAATTATCACAATAATGGCAATTTCGTAAATAAAGTGTTGAAAGTCTAACAAGCATGAAATCATGAGAATTATCTCTACAATCTTGATGAATGAACTTGCATAGGTTAACACATAGTAAAATGGTTGTCAAATCATTATGAACAATGGATCTATATGGATCTACACTTAGGATGAAGAAAATGCATGAAAATCACTATTTTATCATCAAATCGAGCCAACAATCTGATATACTCCTTTGGATCCGTGTGAGAGATAATCACCACTCACCAAATCACTTAAACAACCCCAAATCAACACGCTTCAGATCTGGACAGCGAAGGATCAATCTTGATCTATCACGAATCCGCTTCAAACGAAGAAATCTCTCTTGAAAAGATGAAGATCTTCAATCTAAGCTCTTGAATCTTCAATCTTGATCGTCGATTTGGATGAAAGGAAGCACTGGATTAGAGTGGAGAAAAGAAGTGAAGAAGTGTAGAAGTCGAGCTCTCAAAATGGCAGCACTTCGTCGCTTCAAAATCCGGATCCCAAAAAGAGAGAAAACCCCTTCCTATTTATAGCAGAAAATTCCATAAGTCGTAACTCGTCCGCCTCTATAAGTCGTCTCCGACTTATAACCTTCGACTTAACAAAGCCTTCAACCTAACAGACTACGACTCAGTGATCTCTCGACTTAAGACTTAGCAGCTAACCTCTAAGTCGGTTGCGACTTAACACCTACGTCTATACGACTTAACGACTCAACCACTTGCGCGAGTTAACACATACGCGCGACTTAACCGGGATACGCCTTAGCGACTTAACAGCTCTACAACTCATCAACCTCACGACTTAGCTAGGTTACGACTTAACTGGTCAGACGACTTAACGAGATAACCCATCCTACGACTTAACAGTGTTACGACCTAACACTTAAGAGGATACGACTTAAAGATTTCAGCTACTCTATGACTTAACAACAAACACCTAAGTCGTCTACGACTTAACACATAGGCTACGACTTAACTATAAGGCTGCCTATCTCCTAAGTCGCTAGCCTCTATAAGTCGGTCACGACTTATCTCTTAGGTCATTTACGACCTAGGACTTAAACAAATATGACCGAAAAGACAAACATACTAGGTCGTCCACGACTTACCACCTTAACTCGCTAACTCGCTGATCCCTTAACTCGGTAACAACTTAACTCACCTCTATCCTTAAGTCGCCTACAACCATAAGTCGGTCAACTCGCTAACTCGTCCAACCGACCTAACTTCTCTACGCTCTAAGTCGTTGCCGACCTAACTGCCTTAACTCGCCATCCACCTGGGTATCTCCAATTCCCTAAGTCGTATACGACTTACGACTTATACTAAGTCGTGAACGACTTAGGACTTAGCCATATTTTTGCCTAAAATCTGAAATGGCTCAAAAATGCTAAAATTCCAGATTTTGACAAACTTTTCGATCCGTAAAAATACGGGTCGTTACATTCTCTCCCCCTTAGGAATTTCGCCCCCGAAATTCCAAGCAAACAAAGCAATCAAAGACTATTATGTACGCCTATCATCTATAACAATCAACAAACCATGCATCCAATTCTAGCTTAGCGTACATAATTCTAACACTAGAACAAGTTACAATATCGTGAGATGACACGACACCTTAGGGTCATACCTTGAAGAGTTCAGGATGAGCTGCCTTCATCCTCTCTTCCACCTCCCACGTACAGTCGTTATCATCATCACTCCATTGTATCTTGAGCAACTTAACTACCTTCCTCCTAAGCTGTTTCGTGTCGGTTTCAACAACACGAAGCGGCTTGCGAGGTCTTCTATCGACTGGATCAACTTCGAAAGCTTCACAACTATCAGCAGAAACCACTATGTTCGAGTCGTGCACATACTTCCGTAGATATGATACATGAAAAACATTGTGCACACTCGACATCTTCTCTGGTAACTCTAATCTGTAGGCGAGCTTTCCAATTCGCTCGATGATCGGGAATGGTCCAACAAATCTCGGAGTCAATTTTCCTTTCTTCCCGAATCGAATAACATTCTTCAGTGGAGAAATCTTCACAAAAACCATATCTCCTACGTCGAACTCCAAATCCTTACGACGCTTATCAGCATAACTCTTCTGACGGTCTTGGGCTGCCTTCATTCGTTGCCGAATGATCTCTATACAATCTGAAGTCTGTCGAATCATCTCTGTCCCAAGTATCAACCTTTCTCCAGTTTCTATCCAACATGTCGGAGAGTTACACGGTCTTCCATACAATGCCTCATACGGTGCCATACCAATGCTTGACTGGTAACTGTTGTTATACGAAAACTCCACCAAATGAAGGTGATCTTCCCATGATCCTCCAAAATCCAAAACACAAGCTCTAAGAAGATCTTCCAAAACTCGGTTGACTCTCTCGGTTTGACCATCTGTTTGAGGATGATAAGCTGTACTCTAACACAACTCGGTTCCCAAAACTTCCTGGAAGCTCTTCCAAAATCCACTAGTGAACAGTGGGTCTCGATCGCTCACTATACTCTTCGGAATACCATGGAATCGAACTATCCACTTAATATACAGCTCAGTCAACTTTGATGCAGTCCTAGTCGATCGAACATGAATAAATCGTGCACTCTTAGTTAGACGATCTACAATGACCCAAATCCCTTCATTTCCCGTTCTGGTTCTAGGCAATCCATCAATAAAATCCATCGATACCTGCTCCCACTTCCATGTAGGAACTTCTAATGGCTGAAGCAATCCACTTGGCTTCTTTTGCTCGGCTTTTACCAACTGGCAGTTCATACATTTGGAAATAAAATTTCCAACATCTTTCTTCATACCTTCCCAGTAGTTGGTTCTCTTCATATCCCGATACATCTTATTTCCACCTGGATGAATTGTCAACTTTGAGTGGTGACTTTCCTTCAGAACTTCACTCCTCAATTCATCTATATCGGGAACAACTAGTCGTCCTTGCTTCCGAAGCCAACCCTCTCGATCGACCTCGAATCCTTTATCCTTTTCTGGATCTAATCCAGATTCTAAATCACGGATAATCTTGACAAGCTTATCATCTCGCTTTTGGCTCTCGCCAATCCTTCCCACAAGAGAAGGTCTTATCGATAAGTTTGCCAACATCTCAGGTTCCAATTCGCATCTAGGTCTGAAGTCAAATCCAGCTAAATACTCGAGATTCTTCCATTCTGAAAACATGGCTCCCAATCCTGCATGTCTTCGACTTAACGCATCTGCCACTGCGTTACCTTTTCCCGGAGTATAAGCTATACCAAAATCATATGATGCCAAAAACTCTAGCCAACGTTGCTGCCGAAGATTCAAATCCCTTTGGGAGAAAAGATACTTCAACGACTTATGATCTGTAAACAACTCGAATCGAACTCCCAATAGATAATGTCTCCACATCTTCAGAGCAAATACAATCGCCGCTAACTCCAAATCATGAGTCGGGTAATTCCTTTCATGCGGCTTCAGTTGTCGACTTGCATACGCAACAACTTTATCCCTTTGCATCAGCACTGCTCCAAGTCCAGTACCACATGCGTCGGTGTAAACCACCATCTCATCATTCCCACTTGGAATAGTCAAAACAGGAGCACTTGTCAATCTCTCTTTCAGGATTCCGAAAGCTTGCTCACACTTAGCATCCCAACTGAACACTTGGTTCTTCTTCTTCAATCCTGTTAACGGTGCAGCTATCTTGGAGAAGTCTTTGATAAACCGTCGATAATATCCTGCTAATCCAAGAAAACTTCTCACATCAGATGCATTCTTAGGTCTAACCCAATCCTGGATTGCTGCCACCTTAGCGGGATCAACCGCTATCCCATTTCCAGAAATCACATGGCCTAAGAACCTCACTTCACTCTTCCAGAAGTGACACTTCGAAAACTTAGCCTTCAGCTGATGTTTCCGCAAGATTTCCAAAACAATACGCAAGTGCGTCTTGTGCTCCTCTTCCGTTCTGGAATAAATCAGAATATCATCCACGAACACAAGTACGAACTTATTCAACTGATCTCTGAACACTCTATTCATAAGATCCACAAAATATGTTGGCGCGTTAGTCAATCCAAACGGCATTACCAGCCACTCAAAGAAACCGGATGGTGTCCTAAAAGCAGTCTTCGGCACACTATCCTTAGCCACCCTCAACTGGTGAAATCCCGTTGCCAAATCCATCTGAGAAAACACCTTAGCTTCGTGAAGCTGATCAAACAAGTCATCTATTCTCGGCAATGGATACTTGTTCTTCTTAGTCACCTTATTCAGCTCACGATAATCCACACACAATCTCAACGATCCATCTGCCTTGGTTGCGAACACAACTGGTGCACCCCACTCGGACACACTACGCCGAATGAATCCTTTCTGAAAAAGGTCATCAACTTGCACCTTCAACTCATGCTATAGATTATGATGTGATTTGATTATTAGATGCTATAGTAGCACTGGCTCTAATTTTGGTATTATAAATACCATAAATAATATTTTTGATTTTAAAAAAGGAAATTCAAAGGCGATTTTGAAATGAAAATATTTATATAGAATTTTGGGATTTATTTTAAAAAGGAATTGATTGGGTAAAATAAATAAATTGATTTTGGATATTTAATTAGCTATTTCGTAAAATGTTTTCAAATGGAAAATTTTAAATTGAGTATTTTTAAATTGATGATTATTAAATGAGATTAGTATAAATATGAAGTGGAAGTCCAAATTTGAGATCTGGATGGTTTTTGAATATAATTGGATTATTTAAGAAATAAATTTCTAAATGGAATTCTAAATAGAACTTGATTTATAAATGGATTTTAGTAATATAAATTGGTTATAAACTAGAAATTAGTTTATAAAGTTAAAACAATGTTTATAAACAAAGTGGAATGATTTTCGTTTGTTGGGAATATAAATTCACAGTGTGAATTTAAAATGTAATATGGAAATCAGGTTAGAAAGAAATAGTGTATTCTATCTTGGAACTTGGAAATAAAAAATCGAGTTGTGATAAATCGAGAGAGAGATTTATAAATATAAAAATGGGTACATTAAATCATATTCGTGTGAATCAAACTCTTGAAGAGCTTCTTCGTGCATGTGTTCTTGATTTTGGTGGATGTTGGGAAGATCATATTTCTCTTGTTGAGTTTTCCTATAATAATAGCTTCCAATCGAGTATTGGTATGGCTCCTTTCGAGGCACTCTACGGAAGGCCATGACGATCTCCTTCGTGTTGGCTTGAAGCCGGTGAGAAGCTGGTTTTAGGTCCAGATTTTATCCGTGATGCCACAGAAAAGATTGATCTTATTCGTCATAGGATGAAAGAAGCTCAAAGTAAACAAAAATCCTATGCCGATAAACGAAGAAGGAAATTAGAATTTTCTGTAGGAGATTTGGTGTTTATTCGTGTTTCACCTATGAAGGGCGTTGTGCGTTTTAGTCGATCAGGAAAATTAGCACCTCGATATATTGGCCCCTTTCCCATCACCGAACGCATTGGTTCCGTGGCTTATCGCTTTTTATTACCGGCTCAATTTTCTGCTATTCATGACGTATTCCACGTCTCTCAATTATGGAAATGCCTTCGAGATTCCGATTCTATTCTTGAGCCCGGTGTTATTGAAGAAATTGAAGTTTCGCCTAATTTTACTTTTGAGCAACATCCTATTCGTATCATTGCTTCGGAGGTTAAACGCCTTCAAAATAAAGATGTTCCTCTTGTGAAAGTTCAATGGTCCACAAATCCTAAGGATTGCTTTTGGGAATCCAGAGAATTCATCGAGCGAACACATCTGGACTTACTCTCTCGTGCTCCTTAAGGTGAACTTCTCATTTCAAAATTTCTTCTTTTGGTGTTGTTATGCCTTTGTATGGTTGTTACTTTTTATTTCTTTTTCTTAAGTATTGCGAGGATGCAATTTCTTTAAGGAGGGGAGTCTGTAACAACCCGCATATTTTACGATTTGTATATTTAAATGTTTTATTTAAATAGAGCATCGTTAATCAGATTAAAGTCTAGAAAGCTAATTTTTGTAAACAGTCGAATTGGTACTCGAGACCACTTCCATTGAGTCCAAAATGGCGTTTACAACTTTTTTGAATATAAACATCGATATGTTTAGAGTTGAGTAGAATTTGCTATTTTTCTACTTGGGTTTTGGGTTTGGGTTTCAGCCCACTAACCCATCTAATACCCTAACACTCCACTCAACTCCTCTTCATTCATTCTCATTTCCTAATACATTCAAACTTAAGTAAAAATGGGGAGAGGAATGTGAAATTAGAAATTCAAAACCCTAGTTTGATTTGGAAACACAAGTTCTTGCTTCAAAATCAAAGAGAAGCTAAGGTAAGCATCTTATTCTTCTTCTCCATCTCAATCTCTCTTTAATTCTCAGAAATGCCTAACCCTAACTTTGGAAAAACTTCACCTTTAATAATAGATTGAAAATTCTAGAGGTGTGTTGAAGAGGAATTGTTCTTGCCTTGTTTTAAAAGCTTCTCATTCATTGTTTTTGGGTTGAAAGGTGAGTTTGAAACTCACATCTACGTCTATAGCTTTCATTGTTGTTAGGTATGAATTCCTAATATCTATTCATGTTCATTTGTTTTTGATTTGGATTGATTTGGTGAATTTTCCAATTTTTGGTTTTTGAAGTCCAATTTTGTGAAAATCCTTTTATGGGTGTTTGAACATGTTTACCGGGGTGTATCTAAGAGCCTATAAGGCTGGGTTGTCGCTTGGCATAAATCCCTAGTCGTCGTTGCTCGATCGATCGTTTTCGATGGAATTTTGCCGCACTTGGGGGCTAGGCTGATTCTGCTCTGGAAGTAGGTTCAATCGACTGAACCAGTAGGCTAGTCGACTGAACCAGGGGCAGAAAACATTCTGTCCCTGTATCAGTCGACTGACCACCTGGGTCAGTCGACTGACCTGGAAACCGAAAGTTTCCAGGCATTGTGTCAGCCGATTGACCATCTGGATCAGTCGATTGACCTGCTTGCATAAGTCCAACTTGCCTATTTTTCGTGGGTTTCCAATTTTAATCGATTCGTGTTGATCCGATTTGTCGTTATCATTTATTATCGACTTTGATGACTTCTTTTTCATGATTTTTGAGAATATCCATTTTGATGGATTCGGTATCGATTTTTATGGATTTGATTCACGTCTTCGCTTGTGAATTTTTGGTGATTGATTGTTTCTACAATCATTTCTGTGATTTGTCACTTCAAAATACAAAGGTTTTCTATACTAGTAGTAACTATTCAAACTCTTTCACAAAGATGATTCCAACTCTATTTTTAATACAAATCTCATTTATAAAACCATTTTCCAATCTATTAGTATATACAAACCTTTACCTCATTCGTATGAGAAATCTAATTAAACGACTTAGTAAAACAAGTGGTATGAAACGCTTGCGTTTACCTCGTCGGTTAATTATTGGACTTGTTCGTTTGAACTCTTGTGACAATTTTTGAGTGGAAATCTACAATCTGTTCATAAATATTTATGTTAAGCCAGTGGTTATAGGACATGAAGCTAAACTCATCTATTTACTAGCTTAGTGTGATTCACACTTTTTATTGATCGATGATGATCATTTTGTGATTTAGACTAGTGATGTGCGATGTATATTTGTTTGTGTGGGGACTAAAAACCCCGTTTGTGGAACTTCGGTTCAATTTGGTGGGATTTTGGCTAACTACTTTAGCATAGTAGTTTTTGTTTGTATACATTTGAGATAGAGACTCCTTGATGTATACTTATTCTTTTGTCTAGCACTTGTATCTATTCTTTTGTGAGGTAGTGGATCTAGTTTGACCACTATTTTGATGTACACTTTTATGTGTTATATTCATATCTGATTCCGCCTTTGTGATATGAATGTCTGTGACTGATTTGTGTTATGCTTAGTTCTATATTTGTTTCCGAAGGCCTCATAGCCACTGTGTGGTAGCTTTGAGTTTGTATCTGATATGTCAGGTTTCCTCTTGAAATGAAATGTAAGTTATATTATCTGACATATCGGTACTCGCACAAAGCAATTACACATATGGTCGCTCCTCAACAGCCTTATTCTTTGTACTAGTCGAAGGCATTACCCCGTAGTGTTCTTGGCTAGCGCGAGTTTAGAGGTGGGGCATCACATGAAATGTACTATTATATATGTAGAATTTAAAAGTAAGTGAATGGATTTTTATTCATAAATTCTCTCAAGATTGTGACCGGAGTTTATCGAACGGATGTGATTTTATAAAAGAAATCTTCTTATAGAATTTTGGAAATTTTGGGGATTTCTAAATGGTTAGATATGTGAACTTTAAAGAAATGAATTTGAATTCCTAAAAGAAGTTATAAATTGGTGAATGAGATTTTAAGTAAGTGAAATCGATTTTGGAAATGGTAGAAGGGATTGTTGAAAATTCCGGAGATTTATGAAATGGGTTTAATGTGTTGAGACTTTACATAAAGGGTTGTAAATGGTTTTATGAAGTTGAAATAAAGGAAGATTTAACGACCCGTAATTTTCGATAACTAAAAATATTAAATTAATTAAGATTTTGCACGTTAATATTGTAAGAAATTAATATTTATGATTTATTAATGAGAAAATTAAGTAGAATGTAATTTAATAATGTTGATTTAATTTAATTAATAACTATTTTAATGTAATTTAAATCAAGTGAAATAATTTTAAAGTTAATTTGTTTAGAAATTGTAAATAAGAAATAAATTCAATGTTGTATTAATAATGAAATTGTACGTTATTTTATTTAATTGGTTTTGGTATATAATGTGAAATCAATTATTTGTACGTAACTTGATAATCTTGTTATAAACAATAAACTTATAAATGTGATTAAATTACGTAAAAGTAACAATTACTTATTTATCGTCTTATTATTTAATCTATTGAAATTAATTTGGAAATTTATAGAAATCAATGCAATTTAATATTGCAGTTGATAAAAGTTAAGATGATAACTATAGAATATTTATGCAATAAAATGTAAACTAATGTTAATTATATTCATATTGGTATTTGATGACTAAATAATAAGATGTAAATCAAATTAAATGAATTAATTGGAATTTAAACTATAATTAATGGATCTATTTCAATTAGAGTTAAACGCTGAAATTAATGCAATATATAAATAGTGAATTTAACATGGAAATTTTATTTTTACAAGTTCTTAATTTATATGTAATCAAAAATGATAAAAATTGGCTAACTTTTGAATTTGAATTTAAAAGCGATTAAATTAATTTAATAATAATTTATTTAATTAACATGAATTTAGCCATTTTGGCCACCGTCTTATATTTCGATGTAACTAGTTTCATCGGATCCATAACAGTAAATTATTATAGGATTTCAAGTTTTGTAGCGATCAGACTTGTCGTTTTATTGTGCAGGCTCGAAACGCGTAGAAATCAATTTAGTGAATTCAATTTAAAATAAGCTGGTTTTAAAAGCTAACTTCTGTATAAAATGGAATTGGGACTTGAAACTAGTTCTATTGAGTCTAAAAATATCGAAAACATATATTTTAATATATGGGATGACCTACTTTCGTTTCGGGAATGAAACGGGCTTTTCGGGTCGTTGTTATCGTTTCGACCCAATTCGATATGTTATTCATTCTTATCTAGCCTTGTTCATATAAATAGATTTTGTTTCTCAAACCCTAGCAGTCTTTCAGTTTATTATGTACGTACATTAACTTCTTATATGTTCCTTCCTTCCAATAGCAGAGAACCTAAATCCCATTTCAATTTTTAAATCAAAATCAATTTCAAAATTTCAAACTCTCTAAACTATGTAATATTATATATCGTTGGAAAGCTCTCGGTGAGCGCAATCTAAATCCGTTATTTTTTACAATGGAGTTATGGTTTGTCCAGAAATAACCAAAACACTCTCGGCCATTCATGTGGTGGTTGATCATCGGCGGTGATACCTCGATCAAAGGGTACTGGTGTGTGGACGTCATGGGAAACTCATCTGGGTAGTTAGCTTCGTTTATCAACGGTCAGATCAGCTAGAATAATTCAATTAGGGTTTCCTTTAAGTGGCGGCGGCTGGCTTTTTGAGGCGTCGTTCGGCGTGGCTGGGGGTCGTGGATGGTCGCGGAGGGCTAGGCGACTCGTGTGGAGGTAAGGGGCTAGGCCACGATCGGCTTTGGGAGGCGTGATCGAAATAGGGTTTAGTGGCGGCAGTTGCTCGATTTTGGGTTCAAGCAGTCATTCGTGTATGAGCAGGTGATGAAAGAATTATGATAATGCCCTCCATTTAATTCTAATATAAATTTAAGTTTTCAATGTTCTAACTATCATATCTTTTTCGTACGAGCTCGGATTCAAGCGCGGTTTTCTCTGTTGCGATCGTATCGAAATTCTAAACATTATTAAACTGGTTTAGCTACATTCTAAGACTGTTAGATTTTTGGGCTATATTTGGATTTTAAATCGATTTGAAATCAAAGGTGAGTCATTTAACCTACTCACGAATGCTAGACTATTTTATATTAGTTAAATTAAATTTATGATGTGATTAGAAATTGATTGATTGTTGTTTGGTATATTTAATTTGTCATTCCAGTTAATTTGAATTTATATTGAATTTAATTGCCGTTTAATTTAATATTGAATTTTTAATTTGTTAATTAAATACCTATTAATGATAACCAGTTAAATGTTATTATTTATTGCTTGATTTGAATGATGTTTGTGATGGATGTTTAGTTGTTGATATTTGAATGATTGGATGTATGTTTATTCATATGTTGTTATCACACTGCAAGTTCCCTTAGTTTATTGTTTGTAAATCACTATGATTTGAAATGATACATACCCGAACGATCTTATAAATTATGGAAAAATCATTATGGGTTGAAATGATAGACTTAAGGGATTTTATGGATTTTGAATTTTACTCGGAATTGCGGGTTGACATGATATATACTCGTAAATTTAAAATTTATTATAGGTTGAAATGATATATATCCGTATCACTTGAACATAGGGTAGAAAATTATATACGGACACCGGATTGGTTAAATTAAATGACTTTAAATCCAAAATTTTGAATCCAGTTAACTGATATTATTTTAAAGGAAATATAATTAGATTTGTATGAACTGAATTATTTTCAAAATCCAAGCTTTAAAATGTTGAAATTGAAATCGGTTTAAATGAATTATTTAAAACTTCAAATTGAAATTTTAAAGTTGAATTTTTGAAATATAAATGAAATTTATCGTAATTGAGTTATTGTAAACGTTTGAATATTTAAACTTTGAAATCTATTGAATTTGAAGTAGTTTTAATTTATAGTTTAAACGTAGAATTGAAATCGATATAGGTGTAAATGGTTTTATTGAAAATCTGAATTGGAAGATTAAAATTGAGTTTTGTTGATTTGAAAGCTGGATATGGTCCGGATTTGGTGAAACAGGAGAAATGGTTTAATTTGATATTAATTTTAAATTAATTATTTTAATACAAACTGTTGAAAGATATATTATTTTTAATTCAGATTTATTTAGATTTTCAGACTATTTACTATATAAACCATTTCCACTAATCAAAATCATTTTATACTAAACTATTAAAACTAGTTTAATCAATTTTAAACTATTTTAAACTATTTTAATCTATTTTAAATATTTTTAACTATTTTAATCTATTTTAATCTATGTTAAACTATTTAAACTATTTTAATCTATTTTAAACTATTTTAAACTATTAAACAACTTATGTCTATCCCAACTATTTCCAAAATTTCAAATGTGCAAGGTTGAATTGTTTATATTTAAATTCTTAATTTAAAGGCGAATATGGTTAAATGGTGTATATCCTACGTCGGGATTTAAATGATATTTTCTGGTGAAATGGCATATTTTGAGTAAATATGATGGTTTTGAAATGAGGAATATTTTGAATTTAATATGATATTTTGATATGATGGTTTAACTTATTTTGTGGGTATGATTTCGAAAGTGAATATGATTTCGGAAGTGATATGATTTTGAAGTAAATATGATATTTTGATACCAATTATGAATGGTTTTGGAAATGTACAAGAACCAACCGGTGTGAAATAAGCGTTTGGTTGTTAAAGAGACTGGGATCCGATATTGTCATACTCTCTGCCAATACCGAAAGCTACTTTAACAAATGTGCACGTGGTGGAGATTCTAGAACGAAGTATGATGGTTTGGCGAATGATTTTGTATGAGGTATGAACACAGCCTTGACCCCCTCGGGTCAGCTTGATATGACTAAAATAGGAGCTATACCGGGCCAAATGAGGTCGCTCCTCCGATTGGGCACATTTCTTCGATACCATATTTATTACTTTGTGATTGATTTGGTGGCCACCCCTCAATTTGATTATGGGAGCGTGTCCCAAGGTGGACGGTAGTAGCTGCTATGCATTACCACTAGTCCAGAAGTGCAAACGGTAGAATCCTACCTTGGAGTTGCCTCGCATGCTTTGTCATATGCCTTATCGAGCCCATTACGAGTTTGGTTTGTGTCATACCTATGGAGTGCTCCCTGATATGGGTAATGCCTTAACGCTATTTTAATACTTTACTTTATTGTAGACATATTATAATAGTGTATTGTACTATGTCTGTAGATAGTTTAGCGGATCCTTAGGAGATGGAATCCCGAACATCTCTTAAGTTATTGCACGCACGTTAGACACTGGATAGGAGATGTAAAATCCCGTAAACATCTCTGAAGCCATTACACTCATATTTATTTACTATTGATTTAACTTACATAAGATCTTTTAGTTCTGACTCGAGTGTTTTGTCTTTTCACTATGCTCGGGTCAGCTTGAGCGTTTCGGCATTGAAGACTATCTTTCTAGAGGACGAAGACGAATATTTAGTATATTATTACTATTTATTATATTTATTCCACTGCATCATGTTGTTTCGCTGCATTATTTATTTATTCTTGGTATATGTATAACTTTGATCTGTATTGTAAAAGTGTAATCGAATGTTATTTGTAAAACGGCTTCATGAACTATTTATTTGATTATTATATTTTGTCATTCTACTGTGAGATACTGTGTTTTTTCTTTTTTCTTATTTTCTTATTTACCCCATTAACAATCCTCCCATTTGAATGGTTTGAGTTGACATGTATGTCTGCTTTGGCACTCAGAGGATGCAACATGATAGGGGGTTCTCGCTTCTAGGTTTGGTAGCGAATGGATGACTCTTACTCCATGTCCCATGGGGTTGGTGCAGTCGAGAGGCTGGCCGTAAAAGCAGAACACATGTACCGATGTATGCTACGATGGGCATTACCCCACTGGCTGATGTCCCGTTACATTTGGTATAAGAGTGAGGTTTAGCGATAACCTTAGCTTTGTGGGGTCTGACTCATTAGAGATAGGGTAGTAATACCCTAGAATGAGTTTGTCTTTGTGTATATATACGAGAGAGCGTATTTGTTAGTGTTATAAAAATGCTTTAATATTGTGTTAGTTTGTTCTGTTTAGTATTTATAAATTCTGGTTGGTACATAGGACGCTATGGCATCGATAGGGATTTCTAAACACTAAATAGGGCAGACCGACACAATATTGTTTTGAAATATAGGTAAATGAAATAATTTTACCTGGTATTATATTTTGTATATAAAAGAAAATTTTATAAATGGATATAGTTGTATATGATATGTTGGTTTGTTAGGAAGTGGATTTCATAAATATTGATTCCAAATTAGGATTTATAAATGAAATATATATGAATTGGAAATTTGAGACTTAAGTTCCGGGGTTTTGAAATTTGTTTTCAAAAGATTTTGGAATATAATATTAGTATTATTTGGAAGTGTTTTCAGATATAAATATTTTCAATGTGATTTGAAAGAAAAGTTTTAAAGGAATTTTGAAAGAAAATAAGTTCTGTACTCCCTTCTCTGTCGTTGGAAAATAATTTCGATGTTGACCGCGGCATCATCGATATTCATTTTCGAGTTTCAAACTAGAAAGGTCACTGTAGTAGTTTTACTACACATTTATTTGATAAAAAAAATCTTAATTTTTAATATCTAGATATGATTGGATATATAAAAACTATGAGTATGTGTATATATATATATTTGAAAATGGGTAAATGATTTTATTATGGGCTTTGCCGCCCAAGCATACACATCGGTTGCCTACAAGCAGCTACACAAAGCCACAAACCGACATAGACAACTTTTCAACTTGAAAATACCAAAAATAATGTTCTCCACTTACAGAACCCTATCAAATCTAAAAGGAGACGGAGCTAAATAATGGTGGCTTCGTCTGAGCATGAAATCCCCTACTTGCTATCGATAGACCCAGCCTCTTCACTATGTCCTCCTCTTCTTTCTTGGCTATGTTAAGCGTCTTCAACTTAATTCTTCGAATTGCTATTTGCATGCCAATTTTAATCAATTTACTAACCAAGTCCTCACTTTTCTTCACTTGCTTGAAACTTCTCTAGTTGCGTTCCTTCCAAATGTTCTTTTTGGTATGCTCATCAAGTTTAATAGGTTTCCCTGTCACACTGGCTATCTTGCTAATCCCATAGGAGTTCCATAGGCTAGGTCTAGATTTTGAAGTCTGACCCAGATAGGGTGCGTTTCTAGCATGTCTCGTTCAAGTCTAAAGTTAGGTTCCCATTGCTTAACAAAAAGTAGTCGGCCATCCATGAACCATGGGCCCTGGTTCAACACAAATTTGCAGTCCTCCTCTTTTTGGAATTTGACCAAGTAAAATCGGTTTTGTCTTGCAAAGCTATCCCATTTCCCCTTAGGTTTCCACTCTCGCCTTATAAACGCTTTGAAATGAATATAGAAAGGTCTCTTACCGGCTAGATATATGTAGATAGAATTCTTCCACATACCCTCCGCTTCATGTTCGTCTCTAAGATCAAATTCCACAAAACCTCCTTCATCATCCACTATTGGAGCAATAAAGTCCAGCTCTTTGTCTATTTTAAGCTTGTTCCCTCTAGTCGCAGCAAAAAGCCAAGATTTAGGTTTAAGGGTTTTGGGTAATGCATGAGACCCGGCTTGTTGGGACTGAAGTGGAGCTTTCCCTTTTCTCTGCACCTCCTTCCAATCCCCATCACCATCATCTTCCGTCGGGTTAGGGTTAGGGCTTATAGGAGTTGGCGAATTAGGGCATGTAGGTGTCGCCATTCCAACCCCAATATATATATATATATATAATTTTAAATGATTTGAAAAGGAACCCGGTATTTAGTTCTTAAGTTTCTGTAAATTAGAAATTTCAATTATTGTAATGAAATGAAATCATAACTATTCTAATAATTAGAAGCTTCTAAAAAAGAAATTAGAAGCTAGGTGATTAATGAAATATACAAGGAATTGAAAATTTGTAACTCATATATCAAATGACATAAAATTTAGAAGATGTAATTATTGAACATTTTGTTAACTAAAATGAATAAGATAAACTCGTGTAACATTCAATTACATTCTTAAAACATATATATAACTTACCAGAAATGTTTAAAAAGTTGTAATGTTAAATAGGAATATGTAATAGAATATTATACAAGTAAAACTTAAGTAATAAGTGTTCAAATGGAATTATTTCTATAAATAAGAATTTGGATGTACAGTGAATGTTATAAACATAAGTTAATGTTTTGAAATGATAATAATCAAATTGAATGGTAAAAGTGAACATTATCTAAGAAAATGTTTATAAACTTAAGGAATGACTAAAATGATTCATAAACAAGTTTATTTTTAATTTAACTTGTGAAGGAACGGGTTTAATATTAAATGATACTATATAAGAAGGGATCGATGTAAATTAAGAAGTTATACTTAAGTATGAATTGATTCATTAATGAATATTAATATTAAATTGAAATCAAGCTATATAAATAATGAATGTGAATTAAAAGGTAGAAAACTTAAGTATGAATTTCTTTACTAATAAATATGAAATGGAAAACAAGTTATATAAGTAAATAATAAATGTGAATAAATAAATACGAATTAATAAGAGATAACCTTGTATGAATAAATTGAAATAAATGAAGTGTATGTAATACTTTAACATTGTATTCAATGATGATTTCAAGCATTGAATGGGTATTATATTATGTAAATAACATATGTATGTCAATGAATGAAAAAAAGACATTGTATGAATGAATGAAAATAAAATGAAAAGTAAATGATGAAAAAAAACAAAAAAAACCAATAGCATGAACTTAAATGATAGTGTGTTAAATTCTTTGTTGTTTGGCTTATGGGAAATTTGGGAAAGGATACTTCTAATTGTTTGAGGTTGTATGAATAATCTATTAATTAATTATCTAAGGCTGTTAAGCATAGGGTACACTTGATAGTTTATTTATCACCTTATACGATTAAAAGCTTCTGAACTAGAAAAAATCATTAGTTTGGTTGCTACGGATGTATGGTTGATTTCGTTGATTGCATATAATGGTTGTATTGTTTTGTTTGCAAATGACTGTTGTTATGTTGTGTTACTTGTGCTATTAATTTGAAACAACTAAATATTTCTCTTGTCCATAATTCTCACTCTTTTGGATTATATAAGTGAAATACAGGTTTATAGAAGCAATAGCTACTACTTCTGGTTTCATAAATAAAGTTTGTTTGCCTGACTAATAGGTACGTTTCTGGATTACTGTTTATAGCGATATTTTATTGTTTTCCCATGGTTGGAATGTTTTATTATTGAAATATGATATATATTGAAATTATTGATACTATTATTTTTTCGGACCTATCCATACAAAGGAGACTCTACCGAAATTTTCCATGAATTTAAGACTTAAATTTTTTTGTGAAAGTGAAAATATTTTCAAACGTTTATTCGACTTGAATATAAAAGGTTTAATTGCTTGAATTTGAAGATTTAATTGTTTATAAGTTTGTATATTTTATTTAAAATACTTAATTATGTAAGTTTAAAGTGTTTATAAATTGATTATTTTGAATAAAAATATATTGGTTCTTAATTCTTTCTCGTTCCTTTTCGATGACGAAAAGTTTTGAGTGGGAGAGAGTATAACAACCTGTAATTTTCGATAATTAAAAATATTAAATTAATTAAGATTTTGCAAGTTAATATTGTAAGAAATTAAAATTTATGATTTATTAATGAGAAAAATAACTAGAATGTAATTTACTAATGTTGATTTAATTTAATTAATAACTATTTTAATGTAATTTCAATCAATTGAAATAATTGTAAAGTTAATTTGGTTAGTAATTGTAAATAAGGAATAAATTGTAGAATGTTGTATTAATAATGAAATTGTACGTTATTTTATTTAATTGGTTTTAGTATATAATGTGAAATCAATTATTTGTACGTAAATTGATAATCTTGTTGTAAACAATAAAATTATAAATGTGATTAAATTACTTAAAAGTAATAGTTGTTTATTTATCGTCTTATTATTTAATCTGTTGAAATTAATTTAGAAATTTACAGAAATTAATATAATTAAATATTGCAGTTAATACGAGTTAAGATGATAACTATAGAATATTGATGCAATAAAATGTAAACTAATGTTAATTATATTCATATTGGTATTGGATGATCAAATAATAAGATGTAAATCAAATTAAATGAATTTATTGGAATTTAAACTATAATTAATGAATCTATTTCAATTACAATTGAATGTTGAAATTAATGCAATATTAAATAGTGAATTTAACATGGAAATTTTATTTTTATAAGTTCTTAATTTATATGTAATAAAAAATGATAAAAATTGGCTAACTTTTGAATTTGAATTTAAAAGTGATTAAATTAATTTAATAATAATTTATTTAATTAACGTGAAATCAGCCATTTTGGCACTGTCTTAGATTTCGACGAAACCAGTTTCATTGGACCCGTAACAGTAAATTTTTGTAGGATTTCAAGTTTCGTAGCGATCGGACTTGTCGTTTGATCCTGTAGGCTCGAAACGCATAGAAATCAATTTAATGAATTCAATTTAAAATAAGCTGATTTTAAAAGCTAACTTCTGTATATAATAGAATTGGGACTTGAAACTAGTTCCATTGAGTTTAGAAATATCAAAAACATCTATTTTGATATATGGGATGACCTACTTTCGTTTCAGGAACGAAACGGGCTTTTCGGGTTGAAATGATAGACTCGAGCGATTATATGGATTTTGAATTTTACTTGGGATTACGGGTTGAAATGATATGTATCCGCAAATTTAAAATTTATTATGGGTTGAAATGATATATATCTGTATCACTTGACCATTGGGTAGAAAATTATATACGACACCGGATTGGTTAAATTAAATGATTTTAAATCCTAAATTTTGAATCTAGTTAAATGATATTATTTTAAAGGAAATAAAATTAGATTTGTTTGAACTGAATTAATTTCAATATCCAAGCTTTAAAATGTTGAAATTGTAATCGGTTTAAATGAATTGTTTGAAAATTCAAATTGAAATTTTAAAGTTGAATTTTTGAAGTATAAATGAAATTATCAAAATTGAGTTATTGTAAACGTTTGAATATTTAAACATTGAAATCTATTAAATTTGAAGTAGTCTAAATTTATAGTTCAAACATGGATTTGAAATCGATATAGATTTAAATGGTTTTATTGAGAATCTGAATTGAAAGATTAAAATTGAGTTTTGTTGATTTGAAAGCCGGATATGGTCCAGATTTGTTGAAATGGAAGAAATAGTTTAATTTGATATTAATTTCAAATTTTATTATTTTAATATAAACTGTTTAAAGATGTATTATTTTAAATTCAGACTTATTTATATTTTCAAACTATTTACTATATAAACCATTTCCAATAATCAAACCATTTTATACTAAACTATTAAAACTATATTAAAACTATTTTAATCTATTTTAAACTATTTTAGTCTGTTTTAATCTATTCTAAACTATTTTAAACTTTTTAATCTATTTTAAACTGTTTAAAATATTTTAAACTATTAAACTACTTATGACTATCCCAACTATTTTCAAAATTTCAACTGTGCAAGATTGAATTGTTAATATTTAAATCCTTGATTTAATGGCGTATATGGTTAAATGGTGTTATATCCTACGTTGGGATTTAATGATATTTTTTGGTGAAATGGCATATTTTATGTAAATATGATGGTTTTGAAATTAGGAATATTTTGAATTGAATATGATATTTTGATATGATGGTTTAACCTATAATGTGGGTATGATTTCGAAAGTGAATATGTGACGACCTGGAATTTTTGACATTTGAAATTGAAATATTTAATTGATTTTAAATATTCGGGTGTTGGTTTTTAACTTGAATTTCAAATATAACTATTTATTGGGTAATTAAATTATTGAATTTAATAATTGGAAATTTGGGTAAAATATTGTATCTGGAGTTTTAAGCTTAATAAAAATATTTTAAAGGCTTGTAAACTTCATATTAATAATACTGAAGACAATGCAACTTTTAAATTTAATTTTGGAAGTGATTTGTTTAGTTTTAAAATATATCGTTTAAATTGATATTTAAAAATAGCCTTCCGAGGCATAGTCTCGGAATTCGACAAAACTAGTTTCATTGGATCCGTAATATTGCATTATTGTCAGATTTTAAATTTCAGAGTTCTATATCGAAATTTCAATATAATAACTGAATCCAAAAAGCTATCTTCTACATACGATCGAGTTAGGACTCGAAACCTTTTCCATTGCGTTCGAAATAGGGGTATAACATTATAAACGCCTAGCAGCACGCTTCGATAGGAGGTTAGGATTTTAAGTTGCATTTATCGAGGCAATTAGAATTTGAATTTAATTATATATATATATATATATATATATAGTTAGCCATCAGCTGAAATTCCTTCACATCAGCACTTTTTCATTTCTCCTTCAAATTACCGTAGCAAGTATATTCAAACACGTAAGAACATTTTCACAAGCCAACATCAATTCTTGTCCCCCTCCGTTCTATTTTAAATCCTAGCCGAGCTTTTCAAATCAATCGTTCGTTAAAGAGAAAAAAATCGCGATGCTTCATTCTCGTTCGAAAATAAAATCAAACTCGCAGAAAAAAATGGCCGCCTCTTTTTCGAAACAAAATCGATTCGAAGGCTCCTCAAAATTAAATCTCTCACATTCGAACGACGCTTATCTGCTTGGAATCAAATTCAATTGCGGGAACCAAGGTCGCGAGCAGATCGCCTGGCACATGGAGGCTCGGCAGTCCTTTGGTGGTAGCGGCGCTCGCGTACGTGCGTGTGAGGAAGGGGGTCATGGAGGCAAGCGGGCTCCTTGAAATCGCACGCGCGTGCGACTGGTTGCCTTGATCGTAGGGGTAGAAAGTCGCGACAGAGGCAAGGCAACGTGAGATTTGGGGGTCGCTGGCCCTTCGCGCACACGTAGGCAAGGCGATATGGATTCGTTCGCGAGAAAGCACGCGAGGAATGTCGATTCGAGCTGTAAGGTATTTGCAATTTATTCTTTTCAATTTAAATTTGAAATAAAAACAGAGAACAGGAAAAAAAAGAAATATAAGTATAAATCTATATATATATATACACATTTAAAATCTTACTGTTTAATTTTAAATAAGCTTTATTTTCTGAGAATTTAGTAGTTAGTATGCATTATATATAAGTACTCAGAAAATTTTATATCTACATATATATAGATAAACAGTAAGAATATTTATATAAGGGTTGGAAAAAAAATATAAGAGTTTATATAAATTAGATTTTTTATTATTATGGATTATTTTTATATAATTTCAAAAAAATAAAATAAAATAAAATAAATAAACATATACACATTTTTAAATCCACTAGTTTAATTTTAAAATAATGTATTTTGGGAATTAATTTGTTTAACTTATTTAATTTGTTATAGTTACTAAGAGATTTTTTTTAAAAAAGGAAAAAATTATTAGTTTAGAAGTAAATCACTAGTTAATTAAATTAAAAAGCTAGCTAAGTAAATTTATTAAAATGGTAATTGATTGTTTGATTTATTTCAAGTGTTAATAAATCGTAAAAATGCTTATACAACGTCAAAAATTGGGAAATCGAGTCGAGATTGGAAAGGACTGCAAACAAAAATAAAGGTGAGATTTTCTCACTCATTTGGATTGCCTAGTTTAAAATTAAATGTTAAATTTAAATCATTGGGTGTTGATTGATTTATCTGTTGGATGATATTATATATAGTATATATATATATATATATATTGGGTGATTGATATTCCCGTATTATATAGCGGATGAGACCCTATGCGCCCCGCATAATAGCGGATGACCCTATATACCGTGACATCCCCCTCGAAGTGGGATTGGTATTTTATTTGTTGACTAACATTTGTGGATGCAGGGAAAACATGTTGGAGGGATCCAGCTAGATTCCTCAAAGATATTTATTGTTTTCATATATATGTTGATATATGACAGGTTGGATAAAATTGATTTGGATTGTGTGAATCGAATTATAAAAGCTAAATAGCCTGGAAACTGAATTTGGTATTTTTAAATACCATAAGTAATAAATTTGAAGCAAATAAAAAGAAGATTTTGAATGAAAATGTTTAAACTGGAAATTGGATTATCTAGAGATTTTAATTAAAATTATATTAAGGACTTGAAAGATATTTAAAAATTTGGAAGAGAATTGGATTTGATAATTAAAATAGATTGAAGTAAAATGGAATTTATGAAGGGATAAATTATAGAATGGAATTATAAATAGAAATGTTTTTATAAATAGATGGAAAACTCAAAGGAGTTTATAAATTTATAAATGGGGTTTATAAATAAGTTAAAATGATATCAGTCGATATGTGGAAAATATAAGTTAATGGTGTGGACTTATATCGAGTAATGGGAATTGTTTGAAAAGAAATAGTGGAAATTATTTCAAATAAGTGAAAGGGTGATTAATTTGGGTATAGTCGATGTGATACGAATCAAGAGGAATTTTGGTGGATATTGGATTTTCTAAAGATAGACTTTTTGTCGAGTAAAGTAAAATTGTTTTTAAAGTGAATTTTTAAATCTACTATACTATATAACTTTTATAAACTATTTTTGAATTTAGAATATTCCGAAGTTAGTTTTATCTTAAACCATATTTTGAAAATAAAACCATTTTTCTTATTTTATAAGTATATATATTTTTAAATGTTTTAAATTTAATTAAAAATCCTCTTGAGATGAGAAGGGAGTTAGTTAAACAGATGAGATTTTAGAAGATCTTATGGTGTATTAGGAGAACTTAAATAAAATCTTAGGTATAAGATAAGCGAACTTTCGGAAGGCGAAGTAAAATTCACAAGGGTAGTAGAAGGGAAATATTAAAGAGAATTAAATAAGGAATTTTGGGGTATATATAATTCGGTGAAACGGGGGGGGGGGGGGGATTTACAGATAAAATTGTAAATGATTTTTGAGAATGGAGATAGAAAATAAATGAATATTTTTCAAGTGTTGAATATAAAATGGGGTGGGAAAAATATTCTAAGTATTGGGCAAAGGTTAAGGATTTATTCCGTAAGAATAAGAAGGAATTTGAAAACTATTTTCAAAGTGTTGAAATGTGGAAATAATATCTTGGATAGATACTTTTGTGATAATTTGGAGAATTATGTAAGGCTTGATTGTTGCTTGTGAATGTTAATTGATAGTTAAATAACCGACTATCAATATTGGCCAATGCGCTGATCGTTTCGAAGAGACCGGGATCAGATTTAATTATCCGAAAACCACTTCGATCTGGTTTGAACGTTTGCGAATGAAGACCGTGAAGGTGATAAAGACGGTGGTTCGGTTTGTCCAGACCCATGACAACTTGTATGGATGAATGCTATCAGACCATCGTCAGGAGGACGATGAGTATTCTAAGTGAAATGTGTTCTAAAAAGGTAACGCATAGCCTCAAGCCTCATCAATCGGGAATGGCTGAAACATGGGAGGTGCAACAAGACTAAGTGGCTCGCAACCAATTAGGGTAAGGTCATCCATGTCTAGATGTCCCTTTTTGATTTCGGCTTAGTGGCGGTTGCTGATCCCAACCGCGGGGTGATTTTATTCGGACTATCCAGTAAGGGGTAGCTCCGGTCTTGTGCTGCAGGGGATCGGGCGTGATCCTCGGTACTCTGATCTAGGCCAGGTACTGTGACGGGCGGTACCCCAGTAGCCCTACCATTGTATAGAATCCAATCTCCAATAAGCGCCTGTATGGTTTTGATTGTGCCCAACTATTGCTAGAACGTGAGATGCAAGCATTTCAGCTAGATTCTATTTTACTTTCTATAGACACTATTATAATATCAGACGAATTTGGTAAAAATGTTTTGGTTATCGTAAGGTAAAAACCCGGCATATTTATTTGTAGTGTGGTCTTACGAGATACCTTTGTTTCAAAGGATTTTCAAAAAGATATAATAATCCAATGGAGTGTGGTTTTATCACGCTGGTTTTCCAGACTGACTCGGGTGTTGTTTTATTATGATGCTTGGGTCAAACCGAGTTGAACATATTCAGTATAGGATATTTTGGAGCTCAGGAGACGAGCTGGATGATAGAGCGTACTTCCGTACTTGATTATTATTCCGCCGTGTAAGGACAAGTTACTAAGCTGTCCAGATTTGTTGTATTGGATTGTTGTACTCTGATAAATGGTTTGTATATGAACAGTACAGATTTCTTTGTATTTAAAAGCTGTTGTTATATAATATATTTTATTCCACTACGACTGTGAGATTCTGATGTTGTTTTCTATTTTCTTCTTCTACCTCTTTCTTCTTTTACCCTAGTTATTCGCTCTTTCGTACACTTTGGGTTGAACGAGGAAGAATTATTATCAACTCAAGTTGTACGGAACTGCGGGTCGCTACAGAATATGATTTTGAAAGTGATATGATTTTAAAGTAAATATGATATTTTGATATCAATTATGAATGGTTTTGGAAACGTAAAGAACCAACCGGTGTGAAATAAGCGTTTGGTTGTTAAAGAGACCGGGATCAGATATTGTCATACTCTCTGCCAATACCGAAAACCACTTTAACAACTATGTACATGGTGGAGATTCCAAAACGAAGTAGGATGGTTTGGCGAACGATTCTATATGAGGTATGAATGCAACCCTGACTCCCTCGGGTTAGCTTGATATGACTAAAACAGGAGCTATACCGGGCCAAGTAAGGTCGCTCCTCTGATCAGGTACATTTCTTCGATGCCATTTTATTTCTTTGTGATTGATTTGGTGGCCACCCCTCGATTTGATTATGAGAGTGTGTTCTGAAGTGGACGGTAGTAGCTGCTATGCGTTTCCACTAGTCCGAGAGTGCAAATGGTAGAATTCTACCCTGACTTTGCCTCGCATGCCTTGTCATATGCCTTATCGATCCTATTACGAGTTTTGTTTGTGTCGTACCTATGGAGTGATCCCTAATAGCCCACAAGTTTATGGTGGAGTTTACAGTACTATAAAGACTACGACATTTATGTAAAGTGTGTTAAGGGGGATATGGGTAACGCCTTAACACTATTTTAATACTTTAATTTACTATAGACATATTATAATAGCATATTGTACTATGTATGTAGTTTAACGGATCCTTAGGAGATGGAATCCCGAACATCTCTTAAGTTATTGCACGCAGGTTAGACACTGGATAGGAGATGTAAAATCTCGTAAACATCTCTGAAGCCATTACACTCATATTTATTTACTATTGATTTAACTTACATAAGATCTTTTAGTTCTGACCCGAGTATTTTGTCTTTTCACTATGCTCGGGTCAGCCTGAGCATTTCAGCGTTGAAGACTATCTTTCTGGAGGGCGAAGACGAAGATTTAGTATATTATTACTATTTATTATATTTATTCCACTGCACATGTTGTTCCGCTGCATCATTTATTTATTCCTGCTATATGTATAACTCTGATTTGTATTGTAAAAGTGTAATCAAATGTTATTTGTAAAACAGCTTCATGAACTGTTTATTTGATTATTATATTTTATCATTCCGCTGTGAGATTCTGTGTTTTGTTTTTCCTTTCTTTTCTCTTATTTTCTTATTTACCCCATTAACAATCCTCCCTTTTGAATGGTTTGAGTTGACATATGTGGTTTATTATAGATTTAAACCGTCTAAAGGGTGGGTCGTTATAGAAGATTTCCTCGTTGTGAATATACCAATAAAATCGGTAAGATATAAATATTTCCTAAGTGTTGGGAAGTAAGTTATTTTGGGAAAATATATTTATAAATATTTTCCTAAGTATTGGAATAAATGATTTGGGGAATGTTTGACTATGGGAAGGTTATACGGAAATACTTCTAAGTGTTAATACGATTTGAAAATATTCCATTAAGAATATAAGGATTTGAATTTGTTTTCAAACGTTGGAACACTGGAAGATATTTGAATATATATATATATATATAAAGATATTTGAAATGAATGTTTTGAGAAGATTAAATAAATTGGGCCTAGTGATTGCTTATTTGTGTTATTTGATAGTTAAATCATCGACTTTCAAATCTGGCCAAATTCGTTTATCATTTCGATGAGACCGAGATCGGATTTAATCACTCAAAAACCACTTCGATCCTATTTGTGCGTTACGAATTGTGATATCGGGAAGATAATGAAGACGGCGATTTTTGGAGATTCGGTTTGTTCAGACCCAAACAACTTGTATGGATGAATGCTATGCATTGTTGCTTGGAAGGCAGTGTTAGCATTCCAAGTATGAATTCTATTATAAAGGTAAATGTAGCCTCAAGCCTCATCAACCAGGAATGACTAAAATAGGGGAGATGCAGCAGGGCTAAGTGGGTTGCACCTAATTAGGGTATGTTATCACTTTTCTAGATACCCTCGGATATATTATAATTATGGATATGGTTGTGCATGAAAAAGAGAGCGCTCGATTAGGGTGGGAACACCCGGGGTGATAACATATTCGGTACTATCTAGGGTCAGGGATAGGCCGGTCCTGTGTAGGCAGAGATCGTTAGGTACGATCTTGGTACATTTTTCTAGAGATGTACTGTGATAGGCGGTACCCCATTAGCCCAGTCATTGTATGGAATCCAATATCCACAACGAGCCTGTACGGTTTTGATTGTGCCCAACTATGCTGAAACGTGAGATGCAAGCTGTGACGCCCCACCTCTATACTCACGCTAGCCAAGAACACCACTGGGTAATGCTGTCGACTAGCGCGAAGGATAAGGCTGTTGAGGAGCGACCATCCGTGTAATTGCTTTGTGCGAGCACTGATATGTCAGATAGTTTAACATGCATTTCGTTTAAAGAGGAAATCCGACATACCGATGCAAACTCAAAGCTACCACAGAGTGGCTAAGTGGACCTCGGAAACGAATATAAAAATAAACATAACATAAATCAGTCACAGACGTTCATATCACAAAGGCGGAAATAGATATGAATATATAACACCAAAAAGGTGTACATCAGAGTGGTGGTCATACAAGATCCACAATATCACAAAAGAATATATACAAGAGCTAGACAAAAGAATACGTATACATCATGGAGTCTATATCTCGAATGTATAACAACAAAAACTACAAATGTAATGTAGTTAGACAAAAGTCATAAGGTGATCCCAGATAAGGAGTCAAGCAGAAGCACCTGTAACATCTCGGTCTGACCCGAGTATTATTTAATAAGAAAATAATAAACGGATCAGTCAAGCTATAATTATCATATAAAGAAGTGAGATATAAGCAGAGATATAATAAGAACGTATGATAACAATGGTGTCAAGCTGTGACAAGTATGTTTTAAACAACAACAAAATTGTTGAGCGAGATTCTACCGGACCAGCTCCACGAAAGACCCACTGCCGGACCAAACTGCGCCCTCACTACCGAACCAAAGGAAACCCACGGCCACAGAACTACCGAACCAAACTGCACCCTCACTACCGAACCAAAGGAAACCCACGACCACAGAACTACCGAACCAACTCCTAACCAACCTCCACCGAACCAGCCTATACCGGACCAACTCCCCACCGGTCCAAACCTCTCCACTGAATGAAGCCTCCACCGAACGAAAGGAAGCCGGACCAGATCCACCAGGCCAGATTACGTCAGCCCAGGCCCGCCAGCTGCTATATACCTCCAAGACCCCTACCCCCAGCCTCACTCTATAAATAGAGGGGCAGGGGTACAACAATGGGGGCAAGTTTTGAGAGCTCAAGCACGGAGAGAACTTTCAAACAACTTTCTTTTACTTGTATCAAAGCTTTGTACTTGTAATCAAAACAAGAGAAGAGAATAACATATAAAGTGGACGTAGGCACATTCTGGCTGAACCACTATAAACTTGCGTGTCTTTTTACAGTTTAGTCCCTGCTTTTCATATATTTGCATAAATCACCCAAATCATTAAGAACAACATAAGATCTACTAAATCATACAACTTTAAGGTGTTTGTCCATTTTTTGTGCAAACATTTTTGGTGCTTTCACTGAGAACTAGAAGCTCGAAGCTTCAGCTTCATCCACTTAACAATTTTTCCTAACAGCATCGTCCGCCACTTGGAAAACATGCCTCCCAAACAGAGAAAAGATGTTAACGAAGGAAAAAACATCGCATCCAGCAGTCTTCCAGATCCAACTGTCACGAATCAAGTAAATCGTCCTCCTCCAGCAGCAGTAACAAATGAAGGACAGTCTAACCCAACCACTCCTGCCATAGAACAGCCTGCGGCAATTACTAGGGCAGATTTGGACAGAGTTGTGGTTGAAGTAACTAACCGCTTCACGTCCCAGCAGGAAGCCTTGGTGGACCATCTCATGCCACGCTTAAGGGATGCTGAAGAATCCAACCGCAACACTGAATCATGGGGCGAGTCCCAGTCTGGAGGATCTCAGAGACAACAAAGATCTTCCTTCTTCGAAGGAGCTAACGGCAGAAGTAGCCATGGTAGGAGCCGAGACCGAGCACAGCCCGAAGTTAGGCCTGAGGAAACGTTTGGTACCGAACCCAACGGGGGAGGTACCGGATGGAGGTCAACTGTAGCTGAGCCTGTCATACTGCCTAACCACGGAAACGCCGGTGAACGGGGCCGAGCAAGAGTCCAGCCCGAAGTTGGACCCGAGGAAGTGCTTAGATCAGAACCCAACAGGGGAAGATCAAGGCAAGGGCCAACTGTAGCTGACCCTAGCATGCCCCCAGAAGATCAAAGGCAGCCGCTGGAAAATATGAGGAACGATAGACGATACCATCCCTATAGGTCATCTGGACGGAATCAATCCCACAGAACAGAACCAAACTCATTTCTATCTGCTCCAAATTCTGATGAAAGGATGGCACGCTTATTCAGAGAGTGTGTCCAACGGGAGCAAAGAGATCGAGGGATAGGCGCTAGGGTAACCAGCCCTTTCGCCCTCAATATTGAAATTGCTATCACTCCCCGAGAATGGAAGATGCCGACAATGGAACCTTACAAAGGAACCTCCGACCCCGTTGTACACTTACAGAGGTACACGCAACATATGCTCATGAGTGGAGCAGCAGAGGGAGTACTATGCAAATGCTTTCTGCTCTTCTTAGCAGATCTCGCTACCTCCTGGTTCTGTCATCTACCCCAGGGATCCATCAGCTCGTGGGAAATGTTGAAAGAAAAGTTTATCAGTCAGTTTCGCATCCATGTGGAACAACCTAAGGACGCTTATTCCTTATCCAGCGTCAAACAGAAACATGGAGAAAAACTGTAGCAATACCTAACCCGATTCAATGCCGCAGCAGCCGCAGTCCAAGATGTCGATGAGAAGCTTATCCTAATGGCCCTCTGTAGTGGTGTGCATCCGGACACTAAATTTGCTAGAAGATTGACGAAAGAAAAACCAGCTACTTTACTCGATTTCTTCCATGAAGCCAGGAAATACATGAGGCTTGAGGATGCTGTCGTTGAGGGGCAGTCAGGACAGCAAAATAAGGCAACTCACAGCAACGCCCCCGCTGTGGCAAGGGACGTTCGAAGAAATGATTCCAGAGACAATGCTGGGGGCAAGAAGGGAGAAAAGCGCCTATATCGGCCTGGGCCGAGATTCGACACTTACACTCCTTTGAACGAAACCGTAGAAAATATCTTCCTTGCCACCCAAGGCGAAGTTAGATACAAACGCCCACCATACAAAAAGGAATCAGATAACGCGCAGAAATCTGGAAAGTTCTGCCGCTTCCACGAATATCACGGGCATGATACCAATGAATGCCATCATCTCCGGGATCTGATTGAGGAACACATCAAAAGGAAGAAACTGGAACGTTATGTAAAAAGTCAGGACAGGACTCCAGCTCTTGCCAATGAAAACCCAAGGCTACCCTCATCGGACACCGGCAGAGGAAACCGCAACACTAGCAGCTCTAGTCAAGAGAAAATAGTGGTCCATACCATCTCAGGAGGACCGCACATCGCGGACAGAAGCTGGAAAGAGATGGAAAGGTATGGAAATTCGCTTAGAGACAATAAAGACTGTGTCAATTCGGTTATAGAAGAGCGCCACCCGAAGCGGAAAGAAAGTAATGACATCACATTCGGTAAGCGTGACCTAGAAGGAAGGCAATACCCTCACATGGATCCCATGGTCATCTCTGCCCGACTCGGTCCCGCCGAAGTTTACCGAATCCTGGTAGACACTGGAAGCTCAGTAAACATCCTGTTCAAACACGCATTCGACAAAATGAAGCTATCAATGAAGGATGTATCTCCCTGCGATAAACCACTACACGGTTTCACTGGGGATGCTAAGATGCCCCTCGGGCAACTGGACCTCTTTGTTGAGATTGGAAGCCATCCCCGCTCCATTGTACGGAAGCAGACGTTCGTGCTAATAGAAAACCATTCGGCCTACAACGCCTTCTTAGGAAGACCAGCCTTGTCTGACTTCCAAATTGTCCTAGCCCCATGGTGCCTAAAGATGAAATTTCCAACAGACAATGGAGTAGGGGAAGTGGAAGGAGACCAGGACGTTGTTCGAGACTGCTATGTGACTGAACTTCGCAACAACCACATGAAGGATAAAGGGAAGGGTGTAGAGATTGCCCTCTGCACAAAAAGTCTAGAAGCATAACAACTAAAGAAAGCCCCTCCTCTTCGATATACCAGCGACCCTTTCAATGAATTAGACCCTAGGGACAAAGAGCAGGAGGCCACCGCCGAGCCTGCAGAGGCTATGGAGTTTATATCTGTAGAAAAGCATGACTCAAGTAGACTATTGAAAATTGGGTCCCAACTAAAAGCCGAATTGAAGGAACAACTCATCGATTTTCTCCACCACAACTTGGATGTATTCGCATGGTCACACGCTGACATGACCGGAATCTCCCCCGACATAGCCTGCCACGTATTAAAAATTGATCCTACCAAGGCGCCTGTAAAACAAAGAAAGAGAAGTATGGGGGCAGAGCGATCAGCAGCCCTCGATGAAGAAGTAAAGAATCTACTCGCCAATGACTTCATACGAGAAGCTATCTACCCGGAATGGATCGCCAACCCGGTGCTGGTAAAGAAGGCTAATGGGAAGTGGCGAACCTGCATTGACTTTTCCAACCTAAACGACGCCTGCCCAAAGGATTGCTTCCCACTTCCCAGAATCGACCAACTTGTAGACAGCACAGCCGGGCACGAGCTCCTATCTTTTATGGATGCATACTCAGGATATAACCAAATTCCTATGCATGCTCCCGACCAAGACCACACTAGTTTCATCACTGACCCGGGTTTATACTGCTATAAGGTAATGCCTTTCGGACTTAAAAATGCAGGAGCCACCTACCAGCGTCTCGTCAACAAGATGTTTGCAGGGCTAATAGGACAGACTATAGAAGTATATGTGGATGACATGCTGGTGAAGTCAAGGAAAGCCAAAGATCACGTAAACCACCTAGGCAAAATGTTTCAAGTACTCCGCCAGTATGTAATGAAGTTGAATCCTTTAAAATGCTCCTTCGGAGTGTCATCAGGAAAGTTCTTAGGATTCATCGTTCATGCCAGGGGGATTGAAGCGAACCCTGAATAAGTCCGAGCGCTAAGGGAGACCAAGATACCTTCCACCCGAAAGGAAATGCAAAGCCTAAATGGAAAAGTGGCCGCCCTAAGCCGATTCATCTCCAAGGCAACGGACAAGTGTGTCCCCTTTTTCGAAGCTCTAAAGAAAGACAAAGAAAAGTTCGAATGGACTAACGAATGCTTAACCGCTTTCCTTAACCTAATCGAACACCTCCAGAAACCACCGGTACTCTCGACTCCAAGCGAAGGTGAAGAATTATACCTATACCTTGCTGTGTCGTCTCACGCCCTAAGCGCTGCCTTGGTAAGGGAAGACAACCGCACGCAACGGCCAGTTTACTTCGTCAGCAAAAGGTTTACTGGGGCGGAAGGCAGATATCCTAAACTTGAGAAGCTAGCATACTGTTTACTAATCACATCACGGAAACTGCGTCACTACTTCCAGTCCCATTCCATCAAAGTTCTGACCGATCAACCACTGAGGCAGGTACTCCATCGTTCCGACACTTCTGGGCGACTACTTAAATGGTGCATTGAACTAAGTCAGTATGATATCACCTATCACCCTCGCACCGCCATCAAGGGACAAGCCATGGCTGATTTCATTGCAGAATTCACTACCAACGAAGATAAGGAGCAATTGGAAATAGCAGAAAATATCAAGTGGAATCTCTTTGTGGATGGTGCATCGAACGAACAAGGCTCGGGGGCAGGTGTGGTAATAATCACTCCCAGGGGAAACAAACTGCACTATGCTATAAGGTTGGAGTTCGCTGCCACCAACAACGATGCAGAGTATGAAGCAGTGATAGCCGGACTAGAAATTGCCATAGAAATCGGAGCCAATTCTTTGTGTCTTCACAGCGATTCTCAACTTATTGTTAATCAAATGATAGGAGAATTCCAAGCTCAAGAAGAACGACTCATAGCATATTTAAAGAAGACCAAGTTACTTCTCAGCCGATTGGACCACTACTTAGTCAAACACATCCCTCGGGAAGAGAACCAAGAGGCCGACGAATTGGCGAAGCAAGCAAGTGTGAGAGACATCACCATCTTCGGGGCAGTAACCATCTCAAAGCAACTGGCCCCAAGTTTTGAGCAAGTGAATTTGATAGCTGCAACCGAGGAAGCAACTTGGATGACTCCCATCCGAGACTACCTACAAAGTGTCACACTACCCAACGGGCGTAACGAAGTCAAGCAAATCTTGAGCAAAGCATCCCGCTACACAATACAAGAAGACATCCTCTATTGGCGCGGATTCTCTAACCCGTTATTAAGGTGTGTCGCTGGGAGGGAAGCCAAGGAAATCTTATCCAACATCCATCAGGGAAGCTGCGGAGATCACACCGGAGGGCAAACATTAGCAAAAAAGATACTCCGATATGGATATTTCTGGCCCACCTTAAGCAAGGACGCCTTAGATTTCATCAAAAAGTGTGACATATGCTAGAAGTTTGCTAAGATTCCGCGGCTACCAACAACTGAGATTACTCAAATGACCAGCCCTTGGCCCTTCGCAATATGGGGAATTGACTTAATCGGCGAGCTACCGATGGGCCGAGGCGGGGCCAAATATGCTATAGAGGCAGTTGATTATTTCACCAAATGGGTGGAAGCGGAACCTCTGAATAAAGTATCTTCAGCAAAAGTTATTAACTTCTTGATCAAAAATATTCTATGTAGGTACGGGGTCCCACTCAAAATCATATCAGACAATGGACTTCAGTTTGACAGCGAGGAATTCGCCAACTGGTGCCAAGAGAACGGAATTCACAAAAGCTTCTCATCCGTAGCATATCCCCAGGCAAACGGACAAGTCGAAGCCGTCAACAAAATTCTGAAAACTCTAATAAAAAAGAAACTCGAAAAGTCAAAGGGCGCTTGGGTGGATGAACTCCCTACGGCACTGTGGGCCTATCGCACATCTTTCAGAACATCAACGGGGCATACTCCCTTCTCTTTAGCATACGGATCGGAGGCTATGCTCCCAGTTGAAACCATTGTGCCTTCCCACCGTAGGATCCACTATAACCCAGAAGAGAACGAAGAACTCCTCCACATGACTTTGGATCTAGTGGAGGAGAGAAGGAATGATGCAGTCCTTAAAGCAGCGGCCCACAAGCAGAAAGTGGCAGCACAATACAACTCCAAAGTCAAGCATCGTACCTTACAAGAAGGGGACCTTGTCCTCAAGCAAATCTTCCCTCGCCCCGGAGCACTAGATCCAATCTGGGATGGACCATATGTAATTCATAAAGATCTCCACAATGGAGCTTATATTTTGTCAACAGTGGACGGAGAGGTGTTCCAGAGGGCATGGAACATCCAGCACCTCCGTCGATACTTTTCTTAACTTGTACTGCCCATGTGAAGTGAATTAACAAAGAGAATCAGTGGACGTAGGCCTTTTCGTGCCGAACCACTTTAAAATACCTTGTCTCTTTTTTAACTTGTTCCTTTATCTCTTGGCTGCTCTTTAACTTTATCCTTTTCTGTTGAACAAAATCCTATGCGTATAGCATTTCCACTCAAAGCACTCCACAGCGCAACTTCACCTGGACAAGACCTAACAGGTACTATGCGAATCTATGCCCTCGCCAATGAGACACTTTCACTCCAGCATCCCTCTGCTGCGGGTTAACTCATTGCTCGCGACGGCCCTTAAAGCCAACTGTAATGAGCCGATTATAAGCCACCGAGAAGGCCGACTATAGCCAAGGCAGCTCATTACGGCGTTCGGCTCGCCGGCAACTGTGAACCGACTATAAGCCCCAACATAAGGTGTGGCCAGCCAGGGGCAGTTCACAGTTGACGATCGGCACCCACGCTAGCCGGCCACAGTAAATCGAATAATACCCACGATTACGGGCCATAATGGCCCGGGTAGTTACTGTGCGCGATCTCGGCTCCGATGTGTCTTAAGTGCGGCTGTGGTAAAAAAGAATTAACTCCCCGCGGAGGCGTAAGATGGGTGACAAATGTCTCCAAGACCCACAGCTAGGGAAAGTGACTACAAAACCCGTTTGCCATGAACTTAAGCACATCGAAGGCCTTCCGTGATTGGAAGTTTTACTTTTTCACATATTTCAGTTTTACTTAAGAAGCTCTTCTCCTATCCTTTGTAACAATTCTTGAAGTACAGGACACATGACAGGGAACGCTCACTAATAGAAGCGAATACCCACAGCAAGATACTGGACCGCATCCCTTACTCGGTCACGCAGGATGTTCAAAGTTGCCATCTACAAGCAAAATATAAAGGGCAGTACTTCCTTCTTTCATATATAAACACATGACTGTAATTAATTCACACCTCACGCTAACATTGCAAGTCATGAAATCATGTTTTAAACAAGAACCTGACATCAAACACCATTTAATTACAGGAATATGCATAGCTATATTTCTTATACAACATGTCAAAACAGCAAAAACATTCAAAAGACGACAAAATCAGCTTAAGTTAAAGAATTACACATCAAGAATAGAGCTATTTATTACAAGTAGCAGGAATTACAACCTAAAAGTTACTCTACTGTTTTAAGACTAACATATACAACCCTGTCAAGTCCACAAAAAGAGTTTTTCTAGGTCTGATCAAGGGGCCGATTGCATTGGAGTTTTATCCTTGTCCTGTTGACCACCTGTCCAGTCAAAGAAAGGATTCATTAGTGATAAGCAACCAAGTTAATGGAGAGACTAAAAAGGAAGACTTACCAGCACCTGCTTCTTGACTATCCTGGTCGTCATCCTCTACTTGCACACCTGCCTCCTCAGCAGCAAGCAACCGCATACCCTCCTTCACCGCCACCTTCTCCTCCTTGGTAAACTGGGTAGTGACCACATCCATGCTGAAGGCCACACCACCCTCTTTATCCGCATCCGCCTTAGCCTCCTCCAGAGCCCGAAGATAAATCTTAGCCATGACCCTAGGATAATCATCCATCCAGGATAGGTTGCCCTGCTTCCAAGTTCGGAAGTACATGTCCTGAAGCATTTCATCCATCATCCCCTCATTCTCCTCAAACTCCCTCATCCGGGCCTCGGAAGCCGACAACCTTCCAACGGCAGTTTCTCTCTCCAATCGGTATCTCGAGCAGTCAGCCTGAAGGGATCTCCGCATCGCCTCCATCTCCTCCTTCAGCCTAACCTGAGTAAGCTCTGCGGCTTCAAGCTTCCCCGACAGCTCCTCTACCCGCTCAAGATCCGCCCTCCGAACCTCATCCACTGTCGAGATGGCCATATTTATCTGCTCCTTGCAGGCAGCCTCCATCTTCCGCAGTTCCGCCTTACTAGCCTCCTCCATAGCCTTCCTCAACCGCCCGGAGGCAGCCTCATGCTGAGAAATCTGAATGGCCTGATCAGCGAGCTGTTTAGCCTGGTCTGAAACCATCAATCATAGTCGGATGTTGGCACTCCCAATCTCCTCTCCAGCCTTAACCAGCCGGGCATGATGCCCCATCAGCTTCCTAGTCTCCTCCACCACCCGATCAATATTAGCCTTGGCCTCGTCTCCCATGGTAACTATCCGAGTAGTAAGTAGATCGAGATCTAAGGACTTAGCCTCATCAAGCACCCGTACCATGGGATTGCGTGGAAGAAGGTGCTCACCAGTAACCTCGTCAAAGGTAATGTCATGGGAACTTGGATCCAGATCAGGATGTCCCGCAAATGGATTACGAGCCAAGTCAGGACGATCAATCTGAATAACGGTAGGGTTTTCGGACGGGTGCGGAGAGAGGGCAAACTCGCTATCCTCCTCCGTGATATCATGAAGAGGCTGAAATGGGGGCTGAGGACCAAGTGAAGGTTCGGATGAGGGATGACTCCTCTTTCTCTTTTGAATACCCTCTTCAATAACCCTGAGAAGAGGACGGTAGCCGACTACATCCCCGGAACGGTGGGTCGAAGGCTTCGGCTTGGCGGGAGCTTTGGAAAGCTTGTATTGTTCAAGCCTGTGCCGAAGATCTGAGGCCTTGGCCATTTTACCTGCTCCTGATATGAAGAACCAGTGTCACAAGCTTACATCGATACATAATTCGAGAAACGCGGTAAATTAAAAGTTAAAAGAAGAAAGGAAACACGTCTGTTATACAAACCCTGGGGAGAAGTAGGATACTGCAATGAGTCCTGGATTTCATTCCAGGACGGGAGCGGATCATAAAATATTCCTAAGTCCCTATCATTAATGAAGCCTGCAGGAGTCAAAAGTTCACCTTGAGTCGTCGGAGCCACCTTGGCTAGAATGGTCTGAGAAGACTCGCTTGCACCGGTCCCGGCCTTGTCCGCTTTCCCGGATTTCTCTACCAAAGCCGGTTCTCCGTCCAGCCCCTCGAAAGCCTGGTGGAACGCATCATCCGTCCACTCCTGAATCTCGCCCGCTAGCCCAGGAAGCAAGGCCCCGATGCCATCACCACCGTCACCACCTTCTCGGTCATCTCCACCCTCACCTCTCTCCTCCTCCACATCTTCCTTCCTCGGAGTAAGTGGACAAGTGCTGGGGGAAGGACCATCCGACTTCTTAAGCTTCTTACCTCCGACCACTGGAGATTTTGAGAAAGGTTTCCTCTTGCCACTATCTACAGTGACACCTCCCTTAGCCTGAGCAGCCGCCCTCTCCTCCGCCGTTTCCCTCAGCTTGACCACTGACTGCTGTGGAAGGATCAAGTTATACTCCAGAAGGGTCACATTTCTGATCAGGAAGGCAGCTGATCTATCTCTCCCGGGGATAGCTTCTATCTCAGCCGCCGTCTGAACCAGGTGATCAGTCTCCACAACCGCAAAGCCACCTGTCGCTAGCAAAAATGAAAACGTATGAGAAGAAGCATCGCAATCAGAATGGAAATTATAAATAAAGCATCGACTTACATCCAGAAGTAAAACGCCGAATATAAACAGAGTCGTCCCTGACGAAGAACCACTCCTTCTTGAATATGCTGAACTTAGAATACAGATCCAAGACCGGCTTGAAGGTTACAGCCGACTCCAAGCTGATATATGGGGACCCCTTCTTATAGCCCCTTAGATTATATAAGTACCGGATCTCCCGGTTGGAAGGAGAACGCCCATACTTCCTCTGGAAGATGACGAAGAGGCTCACCAGTATAGCATAGGAGTTGGGTTGAAGCTGGAATGGGGCCACCTTTAGATATGTAAGGAAGCTGGCTACCCAAGCATTAAGAGGCGGAATGGCACCACACATGCAGTGGTATCTGCTGTAGGCAAAGTACCCTTCGGGAGGGTCATATGGCATAACTTCTCTCCCTGGCAACAGCATGCGCGCTCTATCGATTCCAAAAGAACGGGAGATGACATCAAGCTGCTCTTCCTTAAGGGAGCTGGGAAAGCAATCGGGCGGGGAGTTCAGAAGCTCCTGAGGGCCGTACCCATCCACTAGTGATCTCAGGGTAGATCCGTGACGTTCCGGTCCTGGCTGAGCAGGGGGCACTGCGGAAGATTCTCCTTTGCCTTGAGACCTCTTTTTATCTGATCGAGTTTCTGCTTTTCGAAACATTTATCTGCAAACACAAAGAAGAACGTCGTTAGAATAGAGGAAGTAAAGGAGCGAGTGTGTGCAGTTTGAAATTTCGCTCGTGATATAAAAAGTGAAAAAATGAAGTGTATCAAGTCCATTCGGCATTCTCATTCTCAAAAGCCCATTCGGCATTCTCACTCTCAAAAGTCCATTCGGCATTCTCACTCTCAAAAGTCCATTCGGCATTCCCATTCTCAAAGACCCATTCGGCATTCTCACTCTCAAAAGTCCATTCGACATTCTCATTCTCGAAAGCCCAATCGGCATTCTCATCTCGAAAAACTCATCCGATGTTTCTCAGTAAAGGCTCATTCGGCATTCACAGCTAAAAGTTCATTCGGTGCGACATGCGAGTTTCATTCGGCGAAGGGAAGTCAAGTACCTGATTCGGCAGGCTAAAGCGATTCAGCAATAGGATAAAATCTGATTCGGTTATTTGAAGCTGTCTCGTTCGGTAGTAGATGAAGGAAGCCCTAGGCCCTTACTTATAGGCGAAGGTGAGCCACCGAACAACTGATTCGGCACTAGGAGCCGGATGAGAATGACCAAATCAGATAACCCAAAACAAAGAAAGACACGTGCATGCACATGCCCTACTTTGGGGGGCAAGTGTTGAGCGAGATTCTACCGGACCAGCTCCACGAAAGACCCACTGCCGGACCAAATTGCGCCCTCACTACCGAACCAAAGGAAACCTACGGCCACAGAATTACCAGACCAAACTGCGCCCTCACTACCGAACCAAAGGAAACCCACGACCACAGAACTACCGAACCAACTCCTAACCAACCTCCACCGAACCAGCCTATACCGGACCAACTCCCCACCGGTCCAAACCTCTCCACTGAATGAAGCCTCCACCGAACGAAAGGAAGCCGGACTAGATCCACCAGGCCAGATTACGTCAGCCCAGGCCCGCCAGCTGCTATATACCTCCAAGACCCCTACCCCCAGCCTCACTCTATAAATAGAGGGGCAGGGGTACAACAATGAGGGCAAGTTTTGAGAGCTCAAGCACGGAGAGAACTTTCAAACAACTTTCTTTTACTTGTATCAAAGCTTTGTACTTGTAATCAAAACAAGAGAAGAGAAATAACATATAAAGTGGACGTAGGCACATTCTGGCTGAACCACTATAAACTTGCATGTCTTTTTACAGTTTAGTCCCTGCTTTTCATATATTTGCATAAATCACCCAAATCATTAAGAACAACATAAGATCTACTAAATCATACAACTTTGAGGTGTTTGTCCATTTTTTGTGCAAACAAAAATCATACAATATCTCAAGAAATCTCAAAGCATCAAAAAGAATGTCATATTCTTTATTTTATTCACCAAACCGCAAATATTGACAAACATATCGTTGCCAATCACTTAAAGAGGTGAAACACAAATTCTAGAAATCATCAATTAGAAATCCAGAAATCACAAAAGAGGGAGGCCTATCACAAACGGGAGCATGAAAACTCACCAACACGTGTATCACAAACGAAACGATATTCCATGGTCGCTAACCATAAATATTGAGCCGAAGCTCCACAAACAGTCCGAAGACCATGGGTCGCTACCCCGCCAAATTGAACCAAAGTTCCATAGAAACGGGGTTTAATCTCCCTCGTAGACAAATAGACATCGCACATCGCTAGTCTAAACCACAAAATGATCATCATCGATCAATAAAAAGTGTCGATTACACTAAGCTAGTAAATATATGAGTTTAGCTTCATGTCCCATAACCACTAGCTTAACTTAAATATTTACGAACAAATTGTAGATTTCCACTCGAAAATTGTCACAAGAGTTTCAATCGAACAAGTCCAAAAATTAACCGACGAAGTAAATGCAAGTGTTTCATACCACTTGTTTTGCTAAGCCGTTTAATTATATTTTCTCATACGAATAAGGTAAAGGTTTGTATATACTACTAGATTGGAAAACGGTTTTGAAAAAAAGCTTTATGTTTAAAAATAGAGTTGAAATCATCTTTGTAAAAGAGTTTGAATATTTACTACTAGTATAGAAAACCTTTATATTTTAAAGTGACAAATCACAGAAATGATTGTAGAAACAATCAATCACAAGAATTCAAATTTCGATAACGTGGATCAATCCATGGAAATCGATATCAAATCGATCAAATAGAAATACCAAAAATCCAGAAAAGAAATCATCAAAGTTGATATTAATTGACAATAACTATATGGATTATCAAAAATCGATAAATTTGGAAATCCACATAAAAATAGGCTAATATCCAGAAATCAACAGCCACAGACATCTGTGGGAAATCCACAGACATTTGTCCCCTGTTTCGGGAAATTGTAACCCTGAAGTCACAGACGTCTGTGGATAATCCACAGACGTCTGTCGCCTGTGGATAATCCATAGACGTCTGTCGCCTGTTTCAGGAAATGTTTTTCCTGAAGCCACAGACGTCTGTGGGAAATCCACAAACGTCTGTCGCCTGTAGCGGGACAGAATTTGCAAAGCCCAAATATGGGCAAACCTACACAACTTCTCGGATTTGGAGCGATTGAATGAGCAATGGAGACAAAGGATTTATGCCAAGTGACAACCCAGCCCTATAAGCTCTCCGAAACATCACCAAAAGCATGTTCATATATCAAAGCTAGGATTTTCAAAGTTTTAACTTCAAAACATCAAATATTGGAATGTTCACCAAATCAATCCAAATCAAAATCAAATGATCATGAACAAGTGTTAGGAATTCATACCTAACATCAAAGATAGTTATAGACAAAGATGTGAGATAAAAATCTCACCTTTTTACACAAAACAAGGAAGAAGAAGCTATAGAGCAATGGCAAGAACAATCACTCTTCAATTCCAACTCAACAAGCTTGAATCTAAGCTTAAAAGAGAAACATTTCCTAAGTTAGGTTTAGGAATTTCTGAGATTGAAAAGAGAAAGAGTTGGAGAAGATGAAGAGAAGGCTTACCAAAGCTTCTTCTTTGAATTTGGAGCTAGAACTTGATTTGCAAATGGAACTAGGGCTTAGGAATTCTAATTCTTTTTCTCCTCCACCATTTTTATCTAGAGCTTGAAAGTGTTAGGAAAATGAAGTGAATGAAGATAAGTGGGGGTGGAGCTAAGGTCTTGAGTTAGGATATAGGGCTGAAACCCAAACCAAAGCCCAAAGTGAAAAAGTAGCAAAATTCCACTAACTCCAAACATATCAATGTTTATACTCAAAAAGGTCGCAAATGTCATTTTGAACTCAATGGGGGTGGTCTCGAGTCCTAATTTGACTATTTGAAAAAGTAGCTTTTTAGACTATAATCCGACTAACGATGAAATATTTAAATATTCAATCGTAAAATAGGTGGGTTGTTACAGACTCCCCTCTTTAAAGAAATTGCGTCCTCGCAATCTTAAGGAATAATTGAACAAAAAGTAACAACCATAGAAGCATATCAACACAAAAGTAATTTTGAAATAAGAAGTTCACCCTAAGGAGCACGAGGGAGCAAATCCGGATGTGTTCGCTCGACGAATTCTCTAGATTCCCAAGAGCAATCCTTAGGATTTGAGGACCACTGAACCTTCACAAGAGGAACATCTTTATTTCGGAGGCGTTTAATCTCCGAAGCAATGATACAGATAGGTTGTTGCTCATAAGTCAAATTAGGCGAAACTTCAATTTCTTCAATAACACCGGACTCAAGAATAGTGTCGGAATCTCGAAGGCATTTTCGTAGTTGAGAGACGTGGAATACGTCACAAATAGCAGAAAACTGAGCCGGTAATAAAAGGCGATAAGCCACGGAGCCAATGCGTTCGGTGATGGGAAATGGCCCAATATATCGAGGTGCTAATTTTCCCGATCGACTGAAACGCACAACACCCTTCATCGGTGAAATACGAATAAACACAAAATCTCCCACAGAAAATTCTAATTTCCTTCTTCGATTATCGGCATAGGATTTTTGTCTACTTTAGGCTTCTTTCATCCTATGACGAATAAGGTTAATTTTTTCTGTGGCCTCACGGATAAAATCAGGACCTAAAACCAGCTTCTCACCGGCTTCAAGCCAACACGAAGGAGATCGGCATGGCCTTCCGTATAGTGCCTCAAAAGGTGCCATACCAATATTAGATTGGAAGCTATTGTTATAGGAAAATTCAACAAGAGAAATATGATCTTCCCAACTTCCACCAAAATCAAGAATATATGCACGAAGAAGATCTTCAAGAGTTTGATTCACACGCTCGGTTCGTCCATCGGACTGAGGATGATAAGCGGCGCTAAAATTAAGCTTTGTTCCCAAAGCTTTTTGAAGACCTTTCCAAAATCCACTAGTAAACAATGGATCACGATCGCTAACAATAGAAGTTGGAACTCCATGCAATTTAACAATTTCTTTGACAAAAAGTTTAGCCAAAATAGGTACGGTCCGATTGGACCGAACGGGAATAAAATGGGCGGATTTTGTAAGTCTATCAACTATTACCCATATGCCATCATGACCCGAATGAGAACGGGGAAGACCGTCAATAAAATCCATGGAAATTTGATCCCACTTCCATAATGGAATTTCTAAAGGTTGCAATAACCCACCGGGCCTTTGATGCTCGGCCTTAACAAGTTGGCAAGTCATGCAACGCTTAACAAAGTTAGCAATATCAGATTTCATTTCCTCCCAATAATATAGTCGCTTCATATCCGCATACATTTTACTACTACCGGGATGAATGGTGAATTTAAAACGATGAGAATCTCCTAATATCTCTTTACGAAGATCACAAATATTTGGCACGATAAGTCTACCAAATTTTCGAATACTGCCACGAGCATCAATATCAAAGTCTTTCAAACCTTCAATATCAATTTTGTCCCTACAACTTTGGCTAAGAAGAACCAATTCGGGATCATGCTTTTGAGCTTCAATAATGCTGTCTAAAAGAGAAGGATGAGCCTCCAGGCTACATAAAACAAGAGATGAGCATAAATCGGATTCTCGGTCTCGAATCTCACAAGTGGAAAAAGTCTCGAGATCATTCCACTCGGATATCATCATAGAAACAACCACTTGTTGCTTTCGACTAAGGGCATCGGCAACACGATTTCCTTTTCCGGGAGTATAAAGAATATCAAGATCATACGATGCAAGGAACTTGAGCCAACGTTGTTGACGCAAATTAAGTTCCTTTTGAGAAAATAAATATTTCAAAGATTTGTGATCGGTGTAGAGAACAAATTTCTCACCCAAAAGATAATGGCGCCAAATTCTAAGGGCGAATACAATAGCTGCGAGCTCTAAATCATGAGTGGCATATCTAGTCTCGGCTGGCTTTAATTGCCTAGAAGCATAAGCGATAACACGTTCCCTTTGCATGAGAACGACACCCAGACCAACGCGACTAGCATCGGTATAAACAATAAAATCTTGGTTCCAATCGGGAATCACAAGAATAGGAGCATCGGAAAGAAGTTCTTTTAATTTTTGAAATGAAGCTTCACATTTGCCTGACCAAATGTATTTAATTCCCTTCTTTGTCATATTAGTAAGAGGCACGAAAATTTTAGAAAATTCTTTTATGAACCAACGGTAATAGCCCGCCAATCCAAGGAAGCTACGAATTTCCATCACACTCTCCGGTCTCTTCCAGTTTTGAATCGCTTCAATCTTTGAAGGATCCACGGAAATTCTGGATTCAGAAATGATATGTCCCAAAAATTTCACACGAGATTGCCAAAAGTGGCATTTAGAAAAATTTTCTTTCAATTGGTTGCTCCTAAGAGTTTCCAATACAATTCGAAGATGATTTTCATGCTCCTCTTCGGTCTTAGAATAAATCAGAATATCATCGATAAAGATGAGAACAAATCGATCAAGGAAGTCTTTGAAAACTCGATTCATAAGGTCGACGAAATAAGCTGGAGCATTCGTCAAACCAAATGGCATAACAAACCATTCATAAGATCCATAACGTGTACGGAACGATGTCAAAGGAATTCTATCCTCTGCAATACGGAGCTGATAAAAACCAGTTGCTAAGTCTAATTGTGAAAAGACTTTAGCACTACTAAGCTGATTGAATAAATCATCAATCTGAGGCAAGGGATATTTATTCTTGATGGTGAGATCGTTAAGCTTGCGGTAGTCAACGCAAAGCCTAAGTGTACCATCAGATTTCTTCACAAAAATAGCTGAAGCTCCCCATGGAGAGGAACTAGATTGAATAAATTGCTTTGCTTCCAATTCGGATAATTGTTTGCGCATCTCCTCATTTTCTTTATTGGACATACAATAAGGAGGACGAGTAATAGGTAGAGCTCCGGGGATTAGATTAATTCTAAACTCAATTGCTCGCTTAGGTGGTAATCCTAGAACGGGCTCGAATATATCAACAATGTGAATGAGGGAAATGAAATCTTCCTCATCGTCGTTATCGTCATCACGAGGATTTAAAGAATATAAAGATGTTGTTAAGTTGGAATCCGAATCTTTAAGAACGAGAGAAATCTGCTTAACAGATTGAGGATGCCGAAGATATATAGTCCGCTCAGGACATAGGATATGGGCTGCATAACCGTTAAGCCAATCCATTCCCAAAATCATTCCAAAACCAAGGTAACGCATAACATGCAAATCGGCACGGAAAGAGTAATCACACAAAATAATTTCGACATCTTTACATAATAAACGGAGTGTTGTGGATCCACCAACCGGATTCACAATCCTCAAAGAAGTCATCAAGCCAATAACATTCAAAGACAAAGCATCAACAAGTTCTTTTGATATAAAAGAGTGAGATGCACCCGTATCAAAAAGACCTCGAATAGTAAATTCATGAAATATAATAATGCCATCAAGGATAGAATGAGAAATACCTTGACCAGGAGAAGTATTAGCAGGGACTTGTACAACATTTAGCTTGCCTTCATTCTTGCTTTGAAGTTTGGGACACAAAGATAGAGTATGGCCTGAATTCTTGCAATAGCGGCAAAAAAGAGGCTTCGGGCACTTGTTTGCATAATGGTCCTTAGAACCACAATTGTAACATTCTCCACGGCGGGAAGTAGGAGTATTTGCTACAGGGGTTGCTTGCTTTCCCTTCTTGTTGGGATTAGGCTTGAATTTAAAAGGTCTCTTCTTGTTGCTGTTTGGTTTGACTTCAGCATCGCTATCTTTATCAGCGTCTTCGAGTCGAAGAGCAATATCAACAAGTTGGTCAAAAGAAACTTCCAATTTCAGAAGTAATGGCTTTTTGAGGCTCTTGTTCAAGCCATAAACAAATCTCTGGTTTTTCTTCAGTGGGGTATTAATGTACTCGACCCCATATTTAGACAAAGATTCGAAAGAAGCGACGTAGTCGGTCATGGAAGAGTCACCTTGAACAAGGTCAATGAAGCATCGAGCTAGTGACACTTTTTCAGCCTCCGGCACAAATTTTAATTCGAACCTTTCCCGGAATTGCTCCCAAGTAAGGTCCGCTTCAATAATCTCGGAAATCAGAAGCTCTTACCAGTCTAATGCTCTTTCTTGGAGCATACTAGAAGCCACTTGGCCTCGATGAAGATCAATAAGATTCATGCGAAAAAAGATACGGTCGTATGCTCGAAGCTAAGCCTGGACTTCTATAACGTTCTCGGAACCTTTGAATGGCTTTCCACCCAAATTGATGTAATCACTGCACAAGCGTGCAAACCCAGATTTAGGATGAGTGGGCTCAGGAATAGGTCCGACAGCTTGAGCATTTCTTACAAGATCAAGAAGTTGCTGAGCAGACATAAATACTCCATCCTGGGGAGTAGCACTAGATTGACCGGCGCTGGGACGGCCAAGTCTAACCATTTCTCTTCTTTAAGAAGGAAAGAAAAGAGGAAAAAGGTTAATCTCAGAATGAATATCAAACAAACTTGATTGATAAAACAAGGCATCATAAAAAGAAATAGGATAGAACGGTACGAAGACTCGAATTAAATCCTATGGCACGATTCCTAAGAAGGACTTAGGACAATGATCCTTGCTAGATTATTCTACATTGTTCCGAAGTTTGGCTCTGATACCATGCTGTGACACCCCACCTCTATACTCACGCTAGCCAAGAACACCACTGGGTAATGCTGTCGACTAGCACGAAGGATAAGGCTGTTGAGGAGCGACCATCCGTGTAATTGCTTTGTGCGAGCACTGATATGTCAGATAGTATAACATGCATTTCGTTTAAAGAGGTAATCCGACATACCGATGCAAACTCAAAGCTACCACACAGTGGCTAAGTGGACCTCGGAAATGAATATAGAAATAAACATAACATAAATCTGTTACAGATGTTCATATCACAAAGGCGGAAACAGATATGAATATATAACACCAAAAAGGTGTACATCAGAGTGGTGGTCATATAAGATCCACAATATCACAAAAGAATAGATACAAGAGCTAGACAAAAGAATAAGTATACATCATGGAGTCTATATCTCGAATGTATAACAACAAAAACTACAAATGTAATGTAGTTAGACAAAAGTCATAAGGTGATCCCAGATAAGGAGTCAAGCAGAAGCACCTGTAACATCTCGGTCTGACCCGAGTATTATTTAATAAGAAAATAATAAACGGATCAGTCAAGCTATAATTATCATATAAAGGAGTGAGATATAAGCAGAGATATAATAAGAACGTATGATAACAATAGTGTCAAGCTGTGACAAGTATGTTTTAAACAACAACAAAATCATACAATATCTCAAGAAATCTCAAAGCATCAAAAAGAATGTCATATTATTTATTTTATTCACCAAACAACAAGTATTGACAAACATATCGTTGCCAATCACTTAAAGAGGTGAAACACAAATTCTAGAAATCATCAATTAGAAATCCAGAAATCCAGAAATCACAACGGGGGGGAGGCCTATCACAAACGGGAGCATGAAAACTCACCAACACGTGTATCACAAACGGAACGCTATTCCATGGTCGCTAACCATAAATATTGAGCCGAAGCTCCACAAACGGTCCGAAGACCTCGGGTCGCTACCCCGCCAAATTGAACCGAAGTTCCACAGAAACGGGGTTTAGTCTCCCTCGCAGACAAATAAACATCGCACATCGCTAGTCTAAACCACAAAATGATCATCATCGATCAATAAAAAGTGTCGATTACACTAAGCTAGTAAATATATGAGTTTAGCTTCATGTCCCATAACCACTAGCTTAACTTAAATATTTACGAACAAATTGTAGATTTCCACTCGAAAATTGTCACAAGAATTTCAATCGAACAAGTCCAAAAATTAACCGACGAAGTAAACGCAAGCGTTTCATACCACTTGTTTTGCTAAGCCGTTTAATTATATTTTCTCATACGAATGAGGTAAAGGTTTGTATATACTACTAGATTGGAAAACGGTTTTGAAAACAAGCTTTATGTTTAAAAATAGAGTTGAAATCATCTTTGTAAAAGAGTTTGAATATTTACTACTAGTATAGAAAACCTTTATATTTTAAAGTGACAAATCACAGAAATGGTTGTAGAAACAATCAATCACAAGAATTCACATTTCGATAACGTGAATCAAACCATGGAAATCGATATCAAATCGATCAAATAGAAACACCAAAAATCCAGAAAAGAAATCATCAAAGTTGATATTAATTGACAATAACTATATGAATAATCAAAAATCAATAAATTTGGAAATCCACATAAAAATAGGCTAATATCCAAAAATCAACAGCCACAGACGTCTATGGGAAATCCACAGACGTCTGTCCCCTGTTTCGGGAAATTGTAACCCTGAAGTCACAGACGTCTGTGGATAATCCACAGACGTCTGTCGCCTATTTCAGGAAATGTTTTTCTTGAAGCCACAGACGTCTGTGGGAAATCCACAGACGTCTGTCGCCTGTAGCGGGACAGAATTTGCAAAGCCCAAATATGGGCAAACCTACACAACTTCTCAGATTCGGAGCAATTGAATGAGCAACGGGCGACAAAGGATTTATGCCAAGCGACAACCCAGCCCTATAAGCTCTTCGAAACACCACCAAAAGCATGTTCATATATCAAAGCTAGGATTTTCAAAGTTTTAACTTCAAAACATCAAATATTGGAATGTTCACCAAATCAATCCTAATCAAAATCAAATGATCATGAACAAGTGTTAGGAATTCATACCTAACATCAAAGATAGTTATAGACAAAGATGTGAGATAAAAATCTCACCTTTTTACACAAAACAAGGAAGAAGAAGCTATAGAGCAATGACAAGAACAATCACTCTTCAATTCCAACTCAACAAGCTTGAATCTAAGCTTAAAAGAGAAACATTTCCTAAGTTAGGTTTAGGAATTTCTGAGATTGAAAAGGGAACGAGTTGGAGAAGATGAAGAGAAGGCTTACCAAAGCTTCTTCTTTGAATTTGGAGCTAGAACTTGATTTGCAAATGGAACTAGGGCTTAGGAATTCTAATTCTTTTTCTCCTCCACCATTTTTATCCAGAGCTTGAAAGTGTTAGGAAAATGAAGTGAATGAAGATAAGTGGGGGTGGAGCTAAGGGTTTGAGTTAGGATATAGGGCTGAAACCCAAACCAAAGCCCAAAGTGAAAAAGTAGCAAAATTCCACTAACTCCAAACATATCAATGTTTATACTCAAAAAGGTCGCAAACGTCATTTTGAACTCAATGGGGGTGGTCTCGAGTCCTAATTTGACTGTTTGCAAAAGGTAGCTTTTTGGACTATAATCCGACTAACGATGAAATATTTAAATAAAATATTTAAATATTCAATCGTAAAATATGCGGGTTGTTACACAAGCATTTCAGATATTTTCTAATTTATTTTCTATAGACACTATTATAATATCAAATGATTTTGATATAAAATGTTTTGGTTATCGTAAAGTAAAAACCTGTCGTCTTTATGTGTGACGTGGTCTTACGAGATACCTTTGTTTTCAAAGGATTTTTAATAACAGTAATAATTCAAATTGAGTGTGTTTTCTCATGCTGGTTTTCCTGAATGACTCGGGTGTTATTTTATTATAATGCTCGGGTCAGACCGAGTATTACAAATTCAGGTTAGGGTGCTTTGGAGCTCAGTAGACGAGCTGGAGGATTTCAGACGTATATCATGTACTTGATTATATTCCGCTATGTGTGTAGATTGTATAGTCATCACTGGATAGGACAAGTTATAATAACTGTCCATATTGATGTATTGATTATTGTACTTTGATGATTTTATGTATATTAATAGTTACAGTTCTTTTTGTGTATAAAGATCTATATTTATCTATTATATATTATTCCGCTGCGATTGTGAGATTTTTGTGTTGTGTTTCTATTTTCTTCTACCTCTTTCCTTCTTCACCCCTAATGATCTAGTATTTCCGACACTCGATTGCTCGACTTGCAATATAGTGAGTGTACCGATGTCGATTTCCGAGAGTCGAAAATCCCGGTTCGTTACAACTATATACTATATATATCTTGGTAAAACATTAGTATCTATATTTTATATAATGTTTTATAGGTATATCATCATCACCAATATTTAAGCTACTAACAGATTTTATATACAGTGATTTATAATTCAGAATTTTGAAATATATTTTGAAAATAAGATGGATTTTCAGAGAATTAAAACCCGGTGACTTTGATAAAGTTTTCAAATGATTTCTGGAAAAGTAGTAATAATTTTACTTAAAAATCTTTAATGTTTAAATATTTTGAAAAGAAAATTTTATAGAAAGATGTGTTTTCTTTGGTTTGGTTCGGGGAATAAGTCCTGATTTGTTTTGTGATGATCGAAATAATCTTCTAATTGATGCTTGGATATTTGCCTAGGTGAACGTTGTAGTGCACTTAGTAAATTATTCTCTTTAGAATTTATCGCCGGGACGAGTTTGAATCAGTACGAATCAAAAAAAATTGAAAATAGGAATATTTTTTTATAGTTATCTAGTTTGAGTGACTCGAAAGTGACTAAAAATGGGAAAGGGATGTGTTCGGATGGCAAACACTTCTCTTGAGTATTACCCTTCTTGGTAAAGGGATTTATGATACTATTCGATAGTACCCAATTCCACGATATCATTTTGGACTTACTCGGACTATATGTACATTTTTAGCGGTTAAATTAAAGTACCAGAAATAAAACCTAGGTATTTGGCTCCTAAATTTCAAATAATAAGGTATTTTAATTAAAGAATAGATTAATAATTGAAGTTTTAAACCGAATTAACTTAATAAGGAGGATTAATAAACTTGGTTTTATTAAAAATGTGTCTTTTGATTTTAACATCTAGGAAGTGAAAAATAATTTGATCTTATTGGGCTGGCTAATAAACGTCTTTACTTATGAGGTGTCTAAGAAAAAGTAGACTCTAGGATGGAGTTTGGATACCAACATCCTACTCTTCTTAGCTACTTACCAAACCAATTAAGTAAGAGATTGGATTGGTCAACCCAGTTTTATGACCCAAATTATTTTGGGTCTAAATCTAAATAGAATGAAGTGAATAGAAATTAAAATTAGATGTTTTGTACATACTCCTAGGATGTAGAAGAGCATTATACAAGTTAATAAAATAAAATGATTATATAAAAAGGTTTCATAAATAAGTTGAATCATTTAAAAATGTTTGAACCTATGTTGGAATTGTTATGAAGTGTTTTCATAAATGTTTTTGGGAGGGTAGAAAGTAAATGGGTAAATAAAGAACCTTTAGATGAGTAAGTAGGTTGTATGTAGGTCATTTTTCTTTTTTTATATAGTTTTCGATCTAAGATTCAAGTACATGACTTGAGGTGTTTTACACCATTCCGAAGAAGGATTCATCACTTGATTTTTGACAGCGAACACTTGGTGACGGTTCTTAATTTAGAACCAAAGTTTTCTATCATAGTATATGGCTATGAAAGGAGAACAGAGGTTTCTAATCAAGAAGCCTGAACGGAGTCCACACTAGGAATTCGAGTGAGCGATACTAGTTCAAAAATAAAGTTATGTATTCGAGTGAGTGATCGGATCATATTTTTTGCATAAGAATGATTAATGTATATCATACGGACTGATGTATAGTTTTATGTATTCATGGGTTGTTTTGTATTCGGGTTTAGGACTATGGTAAAATTTTGAGGTCGAAATTCTTTTAAGGGGGAGAGTGTAACGACCTGGATTTGTGATATCCCGGGATTTTGGACAATATAAATTTAATAATCTGTATTGATAATTTAATTGGATTGATAATTTTCTTTATAATTTTAATTTAATTTGGTAATTAAATCTTTTAAAGGCTAATAAATATTTAATCTGGAAATATTTAAATTTGGTAGTACTTGATCTTTTCTAATAATTTAAAATTGATAAGATTTATTTTCAAAGCTAATAAAGTTTTAATCTATTTATAATATATATTTTGCTATATATATATTGTGAATATAAATCTTTTGTTTAAATAAAAGATGTATTTTCAAATTGTAATATATATGTATGTATATGTTATGATTTGAAGTTGTATTGAAATTTAATATAATAATTCTCAAATTTATGTTAAAAATATTTTCTATTTAAATATATATGTATATTTGTATATATTGGGATTTTGGTTTGAATTTAATAAAAGTGTTTCAAATTTTTATATATATATATATATATAAAGTATAATTTGGAAAGTATAATTTAATATAATACTTTTTCAAAGGGTATTTGGTATTTTAATTTATATCTCTTAAACAAATAAGATAATTAAATTGGATTTAAAAATATATAAGATTTTATTTGTTTTATAATATGTTTCTTTAAAGTAAGATAAGTGTTATTTATTAATAAAGTAAGTATGAAAAGCTTTATATTAACATTTAAATTAATTAAAAATTTATTTAATGTATTTAAGTACATGTGTTAATATCTTAACACATGGTAATAACATTTGTAAGAAAACTAAACATGCATGGACATTTATCTAACTTATAAAATAAACAAGTGGCAAGATTCTATTTTCTCTAAAAATTGAGTCAAACTAATATAATGTTGTAAAAGAAGAAACCTGATTATTTTCTTTTCAGTTCAAATCTTTTCCATCTTCTTTTTCTCTCTATCTTTCTAAATTCAAATGAAAATCAAAATCTGAAACCAAAATCAAAAGAAATTAAATTATTCCAACCTGAGATCAAAGCCTGTAAACAATTTCTCAAGACTAAAATCAATGGGAACAACAACTTCAACACCAGATTCAACATAAATCAAAGCATGCAGTAGGATCAACTCAATATTACAACAAAGAGAAATTCAAAAGCAAATTTAAAGTTTTCACAAATCAAATTTCAAAGCCTGGAACATGCTCTGCCCTGTTCTCTCTGCTCTGTTTATAGGTGAGTAAATTTCTTTTAAAAACAGTTTTAAATTGTGATTATATGGATGCATGTGATAAATTTGTATAGGAAATTATAATATGATTTGCATTGATTTATCTTATCTGAAATATGTGATGAATTTGCTTTGGTTATATATGTGTATATCTGAATATATGCAAGATGTCTCTGTTACTTCCTTATACTTGATTTACCTTTTAAAAATTCATATCTGGTCTTGAAATCAGAATTAAGTTCTGATCTATGAATGAAAAATAATCATTATAGCATAATGTTAATTCTAAATATAGTTTTAGGATTTTATAATTAGAAATTAATTCAAAATTTGAAAATATACAGAGAGAATCAAAGGCAGGTCAAAATTTGATTATCTGGAAATCAAGTTTGAATTATATAAACAAATTCGTATTGTAAATTGATGAATTTTGGAAATCAAATCAAGATTTTTAAGCAAGTATTTAGTGAGATATGTCTAGATGAACGAATTTGGTACTTTCGTCAATTGTAGTTGATCAACGTGATGATCGGAGGCAATTTCTTGATCGAAGCTAGCTTGAGTGTTGAAGATAATGGGAAAAATACTATCGAATTTTTCTAATGTCTAAATTGATCGAATTCGATCAAACTAGGGTTTTAGGTGGAGTTTTTGTTCGTTTGTTGTCAAAGGAGTTTCGACGTGGATAGGGGATCGGACACGATCGCGATGGGGGGAAAAGTTTGCTGGAGTCGTGGCGAAGCTGCGGCGAAGTGGGCGAGGCTTCTCGAGGCGGAGTTCGTCGGCGATGGGTTGTTTCTGATCGAGATGTGGGTTCCAGTTTTGATCGAGGTGGTCGAATTTCGTTTCGATGGTGGAGATTGGTTTCTGGGTTGATGGTTGGGTTGTCGAGGTCGTATGGAGTTGGTCGGCGATCAGTTGGATGGTCGGAGGGGAGAGGTTTGATCGTGCACGTGCACGTGTGCACGTTTGAGCATCTGGTTTTGTTTATGTAGGGGAAGACGAGTTCGACTCGAGGAGGGTTCGTGAAAATTGCAGTTCGACTCGAAGTAGGTGAGGTTGCAGGAGGACTCGGGGAAGACGCGTGTTTTTGTGGGGTTCTACTCGGGTTGTTCTAAGTTTTTAAAACTGAGGGTTTGATTTATAAATGTTTCCGAGTTTAAAAGCAAAGTAAATACAAGTTTTCAAGTAACCAGGTTTTAGAATTTTAAAGAAAATCATATCTGGTTTTTAAGAATTTAAAACATGAACAAGTTTAATTATAAAACTAAATTTGTTTAAAGTTAAGTTTTAAATAAAGTTCTGGTATTTGGAAATATAAAAGTTTAAAAATAAATAAGTAGATTTAAATAATAAGTTTGTATTAAATTTATTTAAATAACTTTGGGAAGTTCAAAGATTTAAAAAGTTATAATTAGCATGTTTAAATTATTTTAAATTATGGTTGATTTCTAAAGTGTTTTATTTTTTTTTAAATAAGTTAAATAATTAAGATTTAGAAATCAATTAAGATAAGGATTTTTCTTTAGTAATTTAGAATTTTGATTTAATTAAAGATAATTAAATTTGTAAAGATAATTAGGATAATTAAATTATTAACCATTGAAAAGTTATTGGTTAATATAAAGGATTTGATTTAGATAATGTTTTCTTAATTAAGAAATTTTAAATAAGAAGTTAAGAAATCATTTAATTAAATTTAAATGATTAAGTTAAATAATTAATTAAGTAACTAATTTGTGATTTATTATAAGATAACCACTTTGGAGTTAATTAAGTGTAATTACTTGGTGAAGTAATTAAGTAATTAATTACTGAAGGTAATTAAGTAAAGGATAATTATTTTAGGAAGGTAATTAAGGTGGAAGAAATTAAGAGTAAATCACTTGGTGTTATTAATTAAAATATTAATTAATATAATTGTTTTAAAGTTAATTAATTATGGAGTAATTAATTAATTTAAGAATTAAGAATTATTTAATGATGGGATTAATTACTTGTTAAGGTAATTAGTTAAGAGAGATCATTTAATGAAGTAATTAGAAGATAATTACTTATGTAAGTAATTAAGAGTTAATCACTTAAGTAAATTAATTAATGTGATTAATTAAATGTGTTTAATTTAAGATTAATTACGAAGTGTAATTAATTTAAAAGTAATTAATTAATAAAGTAATTAATTAAGGATTATTTGTTAATAATAATTACTAAATAAAGTAATTAAAGAATAATTAATTAGATTAATTAATCAAGGTTAATATAAATAATTAAGAAGTAATTAATTAAGAAAAGTAATTACAAATTGTTAATTACTTATTATGATTAATTAAGACTAATTAATGAATGAAGTGGTTGATTAAAATTAATTATTTAATTAATTAAAAGGTTAATTAATTAATAAGAATTACTTAATGAATTAATCAAGGGTGATTAATAAAAGTAATTAATTGAAGTATGATTAATTAATTGTAATTAATTGAGGATTAATAAAATTAATTTTAGTTAATTGATTAATGAAGGTTCATTAATTATTGTAATTAATGACAGTAATTAAATGTTAATTACTGTATATGGTTAAGAATAATTACTTGAATGTAATTAAAGTATAATTAATCAAGGAAGATTAATTAGGGAAGATCATTAAGAGATGATTAATTAATTAATTTGTAATTAATTAATGCTAGTAAGCATGATTAAGGTAATCCAAGTAATTAAAGGATAGTAATTAATTTAATTAAAGGTTAATTAAATTGATTTGGAGTTAATCAATTCTGCTTTTGAATGATTGATTAATATTGGATGATTGATATTGGGTGATTGGTTGATACTGGATGATTTGGATTTGATATCTGTGATATGTGATATGCTGCTTTATGAGATGAATGTTGATATGAATTATCTATTGTGATAATGTTATTTATCTATCTGTTTATATCATTCAGAATATAAGTTTAAATGTTTAAACCTTTAAACAACTTGGCCTTAAAAGATACGTTTTGGATTTCGATGAGACCGGGATCGGGTTTCCGTATACCGGGATTCCAGGTCTGGAGACCCGAATACCACATCGATCCAAATTTACGATAGGTCGTGAATCTCAAGTGAAGATGAAGATTCAGAGTGCAAGGGTTATTGTCGTTAACTCTAAGGGTGATTCCAAAACGAGTGTAACGAGATAATGCCTTCGGTTTCGTTCGAACCCGGAACGAACTTGTATGGATTGAATGCTTTCAGCACATCGTCAGGCGGACGATGAGCATTCTAAGTGATATGTTCTGATTAAAGGTAATCGTAACCTCAAGCCTCATCAACCGGGAATGGCTAAAACAGGGGAGGTGCAGCAAGGCTTCGTGGGTAGCACCCACTGAGAGCAAGATAGATCCCTGTCTAGAGGTCCCTTTTCTTTTTATTCGGCTTAGTGTGTGGTTGGTCGCGCCAACTACGGGATTGTCTTGTTCGGGATTATCCAGTAAGGGATGGTTCCGGCTTTGTGTTGCAGGGGAGCGGGCGTACTCCTCGGTACGGTGATCTAGGCCACGTACTGTGACGGGCGGTACCCCAGTAGCCCTGCCATTGTATGGAATCCAAACTCCAATAAGTGCCGTACGTATTAGTTGTGCCCAACTATGTTGGAATGTGAGATGTAAGCATTTCAGCTATTTCTGTATTTTACTTGAAAACCCTAGACCCTATTATAATAAAATCGGATTTCCTATCAAATGTTTTAGTTAGCGTAAGGTAAAAACTTACCCATGTTTATTTGTGGGGAGTCTTACGTGATACTTTTGTTTTCAAAGGTTTTCAAAGTTAAGCAATCTAACCGTTTACTCACACCAGACCCATGTCTGACCCAAGTGTTTATTTTCTGTTTTATTAAACTCTTGGGTACTCAATATTGTATTGAGTAGTCAAGGGATTCAGGATAATCTTGACGAATTCTGGAGGAGATTTGGAGCAGGAGGCTTCACCGTGTAGATATATTATGATTCTGCTGTGTATATGTTGTGTCTGTATCTGTGATACTTGAGTTGTATGAATTAGACAGATGTTTATAACTGTCTAATATGTGTTGTATAAGTGTGTACTCTGATGTAATATGATACTATGCAATATTTTATGTGATATATTATATTTTATTCGTTCCGCTGTGAGATTCTGATGTGTTGTTCTTTCTTCTTTTCTATCTTTTCTTTTTCTATCCCTTTCTTTCTTAATTAACGATGCGACTTTCTGTGGAGAAAAAGTCGGGTTGTTACAGTTGGTATCAGAGCAAGGTTGAGTGAATACCTAGGCTCTGAAGTGGTGTCTATCTTGAGAGCGCGTAATTGTTAGTTATATAAAAATGGTTTTATATTGTGTTAATTGATCGGTTGAGTGGTATATGGATTCTGGTCAATACGAGTAGCTAACGTTATTGATAGGGATCTCTAAACACTTGAACCAGGCCAACGGACACAATATTGTTTAAAGAGGTAAATGAAATAATTTTACCCAGAAATAATTTCTATATAAAAAGTATCATTTTAAAAATATATATATATTTCTACCTATTTGTTGGGTTACCTGTTCGGGTTTTCCAATATAAGTTATAAAGGTAGATAAGGTGGTAGTGTGAGTAACACGACTACCAATAGTTAGAATTTGAGTGTTGAGGTTGGAAGTATATCTGACGAGACTGTAGACCTAATACTATCTCGAGTGAACTTTGTTGTGGTGTAAGATTTTGCCGATCTCTAAAGGAAACCAGTTATGGTTCGGAGTTTATCTTTGAAGTTAAATGAATAGAGTTAGATCTATTGGATGAGCTGAAGCGAGTGATGGTATCTTGGCGACCTGAGGAAGTAGTAGTTGTGTGGTGAGACGCGGTGGCTATGGACGTTTCTGAAGATGTTTCTTCTGGAACAAGTTTGAAGAAGTGAGTCTGTTCCGGTGTTGTGGCTGAGTCCAGCAGGGTGTTTCTGTTGCTTTGAAGTCCGAATTTCCCGAGGAGTTTAGGATAAGAAGTCTTTGGCATCTATGGCAGCAGTGCAGCTCGGAGTGTTCTGTGTGTTAGCAGGAAGTTTTCTGGCTGAGCAGTGAAAAAGAAGTTCAGAAGCAGCAGAGTGGATCCATTTCTTTGATAGATAGGATAGATAAGTGTAAGCTGTTCTGATTGGTAAAGAGAGAACAGTTTCTTTTGAATTTGGCTGAGTTGATCGCAAAAGTGACTTGCGATAATTTGAGTATTCTCTTGAGTTATCCGAGATTTTCTGGGATGAGTTGTCCAATCTGGGCTTGTGTTCTTCATCAGCATTTTCATTCTTTTCCAGATTAGAGTGGTGTAGCGGAAGCAGTTTGAGAGTGAATCTCTAGATATGAGTCAGAGTTTGGAATTCGGAGTTGGAAATTGGAAACTGTTTAAATTTTCCTCGATTATAAGAGCTATAAGATTTGGTAAGTCTGGAAGCTAGCTCCAAAATATTTTGGAATTTTCTTGTGTTCTTGAGAGGAGTAATTCTTTGTCTACAGGGTTGAATGGCCAGTTTGGATATCTGGAATCCATTCTATTTCACGTATCTCTGAGGGAGTACGTGTATGATCTATTACTGATTGTAGAATCTGCAGTTCAGATGGATTTGGAAGTTGAGCTGGACTTGAGTATGATCTGATATTCAGTTCAGATTTGTGAATCTAGAGAAGAGAGGAGCTCTGAATCATAGTAGTGTAGTTTTTTAGCTTCTGTAGAGCGAGTCTCCCGGTGATTTATACTCGGGAAAACTCGAGATAGTAGTATGAGATCTATCCTGATTTGTATTAGGATAGTTAGATAGGTTTGTTTGATTATTTGATTGGTTGCTTTGGTTGTTAGGAATTGGATGATATGTATGTGGTTGCTGTTTAAAATTAAATCTTTGCTGGATTATTAAAATTAACTTTGTTTTTAATTTCGGGGACGAAATTATTTTAAGGGGGGAGGAATGTGATATCCCGGGATTTTGGACAATATAAATTTAATAATCTGTATTGATAATTTAATTGGATTGATAATTTTCTTTATAATTTTAATTTAATTTGGTAATTAAATCTTTTAAAGGCTAATAAATATTTAATCTGGAAATATTTAAATTTGGTAGTACTTGATCTTTTCTAATAATTTAAAATTGATAAGATTTATTTTCAAAGCTAATAAAGTTTTAATCTATTTATAATATATATTTTGCTATATATATATTGTGAATATAAATCTTTTGTTTAAATAAAAGATGTATTTTCAAATTGTAATATATATGTATGTATATGTTATGATTTGAAGTTGTATTGAAATTTAATATAATAATTCTCAAATTTATGTTAAAAATATTTTCTATTTAAATATATATGTATATTTGTATATATTGGGATTTTGGTTTGAATTTAATAAAAGTGTTTCAAATTTTTATATATATATATATATAAAGTATAATTTGGAAAGTATAATTTAATATAATACTTTTTCAAAGGGTATTTGGTATTTTAATTTATATCTCTTAAACAAATAAGATAATTAAATTGGATTTAAAAATATATAAGATTTTATTTGTTTTATAATATGTTTCTTTAAAGTAAGATAAGTGTTATTTATTAATAAAGTAAGTATGAAAAGCTTTATATTAACATTTAAATTAATTAAAAATTTATTTAATGTATTTAAGTACATGTGTTAATATCTTAACACATGGTAATAACATTTGTAAGAAAACTAAACATGCATGGACATTTGTCTAACTTATAAAATAAACAAGTGGCAAGATTCTATTTTCTCTAAAAATTGAGTCAAACTAATATAATGTTGTAAAAGAAGAAACCTGATTATTTTCTTTTCAGTTCAAATCTTTTCCATCTTCTTTTTCTCTCTATCTTTCTAAATTCAAATGAAAATCAAAATCTGAAACCAAAATCAAAAGAAATTAAATTATTCCAACCTGAGATCAAAGCCTGTAAACAATTTCTCAAGACTAAAATCAATGGGAACAGCAACTTCAACACCAAATTCAACATAAATCAAAGCATGCAGTAGGATCAACTCAATATTACAACAAAGAGAAATTCAAAAGCAAATTTAAAGTTTTCACAAATCAAATTTCAAAGCCTGGAACATGCTCTGCCCTGTTCTCTGCTCTGTTTATAGGTGAGTAAATTTCTTTTAAAAACAGTTTTAAATTGTGATTATATGGATGCATGTGATAAATTTGTATAGGAAATTATAATATGATTTGCATTGATTTATCTTATCTGAAATATGTGATGAATTTGCTTTGGTTATATATGTGTATATCTGAATATATGCAAGATGTCTCTGTTACTTCCTTATACTTGATTTACCTTTTAAAAATTCATATCTGGTCTTGAAATCAGAATTAAGTTCTGATCTATGAATGAAAAATAATCATTATAGCATAATGTTAATTCTAAATATAGTTTTAGGATTTTATAATTAGAAATTAATTCAAAATTTGAAAATATACAGAGAGAATCAAAGGCAGGTCAAAATTTGATTATCTGGAAATCAAGTTTGAATTATATAAACAAATTCGTATTGTAAATTGATGAATTTTGGAAATCAAATCAAGATTTTTAAGCAAGTATTTAGTGAGATATGTCTAGATGAACGAATTTGGTACTTTCGTCAATTGTAGTTGATCAACGTGATGATCGGAGGCAATTTCTTGATCGAAGCTAGCTTGAGTGTTGAAGATAATGGGAAAAATACTATCGAATTTTTCTAATGTCTAAATTGATCGAATTCGATCAAACTAGGGTTTTAGGTGGAGTTTTTGTTCGTCTGTTGTCAAAGGAGTTTCGACGTGGATAGGGGATCGGACACGATCGCGATGGGGGGAAAAGTTTGCTGGAGTCGTGGCGAAGCTGCGGCGAAGTGGGCGAGGCTTCTCGAGGCGGAGTTCGTCGGCGATGGGTTGTTTCTGATCGAGATGTGGGTTCCAGTTTTGATCGAGGTGGTCGAATTTCGTTTCGATGGTGGAGATTGGTTTCTGGGTTGATGGTTGGGTTGTCGAGGTCGTATGGAGTTGGTCGGCGATCAGTTGGATGGTCGGAGGGGAGAGGTTTGATCGTGCACGTGCACGTGTGCACGTTTGAGCATCTGGTTTTGTTTATGTAGGGGAAGACGAGTTCGACTCGAGGAGGGTTCGTGAAAATTGCAGTTCGACTCGAAGTAGGTGAGGTTGCAGGAGGACTCGGGGAAGACGCGTGTTTTTGTGGGGTTCTACTCGGGTTGTTCTAAGTTTTTAAAACTGAGGGTTTGATTTATAAATGTTTCCGAGTTTAAAAGCAAAGTAAATACAAGTTTTCAAGTAACCAGGTTTTAGAATTTTAAAGAAAATCATATCTGGTTTTTAAGAATTTAAAACATGAACAAGTTTAATTATAAAACTAAATTTGTTTAAAGTTAAGTTTTAAATAAAGTTCTGGTATTTGGAAATATAAAAGTTTAAAAATAAATAAGTAGATTTAAATAATAAGTTTGTATTAAATTTATTTAAATAACTTTGGGAAGTTCAAAGATTTAAAAAGTTATAATTAGCATGTTTAAATTATTTTAAATTATGGTTGATTTCTAAAGTGTTTTTTTTTTAAATAAGTTAAATAATTAAGATTTAGAAATCAATTAAGATAAGGATTTTTCTTTAGTAATTTAGAATTTTGATTTAATTAAAGATAATTAAATTTGTAAAGATAATTAGGATAATTAAATTATTAACCATTGAAAAGTTATTGGTTAATATAAAGGATTTGATTTAGATAATGTTTTCTTAATTAAGAAATTTTAAATAAGAAGTTAAGAAATCATTTAATTAAATTTAAATGATTAAGTTAAATAATTAATTAAGTAACTAATTTGTGATTTATTATAAGATAACCACTTTGGAGTTAATTAAGTGTAATTACTTGGTGAAGTAATTAAGTAATTAATTACTGAAGGTAATTAAGTAAAGGATAATTATTTTAGGAAGGTAATTAAGGTGGAAGAAATTAAGAGTAAATCACTTGGTGTTATTAATTAAAATATTAATTAATATAATTGTTTTAAAGTTAATTAATTATGGAGTAATTAATTAATTTAAGAATTAAGAATTATTTAATGATGGGATTAATTACTTGTTAAGGTAATTAGTTAAGAGAGATCATTTAATGAAGTAATTAGAAGATAATTACTTATGTAAGTAATTAAGAGTTAATCACTTAAGTAAATTAATTAATGTGATTAATTAAATGTGTTTAATTTAAGATTAATTACGAAGTGTAATTAATTTAAAAGTAATTAATTAATAAAGTAATTAATTAAGGATTATTTGTTAATAATAATTACTAAATAAAGTAATTAAAGAATAATTAATTAGATTAATTAATCAAGGTTAATATAAATAATTAAGAAGTAATTAATTAAGAAAAGTAATTACAAATTGTTAATTACTTATTATGATTAATTAAGACTAATTAATGAATGAAGTGGTTGATTAAAATTAATTATTTAATTAATTAAAAGGTTAATTAATTAATAAGAATTACTTAATGAATTAATCAAGGGTGATTAATAAAAGTAATTAATTGAAGTATGATTAATTAATTGTAATTAATTGAGGATTAATAAAATTAATTTTAGTTAATTGATTAATGAAGGTTCATTAATTATTGTAATTAATGACAGTAATTAAATGTTAATTACTGTATATGGTTAAGAATAATTAATCAAGGAAGATTAATTAGGGAAGATCATTAAGAGATGATTAATTAATTAATTTGTAATTAATTAATGCTAGTAAGCAGGATTAAGGTAATCCAAGTAATTAAAGGATAGTAATTAATTTAATTAAAGGTTAATTAAATTGATTTGGAGTTAATCAATTCTGCTTTTGAATGATTGATTAATATTGGATGATTGATATTGGGTGATTGGTTGATACTGGATGATTTGGATTTGATATCTCTGATATGTGATATGCTGCTTTATGAGATGAATGTTGATATGAATTATCTATTGTGATAATGTTATTTATCTATCTGTTTATATCATTCAGAATATAAGTTTAAATGTTTAAACCTTTAAACAACTTGGCCTTAAAAGATACGTTTTGGATTTCGATGAGACCGGGATCGGGTTTCCGTATACCGGGATTCCAGGTCTGGAGACCCGAATACCACATCGATCCAAATTTACGATAGGTCGTGAATCTCAAGTGAAGATGAAGATTCAGAGTGCAAGGGTTATTGTCGTTAACTCTGAGGGTGATTCCAAAACGAGTGTAACGAGATAATGCCTTCGGTTTCGTTCGAACCCGGAACGAACTTGTATGGATTGAATGCTTTCAGCACATCGTCAGGCGGACGATGAGCATTCTAAGTGATATGTTCTGATTAAAGGTAATCGTAACCTCAAGCCTCATCAACCGGGAATGGCTAAAACAGGGGAGGTGCAGCAAGGCTTCGTGGGTAGCACCCACTGAGAGCAAGATAGATCCCTGTCTAGAGGTCCCTTTTCTTTTTATTCGGCTTAGTGTGTGGTTGGTCGCGCCAACTACGGGATTGTCTTGTTCGGGATTATCCAGTAAGGGATGGTTCCGGCTTTGTGTTGCAGGGGAGCGGGCGTACTCCTCGGTACGGTGATCTAGGCCACGTACTGTGACGGGCGGTACCCCAGTAGCCCTGCCATTGTATGGAATCCAAACTCCAATAAGTGCCGTACGTATTAGTTGTGCCCAACTATGTTGGAATGTGAGATGTAAGCATTTCAGCTATTTCTGTATTTTACTTGAAAACCCTAGACCCTATTATAATAAAATCGGATTTCCTATCAAATGTTTTAGTTAGCGTAAGGTAAAAACTTACCCATGTTTATTTGTGGGGAGTCTTACGTGATACTTTTGTTTTCAAAGGTTTTCAAAGTTAAGCAATCTAACCGTTTACTCACACCAGACCCATGTCTGACCCAAGTGTTTATTTTCTGTTTTATTAAACTCTTGGGTACTCAATATTGTATTGAGTAGTCAAGGGATTCAGGATAATCTTGACGAATTCTGGAGGAGATTTGGAGCAGGAGGCTTCACCGTGTAGATATATTATGATTCCGCTGTGTATATGTTGTGTCTGTATCTGTGATACTTGAGTTGTATGAATTAGACAGATGTTTATAACTGTCTAATATGTGTTGTATAAGTGTGTACTCTGATGTAATATGATACTATGCAATATTTTATGTGATATATTATATTTTATTCGTTCCGCTGTGAGATTCTGATGTGTTGTTCTTTCTTCTTTTCTATCTTTTCTTTTTCTATCCCTTTCTTTCTTAATTAACGATGCGACTTTCTGTGGAGAAAAAGTCGGGTTGTTACAGGATTTCACCGCTTTGATTTGCAAATATTTAATTAATTTTAAATATTTAAATAATAAATTTTATAACAAAAATAAAATTCTTTTAAATAATAAATAATGATGGTGAATTATTTTTTCAAAACGTGTTTATAAAAATATATAGTTCGAAGAAAAATAAAAAATGTAACCGGAATTCGTTTTCCGAATTGTCGATTATTCATCGGTTAAAAGTTATTTAAAAAGTTGTAAATTCTATTGCATAAACAAACACATACATTTATAATAAGTAGGATACTTATATATTAGTGCATATATATATATATATACACAAACACACTTAAGTTGTATATATGGATGATGTGAAGTATAACCATATTTGTTTTTTTTTAAACTTAAAATATAAGATTCCTTAAGTAACATAAGGAAACACAAGTACATATTGCATTTAAAACATGTTAGCAAAGAAAAAAGAAGGGGGAAAAGCTTGTGAGATAAGGTACATGAAGGTGAGGTGGCATGGTAATGTGCCAAGAGGAGGTGGAGGGTAAAGGACCAAGGGTATTAAGGTAATTTACTTTGTTTCTTGCTTATAAATACCCCTTTCATTTCTTTAAATTTGCCTTCTCCTTCTTCTAACATATCTTTCTCATATCTTATCCAAATGTAGGTTTTCATTTTTTCATCTGTATAAAACTCCAATGGCTACAACTTTAATGTGTACCACTTCTTCAAATTTTGAGCTTAGCCATGTCCAAATCTCATTTCTTTCAAACTCACTTTCGGATCTAGATTTTCAAGTTCGAAAATGCCTCTTCTTCTTTTGACCTTATCTCCCTTAAAATAGATCCAAATCAGGTGATTATTTTTTTGAAATTGTCGAGAAAATAATTTTCAAGAACTTTCCCTTTGGAAGCATTTTCAAATTCCATGAGCAACTTGTCCAAAAATCAGTTGGAAGATGATCCATTTTCGGGTTTGATTTTTGTGAATTCGATGATGATCCGAAGTCCTCTTCCTTTCAAGGCTAAGCTCCATCGCCTTTGGACCATATGCACCATACCTTGGCCAAAACATAAAGCCACCAAATCTTGTTCTTACCAAAGTCAAAGCATGGATCTAGGCTCGGTTCAAAATGTAATGACCCGGTATTTCGAACCGTTCGCATCCGCATATGTCGGACTTGAATTGCTCAAAATATCAGATTGTTAATTTATTATTTGGAAAAACTCAGCATATATAGTAAATAAATCAATCACAGAATCACAGACACAGAGTAGTATACAATAAGCAGCGGAATAGATAAATGGTAGTTCATGAAGTTACTATATAAACACAGAGTTTGAAATAAAATACAACAGAATATCTCAAATACAATATAGTCTCGAATACAAACAGATGACAAGTCTGAACTAAACAACTAGATAGCTGAAGGCTGAATAGATACAGATGGATCTCCAAGCGAAGCTCCATGCTCCAAAGGCGAGTCTCAAATGCTGTGACACTCAGTCTGACCCGAGCGTAAAGCAAAACACAAAACACCCGAGTCAGGATTAACATTCTTATATTAATAAATTCAACTCAAGTGAAATGTCAACTGAAATACAAGTAAATTAAAAGAGGTTTGAGATTTCCATCCTCTAAGGGTCCGTGGAACTATCTACTATGTAGTAATGTACGCTATTATAATATGTCTATAGTAAAGTAAACTATTAAAATAGCGTTAAGGCGTTACCCATATCCCCCTTAACATATTTTTATAATGCCGTAGTATATACAGATACTGTAAACTCCACCCGCAGGTGGGCTATCATGGAGCACTCCATAGGCACGACACAAAACAAACTCGTAGAAGGCGCGATAGGGTATATGCGACACGGCACTCGAGGCAATGCCAGGGTAGATATACCATTTGCGTATCCGGACAGGTGGTAACGCATAGCAGCTACTATCGCCCACCTCGTAACACACTCCCAAATCAAAGGGTGCACCCAATCAAATCACAAAAGCAATAGAATGGTATCGAAGAAATGTGTCCGATAGGAGGAATGACCTCACGTGGCCCGACGTGGCTCCTGCTTTAGCCGCATCAAGCTGACTTACGGGACTCAGGGCTACGTAAATACCATACAGAATCGTCACCAAACTATCCTACTTTATTCTGGAATCTCTACCACGAACACAGTTGTTAAAGTGGTTTTCGGTATTGGTAGAGAGTATGACAATATCCGATCCAGGTCTCGTTAACAACCAAACGTTATTATAACACCATGGTCATTTCAAAATATCATATCATTTCAAAGCCATATCAATACGATATCCTTATTTACTTAAAATAATATTCATTTCCAAAATCATAACACTTTCCAAAATTATAACACTTCTGAAATTATAACATTTTTGAAACCATAACACTTAGGAAATCATAACACATGGAAATCATAACACTTTTGAAATCCTAGCACTTTCTACTTACACACTTTAGATATTGAAAATAATATATATAATAAAATATATTATAAAAAATAAAAATAGTTTATAATAAATTAGTTTATAAATAAAATAGTTGTATATTAAAATAGTTATAAACTAAAAATAGTTTATATTAAAATAATTAGTATATTAAATTAGTATTATATTAAAAAAGTTTATATTAAAAATAATTCATAAAGTAAAATATTTTTATATATTAAAATACTTTATATAAAATAAAAATATATAGTTTCCTCAAATTTCACAAATCGATTTAGATCAACTCGTATTCCAAAATTCAATTTTATTTAATCTCAATTCACCAATTTCAATTCAGTTCAAAACCATTTAAAATTCATATCGATTTCAAATACATATATAAACTACAATTTAAACCATTTCAATTTCAATAGATTTCAAAGCTTAAATTCATTTATATTTCAAATTCAACTTTAACATTATTTAATATTGAAAAATTCACTTAGTCAATCCAATATCATTTAAATAAAACCTTAAATTACATTTTATATAAACTAAATATTCCCCTCAACTTATTGACTTGAAATATTCATTTAGTCACTTTAAATCAAAATCAAGTTATAAATCATATCTTTAAAATCTCAAATTTAATAAGTTTCAAATCAGTTTTATTTAAGTAAAATTCAAATGGATTTCAAATTAATTTCTATTTCTCTTTCCAACTTAATTTATTAAAATTATTATAAAATCTATATTAAAAATATAATATCTTAAAATCGATATTTATTAAAACCACATTTATTTATTTTCAAAACCTTGGAAATCATTTTCAAAATATATATATAGACCAACGGTGTCTGTATATAATTTTCTATCCTATGGTCAAGTGATACAGATATTTATCATTTCAATCGCAATTTAAATATCTATGGGTATATATCATTTCAACCTGCAATCCCAAATATTTAAAATAAATGAAAATCGCTTGGGTTTATCATTTCAACCCATAACGATTTTCCCCTATTCTACAAAGTCGTTTGGGTATGTATCATTTCAACCCATAGGGAATTTTACATTAACAAGGAACTTGCAGAGTGAGAACAGTGATTATAAAAATATAACATAACAAACATGAATATATCATCAATATAAATAACAGATAATGGTGTCAGATGTCACAGGTGAACAGATACAGATAATAGCATATATATATAGCAATTTAAATAACTAACAGCAGCATATTTCAATTGTCATTTCAATTGAAATCAAATTTAATAAATATAAGGACGTTAATCGTGAGTGATTGCTCACCTTTCGAGGTTGGAGAAACAAGGAGAATGGGAAGCACAGATGCAGATATGCACGAGAAAACTGGAGTTGCGGAAAAACCTCCGGACAGCAATGGAGACAAGCAAAACAAGGTAGACGAACTGGACTGATGAATGTACAATATAGAAAAATTAAAAATCAATATTCAAATTTAAGCACATACCAAAATAAAATCTATATATATTTTATTGCAAAATATTATTTAATTTTGGACACATATATTTCCTTCCAACATTTCAAATAATAACACAAACTTTTTATTTTTATATATATCATTATAATACCATTTCAAAATATAACACAAAACTTAAATGGATATTCTGAACATATTATATATATATATAACCTTCCGTTGAAAAGTATGATAAAGTACCATATACGAATAGACTTGCTCGATACATAAATAAACTGGAATATCATATATACATACCTTAGATACAAAAATAGAAACACTTTAAATAATGTACATACTTTTATATTATTATTTTAGCATAGAACTACATGATAAAACTTGCTGATATATATATATACTTTTAAGTTCAACCTTTTAAAAATGCAGCTTTTTAAGGCAAAAATGTATGTATCAACCGTTAAATTTTGTATATATTAACTTATACATATAATTTATTTTATAAAACTAGGGGAAGGCTTTTATACATATATATACATACTCACTGGTTAAAACTCATATAACTAATAGATTTATATAATTTATACAAACACATATACTTATATCTTTGCTTCACCATATGTATATAATGTTCGAAACCACTAACAAAAATCAATATATACTGATTCATAAAAATCACTAAACAACATATATATATATATATATATGTGTGTGTATACTGATATAATCAATATACATACTGACCCAGAGGCAAAATGGAAGTATATATGTACGGTTAACATATACTTAGATATATATATATAACTAAAATATTATCCATAACTCATACACAAAATATATATATGAACGAACAGACTGCCCTAAACTTGCATAAACCTTTATCAAATGAATCTATAGATAAAATATATAAACAACAGCAAATTTGGACGAGCCGAAGTTTCACTTTGTATAAACTAATATCTATTTTTTTTTCTTAAATAAATGTTAGTATAACACATATATAAACTTATATTAATATTGATTACAACGGGAAGCAGCACATGGCTTGGAAGAAATATATATACATAAACTTACCTGTATATATATAAATACGTTTTATATTTGAATATAAATAAGACAAGAAGGCTGGATGCGGCTGCTGCTTGTCGGGCTCAGGCACAAGGGAGGGAAGCTCGGTTGCGTGCGGTGGTGGTTGTGGTCGGCGTGGAAGAGTAGCTGAGGTGAACGTGGGCGGCAAGGATATTAAAGGCGTGGGTCGTGAGTTGGTGAGGATCGAAGGCAGTTGATGGGTGTTGCGTGTTTGTTGGGTGTTGATGGCCGACCCTGTGGGTGCATGGTGAAAGCATGAGGCGGAAGGAGGAAAGGTGGAAGGTGAGTACGCATGGAGGTGTGAAGCACAACACAAAGAAGGACGTGGAGGGAGGATTTAAGCCGAAAGCAGATAGCGGAAATGAATGAGAAGGTGACCGAAAGCATGCTTCGGTGGTGCTGCAACTTAGATCTACAACTTTTATATAAACTCATATGTACTTTATATTTTAAAATATTATTATACTTCTCAGAACGAAAAGGATAGTAAGGGAGGAGTATGAATCCAACCTGTATTGTATATTTAAATTTTCAAAATGAAGAGGCGAAATAGAGAATAGACGTGAGCAAACGAATAGTGAACAAAGTAATATTGGTATATTATATATTTATTTCAGAACGAAGCCAAGAAGACAGAGAGAATGAACAACTTATATTTTGAAACTAGTGGGATATAGAAAATCAAAAAGTGAACTGATGGGAATAGTAACAGTCAAGCACAAATTCAGAGAATTATTAAAACCAACGTCCATTCATTTTTTGACGGTTGGAACAAACGAATGGTCACTGGAAAACAAAAAGGCTTAATTGGGTACCGATACGGTTAACGGTTACGCAGATTCCGCTTCGTACCAGAATCCGGAACACACATATGAATATACCGCAGAGATCAACACGACGAGACGATCAAAACGGTATACAGATATCAGCTATACGACCATCCTATCAAAAGTCGATATTCGGTACCGAAAATGCTGCTAAATTGCTGAAACTAAGAAAAACGGAGCAATAGCAGTTCAAACTTGACGAAACGAAAGATGTCATCTTACTCAGAAAATAATAAACATTTTTATTATGTAAAAATATTCAGATTTCGAAAATATTTAAATTTCATCAAATTGACTGATTTAAATTTAAATAAAATTACACAAAGGAATTAACATTCATATTTTCCAATGAAAATTTTCCATTTGCTATGTCTAAATAGACGTATTCAAAATATCGAATTTTCATTGCAAAAATTTATAGTTTTAAATTTCACAAAATTTCAGTTAATTACGTTATAAAACCGTTAAAATTTACGGGTCGTTACACAAAAGCTAAGAAAGTTCGAGTCATTTTGGATAGCTTATGATGAGTAAAAGCTCACTACATTTAATAAAGCTTTTAAAACTTGCAGTGTTATCTTGGTTGTTAATATGTTGGATGTTGGTTGAAACAAATAATGTTGTGTATGGCTTATATATATGTATATGTAATGTTGATTTTTAGATTGGAAAATGAAAGTGGAAGATGGTGGCATTTGAAAGTTAAGACCTTTCTTGTTGTATGTTGTGATGGCATGTATAAAAGTTGAGTTCATGCATATTTTGTTATATGTTGAAGAAAAGTTAGTAGTTGGTGGTTAGTTGCGATTTTAAATCCTTTGGTCGAAAACTAGTTTTCCAACTTTACATTCTTGAAATGTTTTAATGAAGCTTCGAAACTTTACCTTTATTTTCAAAACTTTATTCTAAGTTACAAAAGTAAGTTAACATAAAAAGGTGGAATTTTGGAAGTGATTTAGAACATAAATCAAGTTTTGAAATTATGGATTATATAGTGATAGTCGCTATAAATGCAGTTCATAAGACGAACTCTTTTTGCAAATTAAAAGTGCTTTTCACTTAAGCATATTTTTGAAAAGATTTTTCAAAACATATTATAAGTAATAAAAAGAATTTATTTATTTATTTATTTAAGAATTATTTAATTAATTAATTTATTAAGACAATTATTACTTAAATGTAAATATATTAAGTTAATTATAATTTGTTAATTAATTTAAGTTGATTATTATTTAATTAATAAATAGGGATTAATGACTATTTAATTATTATTTTAATATTAATTATTAATTAATTATACATTTGTAAAAGGGTTAAATATTTAATTAATCGCTAATTAAGCATGATTACTTAAGACTTGATTAAAATTAATTTAATTATTAATGAAAGTTTAAATTATCATTTAATAATTAATTAGAGATTAAATTATGGTTTAAATATTTATTTAAAGATTAAATATTATTTAATTATTTATATAATGGATAGTTACTATTTAATTATTTATTTAATAGTTAATTTTTATTTAATCATTAATTAAAGGTTTAATTATTATTAAGTAAATAGTTTAATTGTTATTTAATTTTTAAATAAAAACTGAAAAATTTTAAACCACTTTATTCTTGAAGATCGGTTTTATTTCAAAAAGTAACTCTCTTTTAAAAAATGTTTTAAATCCGAGGGATTTCTTTGTCGACTATCCTTAGGTAAACCTAGTTGAATATGAAATCCAATGACATCAGTTTAGCAGAATAAATCACTGTTCTACTAATTAACTTGTATTTGTAATTCGTTTGGTAAAATAAATCACCGTTCTTCCTAGTTCGCCAAGTAGATTATGTTGACATCTATTAGGCAGAATAAAAACACATTCTGCCATTATATTAACTTAGACAGGTCTTTAGCAGAACAAAACCCCATCTGCTATTTTGGTAACCTGGACATTTACTTATATGATTAATTATTATTGGCTAATTCGCTTATACATACATGCTTGTCATGTAAATACCTATGTTATAACCTGAAAAGTAAACTCAGTTAAATGAGGACCATTATGTTCACTAAGCTTCTTTATGATTTTTAAGGCCAGTCATCCTTTTAATAATGGTTTAAGTTTAGTAATGATTTTAGCAAAGGTGTTTTAAATAATCATTTTGTTTTTCAAAAGGACTTTATTAAATGAGTTTATTAAAGAAGTTTGTTTTAAATAAGGAATATTTATAAGAAAGTTTTATAAATGATTTTGAATATTTATAAAGGATGTTTTATAAGTAGATATATATAAAAGATTTTTGTAAATTTAACTTGGTGATTTATAAATATTTTTGTAAACTGGTTTCGAATTCAAGTAAAGGAGATTTATAAATAAAAAAGATATATTAAGAGGATTTATCAAAGGATTTGAGATTGGATTTCCTTTTAACCGACCTTCTTAATTCTGATAGTATGAACATTCGTTCCACACTTAACAAAGAAGGAATATGGTTTAGGTTATCTTTGTCTAATTTAAAGAACATTTTGTTTTGATCCTTTGATATGATTTGGAAATGAGAAATCTTTCACAAATGTTTTGTGAATATACTTATGTCAATGAGATAGTTATATGCATGTTTTGATAAACACTCTTGGAAAAGAGTTTAAAAAAATGAAAGAAATGTTTTGAGGCTTAGTGGTTGCTATGGGTAATTAAATTTATGAATTTGTTGTTTATTTATTTGATAGTTAACTGACCGATTATCAAATTTGGACCAAAATTTAACTCTGGAAATATCTCGGAGAAGCACGTGAGTTATATGGCATAGTCATCTTCGATGATGCTGTACTGTATGTATAAATCTCGTTTTGTTCTCCTAGGACAAATGATAGGGAGATCCGTCCACTTAAAATGTTAGGAGGTGATCCCTGCTCCTATGTAATGTCTGATTATTTCCAAAAGCACCGTGGTTGAGTTTATCGGAACTATCAAATGTTGTTTTGAAGAGACCGAGATTGGATAAGTATAAATTAACCGAAAACCACTTCTATCCAACTCAAGCATTTCGAGTTGAAGGCATCTTGAAGATGACTAAAGATGGAGCTTTTGCACTGCATGGGCAACTTGCAACTAATCATGATGGTGATTCCAAAATGGTTGTAGTAGAGGTAGTGCATTCGGTTTCGTTCAGACCGAGAACGAACTTGTATGGATGAATGTCTGCACTGCATTTCTACTCGGAGGGCATTGTTAGCATTCTAAGATGGTTGCTATATAAAAGGTAATCGTAGCCTCAAGCCTCATCAAGCGGGAAAATGACCAAAGCAGGGACATGCGACAGGGCTACCTAGGCCGCTCCCATTAGGGTATGATCATCACAAGATCTAGTGTCGATATCTCTGTATGCTTAGGGTCCCATAATGGTTCTTCGATAGCAACCAAGGAGTGATCATATTCGGCACTATCCGGTAAGAGGTGGAGCTAGTCCTAAGTAGTAGAGGTGCAACATGTTGTAGCATCCCGTATATTTTATCTAGGGGTGTACGGATTTGGTGGGTAGACCCTTATCCTTTCATAATTGGAATCAATTCTCCAATAAGTGCCTTTGGACTTGATTGTATACCTATTATGATGGAATCAATAATGCAACAATTTCGGCTATGATTAATATGTATTTGTATCCTAGACATTATTTTAATATCACTAGATTTTCTATAGAAAGTGTTTTGGTTATCGTAAGGTAAAAACTCGTCTGTGTTTATGTGCGGTGTGGTCTGACGAGATACCTTTGATTTTAAAGGAGTTTACAAGTTAAATAAATAAATTCCTTATGATTTGGGTTTCTCATGCTGGTTTTACCAGACTGATCCGGGCATTATTTTCTTATAATGCCCGGGTCAGCCCGAGCATATTTTCCAGATTTAGCTAGACATTTTGGAGCCTTCAGTTGACGAGCTGGATTCTCCATGACATATTCTTATATCTTATATTCTTCCGCTATTCTGTTTTGTTTTGTTCTTTTCTGTATTTATCAGCAATTATAAGGACAAACAATTATAACTATTCAGGCTGTAACAGGTTAATGTACTATGATATTGTGTATAATAAAGATGACTTCTTTTTCTAAAGACTTGTTCATATTACATATTAGTCGTCACATTTTATGACATTTTGTTATGTCTTTTCTTTCTTCACCCCAAATGACCTGTCTTTCGGACAGTTAAATGATCGGTACATGAATACCAAGGATGTATTAAGTGTCATCTTTAGGTATATGAAAGGCAGATCTATAGAATATAATAGCCTATGATTTTTGTTTGATGATAACAAACATATATATATATATATTCGTTTAAATGTATTTGTTATTGTACTATTTCAGTTTCCACATAATTAAATAAATATTTTTTGAATAAAATAAATAACTCAGAATTCATATTTAAACAAATGTTTTATTCAAACAAATATTTTATTACAAATTCAAATAGTACAAAATTGAGCTCTCACTACATTTATACCTTTTCAATTACAATACAAGTCTCACTATACAACACGATTTTCACCTCACTACATATTAACTCTTCACTCGTATTTTGATCTTCAACTTTGTTCCAGCCTGTATCCAACATCTGAACTATCTAAAAAATAAACACTAATGCAGTAAAATTGAAAAAGAAATATTTTGCAATGTACAGTGAATTGTGTGTTTGAAAATATTGTTTGCCTCGGTGATTTGGGTTGTTCATCATCATTTCTTTTAATTCATCTTAAACGAACAACTTGTGACATGCACAGTGTATCACTGTACATGCCACAAGGCCATGCATACCGATATACACTTGCTTGTTAAAACTGCAAGGACAGGTTAGCACAAGGTCAAACCCAAGCCGAGACTGGATTCAACACAGGTGCATGCAACATTTTAGATTGGACATAGCAAGTCCAGCATGCATGTGTAGACATGTTCAAATATGCAGTGGCAATCAGACAGTGGTGAACACAATGCAAGTGAAATAAGACAAAGAGCATGTGGAACCAAACCCAGTGTAGACTCAAGTGAACAACACAATTGTGAACATGCAATCCAACATGCAAACAGACTTCGGAGCAGGTCATCAATGAACCCAGACCACAAAGTGAAGCACAAGGATATGTCTCAAACAGACTTGACACAATTGAAAAGACACAAATGCAAAGCATTCAACATGTACAACAAATGGAGCCAGCAGTTCTATACACATGCAACCAGACTCGAAGCAACTGAACACATAACTCAAAGCAACTGGACATTTAACTCGAAGCACAATGCAGACCATCTCAGAGCATGTGGAAACAGACGAAGGCAATTCAAGCATGAACACAATAACAAAATACAACCAAACTTAAAGAAACAGTTCAAGCAACAGAAGCAAGTAGAACTTGACATTATATCAGTTCAAGAACTAGACTGACTCAAGTGGAACAAGGCTACACACTATATGCAAGAATTCAATTTTAACATGAAGGTGGACCAGACCAAACTAGACCAGAACCAAGTACAACATGAAGACTTAAATGAACATGCAACCAGAATATTGCACCAAACTTACAAAGAAACCAGCATGAACACAAACAAGGTCAAAGGCAACCGGACTCCAAATGAAAGCATTCAGACCACAATTTAACTCAAAGCAGCAGTGACAAATAGAACAATGCACATGAAAACAATGGAGCATGCAATCACACCGGACTTCAAATCAAAACAACACAGCCTCAACACAATTGTACACATGAAGTCTTGACCAAAAAATGAAACCACCACTACAACCAGACTTCACAAGCATAGTGACATATACAAAAACACATGGATGAATCGAAGCAACTGGAAATAGAACTCAAAGAAAAATCAGAATGTAGTGGAAAGTGAGGAGGCATCAATGCATATGGTCAAGGATATAAGAGCACATACATTTATACATATGTAGCAGAGAACACATTAAAAATCAGAAAGCAAATAGTTGAGGGTGACAACACACAATCAAAGGCAACGCAGAGAATCACACACACATGGATGCAAACAAAACATTTCAACAAGTTAACATACACACAAGCATCCAGGTCAAAAATGTTCCAGGTAAAGGAAACAAGCATCGGCAATACCAAAGATGAAGTCAACAAGTCAAGACCGAGATAAAAATCAACAGGGGTCAAACATAGTTGAAGATATTTAAAAAAATTGATATTATCATACATATATCAACCGATGCCAAAGTAATAACAGAAAAGATCGGAGCAAATTCAAACTCCTGAAATAACGCGTATACACTGAACAAGTCAAAAAATCATCTCATCATTCAAGCAAGAATCGAATAGCCAAGCAAAGTATTTGAAGAATTCAAATCAAAAAATACAAATGAAAATATAGGGTTTTTATCCCTATTTAACTCAATCTCATCATCGGCAAATTACTATTCGAGGTCGAGACAAAATCAGAGAGCATATTTAGAACAAATCACAGAAAATATCCAAAACTCAAATCTGGCAAGTCGAGCATAATCAAAATCGTAAAGGGGCAAAATCACATATCGAATATTCGAGCTCGACTAAATTGAAGCTACCGTTTGCATTATAAAGCCAAAGAATTGATTGACAAGGCAAGTCGAAGTGAAGATCGAAGTGTTTCAGCGTCTTCAATTTTCACCAAAACCCTAGTTTGTGAAGAGCAACAAAAAGGAACGACAGAAGTACTCAAACGAAAAATAAAAGAGGAGACAATCTTTAATTATTATATTGGGCCGTGTCTTTTGTTTGCGTTGGGCTTTAGTTATATAAATAGGGTTTTGATTTTGTTTAGTTTATCTTATTTGTAATTTCTTTTTAAATTATGTAACTTTCTAGTTGTGTAACTAGGTACAAACTACGGGGCGTAGTTTGAGAATTCGCAATTCAGTGTTTGAGTTGTGGTAGGATTTTGAGCTTAGAGTTAGGTTAGTCAAGTTAGTGGGTGTCGCAAGTTTTCGTGTGTTTGTAAGCGTCTGACTACTTAATTTCTAGTAGAAACCTTAGGGGCAGCACGTAGGCATGTTTTTGCTAAAGCTTAGGTAAATTTGTGTATGATTTTTACTGCATTACTTTCTGTTATTCCTTTTATTTCCGCATTAATTTTAGTATCACCCTATTCACCAACCTCTAGGGTGAAAATGATCCTACGAGATCATTACAAAAGCCCTTGATGAATGGAGCTGATGAGTAGTGTTCGCTTGTCAAGATGGCTCGGGTTGGCCAAAAATTAGCAAAGTATTCTCAGTCGTCAACCTTAGGGTTTTTAGTTCAATGGTGTAATAACAACCAATCGACGATTGGGAAGTACCATTATATTGAGGGCGATGAGTAGAGTGCATCCATGTGACCGATCATCTCAGTTCGGGCTGGGGTCGCCGAAAAAATTCAATAAGGGCAAGTAAAATGGGTTGGTAGCATGGTTGGCCATGGGCTAACAGAGGTTGGCTGAAGGTAAGGATGGTGATGTGGACCAAGGAGGTGGCACAGTGGTTGGATCAAACTCTAGTGGTCCCTATGCGCGGTGGTGGTGGTGCAAAAATAGGTTGGTAATGGGTTATGGGAAGATAAAAGTTCTAATGATGATGAGGTAAATTTTAACTTAAGCCCTTATATTTTATTTATTTATAAATTAAACGTTAAAACTTTTAACCTCAATGATTTATGCAAACGAACTTCGATTCATGCATGGTTTCTTCCATTGGACTTGTGGTGGAATTATTGACTATTTGGCATTGTGGTTGTTGACTTCGGAGGCTGTTAGCAAAAGTGTGTTGGTATGAACTATTTAATTTAATTAATTGTTTAAAGTTATAATATTCACAACTATTGATGAAAAATCATATTTGTTGATATATGTTGTGTTTTATGGCGATTGTTTGGCTATTATAATATTTTGGATGTATTATACCATGATTGAATGACTATTGTTGATTATAGCAATTTTAGGGCGTTTAAATGAAATAAATATCTCATATATGTTGAAAAATAATTACTTGGAATAAAAATTATAATAAACAAATAATAATAAGCTTATTTACGATTTTGGATGGTATTTTTAAATAACGTGATTTAACAAACTTCACTAAAATTAAAGTATGGAGTTAAAGAAAGTTATTATTTATGAATTCTAGGGAAAATCATAAATAATAATTGAAATTATATTTTTAATTACTATTTGAGAAGTTTATTGTTTATGAAGTAGAATGAGACTTTGAAAAATGGTTAAGTGAGTTTCAATGAAAATAGTATTGTTTTGTGTAAATGACGAAATGATTGATTTTACGATATTTATGGTAAGAAATATTATTATTAGTGTCTTATTTATAAAATGAAAAGGAATTTTTAGGATGATAATTATTATAACAAAGAAATTTTTTCCAAAAGTATTTTTGGATAAAGTAGTTACTATTTGGAGAAATAGAAATAAAACGGAGTTTCAGTAATTTAAAATAAAATATTATTATTTTGGAATGAATAGTAATAAATTTGTTTTGGAAAGTTTTAAATAGGTTTTAATATATATATATATATATTACTTTGATGTAAAATAATAATACTATCATTTTAAGAAGCGATTTGATTAAGTTTTCTATTTTTAATTTGAAATGCGATGTTAAGGAGTATTTGAAGAAATAGAAGTATAAAAAGGATTTCAAGGCTATATTATCAATTAAAAAAGGGTATTATATTGTTGTGATGCAATAAATAAATGGAGTTTTTATAATAAACAATAACAATTGATTTTATACTTAAGAGAATAATGGTCATAAATATACTATTTAGATGGGTGTAGAATGAGTGATTGATTGTTAATTTCAATTATTACATATGTTTGATGTTGAAGACGGTATCGCATTTTCATGAGTGTCCAGTATTCTACCATTATTTCTACTAAATGATGAACTGTTAGTTGTGATTATTTGATGATTAATGTTGTGTTGCTATTGTTGATCGAATTAGTACACATTTGATAATTTATACTTACATTGAAGGATTCTTTATTAGTAGATTTGATTAGAGACCTTCATACTAAAGAGAGGGCAAGAAGGTAATGGGTATATAAACCAATGGCTTCTTTCTAACTTAAATAGATTAAGGGCAAATTGATGAGGAGGCAGCTACGTCAACACACGAATGATGTGCTGAAACTGCTATGCTTAACACAATCAACTCGAAGGCCATCTTAGGAACGGTTTAGTAGTATGGTTTATTTAAGTTAAAGAGAAGTAACTTTTCGATCAAACCAGTACTAAGAATAAAACGACCAATTCACTAATCGATTGCAAGTCAAATTAACGGTCTCCTACACAACTGTTACATCTCCATTTGTGTTCGCAACTCATTCATGAGTGGGTTTGAACAATTGGCGAACCAGGTTCTTCCTGAAAGCTCATTGTATGAGTGCGACCTTCGGGTCTAGTGAAGACGGTGCATTTGATGATTATTATGTATGTAAGTATATTTGTTTTATTTTCTTATTTGATTAACTGATTTTGTAATTGAACATTGTTGATGTTTGATGGTTGTGTACTACTATTGTTGTAACCTCATAAGATGATTTGTTGTGATGGATGAGTAGGAATATTGTTTTTTAGTTGTAATGTTTTCATTGGTTCCAATGGTTGCATAGATGCTATGGTTTTTATGTACTAACAAATATTTGGATGTAGGAGAAAAGTAGGAAATAGAACTACTTGGGTTTGATCCCCCAAAAGGGGTACGTAGGCAGTCTTTTTCTAAAAGTATCCCACGGTTCTCTTGTGGTTGGGGTGTATAGAAATTAATGTAATCCCAAACATAGATAACCATTTTCCTTTTATAATATGTATATTTGTATATTTTTAAGTTTGCGGGTGGATGCAAGGAAGGGAACAAAATTATGGAATATGTCATATCTATAGTATTATTTGGTATATCTCCTACATCATAGTTGTATAGATGTTATTGTAAATTAAATGGTAAATGTATCGATATGAATATTATCCAATGTTAAAATTTGTGTTTAATTAATTTTTGGAATGTTATATATATTTAAAATTCTGCTATGAGGTTTTCCCTTCTTGTTCAATGATTGAGAATATTTAATTTTTATATATCCAGGTCTACTGTCTTTAACGTTTGAAATTAGATGTAAGCGTATTTTGTTGGTGTTTATAATTATTTTTAGATATATAAATTGGATTCAAATATGCAAATACTGCTTGGTTTTGGAAATGTGTGGAGGCCCATTAGCCTACTATTATAGTCAATCATGATAGGAGAGGGATGAGGTATGATGTTTTATCTAAAAATATAGGTTTGAATTGGTTTAAAAGAAGAGGTAAAAGTGAGATTTAGGTCTCCACTTTTATCTCTCTTACTTTCCCTATATAAACTCAACACCTTCCTCATTTTCTTATTATTTACTCTCTCTAGCCTCTGTCTCCTAGCTTAGCCAAAAATAATAGCCTCCCATTCCTCTTCATTTCCAACAAAAATAACAAATTAAATTCAAGGTGTGGTGATCTCTTCGGTGGGTAGCTTTTCTGGAAAAGATTGAATCTGATTCAATGAGCTTTTCCTATTCAATATTCAAGATGCTTTATCAAGCCATATTTTTAGTAACATCTAATTTTATATCTGTTCATTTATGTTATTGTATGTATATATATCAGAGTTTTATAATATCATGAATTTATATATTTCCAACTGTCAAATTTATATGTATGTGTCTAAAAAAATTTGCAAATGAAAACCTTTTATTTTTCGGTTATAAAAGATTAAAAAACAATTTGGATGTACTACTAATTTTAAAATAATTTTAAATTTGAATTTTAGATAGTTATTATATTCATTATATATATAATTTGTTTAATAAATTTCATACACATATATTTTCATATAAATTATATATATATATATAACATATATGTATGTATGTATGTATTATATATATAATTTTTTTAATAAAGATCATCTCTACAAAATTTGAGTGTACTCAAATACATATAGCAAGATAAATTTGATATTTCAAACCAACAGATAGAATAAATGTTTCAATATTTAATATTAACTTCTTATTTTAACAAGGTTATAAAACTCAAAACAATCTTAAAATGATATTCATAATGTAGATTAAACATCTACAAATTTTCATACATTTGAAATCGTATAACCCAAAATAAGATAGGGTGCTCTAAAAGAGGGGTGACATTTACTTTCCTCATTTATAAATAATAAATATATATATACTCATTTGAAATATTTAGTTTTTGAAACCTAAAATCATTAAGTATTATAATTTTATATAAATATATTAATTAAAATTATATTTTAAAATTAAGTTTTGGATTTTAAAATTAAAAAATTTAATTTCACATTTATTCTTATCTATTTTGAAAAAAGAATTAATTATATATATATATCCGTGTGTTGTACATGGAATTAAATATCTACTTGGATATTTAACCTAAAAAATTCGAATTAGAGTAGTGTGCATATATGTGTGTGTGTGTGTGTTTATATATGTATGTGTACTTATAATTTTATTACTAAGTCAAACTATTTTTAGGTATTGAACTTTTGAATTACTCAAACAAATTATACTTTAGGGCCAAATCAAATTCTAAAAAAGTTATAACGTAAGCAGTCGTAGAGGTCTAAATTATTTATTTTTATCTTGAATAAGTTAATTTGTTTAAATTTGAATTATAAAGTATTTTATTAATAGTTAAAAACAAATCAAAAATTATGTATAAATATATTTAAGATATATATGTGTGTGTGTGTATTTAAAAAATAAACTTATAGCAAATGAAATATCTTATAATAGTTATATATATATATTTGAATTATCTACATATGTGAATATGTACATTATAGTTTTTTTAAATATAAATCTAAAAATTTATTGTCCAACAAACTATCATTTTTATTGGCATTAGTATAATTTCATATAACATATTTTATGACTTTAGATTGACATCATTTCATTATATTTAATACCTTGTTAATCGTAAAGCACAATGATCGATTTTTCCCTTGAAACTTTGGGATAATATATTTGTTTATATTGTTATGAGCTAATATTATAAACTGAATATCATAAAATATTAAATTTTAAAATTAAAATTACTTATTAATTAATTCTAAATTAATTTATTAAAAATATGATTTTAAACAGTAATAATAAATAAATATTCTAATCAAATAAATAAATTAAAAAATACCAAAACACTTTTTTAAATTAAATATTAAATTTAATTTAGTATAAATTGGTATATTTAGGGGTTTAAGCTTGGGGAAATTATGTAATATGTTATATATATCTAATTCTGTAATCAATCTAGTTTATAATAAAGGTGTATTTCTTTCTATTATATACTTTTCATATTGTGATATGTTAATTAATTATGTAATTTAAGTATATTAAATGGAAAATCCTAAAATAAGATGTTATGTGATAGTAATTAGATTGTGTTGTAATCATGATAAACTTATCACATTAAATATGCATATTATTCTCAATATTCCTAGTTAAGATGTTTTGAGATAGGATATCGATACAATCTTTAAGACTAGAGTACATGATGCTTTTCAAATGTTGAACGGTGTATTACTCATGGCAGTTGAGTATAGAATGACCCACTCAAGAGTTTTCTATTGGTTATGTACTAATAATTATTGGATAAATATAGAATGACCCACTCAAGAGTTTTTTGTTAGTTAATATAACTAAGGTCAAATAGAGAATCCCGTGGTGACAATATTACACAATTCTCTTAACTTAAGAATAATGTTGAACTTGATTATGGATACTCCACTTTGATTAAATTAAATCATGGCACAGTGTTTATTGAATGACTATAGTTGGGTTTAAGTTGAAAGATTTGAAAGTGATACCCTATTTAATAGAGATTTCATCTCCTCGGTTATATAAGGTTAGTATCACAGTCAACTTTAGTCCACTTAAAGTCAATGTCAATGGCCAGAGCAGTATTGTTAATAATAATTGCTGTCAAAGAACCAAGGACTTAGTATTTGTCTAAACAAGTTTTGAATGTGGATGATATTGAAATTTTGACCACAACCAAATTCCATAACCCCTTAAGTGATATAGTTTTGATGAAAAGAATTGGTGTAATTGATCGTTGTTACCTGTTTCCACTTAAAATAGTAAAATTTTATGTTACCAAAAATAAGATGTGTAACCGATGGCCAAACTGTCATACCATTGGCTAAGGTGACGAATAAACGTTAACATTCAAATAGTTCGATATTAATTGTTAACCGGATTTACATCCTTGAGTCCCACAACCATAATGATGAATACTCCGAAATACCACACTATTAAATTATTTATAATCGTTGTAAATTAATTAAATAAAATAATAATTATGAAATATTAAATTTTATTTGATTTTTGGATGTCACTAATTAAGTGCATATATAAAAGTTTTATATGTATGTATTGATATGATGTCGATAATTATTTAAATTTTATTTGAATTGATTATTTACTAAGTGGGCTTGGGGTTTTTGAAAGCCCATTTAGGCCCTAGTTGTGTCCATTATAGGGTATGTTGGAGAGGGGTTTAGAAATTTCAAATTAGATTTGAAATGACAAGAAAAGAATTAGTAAAAGGAAGGAGTAAATATCTTCTCTTTTTCCTAAAACCACTTAAACACTCACCACATAATCAACTTTTGCTCCATTCTTTCTCTTAATGCTAGCCACGAGTTCTAGGAGGCTATAACCAAAAAATTTCAATAGTAAAATCAATTAAAAATAAAATAAAACAAAAATAAAGGTGGTTTAGATTGTTTTAATTTTTGTTAGCTGGTTCTATTTAATCAAGGAGTCTTTCTTAATTTAAGGTGAAAATCTATGGCCAGATCTATAAGGTAATATTTTAATTTTTACAATTCCAATATATATCATAATAATATAAATCTAGAACATTATTAAATAAATTTATATATACAACTATTTTCATACACACACACCCCAACTAGGCATATATGTACACACACACACACTCTTATATATAGATTTTTATAATTACTTTATTTATATCGTCACGACCGGGATTTTCGACCCTTGAAAATCGACATCAATACGTCCATTGTATAGCATGCTGAGCAATCTAGTACCGGAAATACCAGATCGTTAGAGGAAAAGAAGAAAGAGGTAGAAGAAGAAACAGAAAACAACAACATAGAATCTCACAATCGCAGCGGAACAATATATAATAGATAACAACATATCTTCATACAAAAAGAACTACAACTGTTACTTACACATTACATCATCAGTGTATAACACATCAATAAATCAATACTGGACAGTTATAATAAATTGTCCTCACAAGTGCTGAATATACAGCCTACAATATACAGTGGAATAAAATCAAATACATGTAATACGTCTTCGTCATCTAGCTCGTCTTCTAAGCTCCATAGCATCCTAACCTAAATCTGCAATACTCGGTCTAACTCGAGCATTATAATAAAATAACACCTGAGTCGGTCTGGAAAACCAACGTGAGAAAACACACTCAATTTTGAATTATTAAAGTTATCAAAATCCTTTGAAAACAAAGGTATCTCATAAGACTACGCCACACACAAATGAAAGGGAGTGCGGATTAAGGATCTTAAGGCTAATTTAACACTAGAGGGGGTGAATAGTGTTTAATGGATTCTAAGACTTATATGGACTAAATTAAAATTATGACACAAACAAATGTAGAACTTAATCATAGAACAATAACAGAATCAAACACAGATGTAGAAAGTAATTAAAAAGCAGTAAAAGGAAAAAACACACCAGATTTTATACTGGTTCGGAGTTACCGTACATCCAGTCCTGTACCAAGGCAGAACACCTCATACAGATTTTTATTATACCAAATTCGAGATTACAATCCTTAGTTTCTAAAGGCCTTGAGGTACCCTCCTGTCTCACAAGTCCGGGGCAAATTCTCTTGATTTACGGGCCACAAGATTACCCAATCGATTTCCAGGCACAACCACACCTTATAGAGAGACTCGATAAACTTTTGATTACAAATTGATCCTATAACTCTAAATAGCACTTCGATCTTCGAGAGAGGGCAGAGAATCAAACAAGAATGAGATTCTAATTAGATTCACTTGAGAATTCGGTAGAATTTCGGCACGAACTTAAAAATATGAATATTATAGAATATGGATTTGTGGAGAAGGAGTGAAGAAAATATGAAAATAGTTAGTTAAAAAATTCGTTTGTGAAAGATATTTATAGTGCACTGTTAACCCGCCTTTTTACAAGGCCGTGGACATGCGGGTTTAACTTAATCGACTGCACGTTCGTCGAGGCTAGTGTACGATGGATTCAGTCGACTGGATGGATGGATGACGCAACGTTCTTGGGAGATGGAAATATGATTGGATAAAGATGGATCAACTATAATTTGGGTCTAGGAAACAAGGTTCGGCATAAATAGTTCGTCTGGCATTCACGTTCGAATAGCATTCAAGAGTACTCGGCATGCATAGAGCGTCCGACATACATGAGTGGTTCGACATTCCAGGAGCACTCGGCATTCAGTAACGCTCGGCATCCAGGAGCTCTCGGCATTTAGAGGCGATCGGCATTAGAGATTGTTCGGCACGATGGGCGCCCGACATTAGAAACTGTTCGGCATCAGACATGGTTCGACATGATGGGGGTTTGACATTAAGGATCGTTCGGCATTGGATGGAGCGCTCGGCATAAATCTCGTTCGCCATTGGATGGAGCGCTCGGCATAAATCTCGTTTGGCATTGGATGGAGCGCTCGGCATAAATCTCGTTCGGCATTGGATGGATCGTTCGGCATCAGGGAGCGTTCGACATTGGATGGGTCGTTCGGCATACCTCACCTCGCTCGGCATTGCACTTCGCACCTCCATACCTCGGTACCTCACACCTCCATACCTCGGTACCTCGATACCTCCATACCTCGGTACCTTGATACCTCGCACCTCCCCACGTTCGGCATACCAACTGCTCATGATCGGTCGGCATAATGAAGTAGGGTTCGGCTATGACCTTGATGGGCCCAAACTACTCAGGAGGCCCAACAACCTGGTTTTGCCTATAAATACAGCATGTGGGTCTCCAGATGGGGGATCTTCTTCTTCTCTTCTGCTCTCTGACATTTTTATTTCCTAAGACTAAGGCTAGTCTACCACTTTGTAACGGTAACTGATTCTTACATCAATAAAAAGAAAACTTCTGGAGTGGACGTAGGCCGGAGTTAGCCGAACCATTATAAAATCTGTTATTCTTTACTGCTTTCATTTTAATTTTAACTGTTCTTCATATTATTACTCTCTACATACATCCTATCTGTGAGCTGTGATTGGGATTTTGGTGCTTTCATCTAGATTTGGGTGTTAGTGACCAATTTTGGCGCTAACACTTTGGTGCTTTCATTGAGAATTGAACTCAGGGATTTTGGAGCTAGGAACTTGGACTCTAAAAAGCAATGGCTAGGACATCAACAAGGAAGCAAGTGACAGAAAGGAATAATCAGGAGGGAAGTCAAGAGGCTTCCTCTGGAGCTGGAGCTGGTCAAGCATCCATCTACTTCATCAGAGAGGAGATGGAAGGCATGATGAAAAGACAAGAGGAGATGATGCAGACTCTTCTCAGACAATTTGCACAGGCAGGAAATGCAGGAGCTCAGGTCTGTGGAGCTGGATCAAAAGCGCTCAACCAGCAAGTAGAGGGAATAGCTCAGCAGGGGGCAGCACCCAATCAACGTACAACTAACAATTCGGATGGAGCTGGACTCGGGGGCGCACCATCAGATAATGCTGAACCAGTTCATGGAGGGGTTCCAGCTAACACCACGCAACAGGATGCTGGCAGGAATGTAAGAGCAAGAGATGAAGAGTATGTACCAGAACTCCCTCGGGAACTCGGGGGGCATCCCTTGACGGACAATGCTGGATTAGTTGAGATTATCAGGCGAACCATGCGCGGGGGTTTGACCAATAGAGATCTGGAAGGAGTAAATAAGAGTTCGTTCTCTCGTGAAATCAGGATAGCTCGGAATCTGCCAGATTTCAAGCTACCTAACGTGGGAATGTACAATGGAAAGGCCGATCCAACAGATCATTTGATGAGATATACCAGACACATGGAGGTGCTGGGGGCATCGGAAGAAGTTATGGCTCGATGTTTCCCTTTATTCTTAACGGACATAGCTGCTATGTGGTTCAGGCAGCTGGAAGAAGGATCTATCGGGACATGGACAGAGTTGGTGGACAGGTTTCTGAAGCAGTTTCGGGTACATATCAAAAGGCCAAAGAATGTAATGACGCTGACATCGGTAAAACAGAGGACAAACGAATCACTCAGAGCTTTCTTAACTCGGTTCAATGCAGAGGTTGCTTCGGTGGATCGGCCAGATCCATCGATGGTTTTAATGGCGGCAGTGTCAGGAGTTAGAGAAAATTCAGATTTCAAAGTGTCACTGATACGGGACCCTTCGATGGGTCTCGGGAAATTCTTTCACGAAGCTGAGAAATTCCTTTGGCAGGAAGATGCATGCTCGGATATGAAGTTAAAGGAGGTGAACGCGGCTGAGGATGGAGGACCATCCAGCGGAGGCTTGGAAAAAGGAAAAAGGAAGCTGGATGACGAGTTAGGAAAGGCTAGGAAGCGGGGGAGAGAGCAAAAATTCTCCACCTACACAGGGTTGAACGAGACGCTGGAATGTATTTATTGGAGACTCGGAATCGCCTTCCCTACCGAAGGCCGGCTAGGAGAGAACCCTCCGAACGTGAGAGGGCATCAGGAAAACACTGCCTCTTCCACGATTTGGACGGGCACGATAACAACAGCTGCAGGCACTTAAAGGACATAATTGAGGAGCATGTAAGGAATGGACAGTTGCAACAATACGTCGAAACTCGGAATGCAGCAGTGGGGCAGGAGCAACCACCGTCTACCTCACACAGTGATGGTACGAGGCACAGGAATGATGGTCGATTGGTCATCAATTGATTGGGATATTATGAAATAAGTAGCAAACTACGGGAAAACGGCCAAGTCACTTACTCATGTACGGGGACGGAGATAGCCCGTAGGCATGCTCTGAGATGATGATAAATCGCGACGCTCTAGTTTGTGAAATCTGCTTTCTCTTTTTTGGCTTGGACATTTGCTTTTTTCTAATTTGGTTTGAACTTCTGGTTTTGTTTTTTTCTTGGTTTGGACTTATATTTGGATGATTGTTTTCTGGTTTGGATATCAGTTTGGATTTTCGATATGGATTTTTTGTTTTCTGATTTGATCTAGATTTTGGATTCGCTTTAGATTGGATTTTTTATCTGGTTTTTGATAAATGGTCGTCAGGTATGGATTATACCTGGCAAGGGGTAGGTCGCTTTGTCCAAGCACGGCAAATCGACTTATTCAGGTCGTCGAGTATGGACTATGCTCGGCAAGAGTCCAGAGAGACCAGGATTCAGCCTAGGACTTAGGCCCCATATTATCGGTTACTATTTCAGGTCGTCGAATATGGACTATGCTCGGCAAGGGTCCGGAGAGACCAGGACTCGGCCTAGGACTTAGGCCCCCATATTATCGGTTACTATTTCAGGTCGTCGAATATGGACTATGCTCGGCAAGGGTTCGGAGAGACCATGACTTGGCCTAGGACTTAGGGCCCTATATTATCGGTTACTATTTCAGGTCGTCGAGTATGGACAATGCTCGGCAAGGGTCCAGAGCAACCAGGATTCAGCTTAGGACTTAAGCCATGCATTACTCACCGTTTAGGGACACTAGAGTACGGTCGTCAGGTGTGGATTGTGCTTGACAAGAACCCGAAGAGGTTACGGATATGAATATCGGCTATGGACGGCAGAGGATTTGGATATTGACCCGGAGAGGTCCTAAAGTCGGTTATTGGTTATAGGATATGGATGAAACATGGACTTTGGATATCGGATTTGAGGCTATTCAAAACACACCTTCCAATAGCAAGGCATGTTTTGGGAGGCAAGTGTTAACCCGCCTTTTTACAAGGCTGTGGACATGCGGGTTTAACTTAATCGACCGCACGTTCGTCGAGGCTGGTGTACGATGGATTCAGTCGACTGGATGGATGGATGACGCAACGTGCTTGGGAGATGGAAATATTATTGGATAAAGATGGATCAACTATAATTTGGGTCTAGGAAACAAGGTTCGGCACAAATAGTTCGTCTGTCATTCACGTTCGAATAGCATTCAAGAGTACTCGGCATGCATAGAGCGTCCGACATACATGAGTGGTTCGGCATTCCAGGAGCACTCGGCATTCAGTAGCACTCGGCATTAGAGATTGTTCGACACGATGGGCGCTCGGCATTAGAAACTGTTCGGCATCAGACGTGGTTCAGCATGATGGAGGTTCGGCATTAAGGATCGTTCGGCATTGGATAGAGCGCTCGGCATAAATCTCGTTCGGCATTGGATGGAGCGCTCGGCATAAATCTCGTTTGGCATTGGATGGAGCGCTCGGCATAAATCTCGTTCGGCATTGGATGGATCATTCGGCATCAGGGAGCGTTCGGTATTGGATGGGTCGTTCGGCATACCTCACCTCGCTCGGCATTGCACTTCGCACCTCCATACCTCGGTACCTCACACCTCCATACCTCGGTACCTCGATACCTCCATACCTCGGTACCTTGATACCTCGCACCTCCCCACGTTCGGCATACCAACTGCTCATGATCGGTCGGCATAATGAAGTAGGGTTCGGCTATGACCTTGATGGGTCCAAACTACTCAGGAGGCCCAACAACCTGGTTTTGCCTATAAATACAGCATGTGGGTCTCCAGATGGGGGATCTTCTTCTTCTCTTCTGCTCTCTGACATTTTTATTTCCTAAGACTAAGGCTAGTCTACCACTTTGTAACGGTAACTGATTCTTACATCAATAAAAAGAAAACTTCTGGAGTGGACGTAGGCCGGAGTTAGCCGAACCACTATAAAATATGTTGTTCTTTACTGCTTTCATTTTAATTTTAACTGTTCTTCATATTATTACTCTCTACATACATCCTATCTGTGAGCTGTGATTGGGATTTTGGTGCTTTCATCTAGATTTGGGTGTTAGTGACCAATTTTGGCGCTAACAAGCACCAACAGTCATAACCATTCGTGAAGAGATTTAAATGAATAGACACTTCTTTTGAAAATTGAAACTTTTGAATTCAACGGCCACCATGTCGACATGGGTATCCCAAGATGTCGACATCCCTATGTTAAAAATAATATAAATTTTTTTTTGAAAATGGTATTGAAATGAAAACAAAATGAAATGACTCTGCAGTAAAATAACCTAATTTTACTATGTTTTAAAACACGAAAAAAAAATTTTTAAGGCTAAAACATCTATTTGAAAAGATAATTTGATGGCTAAAATATTTTGAAAAGCAGTTTTGAAAATCGTTTTGAAAAACCATTTTGAAGTAGTTTTGCAAGCTTCTTCCTGCAGAATATCTCATCACATCTGGACTCGAGAACTTGTACAAAACCAAGATGTTCGTGGGTTTGTAAGCCACTTGTCGTAGGTTTGTAAGCTACTTGTCGTGGATTTGTAAGCCACTAAGAAGGTAGAAATGGGTTCCATCCCAAATGAAATTCGGAATGATGATTTCCATGCTATTATGAAGTTTTAACAAAAACTAGACACATATCTTGAAACCTTGATCTTGATACTCTAGAGTCTTCAATCTTGAGTCTTGAGTCTTTATACTGATCAGTTTTCAGTGATCAATACCTGCATATATATATATATATCCTGCATATACATATCTATCTAGACAATAGTGTTAGTATATATTTTATAATAAGATAAGTTAAAAAGGTTGTTGTCATCAAAACCAACATCTCAGTTCCTAACAATCACCCCCTTTTTGATGATGACAACCTGTAATTATAAAATATACTTACTGTACCATAACTCCTATCATAACTCCCCCTTACTCCATGACTCCCCTTTACTCCAAGCCATCATAACTCCCCCTTACTCCAAGCCAACTACTATTTTATAACTTCTCCCCCTTTGTCATCAACAAAAACACCTTACTAATAAATTCCTTGAACTTGATATAAGATTATCAACCCTAATACAAACTAGAGTAATCCATATATAAGTGTAATAAATGCTAAGTGTGATCATAAGTATGAAATGTGAACATAAATGTGAAATGTGATCATAATCCAGAAGTAAACCAATAATCATCCAATCATATATTTACAGTAATTATTCAAACATATATATAAACCATACCAGATAAGTTAAGTCAATCAAGTTTCAAACACACCAATCAAATCATACAAATATCATACAGAATAACTAGACATTTCTTGGTACTTCCACCCATCCATCTTCTCCAAAGATAGGGTCTGCTTTAATGGCATCCCATTCTTCTTTATCTTTGTCGAGAGCGACTGGTGGAATTCCTTCGAGATCGTCCTTGTTAAGGGCTGAGATCATCTAACGAAAGGCGTCGAAATGTTTCACTTGCTCCTTGATCATCTGTATTTGACTTAATTCTAAGTGGCATTGATTACGAAGTATGAATGTAAGAATATTCTTGAAGGAAGTGAGAGTTTCCTCAAGATTATCACTTAGATTCTTAATCGGAGAAGCCATAATTCAAGAAATAGAAAGAACTATGAAAGAGAATGATTAGAGATGAAGTTTGACAATTTTATTCTGGAAGAAACAGATATAAATAGGGATAGAAAGTTGTTTGAAATGAATAGACATAAGTTAGTTACATGAAATTAAAATTTGAAAGTGTAGCTAGTTTCTGCCCATTGGATGTCGACATGGGAGGATGGTGTATGTCGACGTACCTCTACCTAAAGTGACATTTTGCTTTGTTTTGAATATTATTAACAAATCTATTAAACTAAAATTTGTATAATATAAAAACAAGCAATTACAGAGACAAGTGAACATGAATAACAAGAAATGAACGATTTCATTAATAATTCTAGTTAACATTACATAATATAATATTAACTAAATGAAAATATAAAGATAGAACTTAAGATAACATGAACTAAAACTAGTTAAATGAAGATGAAGAAGATGATAGTCCAAGCTTTCTACTAACTTTCCCGAAGAACTTGTCGATTTTAGTGGAAATCTTATTCACTTTCATACTCATTGATCTTTTAAGTGTCTTTTGATTTTCCATTATAATTCTTTGATTATTGAGAATGTTATTATTGGATGGATTAGCGGGATTAGTAGGATATTCAATACTTTCTAAGGAAGTTTCTTGATCTTCCTCTTCTTCCTCTTTAATTTCCATTCCTTCCTCTTCCTCTTCTTCCTCCATTTCTTCCATCTCTTCGTGAGCAAGCCTTTCTTCCTTTTCCGTAAGTGTTTCATATGGTTGAAACACTAATGGAATTTGCATAAGGGAAATGTTTCCTTGGTTGAACACTTTTCTAGTTATAAATTCTTCCCTTTTGAAATCAAAGTAATTAAAAATCCGAGTGAGAAAAATTCCATGATATAATGTGTTTTCACCCATAGTAAAATTCTTGGGCCTTAGCTCATCCAAAATAACTTGAGCCCAATTGATATCATAATTTCCAAAAATTGCAAAAAGAGCTTTGCAAACTTTCAAAGTTGGGTTGTTGTAGTTTCCCGATCTTGGTATAAGGGTGTGTTGAATAAGAAGGTTAATAATTCTTGCTTTTGGACGAAAATAACGATTTTTGAATTCAAAATTGTCATCCCCTTCAAAGATGTGATGAAAAAATGTCTGTCGGTCATTTTCATTTATTTGAAATTCCGAGAGATTCATTCCAGTATACTTGCATCCCAAAATATTTCCTAAAATTTCACAATCCAAAACTATTTGTGTTCCTTTAACACTACTCCAAATTTGTCCATCTTGCCCATCATAAAAACCATGATTTAAATTCGCATAAAACATCTTAACAAGGTTTGGATAACATACAAAATCATTTTGTTTGTTATCTACTACACTAAGAATAGAACATTGTTGAAAAAGATTTTCAATTTCATAAGAAGGAAAATCTTCAAAATAGCAAATTTCCCCGTATGTATTTTACCAAATTTTACATAGTTGATGTAAGCTTTGATAGCTTCCGGTCATTAAAGAGAAAGTTTTTGATAGATTTTGGAAGTCTAATGGTGTTAGAAGTGCTTGAAGAGGCCATTGAAGAAGTTTGAGAGGAGTTGAAGATAATGAAGATAAGTTTGAAATTTGAAATGAAAGTGAAAAGTGATGATAAAGAAAGTGAGATAAATAAAGATTCTATAGACATGTTCTCTGGTCAAGAGGTATCTTTGTAGAGCATTGAAGTTGGTGAAAAGGTGGAGGGAAATTCAAAAGTTTGAATTCAAATTTTGAAATCAAGTTCTGAGGGGCATGTCGACATGGGGTATCCGGGCATGTCGACATGTGCCTATTGAATCAAAGGACAAGGGTCTAATCCTAATTTCTAATAAATATATATATATATTATATCCTATATCCTAATTACATAATCCCTGTTATAACATTAAACATAATAATACTTAAATATTAATAATTTAATATTTAAAATATTATTAAAATAATATTATTTTTGAATTTAAAATTCAAATTTCAAGGGATAAATTTGAATTTAAAATTCAAGGAAATTAAAAAAATCAAGCAAACAAACAAGCATTCATTCAAAAAAAATTAAAAATAATGTAAATGCGTACCTATGTTTTGATCCATACTCTCATCGTCGTCTGATTCATGAATAGCAGTGAAACACAGATTTGAATTATCCATCTTCTGTTCATCGTCACTGGATGATGAGTCTGAGTCATCAAGAGTTGTTGTGTATGCTTTCTTTCTTTTCCTTGACGAATCATTGTTTGGAGGGAACAACTGATTATCTGGATACGGACAATCTTTCCTATGATGTCCGACTTTATTGCAATTGTAGCACCTATCATTGTTGATGTTCTCCGTATTATTTCTAGAATTCCTTTGATCATTTCTTTGGTAATTATTCATTTTTCTATATTTAAGGAATTTCCGGAAGTTTCTTGTCATGAAAGCAATCTCCTCATCACTGTCTAGTTCCGAATCTTCAGTTGTTGCATTGAATGTTAATGACTTCTTTTCTGTAACCTTGTTTTCTCTTCTTCCTTGCAGTTGAACATCATAAGACATCAGATTCCCAATTAATTCTTCTATTTTCATTAGACTGATATCATTTGCTTCTTCGATTGCAAGTGTCTTTTGATCCCATTCTGGAGTGAGTGAATTTAGAATTTTTCTAACTTGGTCTTCCTCCGAAAAGCTTTTTCCCAGTGCAATTAATGAATGGACAATATCTTGAAATCAACAATACATGTCGGAAATGGACTCATTTGCATGCATTTTAAACAATTGAAACTGATTAGTTAATATGGAAATTTTAGTCTGTTTAACTTTGCTTGTTCCTTCATGAGTAACTTGCAAAGTTTTCCAGATTTCAAATGCAGACTTACAAATAGACACTCTATTAAACTCATTCCTATCTAGTGAACAAAATAATATATTCATGGCCTTGGAGTTATTTTGTGCAACATTCTTTTGCTCAGTAGTCCACTGGGAAAAATTGGTAGTTGGTTCAACATACTCAGTTTGTGTTCCCAAGTGTCTAATCCTACTGATTGTAAAAAAAATTCATTCTACAAGCCCATTATGCATATTTACTTCCATTGAAAAATGGTGGTCTGACAGTAGACTGACCTTCTACTAATGAACTAGTGTTAGTGTTAATAGAAATAGTGCCAGAGTTGACATTACCAGTGTTGGTAGCCATTAAAACAATTTTCAAGCTTTAGATTATTAAAACTATGAAAACATATGCTCCGATACCAATTGAAAGGGAGTGCGGATTAAGGATCTTAAGGCTAATTTAACACTAGAGGGGGGGTGAATAGTGTTTAATGGATTCTAAGACTTATATGGACTAAATTAAAATTATGACACAAACAAATGCAGAACTTAATCATAGAACAATAACAGAATCAAACACAGATGCATAAAGTAAATAAAAAGCAGTAAAAGGAAAGAACACACTGGATTTTATACTGGTTCGGAGTTACCCTACATCCAGCCTTATACCAAGGCAGAACACCTCATACAGATTTTTATTATACTAAAGTCGAGATTACAATCCTCAGTTTCTAAAGGCCTTGAGGTACCCTCCCGTCTCACGAGTCCGAGGCAAACTCTCTTGATTTATGAGCCACAAGATTACCCAATTGATTTCCAGGCACAACCACACCTTATAGAGAGACTCGATAAACTTTTGATTACAAATTGATCCTATAACTCTGAATAGCACTTTGATCTTCGAGAGAGGGCAGAGAATCAAACAAGAATGAGATTCTAATTTGATTCACTTGAGAATTCGGCAGAATTTCGGCACGAACTTAAAAATATGAATATTTTAGAATATGGATTTGTGGAGAAGAAGGAGTGAAGAAAATATGAAAATAGTTAGTTAAAAAATTCATTTGTGAAAGCTATTTATAGAGCACCAACATTCATAACCATTCGTGAAGAAATTTTAACGAATAGACACTTCTTTTGAAAATTGAAACTTTTGAATTCAACGGCCACCATGTCGACATGGGGTATCCCATGATGTCGACATCCCTATGTTAAAAATAATATAAAATTTGTTTTGAAAATGGTATTGAAATGAAAACAAAATGAAACGACTCTGGAGTAAAATAAACTAATTTTACTATGTTTTAAAACACAAAAACAAAGAATATTTTAAGGCTAAAACATCTATTTGAAAATCATTTGAAAAGATAATTTGATGGCTAAAATATTTTGAAAAGCAGTTTTGAAAATCGTTTTGAAAAACCATTTTGAAGTAGTTTTGCAAGCTTCTTCCTGCAGAATATCTCATCACATCTGGACTCGAGAACTTGTACAAAACCAGGATGTTCGTGGGTTTGTAAGCCACTTGTCGTAGGTTTGTAAGCTACTTATCGTGGGTTTGTAAGCCAATAAGAAGGTAGAAATGGGTTCCATCCCAAATGAAATTCGGAATGAAGATTTCCATGCTATTATGAAGTTTTAACAAAAACTAGACACATATCTTAAAACCTTGATCTTGATACTCTAGAGTCTTCAATCTTGAGTCTTGAGTCTTTATACTGATCAGTCTTCAGTAATCAATACTGCATATATATATATATATCCTGCATATACATATCTATCTAGACAATAGTGTTAGTATATATTTTATAATAAGATAAGTTAAAAAGGTTTTTGTCATCAAAACCAACATCTCAGTTCCTAACAATAAACACGATGGGTTTTTACCACACGATAACCAAAACATTTTACATCAAAATCATGTGATATTATAATAGTGTCTAGGTACAAATACTTATTCAAACAGCCAAAATTGTTACATTAATTAAATTCCAACATACTAGGCTCTACAACCAAAACCGTAAAGGCACGTATTGGAGAATGGATTCCATACAAATGACTGGGCACTGGGGTACCACCTATCACAGTACACATCTAGAAATATGTACCGAGGATCTCACCGGGATCCCCTACAACACAAGATCGGACTACCACTAACCTGGATAGTACCGAATATACTATCACACCGGGTGTTCCCACGCATACCGAGTTCTTCCATGCACCGCAGTAAATATATCCGAGGGTATCTAGAAAGGTGATAAACATACCCTGATTGGGTGCATCCCACTTAGCCTTGCTACATCTCCCCTGATTTTCAGTCATTCCCGGTCGATAAGGCTTGAGGCTATGATTACCTTTTAAGAAATTTATACTTGAAATGCTCATTGTCCTCCAGTGACAATGTATTGATAGCATTCATCCATACAAGTCTTTTTAAATTCTTTCTAATTCAAAACATATATTATTAGTATTTAAAAATACCAAAATCTAGGCCAAAACTACCATAGCGTCAAATAAATTCAAATCACACTATAATCTACCATAGATTATTCAACAGATCATATATTAATATATATGAAATTTAATTCTACATTTTTGAGGAATCCAGTTGGATCCCTCCAACTTGTTTCCCTGCAACTGCGGATGTTAATACAACATAAAAATACCAATCCCGCTTCGAGACGGGATATCGCGGTATATAGGGTCATCCACTATTACGCGGGGCGCATAGGGTCTCATCCACTAATATATGCCGGAACATCAATCCAACTACTAATATATATACTACTATATATATAATAACATCCAAACTGATAACAATTATCAGTTCAACCAATCAATCAATAATTAATTTTAACTATTTAAAATTAATGCCAATCATCCAAATGAGTGAGATTTACTCACATTGATTTTTATTGTCGCTTTCGCGTTCTGGTTCCGATTTAATCCGAGCGCGTTTGAATTTTTCTGAAAATTCTACAACCTCTAGACTCATCCAAGTTGACTCCATAGCAAAGATCTCCCTATTATGGACCCAACTCGACTGACCATGTTGCATTCCGATTTAAAACGAATAAGATATTCGATTTATAAGTTACAAACGATTTTATTATAAACAATTATATAAACTATATATTTTTTTATATAAACAAAGCCCATTAACATAATAACTGACCCAACTCGCTTTGAACAGTGCTTTTCCTAGCCCCCTCTCCTATGTTTTCATTTCCTTGCAATTCTCTTTTTTTTTCTTTTTTTCCTTTCTTCTTTTCCTTCTTTCTATTTTTTTAAATAAAGAAAGCCCATACCAAAAAAAAACCCGGCCCACCATAATCTTCATCGTCCCTAAACTACTTGTGCACGCACGAGTAATAGCAACCCACCACGTTGTGTGCGCGTACAACACTGACACGTGACTCCCTTCGCCGAAACCACCAACCAACACCACCGACAAAATCCCCTTCCAATCCACCACACACTCGACCCAACCACCACGCACGGTATCCACCCCTTCAAATCGCGACAACTCCATCTCCACTTCGACCACCATCAAGTCGCACAACTCCCCAGCTCAACGAGCTTCACGAAATTTTTTCCAGAGGTGCGTTCTCCCATGCTAAACTCGAATCCGATGTTCATATTCATTCTCGTCGCCTACTTCACTAGAAAAAGCTAACCCTAGTTTACTGTGGCTGTTCGACTTCAATGTCGACTTCACCCAAACATCGCCGCACTCTACAACACTTACACTAGATCGAAGAGAATTCAAAAACTTGAACTTACAAACTGGTTTCAAATTTTTTATTGAAGTATTTTGTGAGCAAATGAATTTTGAAGCCACCATGATTTTTATTTTCCTTCTTCTTTGTTTACTGATGGTTTGGCTAGTATATGATAAGGTGAAGGAGAAAACATGATTGAATGGACAAAGTCAAATCCTAGGTGGCTGAGAAAAGAAAGAAAGTGGGTTGATGTGAATATAGTCAATCAATATATATATACATATATATATATATATTTAAAATTTAAATCATCTCGATTACATAACCTAAAATCTCAAATCCCTATCGAGGCATGCCGCTAGGCGTTCATAATGTTATACCCTTATTAAGAATGCAATGGAAAGGTTTCGATTCCTAATTCGATCGTGTGGAGAAGATAGCTTTTTGGACCCAATTTTTATATTGAAGTTTCGATATTAATTTCACGCATTTATATCCTGTACGACCAAACGATAACTCCAAACACTAGGAAATTTGAAATTCGATAATAATACGCTATTACAGATCTAATGGAATTGGTTTCGTCGTATTCCAAGACTGTGCCCCAGAAGGCTATTTTTATTTGTTAATTCAAACAAGTTATTTTTAAAATCGAGTAAATCGCTTTTAAATTCAATATAAAAGTTTTATTACCTTCATTCTTATTTGTATAAATTTAATAAGCCTTTAAATTAATATTATCAAGCTTAAAACTCAAAATTTCACTATTTAACCAATATTCAATTATTTAAGTAAATTCCAATTATTAAATTATCCAATAAATCATTATATATGAAATTTAAGTTAAAAATTAAATTTTTAAATATTTAAAATAAATTAAATATTCCAATTTCAAATAACCAAAATTCTAGGTCGTTACATTCCTTCCCCCTTAAAAGAATTTCATCCCCGAAATTGCCAAGGTCAGAAGAATGGCCCAAAACCTATTAACTTTCCTAAACCCAATCAGTTGAAACAACTTTCCAAAAATCAATTTATTGAAACCACATTATCACTTTTACTAATTTCCAAATTCATCCATAGATTCCAAATAACATTATTTACTCAATTATTTTAAGTTATAATCAAAAATCAAATTTTAGTTATAATTTTTTTCAAAATTTTCTAACTCCTTAAATTTTCAAAAAATTTCGCCAGCGTCTCCTTTGCGCGACTAGATCCAAACAACTACAAAACACCTCTACTAGCCCAAATCATCAAAAGAGAACAAAATCCAAGTGGCTCGATCACAAGATCATAATTTCAAACAATAATTTAAACATATACCTTTTTGTTGGGCAATCCAATTTTATTTATGAAATCGAAGACATCAATTTAGCTTAAGCTTTTAAATACTTGCACCTTGCTTACCAATAATATCCAATCATACAATTCAAAATCATTTTATTCAGCATTTTCAATTTCCAATATTTATTTCACTAAAAACCATACGATGTACATATATCATCCTACGCAATATCAAATCCGATCACTCAGTCGATCACACAATTTCACTTCCGAACTAGTATCGTTCACACGACTCTCTAGTGCAGACTTAGATCTGGTTTCTTGATTAGAAACCGTCATTCTCCTTGCATAGCTATGTACTATGATAGAGAATCTCAAAATCAAACAAAAATCCATATTTAGTGTTCGCCGGCAAAAATCGAGCGAAAAATACTAAATCGGATCGATATAAATTATCTCGAAATTCTGTGCTCGAATCTGGATCAAATTGTTATGCGAATAAAATAATATACGTACAACTTACGTATTTATAGTCATATCAAATTCTTTTATTCACATCCATTTCATTTGCTTAGTATATTTCCTTAATACCAATTTCACTTAAGAATTCCACCATCAAATTTTCTTAAGTCAATTATAAACTTTTTATACAAAAGTCCTTACCCATTTTAAATCAACTCCAACTTCAATCTCATTTGACTCAATTAATTCTATTTTCAAAGTTTATTTTATTTAGCCAAACTCAATCTAATTTTTTTTCATTTCACTTTATTTAACATAATTCAAGTTAAATCCCATTCCAATATTCAATTTCTATTCCATTTACTTACTAATTAAATTAATTAGTTCACCCACTCATTTATTTTCAATCTTAATAAATTCTATTTCCAATAATTATTTCATTTAGCCTACTCAGGCTAAATTTTAGAATTCCCTTTATACTTAAGTTAAGTTTAACTCCATTCCAAAATTAAATTTCAATTTTTTACAAGTTGTCAAACTCACCCATATTCCATCAACATTTCCAATAAAAATCGCAGAGTTAAAACATTTTGTCCTAAGTATTTCAAATTTTATTTCCTCTACACTCATATTTCATAAAACATTTTAAATCAAACTCATATGTCTAGAACCGGGGTTTCCATTAGCCCTTGACGGACGGCTGAAAGAATGTGTCGGTCATTCAATTAACGATGATATCAAGGCAATGATAACAGTGATAGCCAGAGTCATGGATGTTTGGTTGTATCGTCATTCGGTCTCAAGAGCGATGTTTTCTGGGTGCTTATCTGATCTTGGTTTAGGCCTTGGGGGTTTGTACTTGGAAAACACCGATCTTGACTCGAGTGATAATTGCTTTACTTTAAATGTCTGCTTTGCTATGTTTATTTCTGCTTAGTGTGTCTGGGGGCTATCACTGTAGAAAGAGGTGGAGTGGGAGGGTTGGATTCCTATTCCTTTTACCTTTATGCTCTTTTGGTATGTTGTTAGTTAATTTACCGCTCACTAAGACTGTTGTCTGACTCAAGGTTTTATGTTCCACTCTTATTACCTTGGGGTGTTCATCCATTTTGGGATGGGCAGACTAGGTAGCAGGTGACAGGTGCTGTTCTTAGTGACCGACGATGCTGATGACGAAGACGAGCTGGAGGCTTACGTATTAGTTTCTTACTATATTACTAGATGTTCCGCTGCTTGTATATTCTCTGAGTGATATGTAGTGAGGCTTGATGTATTGACTATTCAGATGTTGTACCAAACTATTATGAGGTTTAATAGAGATTCTGTTCTGTAAAGCTTCACTATATATACTTTCTATTGTATTTTATCCATGCACTGTGAGTAATACGATAGATTCTGCTGTTTTAATTAACCTTGGCAATCGTCCATGGCTGCCTGGCACACTTTCCAGCGCACTATTACCTTGTTCAGTGCAGGGGTCATGGGCGGTCGTCACATTTGGTATCAGAGCTTTGGTTCATCGATTTTACCCAACGCTCGCTGACGTAACTACGTATGAGAGACATAATTGTATTTTGATGGATGATTACTATATATATAATATAGTAGCTTAGAAGGATTTGAGTTCTTTATGCAGTTGTTCTCAAGGTGTATTAATCATTCCTTTTTATAGATATTAAGAATGAGTCGAAGAGGGAGACCAGCTGCTAGGGAAGGCCGTGCTACTGAGAGGGCTGCTGATTACACTGCTATGTTCGAGGCTATGATGACTTCGATTATGAGAAGGATGCCTGCTCCGGGGCCATCAGTAGATGTTGGAGTTCAAGTTCAAACTCCAAAACCGGTGGATTTTGCCAAGCTGTGTAATGATTATACTGCTCTTGGAGGGAAGGTCTTCTTGGGAACAGAGTCAACCATTGAAGTCTAGAGATGGATAGATGCTTGTAGAAGGATCTTTGGTGATTTGGGAATCGTGGATGCAACTAAAAGGAAGCTTGCATCAAGACAGCTTCAAGGAAGAGCTTCTGACTGGTGGAACTCTATCACCATTGATACTCCGAAGGAAGAAATTACTTGGGAGCAATTCCAAGCCAAATTTGAAGCTAAGTTCATTTCTACAGCTCAGAAGTCTGTTCTGTTCAAGAAGTTTGTGGAGCTCAAGCAAGGTGGAAGACTAGTTCTTGAGTATGTTTCTGAGTTTGAAGCTTTGTCCAAGTATGCCCGGTCGTATATTGAATATCCTTATCAAAAGAACGAGAAGTTTGTGACAGGCTTGGACAGTTGTCTTGGGAGGCAGTTGGTGGATCATCTGGATGATTCATTTGAGAAGCTTGTGGAGAAAGCTCTCAGGCACGAGAATCTGTTTTCTAAGGAAGGATCTGTTGTTGCTGTGACCAAGGAAGAGTCTAAACCACAGCAGGGTGGAAACAAGAAGAGGAAGCAGCAGCAGCAAAAGAGTAAGGATGGCCAGAAGAAGCCGAAGGGCGAAGTGACCTGCTACAATTGTCAGCAGAAGGGCCATTTCTCCAGGGATTGTAAGAATCCGAAGGTGCCGGTTAAGTGCCACAACTTTGACAAGCTGGGGCATATCAAGAGGAATTGTCTAGGACCGCGGAAGGACAAGCAGATTGTGCAAGCTTATGCTTTGGGAGCTGTTCCATCATCTTCGAAAGCTCCTACCGCTGAAGAGAAAGGAAAGAGTGTGGTGGTTCAGGGTACTCTTTCCATTTGTGGTGTTCCAGTTAGAGTGTTATTTGATACTGGGGCGTCGCATTCTTTTGTTTGTAATGAACTTGTAGGTCGGTTAGGTTTAGAACCGGATATTGTCGATAGGCCATTGGTAGTGACTAATCCAGTTGGGGGTTCATCTTGTCTGTGTATGCTATGTCGTGGTCTGATTGTATCGAGTCATGATTGCTCTTTTGTTTGTGATTGTTTTGTTCTAAACTTTGCGGGGTTCGGAATTATTTTGGGTATGGACTGGCTTAGGAAGTATGCGGCAAAGGTGGATTGTGAAAGGTTGGAGGTGACAGTCGAGAATGTGGAAGGGCGAAAGGTTATGATACGATGTAAGCATGAGGAAGGCGTCTTCATGAACTTCATGTATTCGCTGGTTGTTCCATGGGATGGACTGTCATCGGTGCCAATCGCTAATGGATTTGAGGATATCTTTGATGAGGTCAAAGGGTTACCGCCGCATAGAGAGATCGAGTTTCGTATCGATTTAGTTGAAGGAGCCAGACCTGTTGTGATGCCTCTTAGGCGGATGGCGCCTAGGGAACAGCAAGAGTTGAAGGTGCAAGTTGATGATCTTTTACAGAAAGGATTCATTCGGCGTAGTGTGTCCGAATGGGGTGCACCAGTTGTGTTTGTTACCAAAGCGGATGGATCGTTGAGGTTGTGTGTGGATTATCGTGAGTTGAATAAAGTGACTAAGAAGAACAAGTATCCATTGCCGAGAATAGACGACTTGTTTGATCAGCTTCACGAAGCTAAGGTGTTTTCTCAAATGGATTTAGCAACGGGATTTCACCAGTTAAGAGTGGCTAAGGATAGTGTGCTGAAGACTGCTATCAGGACACCATCCGGTTTCTTTGAGTGGCTGGTAATGCCGTTTGGATTGACCAATGCACTAGCATATTTTGTGGATCTTATGAATAGAGTGTTCAGAGATCAGTTGAACAAGTTCGTACTAGTGTTCGTGGATGATATTTTGATTTATTCTAGAACTGAAGAAGAGCACAAGACGCACTTGCGTATTGTTTTGGAAATCTTACGGAAACATCAGCTGAAGGCTAAGTTTTCGAAGTGTCACTTCTGGAAGAGTGAAGTGAGGTTCTTAGGCCATATTATCTCTGGAAGCGGAACAGCGGTTGATCCCGCCAAGATAGCAGCAATCCAGGATTGGGGTAGACCTAAGAATGCATCTGATGTGAGAAGTTTTCTTGGATTAGCAGGATACTACCGTCGATTTATCAAAGACTTTTCCAAGGTGGCTGCTCCATTAACAGGATTGACGAAAAAGAACCAAGTATTTATATGGGATGCTAAGTGTGAGCAAGCTTTCAGAATCCTGAAAGAGCGATTGACAAGTGCTCCTGTTTTGACTATTCCAAGTGGAAATGATGAGATGGTGGTTTACACCGACGCATGTGGTACTGGACTTGGAGCAGTGCTAATGCAGAAGGATAAAGTTGTTGCGTATACAAGTCGACAACTGAAGCCGCATGAAAGGAATTATCCGACTCATGATTTGGAGTTGGCGGCAATTGTTTTTGCTCTGAAGATGTGGAGACATTATCTATTGGGAGTTCGATTCGAGTTGTTTACAGATCATAAGTCGTTGAAGTATCTTTTCTCCCAAAAGGATTTGAATCTTAGGCAGCAACGATGGCTAGAGTTTTTGGCATCATATGATTTTGGTATAGCCTATACTCCGGGAAATGGTAACGCAGTGGCAGATGCGTTAAGTCGAAGACATGCAGGATTGGGAGTCATGTTTTCAGAGTGGAAAAATCTCGAGTATTTAGCTGGATTTGACTTTAGTCCCAGATGTGAATTGGAACCTGAGATGTTGGCGAACTTATCGATAAGACCGACTCTTGTGGAAATAATTGGAGAGAGCCAAAAGCGAGACAATAAGCTTGTCAAGATTATCCGTGATTTGGAATTTGGATTGGACCCAGAAAAGGATAAAGGATTCGAGGTCGATCGAGAGGGTTGGCTTCGGAAGCAAGGACGACTAGTTGTTCCCGATATAGATGAATTGAGAAATAAAGTTCTGAGGGAAAGTCATCACTCGAAGTTAACAATTCATCCAGGTGGAAATAAGATGTATCGAGATATGAAGAGAACCTATTACTGGGAAGGCATGAAGAAGGATGTTGGAAATTTTATTTCTAAGTGCATGAACTGCCAGTTGGTAAAAGCCGAACAGAAGAAGCCAAGTGGACTGCTTCAGCCATTAGAAGTTCCTACATGGAAGTGGGAGCAAATATCGATGGATTTTATCGATGGACTACCTAGAACCAGAACGGAAAATGAAGGGATTTGGGTCATCGTAGATCGTTTGACTAAGAGTGAAAGATTTATTCCTGTTCGATCAACTAGGACTGTATCAAAGTTGGCTGAGCTGTATGTTAAGTGGATAGTTCGATTCCATGGTATTCCGAAGAGTATAGTGAGCGATCGAGACCCATTGTTCACTAGTGAATTTTGGAAGAGCTTCTAGGAAGTTTTGGGAACCGAGTTGTGTTTGAGTACAGCTTATCACCCCCAAACAGATGGTCAGACCGAGAGAGTCAACCGAGTTTTGGAAGATCTCCTTAGAGCATGTGTTTTGGATTTCGGAGGATCATGGGAAGATCACCTTCATTTGGTGGAATTTTCGTATAATAACAGTTACCAGTCAAGTATTGGTATGGCACCGTATGAAGCATTGAATGGAAGACCGTGTAACTCTCCGACATGTTGGTTAGAAACAGGAGAAAAGCTGATACTTGGGCCAGAAATGATTCGATAGACTTCAGATTGCATAGAGATCATTCGGCAACGAATGAAGGCAGCCCAAGACCGTCAGAAAAGTTATGCCGATAAGCGTCGTAAGGATTTGGAGTTCGACATAGGTGATATGGTTTTTGTGAAGATTTCTCCACTGAAGAATGTTATTCGATTCGGGAAGAAAGGGAAATTGACTTCGATATTTGTTGGACCATTTCCGATTATCGAGCGAATTGGAAAGCTCGCCTACAAATTGGAGTTACCAGAAAAGATGTCGGGTGTGCACAATGTTTTTCATGTATCGTATCTACGGAAGTATATGCACGACTCGAATACAGTAGTTTCTGCTGATAGCTGTGAAGATTTTGAGGTAGATCCAGTTGTTGAGAGACCTCGTAAGCCGCTTTGTGTTGTGGAAACTGACACAAAACAGCTTAGGAGGAAGGTTGTTAGGTTGCTCAAGGTACAATGGAGTGATGATGTTAACGACTGTACATGAGAGGTGGAATAGAGGATGAAGGCAGCTCATCCTGAACTCTTCGTGGTATGGCCATAAGGTGTCGTGACATCTCATGACATTGACATTGTAACTTGTTCTAATTTTAGAATTCTGCATGCTAGGCTAGAATTGGATGCATGGTTTGTTGATTGCTATGGATGGTAGGCATGCAGAATAGCTTTTGATTGCTCTTGTTTGTTTGGAATTTCGGGGGCGAAATTCCTAAGGGGGAGAGAATGTAACGACCCGTATTTTTACGGATCGAATGTTTGTAAAACAGTTGTCATTAGGTCGTATAGAAGATAAGCCATGTGTAGCTTAGGTCGTCTGGAAGATAAGTTGTGTGGTGGCTTAGGTCGTGGAATAGGTTAGGTCGAGTAGTAGTTAGGTCGGGTGAGCGACTTTAGGGATTGGAGCGACCTAAGGAAGTTGGCGACTTAAGGTAGTGGACGACCTAAGAGTTAGCAACCTACAGGAATCGGCGACTTAAGGAAAGACAGCGACCTAAGGGAGTTAGCGAGTTAACGACCTAAGCAACTAAGCGAGTTAACGACCTAAGAAGGTTAGGTCGTGGACGAGTTAAGGAGATAAGTGGGATGAGTCGTTAGGTCGCGTGGATGTTAGGTCGTATCCTAGTTAAGTTGTTAGGTCGTGTAGCGTTAAGTCGCTAAGAGTTAAGTCGTAGGGTGTTAAGTCGCGCAAGGGCTTAAGTCGTAGGTCGCGCATTAGTGTTGAATCTTAGGTCGTGACATTTTAGGTCGTGGAAGCGCATATGCGGTAGGTCGCTAGGTCGTGTGCATGTGTGTGTGTGGTTAAGTCACGTGAAGGCTTAAGGGGTTAGGTCGCCGAGTGTTAGGTCGGAGGATTTGTTAGGTCGTAGGTCGCGATAGTTAGGTCGTGGATGACCTAAGGGGGCGGACGACCTAAGGAAATCAGCCTATAAATATCATTTTTGGGATCCGGATTTTGAAGCGACGAAGTGCTGCTATTTTGAGAGCTCAAGTTCTATACTTCTTCACTTCTTTTCTCCACTCTAATCTTGTGATTCCTTCCATCCAAATCGAAGATCAAATCGAAGATCCAAGGGCTTAGATTGAAGATCTTCATCCATCGAAGAGAGATTTCATCATTTGAAGCGGAGTTTTGATAGATCGAGTTAGATTCTTCGCTGTCCAGATCTGAAGTGCGTTGCTTTTGAGGTGTTTAGGTGATTTGGTGAGTGGTGATTATCTCTCACACGGATCCAAAGGAGTATATCGGATTATTGGCTTGATTTGGTGTTAAAATAGGGATTTCCATGTATTTTCATAAACTTAAGTGTAGATCTATTGTTCATGATGATTTGACATCCATTTTACTACATGTTAACCTATGCAAGTTCATTCATCAAGTTGTAGATATATTTCTCATGATTCATGCTTGTTAGATTTGGACCCTTTATTTACTAAATTGCCATTATTGTTATAATTGTTTATTTGATCATGTTTGAATGCTTGATTACTTGAATTAATGTTTGACTTGATTGATTTATGTAAATTAGTTGATTGATGATTTGATTTGGACAAGTTAGTCGAAGATGATTCAAAAGCTAAGGGAAAGGCTCTTGAATTGGAAAAGCTGCTCGTGGCATATGTGGCGGATGATGAAGCTCATATGGATAGATTTGATGATGTTGATGTTGAGATGAGGCTTTGCTATGATGAGATGAAGCGAGGCATGGTATGAGATAGCCTTGGTTTAATCCAGACGGGATCATTCCAAGCATGTTGATAACTCGGTGAAATGGTTCGAGTTGAGGATAATGGTTGGCTCGAGAGGCGCTTGGGCTAGTATGGAAATAGTCGTCGAGGAGGATGACTAGAAGGCTGAGACTTCATCGTTGATTGAAGGTTCTAGCAGGCTCAAAGCAAGGGTACGCTGGGCAGATTTGATAGTCCCTAAAGACTATGATTGTAGTCGAGTACTCTAGGCAGATTTGATAGTCCTAGGCACGGGCTGCGACGACGTGCGGAGTTCTGTCTAGAACCGGGGTTTCCATTAACCCTTGACGGACGGCTGAAAGAATGTGCCGGTCATTCAATTAACGGTGGTATCGAAGCAAAGATAACAGTGATAGCCAGAGTCATGGATGTTTGGTTGTATCGTCATTCGGTCTCAAGAGCGATGTTTTCTGGGTGCTTATCTGATCTTGGTTTAGGCCTTGGGGGTTTGTACTTGGAAAACACCGATCTTGACTCGAGTGATAATTGCTTTACTTTAAATGTCTGCTTTGCTATGTTTATTTCTGCTTAGTGTGTCTGGGGGCTATCACTGTAGAAAGAGGTGGAGTGGGAGGGTTGGATTCCTATTCCTTTTACCTTTATGCTCTTTTGGTATGTTGTTAGTTAATTTACCGCTCACTAAGACTGTTGTCTGACTCAAGGTTTTATGTTCCACTCTTATTACCTTGTGCTGTTCATCCATTTTGGGATGGGCAGACTAGGTAGCAGGTGACAGGTGCTATTCTTAGTGACCGACGATGCTGATGACGAAGACGAGCTGGAGGCTTGCGTATTAGTTTCTTACTATATGTACTGGATGTTCCGCTGCTTGTATATTCTTTGAGTGATATGTAGTGAGGCTTGATGTATTGACTATTCAGATGTTGTACCAAACTATTATGAGGTTTAATAGAGATTCTGTTCTGTAAAGCTTCACTATATATACTTTCTATTGTATTTTACCCATGCGCTGTGAGTAATACGATAGATTCTGTTGTTTTAATTAACCTTGGCAATCGTCCATGGCTGCCTGGCACACTTTCCAGCGCACTATTACCTTGTTCAGTGCAGGGGTCATGGGCGGTCGTCACATTAATTGTTGACTATAACATCAACTTTTATTCAATCACCACAACAACAAATGATAATGGTTTAATATTATCATTTCCTAACAACCAAGCACACCATATACAACTATAATAATTTATGAAAAATTATTTCTTTCATATATAAAAATAATCTGGGTAAAATTATTTCATTTACCCAATTCCAAAAAAATACTATGTCGAATTGCTCTGTACAAGTGTTTATAGATCCCTATCAATAACGTTAATTACTCGTATTGACCAGAATCCAAAGCCACTCAACTGACCGATCAACACAATATAAAACCATTTTACATTCACTAACAAATACGCGCTCATATCTATTAATACAATCAAACTTATTCTAGGGTACTACTGACCCTATTTTTAATGAGTTACCCCATCAAAGCCAAGATTCTCACTTAACCTTCAGCTCTGATACCAAATTGTTACATTAATTAAATTCCAACATACTAGGCTCTAGAACCAAAACCGTAAAGGCACGTATTGGAGAATGGATTCCATACAAATGACTGGGCACTCGGGTACCACCTATCATAGTACACATCTTGAAAAATGTACCGAGGACCTCGTTAGGATCCCCTACAACACAAGACCGGACACCCCTAACCTAGATAGTAACGAATATGCTATCACGCCGGGTGATCCCACCCTTACCGAGTTCTTCCACGCATCGTAGTAAATATATCCAAGGGTATCTAGAAAGGTGATAAACATAGCCTAATTGGGTGCGACCCACTTAGCCTTGCTGCATCTCCCTTGATTTTCAGTCATTCTTGATTGATGAGGCTTGAGGCTACGATTACCTTTTAAGGAATTTATACTTGGAATGCTCATTGTCCTCCAATGACAATGTACTGATAGCATTCATCCATACAAGCCCATTCTGGGCCTGAACAAAACCGAAGGCACTATTCCTACTACATCCATTTTGGAATCATCCTCAGGATTAGTAGCGATTAGCACTTGCACTTCACTGCTCCATCTTCGATTCCATGTTCTTATCTTTACTTTGAAAACATACTCGTTGGATCGAAGTGGTTTTCGGATAACTTATCCGATTTCGGTCTCTTCGAAACAACGTTCGATATTTCTGGTAAACTCAACCCTGGTTCTTTAGGAAATAAACAGATGAAAATAAGATCGGAGATCACCTTCTAACCGTTAGTGGACAGATTTCCTTATCATCATCCTAAAAGAAAGAAACGAGTTTATACGTACAGTATAGCACCTTCCGACGGTAACTGTACCATATAATTCCCGTGTTTCCCCTAGATATTCCCAAAATTATGTTTTGAGTCCAGATTTGATAGTCGGTTATTTAACTATCAAAGAGTTCATTTTCCACTAAAAACACTAAGTCTCATTTAATTTAATTTTAATAAATTAATTTTCCTTATCAAAAGGTATGTACTTATCTTATCGGGGTAAGTATGTTCGCTAACCATTCTTTTCAAAAATATTTGAAAACTTTTTTTTAATAAATATGGAAAGCACCATGCGGTATCAACCATGGATTCACATGTCAATGATTACGTCTCTATCCCAGAGAAATCCAAACTTAACTGTAGGCAATCTCTGCCTCCGATTTCGCCATGAAAGTATACCATTACTTTATGAAAAATTTATTTAATAACCTTCTCAAGATAATACTTATAACTTCTATAATAATTTCAAATTTAATTTAGGGAATACTCTTTACTAAAATTTATTATATAAGAACAATATAAATATTTAGTAATTTATCCTTTAAAATAATAATACTGATTAATTCTTAAACAATAAATCTTTAACAAATCATTTTAAGGCAACTTAATTAATAATCAAATATATTTTTAACACAATCTAAAATAATTACATAACTTATTTTTCTGAAATATTTTTAAATACCTTTTAAATTACTTAGTTTAATAATTAAAAATCCTCATTTTAAAATAACCCAACTTCTCGATAAAAATATAATTTTCAATTCCATATAACCAATCTAATTTTTTATAAATCTCTCTCGATTTATCACCAATTTGATTTACGTCCCAATTTCGTAAATCCCTTTTCACATTTATAAAAGTAAATTTATCATCTATTACTTTATATTAAAGCAGGAACTTCCCCAAACCAACGTGGATTCATCCGCTTTTCTCATTTCAAAATACTTCATTGTTCGCTTCCGTAATTTTTTTCCCATACTGCCACTTAGTTATCCATTTCCGCTTTTATTTTTTTGCCCTACCTCATCTGCAACTGCTCCAGCACGTGGTTCTCCCAACTCCCTTCTCTTTCCATTCGTTGCCCTCTCTCCTCCCTAACACCGTACTGCCGAATTCCATCCTTCTCCCCGCCTCCTCTTCCAAATCATCGCCTCCTCCCCCACCTCCATGTCAGCCCTGTACACCAAATAGTCAACACCGTCCGACTCTTTCCCCGCCAGCGTCAGCCGTAACGAACTGCCTTTTCCAAGCTACAGGTGTCGTTCTGGCAATCTTCCTGCCGAGTGCCGAACAAACTACGACCTGCTCTTCCCCCATCCTCCTCCTTACCGCTCGGTCGGCTGTACAGGTAACTGCTTCCTTTCTCGCTGTATTCGAAGTTTTATTTTCTTCCACTCCGACTGATTTGCTATCTCCGCTGTCGTCTTCCACTAATAAACATTGCGACTATGACAATTTTGTTTACACCCTGCTACTATGGTCGAATTTGTCTGACTCTATTTTTCATTCATGACCAATTTTCATATATCCAATTTAATTTTACAATCTTCTATCTACTGGCTGTATTTTGGATATTATTTATTTGATTTCAGTTATTTCAATGTATGCGTTTTATAGGTTCATTCTCCAAAAAAGCTGGCTTTGTTTCAGATTGGAGTTCTTCCAATACTTTTTGCAATCTATCGCTTTATTCCTTCGGTAAGTTATTTTGACATGCATACATTATTTTGCTAGATAAACTGTTATTACTTAGTACGACTGCAACAACTTATATGAGTTTATGTAAACGATAAGAAGTCGTTTTTCAAAATTAGATATCAATCAGTATGCCTTAATTTAAAGTTAAGTTTCTATAGATACCTCTTTCTGTAGATAATGTGAATTGCTGCTGTAAATACATATTTAGCATCGATATTTACTTTTGAAAAATTATTAACTAATTGTTCCATACCCCTTTCCACTTTTACTACACAAGACAATGAGTGCATTTCTTATAACCCGTCTTATTACATTTGATATTCATTACCTATTTACTACAAATATTTATAGGATGAAATTACTTTCTACATGCCGTTTAACCATGTTACTGATCTATTAAGAACATGATAGCAAATCTAAGTTGATTGTGGCTGAACCAACTACTGCTACCATACATGCAATTTCGTGTACACCTCGAACCAATTACAATCAAACTGCAGTTTACTGAACCTGATATATCACATTGAGAAAATTTATGCTCAAAAGTTAAAATATCATATCAATTAAATCCATTACGTAAAAATACGCTCTTTTTAACATAAACTTTCACTACACAAGTTCCTTTAGCTATTTCATTTTTTAATACATAAATGCAAATTATTGATGGAACTTTTACTTTGGTTTTAACCAGCGGATATATGTTATTGTTATTTTGTGTACAGTATAAGGAAGCACCAATCAAGTAGCTCTAACAATGCATTGTATGAGTTGTTATGTGTTAATGTATGTATGTATTATATGTATTAAAATATATGTCCTGCCAACCAACTAATTTCTGCAGTGATAATTCATTTGGTGCAACAGTTTTCCAAGTTGTAATATAATGGGTTCCACAACCAGTATTGAAAATAAAACCAGTTCGTGCAGACTTAACTATTTTATGTCGACTGTCCATATGTATATGCATGTACACTGACCACTTTTGCAGACCTGCAAATGCATTGCAATTGTCAAACTACAATCAGTATCCTGCCATTATTGAAATGGTGTAAAATTGAACTTCTATTCATAGTTTCCTTTTATTTTATTTTTACTTTGATACGACTGAGATCTATCACAAGCAGCCTTGATGGTTGTCCAATTTAATTTTAAAATGTTCTATCTACTGGCTGTATTATGGATATTATTTATTTGATTTCAGTTATTTCAATGTATGTGTTTTATAGGTTTATTCTCCAAAAAGGCTGGATTTGTTTTAAATTGGAGTTCTTCCAACACTTTTTGCAATCTATCGTTATATTCCTTCAGTAAGTTATTTTGACGTGCATACATTATTTAGGTAGGTAAACTATTATTGCTTAGTACGACTGCAACAACCTATATGAGTTTATGTAAATGATAAGAAGTCGTTTTACAAAATTAGATATCAATCAGTATGCATTAATTTAAAGTTAAATTTCTATAGATACCTCTTTCTATAGATAATGTGAATTGTTGCTGTAAATACATATTTAGGATTGCTATTTACTTTTGAAAAATTATTAACTAATTGTTTCATACCCCTTTCCACTTTTAGTACACAAGACAATGACTGCATTTCTTATAACCTGTAGACTTCTACTACAACATTATATTAGGTGTAAATATGCATGACACCGAAGCAATTTGCTCCAAGTAGAATTAAAGAGGCCTACTATTGCTACTTTGGCTTTTTTGTTAATGGAACATGCGGTAGTATGCGTCTTTTTTTCTTCTTTCCCAACTGTAATGTCAAAAGTTATTTTGCTTTTAGTTGATGAGGAATGTTAAAATTTTAAGTTTCGAGTCCTCTTGATAGATATTCTTCCTATGCAAGTCAAATCTCCTAAGGTAACCCTCTAGAATCATATCTGATTTGGAAGTGTAATAAGTCATGCCTAGTTTTATACGATTAAAGAACAAGGTTTAGTTTATGGACGCTTTGGCAGCACTATAGCCTATGGCTGACATATTCTATGTCGAACATAAGGATAGGTAAACATGGAAATAACCATATGTAGCCTTTGGCAATTGGTGCATTCAAGCATTGAAAAGGAAGGTTCACTTATGCAGAATTTGTGAGTCAGATGTACAAATTTGTTTACTTCTGTTCACTCAACCTTCAAACCTTCCATCCAATGTTGTATCCTCAATTTTCAATGTTCAAAAACATCAAGTTTAGAAGGAAAAAAAAATTCAATCCAGTCGATTTTGGTTCATTCAACATTGTCCTCAAGTGTGTCCTAAAACTGATAGTTCCAATATTATTTTCACCGTATTCTATGTAGATTTTCAAGTTGCAAAACCTACTAATCTGATTATGTTTGCAAGTTAGTTTCCTCATGAACATACAAGAAGTCACTTAGTTGAAGAATCGTATGGAGTATTGTGTTATGTTCTAATTTCTGATATCTATCTTATGCACAACTTGAAGTGTTGGTCAGTCAAATGTGTTAATATATGCTCTTATTCATAGAATACTTCAGTGATCCCCTAAGTTTCTTATGATTTTCTTGCATTATCAATAGACGATTTATTCATAGAATACTTCAGCGATCCCCTAAGTTTCTTATGATTTTCTATCACTGTATTACGATTTATTTTTGCCCTTCCTTGGCCTTATGATCTAACCACATATAACCATTACTATTACTTTTTTTAAACCCCTTTTCTCCTCCACCAGCTGCCCTTGACTCAGCGCACTCATCAAATCCACATTTGGTAGGCTGTGTGGTTGCTTTTGATGTCAGACAGCAGCATATCACACACGCGTGCATGTCAGCAGTCGGTACGCATGCTTCGTGTACCATATGTGCACACACTGTTCTACAATTTACAACTGTCTTAATGTTCCTTTACGTTCTTCATGCTGGCATACTAAAATTGTGCTTACTGTCATGAGGTTGAAATGATTTATAAACCCAGATATGCAAGTCTGCAAGAATAATGATATTGTACCTACTTCTTTGTCCACTACGGTTAAAGCATTTCAGCAGTTACTTCAGTGTATTGTAAGAGTATTTAGATCTGTGCTAATTTGATGATGCTGTGATGCTGCACAGGTATAAAGCTGTAATGCTGCAGTTCAACTGTGAGGCCGCGGTTGAGTTTTGACCAAACATTGGGTGGAAGCACAGGCTTTAGACATTCGGTATTTTACCATATGCAATATGCTAACAATAGATCTGTATTATGTATGTGTGATCAAAAATTGTGAGCAACATGGGCACAGTTCCAACATCAGGGACAGCCCATTTTATGGACGCAGTACAAGTCACTGCAGATGAGAGCATGATTGTTCTCTTTCGTTTTCATGTAGTACCCAAGAATTTACAAACACCAGGTGTTCATGAATTATGTGGACCATACATATTCACAAAAGTTTTGATACAAAGAAAAAAGTACACAGCTCACAAACACCAAGCATTCATGAATACATCAAATATACGATTCCCAATATATTCTCTCTAACAATAAAGTAAGATTACCAATACACGTACTGTTAAAAACTTTAACTTGCACAAATGCCCCTGTGTGTAGCATAGGCCACACACTGGTGATACTCATAAAGATGGAAATAGACAAGATCTTATATTTGGAGTAATCTGTGCCTACACATGCCTGCTGCACAAATGAAGATAACAAAATAATCAATATGATGCTGCATCAACTAATCAAAGATTTATCAATGTAAATATCATATTACGCGCATGATTAAAAAGAATCAAAAAAAGCATGAGAAAATTCAACAGCAGCTCACCCCCATTAAAGCCAGAAGATCACAAGCCAATAAAGGAAGGAGAAGCAACAGTTTAATCGTAACATTTACAGTAAATTCTTTTATTAACAGTACAAAGATTAAAGCATACGCACAAACACACGACCCCAATCCCAGATCTCAATGAAAATAAGTCAGCTTATAAGTTCTTAATAATTATCAACATCCATATCTTAATCACATACACCCAACATGGAAGTGCTAATTCAAGAAGTTGTTCTGCATATTACTCAAATCGTAATGTACTCCATGGTAAGACTAAACCCAATTTGTCATGTGCCAGCACAACTCTCTACGACATATTTTGAATGTAGAACTTACTTAAACTTACTATATAAGCCTGTACACCATATATCATCTTTATCCAGATTTCATATCACTATTCCCGTTTCTTCTACATGGTTACATGTAACACTTCTTCGCTAATTTTTCTACTCCTTTTCCTTTCACCATCATTCACAACTACATCACCTGCATCAAAGTCAGATAATATATGCCACAAAAAAAATTCCACAGTGCTGCTGAAAATAAAAGAATCATTCAACAATCCCTCACTGTTATATGACTAGAACAAGTCAACCGACTGCTGCAACTGGTACGGTATCGACTGTTGTGAGGCAAGTAGAGTCACCAGGTTCCACAATACACTGACATAAACGGACCTGTTTCACCATCCATTGGAAAGCTAGATAACCTTAAGATGCTTATAATTATAGGGAACACAAATCTCATAGGCATGATTCCAGCTTCCATTGGAAAACTCAAGAATTTGACAATGATTCGACTTGTGCATGTTAATATATCCAGTTTCTTTTGTGCATGTTCAGTCATTTTTTGTGGTATACAAAGAGTAGCAACAAATTGTTTCACGACCTAATGATGTATGCATACATATCTTTCTCTGTTTCCGTGTCTTATAATATTTTCACCATTATTTCACTTACTTTTTTCCCACTCTCAGTCCATAACACTGGCTGTAAGTCTATAGACTGTTTAACTTGGGTAGAGTTGGTGTACATTTATAACCTGCTGCCTAAACAGTACAATTGTCATCAAAAAAGCATTCTGATATCCACGATGATGATTGTTTTCGTTTGGTAATCATAGATATGACCAAAGTTTATACACCATTTCTGTACAGGATTCCTACATTTAACAATACTCCTTTTCTATATTAAAAATACATATGTTGTACTTTACCGATTGGATGTAATTTCATTTCATTCTGCGGTTGTGTTTGCGTTCATGTCTTTCCCATGACATCACATGCAACACATACCTCTAATATCTCCATATTAGATTCAACACTGCCCGTGTGCGTAGCATGGGCCACTCACTAGTTTTTACTTTAAACCGATTTACCCATCTCATTATAAATCCTCACCATGAATTTAAAACTTCAATTTATCAACTGATAAACATTTCACTTTATTTATAAACATTGTTTATAAATCTCATAGTTTTACAATTCTAGTTGTAATGCCCCAAAATTTTGAGGAAAATTATTTTAATAAAATAATTCAGTTCTAAAATATTTAGATTAAATGTTAAAGGATTTCTTGATGAAATGATGTGCAAGAGTATGTGTGCACATGCACACTGGAAATGGCACAAGGAAAAGGTTTAAGATCTCTGGAAGAAAAAAAAATGATGCTAATAAAATAAATAAACAAAGAAAGGAAGCATTTCAAATATGATTTTGAAATGTGAATTATTAATCCAATTAAAATATGTTTTTCTGTATACATTGAAATTAAATACTCTTTGTGAAATTGGATATGTATACATACTGAAATTAAAAATATATTTGTATATTGAAATTAAAAATATGAAACATATGCATATGAATATTTTTACAGGAAGTAAGGAAGAATTAAATCAATAAATATATGTCTATACACAGGTACATTTTCTTTAAGCAGAAATATATTGGAACTAAGGAAGAAAATAACATTAAAATGGTATGAGATTTAATATAAGCAAGTATGTTATGTATAGGCAAAAATAGAAAGAGGGGGATTTCCAAAAATAAGCAAATGAGTAAATATAGTAAGTCACACACTTTTAACATGACTTGAGTGAGTGGCCATTTTCTGAAAAAGTAAAGAAAAGAAAATGTTGCCTTTAACTAATTAATATGGCTGGGGTAATTAAGGATGGAAATATGAAAACATAAAAAATGCAAAATGCATGATGTTAGTCAGGACAAAAATGGAATTTTGCCTTGAAAAAAAAAAAGAAAACCCTAGTGAAATGCTTATAAATAAGTAGTTATAGCCAAGGAAATTATTTTTACCCGAGATACTTAAGAATAAGAAAGGAAGAAAACATTTTTAAGGAAGGGAAAAATACTCAGGGATTTTCTAAATCAACTAGAAGGGGATACTTAGGTGAGTAATCTCACTAGATTCATGGCATTAAGACCCGATATGAGGCAGCCAAACTTTTATGTTGCTATTGATATTTTCTGGTTTTTGTTAAACACAGTTTTATTAATATTCTTTGAATGGTTTTGATTTGATATAATGTTTTGTTATGGATGCTCTTTGGATGGCCTTGATCTGATAAGATGTTTTATTATGGATGTGCATGCTACTGTTTTATTATATTCTGAAAAGCTAAGGCATCAGATCTTGAAATCAGGGGAAGAATACTTATAACTGATATGGAATCATGGCAAGTAAATCTCAACAGATAAAATAAAATAGGTTATAATATACATTGTATAAGTGCTGAGGCTTTAGAAAAGGTATTAGGGGTGCAATAGAGATTTCTATGTGTTGAGTCCCTGATCAAATAGCAAAAATCTACAAGACAAAAATTATGATTTAGCTAGATCTTGAATCTGGCTCAATCATAGTTATTTGCAGATCATAATAATTCATTATGCCATGTTTCTATTCTCGGTGTAAATATTCTTGTACTTGATTATAAGACAAGATATATGTTAGCAATATTCTTGAAAATAATTATTTGTTTGCCTTTGGAAAATATGCTTGCAGTATTACAGGGGTGTTTCAATGAACACAGTGACATGTTCACTTACCTATCTAATGATAGGATTAAATAAATACAAATTAGTAAATGAAGTAGGAACCGTAAGCCAAGAAGGCTGCTGGAGTGCTTGTCATATTTGAAGTATGCAAGTTTGGCACATGGTTTGTTTAAGCCCTGAGATCTTTGTGCAATGATGTGAATTAGTTCATTGCAATGTGTCCCTGTGATTCCTTGATAGCAGATGAGGCTAGGATTTAAGTGATATATATGTAAAGGCTATGCATAAATTATGAAATAAGAGTATGAGTATTTCTTAGATTTGTTGAATTGGAACCATGATTGTTCCAGGGCATCTAGGTGCTGCAGATTGATGTGAATGCTTGCATAATCATGCTTGTGCTAATGGTTAATTTATGAAGTCATTGCACTTGCATAACAATTTATCTGAAACATAGTAATATAGTTGATTTAAGAAAATTGCTTAAGCAACTGGCTAGTGTTCATATATCATTTGTTTGCTTAATATCATGAATACATTGATGTTGCTCATACCAGATCTTAGATCTGACCCTGGTTTGCTCATGGCATATGGGGTGTCTCATTTTTGAAATGAGGCAGCCAACAATGCTTTTTCAGGGAATGCAGTAACTAAGTAGAAAGTGAAGTTATGGCTAATGAGAAGGAATGAATGAACATGCTTGCTAGTTTTAATAAGAGCCTGTAATGAATTTATCTGCATGTACTCATGAGAGAGTTATGTTTGAATTTGCTGATATGTAATGAACTTACTATGTTTGATTAAACTAGTTGTTTTCTGTTGAATCTTGCTAAGTATTAAAGTTTGAAAATTAAAAGATCATTTGAGTTGAATCAAGGAAAATAAGCTTAAAAGTTACCTGTGAAAATCTGAGAGAATAATAAAATTGTATTGAGCATTTGTCATACAAAAATTTATATGTATTAGTCAAGTTTCATTCATTCAAAAGCAGTTAGTTATGAAGTTAAAATCTGGCTTTAAACTTAAAGAATATTTTTAAGTATTTAGTAGCTTTTTATTGAAATATTTTGTAGAAAGTTCAAGTTCATTTATAAGTTGTTTTAAAAAGAAAACATATCTAAAGAAGGCTTAGGTGCTTTGCAACTAAATGGTATTCCAATTGCCAAGACCAAAGTGTCTAGTTAATCATGTAGGTCAGTGATTTGATAAGCAAGCGCTCTTTAAAAATCCTTAGTTCATTTTGGTAAATGTTGTACTAAACTCTTCTTAAAGTATTATTGACTAATATGCATATTAACTGGTTTGCATTATCAAACCAGTAAATACTTTTTAATTAAGATTTGGTTCATCCCAAAATATAGTGGTTATTTACTTATAAATCATTTTCAAGTCAAGTATTCTTATCATCTCAAACTTAGAAATAAGAGATCAACTGACCAACTTAAGGTATAACATGCTGATTAAGTCAGGAACAAGAGAGATGCAAAAGGAAAAACCATGAATTGAAAATGATAAAGGCAAATATCATTTTCTGAGAATAATAAAATAGCTTTAATTTCTGAGATAATTCCATCAAGATAAATTATTGAAATTCTTAGATAAAACAAGCAGGATTACTATTTTAAACAAGATTTAAGCAGGATCTACCTATATAAATAATAAGTAACAAAGAAAAATATTTAAGTGGAGATTTAGATTTAATTTTAAATTAAATTCAAATCAAACAGAATATGCTCTTGTTTAGAAAAAAAATTATATTACTCTGATTTAAACAAAAGGAACACATACATCCTCATATGTATGTGCATATCTTTTTGAACATACTGATATATCTATATTAGTGGTAATTTTGAATCCTGGATAAATTGTTTGAAAAGAAAAATGACTCTAAGAATTAAATTGAATTTTAAATGAAAAAAAATCCTAGAAAATATAGGTAAAATTTGGAGGGTCATTTCACTAGTTTATAACGGTTTCACATCACTTAAAACCCATTATAATTTGATTTCTACATAAAATTCCATTTATAAATTGTAACGACTCGGAATTTTGGATATTTGAAATTGGAATATTTAATTGATTTTAAATATTTAAAAGTTATTTTTTAACTTGAATTTCAAATATCACTATTTATTTGGTAATTAAATAGTTGAATTTAATAATCGAAGATTGGGTAAAATATGGAATCTTGAGTTTTAAGCCGGTTAAAAATAATTTGAAGGCTTATAAAATTTATATTTATAATACTGAAGATAATAGAACTTTTAAAATCGAATTTAAAGGTGATTTGTTAAGTTTTAAAAATATATCGTTTAAATTGACATTTAAAAATAGCCTTCCGGGACACAGTCTCGGAATTTGACGAAACAAGTTCCATTGGATCTGTCATAGTATATTATTATCAGATTTCAAATTTCGTAGCGTTTGGGGTTATCGTGTGGCCGTACGGTATATAAATGCGTTGAAATTTATATTGAAATTCAATATAATAATTAGGTCCAAAAAGCTATCTTCTCCATACGATCGAATTAGGACTCGAAACCTTTTCCATTGCGTTCGGAATAGCGGTATAACATTATGAATGTCAAGCGGCATGCCTCGATAGGAGGTCGAGGTTTTAAGCTGCGGATCGAGACGGTTTTAATTTAAATAAATAAATATATATATTATAATGTTTGACATAAATTCTTCACCTCATCTTTCTCTTTTTCAATCACTGTAGTTAACCTGTTCAAACACGTTTCCTCTCCTTTCATTCCTTTCAAAACATCACAGCTGCACAGTTCTTTTAAAAAAATAAAAAATATATATAAATATATATGTATAAAGGAAGCAATGACCAGGCAGACAATTTGATTTTCATTTTTCCCTCACTCTTTCCCTCTATTCTCCGAGAAAGCGAATTAATGGCCTCAGTTTAAACCCTTCGTCCAGCCCTCGTTTCTTTTCGAGAAAAAAATAAACGTATACCCATACGAAATCGAATTAAGCAAGATCGCGTTCCCCCTCTTCAAAACCGAAAATCAAATCGAAGGAGTGTTTATCTAGGGAGGTGTTCAATTTGGTTCTTGGGGTTGCGACGATGGAGGGGTCGGGGTCTCGAGATGAGCCGATGCTGCATTCGATGAAGTCGCTGTCGTTTTGGGTGGTTCGAGTGTGGCCAAGATGTAGGAGGTACGTCGGGTCGTTAATGGTAGCGAGGAGGCGAAAGCAAGGGTTAGCCGGTTCAGTGGTAAGGTGATGGGGCTTGGGGATACTCGCGATGGTCGGCGAGGCTCTTTCGCGTACGTGGGTGGCCAGAGTCTTGTGTGGGCTTGCTGTTTGCAAATTGGCAGTAAGGTATAAGTTTTTTTAATATATATATGTATGAATGTAGGTCAGAAAAATATATAATACAGTAATTGATTTTACAGTAAGGTATATATAAAAAACTATTTATTCTTCAAATTAAAGATTTATATATTTGTATATATACAGTAAATAAAAGACAAAAAAGAGTTTACAATAAGGTGAAGATAATTCTGTTTTAATTAAATAAATATATACATATAGGTGAAGCGGTAAGTATGTATATATATATATATATGATTTTTGAAAGTATAGGAATTTTAAAATGGTGTAGAGTTTATAAAGATTAGATTTTTAGAATGTATATAGGTTATTTTTTTGTATATGTAGTTTCAAAGGAAAAAAAATATAAAATAAATATACATATACACATTCTTATTTTTAGGTTATTTTAAAATGATGTATTATGGTGATTAACTCATTTAATTTACTTATTTAATTATTTTAGTTCTAAAAATAATTTATTAAAGGAAAATTAGTTTAAATTAAATTATTAGTTTAAGTTTAATTTATAAATGGAAATTTATTATTGGACTATTTAAAATATTAATAAATCATAAATTGTTTATACAAGGTCAAAAATCGTGAAACCCAATCGAGATTGAAGTGGATTGCAAATAAAATCAAAGGTGAGTTAATCTCACTCAAAATTGGATTACTGGTTAATTTAAATAGTTGAAAATTTAAATTATTGGATGATTGATTGAATTTGATAATTATTATCAGTCTGGATGTGATATTATATATAGTAGTATATATATATATATTGGAGTGATTGATATTCCCGCATGATATAATGGATAAGACCCTATGCGCCCCGCATAATAGCGGATGACCCTATATACCGTGATATCCCCCTCGAAGTGGGATTGGTATTTTTATATTGCGCTAACATTTGTTGATGCAGGGAAACAGGTTGGAGGGATCCAACTGGATTCCTCAAAAGTATTGAAATTTATTTTCATATTTTGTGATATGATTTATTTGATAATCTGTGATAGATTATTTTTCAAAATTGAAATTGTTGAATGCTATGGCTTTGCTGAATATATTGTAGATATCAAAAATGTAAAGATTTGATTTTTGAAGGAAAATAAAAGGGAAAATTTTAAGTAAAATATTTATAGCGGAGTTGAATAAATTAAATGAATGGATTTGGGAAAAAGGGTAAAATGTTGATTTTAAAGTCCTATTGAATAAACTCCATGTATGGAAAGGAAGAGAGATTTTGAATAAATGGGAATAAAAGAGTTTTATGGACTTAAGCGATATTGTTTTAAGAATTAAAGGAATTATTTTTGAATTCAAGATTTAAATGTGTTGGGAAAAATAAAGGGAGAAATCTAAAATAAAGTATGAAATTGATATTTCCGATTTAAATAAGGTTTTAAATCATAATAAAGGAGTAAAGCTGGAATGAATGGATTTTGGAATAAATCGGGATAAGTCGTGAAATAAATTTTAAAGGGAATTAATTCAGAGAATCGATTTGGAAATCGATTAATGGTTTTTTTTGAATAGTGATTAAAAGGGGAATGAGGCTATGGATTTATAAACTGGGTTATAAATAAAGTGAGGTAATTATCAGTGGATAATTTAAAATTATAAATTCATGGTGGAAATTTATAAGGGAATGGATAAATTGTTTTAAAAATAAATAGTGGTTTTATTTTTAAAATGTGAGAAAAGAAATAGGGGATAAAATGAATATTTTCCATGTGGTGAGTAACTAATGAAGTGGGAAAAATATTCCAACTATTGGGCAAAGGTTGAAATTTGTTCCGTGGGAAAAAAAGGGATTTGAAAACTATTTTCAAAGTATGGAAATAATATCGTATGTAGATATTTTGAAATAAATAATTTGGGAAAATATTTAAGGCCTGATGGTTGCGTGTGGATGTTATATGACAGTTAAATAACCGACTATCAATATTGGCCAATGCGCTGATTGTATCGAAGAGACCGAGATCGGATTTAATAATCCGAAAACCACTTCGATCCGGTTTGAACGTAGCGAATGAATACCATGAAGATGATGAAGACGGCGATTCGGTTTGTCCAGACCTAGGACAACTTGTATGGACGAATGCTATCAGAACATCGCCATTGGAGGACGATGAGCATTCTAAGTAAATGTTCACTTTAAAAGGTAACGCTTAACCTCAAGCCTCATCAACCGGGAATGGCTAAAACAGGGGAGGTGCAGCAAGGCTATGTAAGTAGCACCAATTAGGGTGAGGTCATCCCTATCTATAGTCCCTTTTATTTCGGATGTGTGGCGGTTGCTGATCCCAACCGCGGGGTGATCTTATTCGGACTATCCAGTAAGGGGTAGCTCCGGTCTGATGTTGTAGGGGATCGGGAGTGGTCCTCGCTACGTTGATCTAGGCCAGGTACTGTGACAGGCGGTACCCCAGTAGCCCTGCTATTGTACCAATCTCCAATAAGCGCCCGTACGGTTTTGATTCTGCCCAACTATGCTGGAACGTGAGATGCAAGCATTTCAGTTATACTCTATTTACTTTCTATAGACACTATTATAATATCAGACGGATTTGATAAAAAAATGTTTTGGTTATCATAAGGTAAAAACCCGACATGTTTATTTGTGGCGTGGCCTTCTGAGATACCTTTGTTTTCAAAGGATCTTTGAAAATATAACAATAATTCCAATTGAGTGTGTTTTTCTCACGCTGGTTTTCCAGACTGACTCAGGTGTTATTTTATTATAATGCTCGGGTCAGACCGAGTATTATAGGATACATGTGACGACTCGGATTTTTTTTAATGGTTGATAATCAGTAATTAGTTGAATTAAATCATTGAAATGTTATTTTGATTAGTCAAACAAATAATTTCCGATATCAAATGTCTGGATATATAAGTTAATCCAAAGGCCATATTAGATATTGAATTATAGAATTTTGAAAATACAATGAATCTTATAGAAAATATAAATTATATATATATATAACTCTACCATTTAAAAATCCAAGATAGAATACATTTGTATAAAAATATAAATGCATACAAATCTTTATGATGTTAATGATATATACACAAGTGTATGAGTATATGAGTATATTAATGCATGCCATATGAAATAATGTATACGGAAGCTTATGTAAATGTGGATATTTATATATATAATGGAAAATTGTACATAAACAAATGTATAATGAGAATATATGTAAGTAAAAATGTATATAAGAGGCTTATATGGTGTGTATGTAGCATAGATGAAAACTTATAAAAATAGCTATGGTAAGTATATATGAATATATATATATATATATATGTGTGTGTGTATCAGCAAGGTAAAAATGGTTTGTATACCTATGTATGATATATATATATATATATATATATATATGTACACACATAAGAATGGATATGCATGTAAACAAAAGAGAGGACATGCATTTAAAGCCTAGGGTACAAAACATATAATCAAGGTCAAAAAGCAAATCAAGTTAGCTGGTGTTAAGGGAAGAATCAAATCAGATTTTCATTTTTAAATAAAAATAAAACAAGCTTGCTGTAGAAGGCAGCCTACACCTCTATATATGCCTCTACCTTCTTCATTCTTCCTAGATTCGGAAAATGGTTAAGTAACAAAGAATATATACTTTCATTTCAAACTAAAGAATCAACTCAACAACAACTACATCAGTTTTCAACCAAATTCAACTAGCTGTTTCAGCAACTCAAACAAAAGATTCAATGCAAAATCAAATTCAACAGCCTAGAAAAACAAACAGTGTTCTCTGCTTCTTCTAGTTTTGGTGAGTAAACTACTCCTTTTTAAGTTGAATCTGTTCTATACTTTGATGAATGTGATGAATATTAGTAGTGATGTTATGAAAAGTGTTTGCATAAATGAATAAATATGCTTGCATGTCTATATATATGAAGATGGCACTGTGCATGTCTGTATACTCCCCTCTGTTGATTTCAACAGGCTTAAACCAGTTCGAAAATAAATTTCTCTTGCTCCAATGTTTTTCAGATCATGATCATTAAAAGAAAAGTGATGGTATGGATGTGATTTTGTTTTTTTTAAAATAGTTTGAAGTGATTAAATCAAGCAATTATTTCAAGAATAAAGATTTACAGAGGAAAACAAATTCAAGTCTTCAACTTTCAAACTGTTTCAAAAAGCTCTATGTTCCCTTCATAAGTAGGTGAGCAAACTTTCTACCGCTAATATATTTCTATGTTGATGCTTGTGAGTAAACTTTTGCTAAATCCAGATTTCTAACTATTGTTTGTAATCATGTCTGAAGTGAAGTTAAAACCCATTTGCAAGTATATCAAATCCGTGTATATATGTATGAATGTGTTTGTGTATGTTTGAGAACAGACATGCAGTTCTGTTCCAAGTTTAACAAAATTAAATCTGTTTAAAAAAAATCAATATTTCTTTCTCTGATCCATTCTAGGCTTCAAGAACTAAATAAATTATGTTCATATAACTAAGATCTTAATTCTAAAAATAGTTTTGAGCTAGATTTGAACATAGATCTCACTGGGAAGATAAATATGCAATAAACTCAGATAAATGTCAAAAATTCAAGTATTGTAAATTCTTGATTCGTTTACATAATATGTTTTATTTTTGGAAATGATGATTTTTAAAAGAAAAATCATGACTTTTAATTCAATAATCCTCGAAAATTTTGAAGTTGAACGTAAAATGGATTTTGGACAATTTGCGGCGATCGGAGTGGAATTGGCGATCGTGGTTGCTTCTGAAGGTGTCTGGGACGTTGTTGAGCTCGAAAAAAATGATCAGAGATTTTTCAGACCATCGAGGCGACGACACAGCGAGGTTTTAGGGCTTGAACCTAACTTTTGATAGGGTCGGAATTCGATTAACTACGTCTTTGACATTGTATCGGACTGGACCAGGATAGTGGGAATCGAGGCATTGAACGTCAATGGCGCTTCGGGTTCGTTCACGTGATCTCTGATGATCGGAGGTGGAAGTACGCGGTGATATATGGTGGCTCAGTTTGTTCCAGGTTGGGTCGAATGGCTCATTTGCGAGTTCATTGTCGTTTAGTCGATCTGGGTGGCCAGAGAGATTGGGGAGATGAACGTTGACTTGTGGAAGGTGGTGAGGTCAACCAGAGTTCATCGTAGCTCCGGTGCATATGCACATACCTCTGGTATGTGTCAGTGGGTTAAGTTTGGGAACGAAGGGTTTTAACTCGAAGACAACTTCGGGAAACCTTGTTTCTAGCTCGAGTTTAGTATCGGGTATATTTGAGTGCACATTGGGTTTTAAACTTAAACTAAAAATTTAAGTTTTGAAAAGGAATAAGGGTTGGTTTAGGGAAAACTCGAAGTAAACAGCAATCTGGATCGGGGTGGACTCGGGGTTTTCCCGGGTTAGTTTAAAATAGTTTTCAAACATTAAAATAAGTTCAAGTTTAAAACAAGTTTTAACTTATTCTTTTAAAAATAATTGTTTTATTTAAAATGGGATTAGAAAAGGTTTAAGTTAATTATTTTGAAAGTAGTTATTTGATTATGTGATCATTATTTATAAATTAATTCTTAAATTATTTTTAATTAAAGAGTCAATTAAGATAAAATGTTGTTTTTAATTAACCTTAATCGCTTGAATAAATTTATGGTTAATGATGATAAATTATGAAGTTTATTAATTAAAGATTTTAATGATTTATCTTTTAAATTAATGAAGTATTTAAGTAATCAAAGAATGATTAAAGATTTAATTAATTTATAATTAATGTTAATTAATTTAAAATTAAGGATTAATTAATAATTAATTAATAAAGGTGATTAATATCTAATTAATATATAATTAAGAATAATTAATCATTAATTAAAGATAATTAATGAAAATAATTATGTGATTAATTAATTATAATCACACGATTAATTCATCTTACTTGTGAATGATTGAATGATGATTAAATGTCTTGAATTGATTGATATCTCTGATATAAAATGTTTTGTGATATGATATGTTTGGGTGGACAATGATAATGTGGTTATCTGTCGATGATGAATTACTGTCTAAAAAGTGACATCTTGTATTTAAAGTTGAATTGCATTTTACTTGAATAACTTGGGTTAAGATGGTATTGAATTCGAAGAGACCGGAGTCAGGTATTAGTAAGTACCCGAAAACCACTTCGAGTCTTTATAAATTGATATGTGGAATCAATAGGCTGATATGGAATGATTTAAGTGAATTTGACCATTTAATCTAAGTTTTGGTACTTAGAAATTGATGTGTGAAATAAGTGTTGTCTTTAAAAAATTGTGAACTTGTAAATTGATTCGAGTTACCCCGGGTTTTAAGTAAGATTTATGCATTAGTATTTCTTGATTAGTTGGGTTTACTCATGCTGGTTTCCAGCCTGACCCAGGTGTTACTTTGATGTAATGCTCGGGTCAGACCGAGTATTACAGATTTTCAGGTTAGGACGTTCTAGAGCTCAGGAGGCGAGCTGGATGGCTGGAACGTATGAGTGTATCCCGCTGTGACATATTGTAGTTTATCTGAGACCTGTTGATTTTATCTGTCCAGTGTGTATATAAATGTTGTAACTCTGATGTATTGAATGTAAATTAACAGATACAACTTTCCTTTATGTAACTGCTATTATTTGATATTATATTTTGATCCGCTACGATTTGTGAGAATCAGTGTTGTGTTTCTGTATCTTCTTCTTCTATCTCTTTCTTCTTTCCTAACTATCTGGAATTTTCGCGATCGAAAATTTTGGGTCATTTCATTTGGTATCAGAGCTGAAGGTTAAGCGAGAAACTTGGCTCTGGTGGGTTTACTCATCGAGGATAGGGTCAGCGGTACCCTAGGATGATTTGAGTGTATATATATATATACATATATATATATATGAGAGCGTACTTGTTATTTTCTTATATAAAGATTTTAAATGATTTTATATAAGAATATATTTTGATATATATAAAGCAATATTCCTTATCCAATAAATGTTAAGGTAAGTGGTTGTTAAATTATTGGAATTAAATTAATAGGTAATAGAAATACAACCAAATTGAAATTAAATAAAGGTAAGTTTGAAATGGATTCAAACTGAAATTAAATCTTGAATTTGGGGAAAAGTTTCAGAATAAGATAATAATGAATTGGTTTCCAGATATGATAATCTTGGTTATTATCATAAATGATTGTTGTGTTTAATAATAAGATGTGTATTAATGAGTAAGCCAAACGAAATGTTTAGATAAGTATGACTTATAAATTGGAACTGAAGATGATCTAGATTGTGAAGTTTTAAATCTAAGCCAGAAAATTTTAAATTTGTTTCAAAGTGCTAAAAGAAATAATAAATAAGTATTATTTAAATAAAAGGGACTTGTTGCAAACAAGGGTTGTTTGAAAATTTGTTTCAATTAAAAACCAAAGGTGATTTAAAATTTAAGGATAACTTAGAGTGTAAAGGAAATAATATGTATATATGAGGAATATACATAATATCAAAATGGGTTGAAATAAACTCTAAATGTTGAGTTTTAAAATTTGGAATGAGATGTGATCCCAAGGGGATAAGTTTTGAACTTATAAGATTATTAATGTGAAGTTTAAAATTTGAAGTGGGAATTCAAATTTGAGTAGGGTTGACTGAAGGAATGAATTGAATTTAACTTTGGGAAAGTTAAATAAGTTAACAAGCAACCTGAATTGGAAATTTCAAGATGAAATTGGAATCTAACTTGGGAAATTTAATGGTTAATTTTAATTGGGAGTTTGTGATCTCAAAATGGGTTTGAGATCTGGAAATTGAAAATGGAAGGATGTTTTAAAATAAATTAGATGATGTCATCCTATTGTTATTAATAATCTTTAAAAGTGTGAATTGGATTTGTTTAAATGAATGAGGAATGAAGTGTGGTAATATATCCATTATTGAGATAAAAGGGAAATTAAACTTTAATTTGAAATTTAGGATATGGAATTACTTTGAACTGAAAATTTGAATAATTGAATTTGTAAATTAAAATTTGTTTAAAAACTGGTTTCAAAACTGGAAGATAAAATTAGGTAATAAATTGAATTTTTAAGATAAAATTGTTTTGAACTCTTATTTGAACTTTGAAATAAGTTAAGTAAAGATGATTTAAAATGGAATTTTAAGAATTGAACTCAGAATTAAATTGTTTAAAGATTTGGATTATTGATTTAAAAATAAAGGTTAATGTGATTTAAGGGGTTAAATCAACATTTAAAAATTTAACTCGAATTTATATAGTTCAAGATGGTTTAAAATTGAGATTTAAATTGAATTGGTTCAAACTGAATTTGATTTGAATTAATGGGAATTGTGATTTAAGATGGATAAGTTTAAAATTCAAATGGAAAATTTGAATTGGATTAATTTGAAATAAAATTGAAGATTGGATGAGTTCAAATTCAAATGGAAATTGGGATTAATTCATATAGAAATTGAAATTATTTGAAAATTGAAGTGGATTCAATTTGAAATTAGTTTGAATAATTTGGAATTGTAATTAAAGTGAATATGTTTAAAATCAAATGGAATTTGATTCGAATTTGGAAAGAAATTGAGGTTAATTCAACTTGAATTGGGGATAAATCAAGTTCAAGGGAAATTGAAGTTATTCAAATTAGAAGTGGGTCAATTTAAATGGAAGTGGAAATTTAAATTGAATTGATGGGGAATTGAACAGTTTGACTTTGGACTATTTTCAAAATAAATTGTTTTAATATAAATCTATTTTTCCAAACTATTTACTATACAACTTTTCTTTTTAAACCTAAAACTATCTTAAACTTGTTTTATAATTACTTTTGGAACTATTTAACAATTTTACAACTGATTTATAAACTAATTACTGTTTTTCAATTGTTTTATAAATAATTACTATTTTCAACTATTTACACTTACTTAACTATTTTACAGCTATTTTACAGTTAATAATTATTTTTCAACTACTTATCTATTTTAAAAAAAAATCAAGCTATTTCCTAAATATAAACTGGTCGGAGTTCAAACTGTTATTGATTAAATACCCAATTGAGATAAGAATTAAAATGGTAATCCAATAGAGGATTGAAGCAAAGGTGAATAAGTGGATAGAGATTAAAAGGAATGTGAATAGAAAGGAAATTGATTTAACTAATAATCAATGAAGATAAATACGTAGGATGTACGTATATTATTCTATTCGCATAGTGATTTGAACCAGATTCGGGCACATAATTTCGAGATAGTATTATCAATCCGAGTTAGGATTTTCCACTCGATTTTCGACGGCGAACCTGGATATGGATTTTTGATTGGTTCTAGAAATTCTCTATCATAGTTGTGACTATGCAAGGAGAATGACGGTTTCTGATCAAGAAACCAGATCTGAGTCCGCACTAGGAAGTCGGGTGGACAATACTAGTTCAGAAGTGAAATTGTGTGATTAAGTGAGCGATCAAATGGATATTGCGTACGGATGATATGTGGACATCATACGAGTTTGAATGAAATTGATATTGTATGTTGTGGATAAGAATTGTAAAGTGGTTTTTGAAATGGAAGTAGATGTTGTGAAATATGTGATGAAATAAAGTGGGAATTGAATATTCCTATGATTAAAATTTACTTTATGGAGGTATGTAATATGGTAAATAACTTTATAAAAGAGTAATAAAATTCGAATATTTGATTTGGAATAAACAAAGTTATATATCTTTGTTATATATGGTAAACTCCCCTTGTTGAATCTATTGCCTGAAGAAAAGGGTTTTGAAAGTATTTGAAGTATAAAAAGGAAATTTATACAAGTATGAAGTGATTCAAAAAAAAAATTCCCAAGGTTATTATATATGTATATACATATATATAAAGGATTTTGTGAAAATGATTTTGGAAAAAGGTTTTGGGAACCTATGGATTTCTAAAAAGGCTTTTGATTTTTGAGGAAAATCAAATTTGGAATTTGGAAAGCCTAGTTTGTGAATTATCGATTTTGGGATAATCGATTTTGAGAAAGGAGATTTATATGAGTTTCATACTTGGCGTATGATTTGGAAATACTATATATATATAGTATAAAGTGTTTTGAAGTGGCTTTGGGGAAAAAGGCGCTCCCTTGAATGAACTTCTCAGGAGTGCCACAAGGTGGTACTGCCTTGAGCCCTAAGGGGGGTTCTAAAGTTGATCTTGTGAGAAGTCCGGAAAAACTAGTTCCTGAGGATTATTGGGTAGCAAAAGTCGAGAGCGCTGATGCCTACAGGGGCATTTGGGTTATGCTGTGATGACAGTGTAACTCGATGTCACTACGATCTACTGTATGGACCATAGCGAAAATCGTGTGGAGGATGAGTGCCAACGGTCTACACTTGATTTTGCCGGGATGGCAACGTAACATCGGTAGACTGCGATCTATGGTCGAGTGGAGGAGTTTCATTCTTTTGGCAGCGAAATTCGAGGGCGCTGATGCCTACAGTTATATGGGTTTTTGCTGTGATAGCAACGTAAAGCCCGGGTATAACTGCGATCTATAGCGGGTTCCATGGTGTAATCGAGGGGCGTGGAGGCCTACAATTATCTATGGATTTTGCCGGGATGGCAACGTAACCATCGGGTTAACTGCGACCATGGATGGGGGTGATGATTTCCAGAGCATTCTCACCAAAGATATTTCCTCTATTTTCAAAAATGTTTTCGATATTTTCAATAAAATTATTTTCCAAGTATTTTCACTGGGTGTTGGAAACGGGTTTACCAAGTACTTATAGATTTTCAGTCCTACGTCCGATCAACGTATGACCGAATTTCTATGAGAACAATGATGGACTTGTTGAAACATCGAGTTATAAAAAGTATTTTTATATAAAAGCTATTTTGGTTATATTATGTTATTTATAAGTGTTTAAAATTTTGAAATTTTGAAATAAAAGAGTAAAAGAGTAAAAATGTTAAAAAAAAATATTTAACTAAAATACACAGTAAATTAAAATTCTTGCTTTGTTCCTTTTCGAGGACGAAAAGTACTAATGGGGGGAGGAATGTGACGACTTGGATTTTTTTTAACGGTTGATAATCGGTAATTAGTTGAATTAAATCATTGAAATGTTATTTTGATTAGTCAAACAAATAATTTCCGATATCAAATGTCTGGATATATAAGTTAATCCAAATGCCATATTAGATATTGAATTATAGAATTTCGAAAATATAATGAATCTTATAGAAAATATAAATTATACATATATAACTCTACCATTTAAAAATCTAAGATAGAATACATTTGTATAAAAATATAAATGCATACAAATCTTTATGATGTTAATGATATATACATAAGTGTATGAGTATACGAGTATATTAATGCATGCCATATGAAATAATGTATATGGAAGCTTATATAAATGTGGATATTTATATATATAATGGCAAATTGTACATAAACAAATGTATAATGAGAATATATGTAAGTAAAAATGTATATAAGAGGCTTATATGGTGTGTATGTAGCATAGATGAAAACTTATAAAAAATAGCTATGGTAAGTATATATGAATATATATATATATATATATATATATATGTGTGTGTGTGTGTGTATCAGCAAGGTAAAAATGGTTTGTATACCTATGTATGATAATATATATATATATATATATATATATATATATATATATATGTACACACATAAGAATGGATATGCATGTAAACAAAAAAGGGGACAAGCATTTAAAGCCTAGGGTACAAAACATATAATCAAGGTCAAAAAGCAAATCAGGTCAGCTGGTGTTAAGGGAAAAATCAAATCAGATTTTCATTTTTAAATAAAAATAAAACAAGCTTGTTGTAGAAGGCAGCCTACACCTCTATATATGCCTCTACCTTCTTCATTCTTCCTGGATTCGGAAAATGGTTAAGTAACAAAGAATATATACTTTCATTTCAAACTAAAGAATCAATTAACAACAACTACATTAGTTTTCAACCAAATTCAAGTAGTTGTTTCAGCAACTCAAACAAAAGATTCAATGCAAAATCAAATTCAACAGCCCAGAAAAACAAACAGTGTTCTCTGCTTCTTCTAGTTTTGGTGAGTAAACTACTCCTTTTTAAGTTGAATATGTTCTATACTTTGATGAATGTGATGAATATTAGTAGTGATGTTGTGAAAAGTGTTTGCATAAATGAATAATTATGCTTGCATGTCTATATATATGAAGATGGTACTGTGCATGTCTGTATACTCCCCTTTGTTGATTTCAACAAGCTTAAACCAGTTTGAAAATCAATTTCTCTTGCTCCAATGTTTTTCAGATCATGATCATTAAAAGAAAAGTAATGGTATGGATGTGATTTTGTTTTTTTTAAATAGTTTGAAGTGATTAAATCAAGCAATTGTTTCAAGAATAAAGATTTACAGAGGAAAACAAATTCAAGTCTTCAACTTTCAAACTGTTTCAAAAAGCTCTTTGTTCCCTTCATAAGTAGGTGAGCAAACTTTCTACCCCTAATATATTTCTATGTTGATGATTGTGAGTAAACCTTTGCTAATTCTAGATTTCTAACTATTGTTTGTAATCATGTCTGAAGTGAAGTTAAAAACCATTTGCAAGTATATCAAATTCGTGTATATATGTATAAATGTGTTTGTGTATGTCTGAGAACAGACATGCAGTTCTGTTCCAGGTTTATCAAGATTAAATCTGTTTCAAAAAAATCAATATTTCTTTCTCTGATCCATTCTAGGCTTCAAGAACTAGACAAATTATGTTCATATAACTAAGATCTTAATTCTAAAAATAGTTTTGAGCTAGATTTGAACATAGATCTCACTAGGAAGATAAATATGCAATAAACTCAGATAAATATCAAAAATTCAAGTATTGTAAAATCTTGATTCGTTTACATAATATGTTTTACTTTTGGAAATGATGATTTTTGAAAGAAAAATCATGACTTTTAATTCAGTAATCCTCGAAAATTTCTAAGTTGAACGTAAAATGGATGCTGGACAATTTGCGGCGATCGGAGTGGAATGGGCGATCTTGGTTGCTTCTGAAGGTGTCTGGGAGGTTGTTAAGCTCGAAAAAAATGATCAGAGATTTTTCTGACCATCGAGGCGACGACACGGCGAGGTTCTAGGGCTTGAACCTAACTTTTGATAGGGTCGGAATTCGATTAACTACATCTTCGACATTGTATCGGACTGGACCAAGACTGTGGGAATCGAGGCATTGGACGCTGATGGAGCTTTTGGTTTGTTCATGTGATCTCTGATGATCGGAGGAGGAAGTACGTGGTGATATATGGTGGCTCAGTTTGTTCCAGGTTGGGTCGAATGGCTCATTTGCGAGTTCATCGTCGTTTAGTCGATCTGGGTGGCCAGAGAGATTGGGGAGATGATCGTTGACTTGTGGAAGGTGGCGAGGTAGACCAGAGTTCATTGGAGCACCGGTGCATATGCACATACCTCTGGTATGTGTCATTGGGTTAAGTTTGGGAACGAAGGGTTTTAACTCGAAGACAACTTCGGGAAATTTTGTTTCTAGCTCGAGTTTAGTATCGGGTATATTTGAGTGCACATCGGGTTTTAAACTTAAACTAAAAATTTAAGTTTTGAAAAGGAATAAGGGTTGATTTGGGGAAAACTCGAAGTAAACAACATTCTGGCTCAGGGTGGACTCAGGGTTGTCCCGGTTTAGTTTAAAACAGTTTTCAAACATTAAAATAAGTTCAAGTTTAAAACAAGTTCTAACTTATTCTTTTAAAAATAATTGTTTTATTTAAAATGGGATTAGCAAAGGTTTAAGTTAATTATTTTGAAAGTAGTTATTTAATTATGTGATCATTATTTATAAATTAATTCTTAAATTATTTTTAATTAAAGAGTCAATTAAGATAAAATGTTGTTTTTAATTAACCTTAATCGCTTGAATAAATTTATGGTTAATGATGATAAATTATGAAGTTTATTAATTAAAGATTGTAATGATTTATCTTTTAAATTAATTAAGTATTTAAGTAATCAAAGAATGATTAAAGATTTAATTAATTTATAATTAAGGTTAATTAATTTAAAATTAAGGATTAATTAATACTTAATTAATAAAGGTGATTAATATCTAATTAATATATAATTAAGAATAATTAATCATTAATTAAAGATAATTAATGAAAATAATTATGTGATTAATTAATTACAATCACACGATTAATTCATCTTACTTGTGAATGATTGAATGATGATTAAATGCCTTGAATTGATTGATATCTCTAAAATAAAATGTTTTGTGATATGATATGTTTGGGTGGACAATGATAATGTGGTTATCCGTCGATGATGAATTACTGTGTAAAAAGTGACATCTTATATTTAAAGTTGAATTGTATTTTACTTGAATAACTTGGGTTAAGATGGTATTGAATTCGAAGAGACCGGAGTCGGGTATTAGTAAGTACCCGAAAACCACTTCGATTCTTTATAAATTGATATGTGGAATCAATAGGATGATATGGAATGATTTAAGTGAATTTGACCATTTAATCTAAGTTTTGGTAATTAGAAATTGATGTGTGAACTAAGTGTTGTCTTTAACAAATTGTGAACTTGTAAATTGATTCGAGTTACCTCGGGTTTTAAGTAAGATTTATGCACTAGTATTTTTTGATTAGTTGGGTTTACTCACGCTGGTTTCCAGCCTGACCCGGGTGTTACTTTGATGTAATGCTCGGGTCAGACCGAGTATTACAGATTTTCAGGTTAGGACGTTCTAGAGCTCAGGAGGTGAGCTGGATGGCAGGAATGTATGAGTGTATCCCGCTGTGACATATTGTAGTTTATCTGAGACATGTTGATTTTATCTGTCCAGTGTGTATGTAAATGTTGTAACTCTGATGTACTGAATGTAAATTAACAAATACAACTTTCCTTTGTATAACTGCTATTATTTGATATTATATTTTGATCCACTGCGATTTGTGAGAATCAGTGCTGTGTTTTTGTATCTTCTTCTTCTATCTCTTTCTTCTTTCCTAACTATCTGGAATTTTCACGATCGAAAATTTTGGTTCGTTTCAATACAGATTCTGGATTGGAGGCTATGGAGCTCAGGAGACGAGCTGGATGACGAAGACGTATATCACGTATCTGATTTATATTCCTCTATGTAGTGTAAGCTGTATAGTCAGCTTTTGTGAGGACAAGTTATTATAATTGTCCAGTGTTGTGTTATCGATGGTGATGTACTGATGATGTAATGTATAAAAACAGTTATAGTTTCTTTTGTATAAAGATCTGTCATTATCTATTATATATTGTTCCGCTACGATTGTGAGATTCTGATGTTGTTTTCTATTTTCTTCTTCTACCTCTTTCTTCTTTACCTAACGTTCTGGTATTTCCATCATTCGATTGTTCGGCAAGTCATACAGTGAACATATTGATGTCGACTTTCGGAGGTCGAAAATCTCTCGGGTTGTTACATAAATCAATTTCTCAAATAATCCATACTATATTCCAAACCCAACCCAATCTCGACTATATTTCCATTTGTAATTAGGAAATCTTATTTAAGATCCGGTATATTCAATTTCACATTTATTTCCAAATGCACATTTTTCCCCATCTATTTAAAATCTTGGTTTAAAAACCTTTTATATTTAAAACAAGTATCACTAAGGAATTATTATTTAAAATCTTTATTCAAAATCTCTATTCACCATATTCCGAAATTGTTAAGTACAAATTTAAAGTCAAACTATTTATTTTACCCAAATAAATTTCTTTTAATTAATCCAAAATTCACTATAAATATCTCACTTCCAAATTTCCTTTTAATTTCTTTCAAATTCAAAACATATATTATTAGTATTTATAAATACCAAAATTTAGGCCAAAACTACCATAGCATCCAATAAATTCAAATCACACTATAATCTACCATAAATTATTCAACAGATCATATATCAATATATATGAAATTTAATTCAACATTTTTTAGGAATCCAGTTGGATCCCTCCAACATGTTTCCGTGCAACCACAGATGTTAATACAACATAAAAATACCAATTCCACTTCGAGATGGGATATTGTGGTATATAGGGTCATCCGCTATTATGTGGGGCGCATAAGGTCTCATCCGCTAATATATGCCGGAATATCAATCCAACTACTAATATATATACTTCTATTTATATAATAACATCCAAACTGATAACAATTATTAATTCAACCAATCAATCAATAATTAATTTAACTATTTAAAATTAATGCCAATCATCCAAATGAGTGAGATTTACTCTCATTGATTTTTATTGTCGCTTTCGTGTTCTGGTTCCGATTTAATCCGAACGCGTTTGAATTTATCTGAAAATTCTACAACCTCTAGACTCAACCAAGTTGACTCCATAGCAAAGATCTCCCTATTACGGAGCCAACGCGACTGACCGTGTTGGATTCTGATTTAAAACGAATAAGATATTCGATTTATAAGTTTCAAATATTTTATTATAAACAATTATATAAACTATATATTCTTTATATAAACAAAGCCCGTTACCGTAATAACCGACCCGACCCGCTCTAAACAGTGCTTTTCCTACCCCCCTCTTCTCTGTTTTCATTTTCCTGCAGCTCTTTTTTTTCTTTTTTTCCTTTCTTCTGTTCCTTCTTTCTATTTTTTTTAAATGAAGAAAGCCCATACCAAAAACAAACCCGGCCCGTCATAGTCTTCATCTTCACCAAACTGCCTGTGCATGCACGAGAAATAGCAACCCACCATGCCGCGTGCACGTACAACACTAACACATGACTCCCTTCGCCGAAACCACCAACCAACACCGTCGACAAACTCCCCTTCCAATCGTCTACATGCTCTACCCAACCACCACGCGCGGCATCCCCTCTTCAAATCGCGACACCCCCATATCCAATTCGACCAAGATTAGGTCGCGCAACTTTCCATCTCACCGAGCTTCACGATAATTTGGCCAGACGTGCGTTCTCCCATGCTAAACTCGAATCTGATGTTTGTATTCATTCTCGTTGCCTACTTCACTAGAAAAAGCTAATCCTAGTATACTGTGGCAGTTCGACTTCACTGTCGACTTCACCCAAACATCGTCGCACTCTACAACACTTACACTAGATCGAAGAGAATTCAAAAACTTGAATTTACAAACTGGTTTCGAATTTTTTATTGAAGTATTTTGGGAGAAAATGAATTTTGAAGCCACCATGATTTTTATTTTCCTTCTTCTTTGTTTACTGATGGTTCGGCTGGTATATAATAAGGGAAGGAGGAAACGTGTTTGAATGGACAAAGTCAAGTCTTAGATGGCTGAGAAAAGAAAGAAAGTGGGTTAATGTGAATATAGTCTATCAATATATATATATATATATGTGTGTGTGTGTGTGTGTGTGTGTGTGTAACGCCCCACCTCTATACACACGCTAGCCAAGAACACTACGGTGTAACGCTATCGACTAGCAAGGAGAATAAGGCTGTTGAGGAGCGACCATTTGTATAATTGCTTTGTGCGAGTATCGATATGCCAGATAAAAAATTAACTTTTCATCTCAAGAGGAAGTCTGACATACCGATACAAACTCAAAGCTACTACCCAGTGGCTATATATATACTTCGGAAACAATTATAGAAATAAACATAACATAAATCAGTCACAAATCATTCATATCACAAAGGCGGAAATAGATATGAATATACAACACTTAAAAGTGTTTATCAGAGTAGTGGTCTAACAAGATCCACAATAACACAAGGATAGATACAAGTGCTAAGCAAAAGAATGCATCAATGAATCTCATACATATATACAATGACTGATGTCAGCTACAATACATGTGATAGGTTTCATATGATACAACTACAACTAACGACTCGGGAAGTTATATACACAATTACATTATCGTGATTAATATACATGAATACATAATATCCTATACTAGGACAACGACTACTCCAAAAGTATGAAAAGACTTCATAGCTCTGGCAGCCGCCCAAGGCGAGATATCTACAACCTGTAAATAACTCGGTCTGACTCGAGTATTATTTAAAAGAAAATAATAAACGGGTCAGTCTAACTGAAAATATCAGATGACATGATATAGAATAAACGATATAGCATAAATGTATAAAACCATAAAATCATACTATGATAAGTATGCAATTGAAAAATCAATAATGGATAAATCAATATCACAAGAATCTTCTCAAAGATCCAAATAGGGCATCATACCCAAAACTTGTATTCATAACAAGTCAAAAACACACGTATTCACCAATGCTCAAAAGCTAGAAAATCATAACGATGAAAGTCATGAAAATAGGTGAAGCACAAAATTCCAGAAATCATCTCAAGAAATCCAGAAATCACATAAAAGGGGGGAGGCCTATCACAAGAACGGGAGTATGAAAACTCACCAACGCGCGTAACACATGAACGAGAAGCTATCTCATGGAAGCTATCCATTAAATTTTGACACACGAACGGCCCGAAGACCATGGGGCGCTACCCCAATATGTGATGGTGAAACATCACACAAACGGGGTTTAGTCTCCCTCGTAGACAAAGAGACATCGCTAGTCTAAATCACAAAAATGATCGTCATGATCATATAGAAGTGTCAATTACACTAAGCCAGTAAATATATGAGTTTAGCTTCATGTGCCATAACCACTAGCTTAACTTAAATATTTACGAACAAACTATAGATCTTCACTAGAAAATTATCACAAGAGGTTCAATCGAACAAGTCCAAGAATTAACCGACGAAGTAAACGCAAGCGTTTCATACCACTTGTTTTGCTAAGCCGTTTAATTAGATTGCTCATCCGAGTGAGGTAAAGGCTTGTATATACTAGTAGATTGGAAAACGGTTTGAGAAAACGAGTTTTGTAATAAAATAGTGTTGAAATCATTTGGAAGAAACGGTTTTGATATTTACTACTAGTATTAAAACCTTTATATTTTTAAAGTGACAAATCACAAAAATGATTGTAGAAATAATCAATCACAGGAATTCACATACGAAGACATGAATAGAATCGAATGAAATCGATTAAAATTTGGAAACCAAATAAAAATATCAATTCCAGAATATGAATTGAAACACATAAAACAATTCAAGAAATTGAAACATCAATTCAAAACTGTCATCTCTGTGTGGCTGCAGTACACGCACGCGTGCACTGCCTCGCCACAACAGCATATAAAGAAATAGCAACAAGGCACAAAGGCCAATGCTCAAGAATTCACAGTGCCAACAAATGCAATAAGAAAGTGACGGTAGTGGAAAGCTTCAACCAAGTGAGTTGAAGAAGTTGGCTGCCTCAAGCAACAACAACCAAACCAGTTCGGACAAGGCAGAGAAATTCCAAAGTGGTCAAGAAAAGATGACAACAAACTGCAGCCGAAAAACCAGAAACATCAATCAAACGAATGCAGCAGGGGGTAAGGCTGCCCAGGGTAAATGGTACGCAAACCAATTTCCACCAAGTAAATGTAATAACACTGCAAATTCGAGAAGGTAGGAAACTACCACGAAATGCAAGAAGGTCAAGTCTCTGACTCAACACATCTGCAGCACCAAGGCTCAAGGCAGAGGTACAGGTACAAAAATAGAAGGAGGGTGAGGGCACCAGGGGTATGGCACCACAGCACACCAACACATGAATGCGATGGTGACCAAACGCAATGAAGACAAGGCATCAATGCAAGGTATCAGTTCCTAAGAAGTGCAACACGGTGACACAAGTGATTCAAGACAAAGTGCAAAAAATCTATGCACTACATGTACAACAGGTAGATGAAGATGCAATGAAGCCAAAGCAAGCCATCATAAACAAAGTCGAAGTCAACTAGGCCGAACAACATGTAACAGCAATTACAAGTGACTCAGGCAAATGCACAGAAGCATCAACAATTACAGATGCAACATAATGCAACAGGGGACAGGGTCAAGGCAGCCAGCATTGATGATATAAAAATATAAGCTAAATGACTTATGTGGTAAAAGAAATATGCGCAATGCTCAGTAAAACTCAAGTGTCCAATAATACATCTCGAAATCAAACTTCACTTAAATAGAAAATGCACATGAACGTTGTGGCAACAGATCAAGGCAACAGTAACAACTCAAATGCAAGCTATGTCATATATGGTACAGTGACAAATTGCACAAACAAGCACAAATGTGCTACAGAGAATATGCTACATGAAAGACATGAAGGCAGTAAAGTGCTGACTGGAAACGAAATACAAAGACATCAACGAGTATGACATAAGGCAGTGCAACAAAGACCACCAATGTTCAATGTAAATGCAAGCTAGTAGATCATACTACACATCAGGTCAGAGACTAATGAATTACCAGTTCAAATCAAGAATGTAACCTAGTGTACCACAACCCAGGCTAGTATCCTACAACAACTTAAGCACAGTTCACCGAAGTTCAAGGGAGGTGGCAACAAGTTCGACCAAGAAACTGTTATTAACAGCAGTCCTAAAAATAGTGACAAAAGTAAATGAAGACACAGTCATGTATCAACCAAAGTCAGAGACCGTAGTCAAGCATCAACAGGGATAGGTCAGTGAACAAAACCAAGTGAAAGTCGAAGTCAAACAGACATTCACGAAATCAAAGAAACTGGCAAAGTTAAAGGAAATCAACAACAATAAAAATCAAGTCGAAGCAGAGGCAACGAAAATAGAATAAGCAAACAAGATCAAACAATTTATAGTTAGATGTGAGTAATAAAAAAAATCACTCACCTTTGCCACGAATGGAGCAGCCGAAGTCCCCTCGAGCTCGATCAAAAATCGAAGCAGTCGAAAGCCCTAATTGTTGAAGGTCGGCGAACTAACGAAGCAGCCATTTTTGATGCGCCATAGCTTTAGCAGAGGAATGAAGATCGAAAGTCCCAGACTTTTTAGAGCGAACGAAGAACGATCGAAGAAGCCCTAATTCTCGATCGAAGAAGATGAAGAACGAAAACGAGATGCCGCCATTTTCGTTCGATTGTTTTCGTTTTAGGGTTACTGAATGAATGAAAATGGATAAAAAGGGATCGGGTTTGTCTTGGTTAGTTATCACGGCAACCAAAAAGACTTAACCATTTTTCAAAAGAAAATTCAAACTGGTTTAAAAATTCCAAACAACAATTAGCTAGGAAAAGAAATCATCTAAAGACGATAGTTAATCGGTACGAAATTCCAGGTTGTTACAGACTCCCCTCCTTAAAGAAATTGCGTCCTCGCAATCTTAAGGAATAAGTGGAAAAAGGTAACAACCATAAGAGCATAACATTACAAAATGAAGAAATTTGAAATAGGAAGTTGTAACGACCCTGAAATTCTGACCCAATTCGTTATTTTAATTAAAAATGTGAAACTTACATACGATTTCAATCAACGTCCAAACTTTGTTTCTAAATTTCGCCTAGATGATTGTAGATATGGGTAAAGTTTCGTGGGAAAATACCGCAGTAAACTTCGTGCGCGTTTTACTGCACATCAGTTCATTTTAAAACATGAAAAATTTTATCTTCCGAACCTAAATATTTTTACATAGAAAAATTCTAAATCATTTTCTGACAAAGGCATCATTTTTCGTTTTTCAAAATTCGGACATCTTTAGCTCCGTCGATCTTATTCTTCGGTGTTTTGCTGCATTCTCTGTAATAGGAAATTCAAATATTCACAAACGATTTCCGTTACCATTCAAACTTCACATTTGGAATGCGCCTAGATAGACATAGGCCTACGCCAAATTTCGTCGAAAAATATTGTAGTAAATTTCGCTCGTCAAATTTACATATTAGTTTAAATTTTATGTGTAAATTTTCTATCGTCCGAACTCAAATATTTTTCATAATGTTGCATAAGAAAAATATTATGATCATGACGGCGCATTTCGTTTCGTCAAATTTCGCTTTTAATTGCTAGTTAAAATGTTCACTCGCGCAAATGGTTCAATAAGATTTACCACTCCGCAAACAATGTCAAACCATAAATATCTTCATACCGTTGTGTCCGCCTCGTCGCGCTAATCAAAACGGTATATTTGTTTGTGTCAATCGGAGTTTGGCGTTGCAAATTATAATTGTCGACGGAGCACACACCGGTCCGTTACGCAGCGCAAACCGGTACCCAACATTTCAATATTTAAAATTGAGAGAGCCTTTCAGCTGACCTTGGGAACCCAAATAGCCACCTTTTTGAAAAACATCATTGCATTAACTGTGCACTGTGCACTGAACCCCTGCCTTCATTCTGCATCATTAATTGATACGTGACAACTGCTGTCTTCTCTCCTCTGCATCTCTCCTCTGCAATTCTATTCTCTTTTCCCTCCCTATTCTTTATTTTATATATACGTCACAGTAAGCAGAAGCCAACCCTTCATTCTTCTTTCATATATTTCATTTTGCAAAAGGTGACAGCTCACACTTCTCTTCTCTTCATGCTTCTTTTGTTTTGTTTATTTTCTAACTTCAACATGAAGCCCACCCCATGCTAGCCACGTCACCACATCCAGCTCCCAACCAGACCACCCAACAGCCCAGACTCACCTCCCCACTGCCAACCCATCAGCTCCACCGCCTGTCACCCAACCGCTGCCCTGTCCCCACCGCCACTGCCCAACCCCAGCTCGCCGCCCTCCGCGCCCAGCAGCCTCCGCCTGCACGCACCTCCTCCCGCCCACCACAAATCCCTTCACAGCCACCACCAGCACTCGCCCGACAACCCACTTCGCCCGCAGCCACTCCGCCAGGCCCCAGTTAGCTCCGCCCCGCCACACGCCGTACCCCACCCAACCCCCCCGCTTCACCCGTGCAGCCAGTCCCCTCCAGCGCCCTCCACCCAGCCTCCCTCCACCACCAGAAGCCCACTGCCGTCCCCACAGCCCCTGCCGTTCCCAGCCCGCCTGCACGCACAGCTTCACCAGCAGCCGTCCCCAGTCCAGTGCCCAGCCAACCACCTCCCTACTGCCTCCGCCTCCGCGTCCAGCACCCGCCCCAGCCCCGCCACTGCCCTCCGATGTCCCACCCGTCCACGCCACCTACTCCCAGCCCTGCCTCCGACTGCCCACGTCCAGCCGCCCTGCCCTCCACATGCCAGCCTGCCTGCCCCGTACCCCATTCCGGCCCGCCTGCATGCGCAACCCACCCAACCCCACCACCTCCGCCCCTACCAGCTCCGCATCCACACCCCGCCTTCGCCGTACTCCACCCAGCCCGCTCCGCCTTTGCCCACAACACCAGCCACCCCCGCCCGCTTCGCCCACGTCCCCAGCCCCTTTATCCCCGCGTCCAGCTTCGTCCGTCCCCAGACCATCCCCGCATCACCTCCGCCCTGCCACGTCCACCCACCAACCCGACTGCATTGTTCTTATGCATATACGAAAAGGGGCTGTTTTGTTTGCATATTATACATTAGTTATAAGTTGTTTTACAAAGTTATATTTTCAAGTCCTGTTCATAAGTTTATATGTCGCTTACTGTACATATGTAGACTACTGTAGTATAAAGAAATTTCAGTACATCTACTCAGTCTATATATATAAGCATTTATATATCCACCTAGTACTCACAGTGTTTTACTGTGTGTGTTTCCAGCAACCGCTTCGGGGTCCTAGTCTTCATCCGGCTTGTTTGAATCTATCTTGCTTCGTGGATTGGTAGGGTTTTATATATATATATATATATATATATATATATATATATATATATATATATATATATTCCATCAATATATATACTGCAATAAACGAATTATTGATTAATTGTTGTTGATTGCAGTTTGTGTTCATTTTGCGTCGTGCCTATTAGGGTCTATTTTGTCTATTTTCTTCATGCCGCGCCATCTTCTCCAACCACGCAAGGTGAATATTTTATATTCACGACTCAATCTATTATGCTATGATAATCAAGTGATAATTGTTGTTAATATTAATCTGGATATTAAATTGTTGATTGTTAAAATTTGGTTGAAATACATTGTTAATTTCTAAAAATTTGACGCCATGTATTGTTTAAATTGATTAAACATGTTGAACTGAAATATGATGTTAATTAGGGTAACTAATAGTGACATTAAAATTGATATGTACGATTGATGTAGAAATTTGATAACGGACACCAAGTAAAAATCATCCTGTAATAATCTTTAATCCGTTGGATTCTAGGAATAATTATATTAATTTGCATAATTAACTAATGTAAGTTAATATGGTTATTTCGGGATTATTTGAATAAATTGTTAATTTGTTATGTATGGTTGCTATTGCTTGTTTATTTACTTTGACACCATCCCAGTTATCACACTGCAAGTTCCCTTTGTTATGATTTGTTTTATATTGAATGATATCGGGTTGAAATGATAAATACCCACTTAAATAACTTGGCCTAGGATAGACAATTAAAAATAAGAAACCCGATTGGTCAACAAAATTATTTTGAAATTGAAATCTATTTGAAATTAAGAAATGAACTTAATAAATTGTTTGGAAATCAAGTAACGACTTAATGGATTTAATTAAAATAAATTAATGGATTTAATTGAAATAAATTAATGGATTAAATTGAAATAAATTAATGGATTTAATTGAAATAAATTGATGGATTAATTGGAATAAATTAATGGATTAAATTGAAATAAATTAATGGATTTAATTGAAATAAATTGATGGATTAATTGGAATAAATTAATGGATTAAATTGAAACGGATTAATAAATCTATTTAATTGAAGACAAATGAATTGGCGAATTTGATTGAAATAAGATCTAAACATGTGAGTTTTAGAATTTAATAATTTAATTTATTAGATTGGTAGATTCAGATTTAAACTAAGTTTTAAATTAAATAGATTTGAACTTGTTATAAATAATAATTTAGATTTAGGAGATTTTGACTTAAAATGGAATACGAAACTAACTAAAGTTTTATGGATTGAATTTAGCGACAATTTAAAGGTAAATGGTTTTAAATCTAATGAAATTGATATAATCAAATTTATGATTATATTTAATGTAACGATGAATGTAAATATGAATTGAGATAAATAGAATTTGATTTAACGACTCGAACTAGTTAACCGGTAAATTTGAATTAATTGATTTTGAACTAAATTTAATAAGTGATTTTAAATATCCGAGATAAATTGAATCGTGAAATGTCAAAATTTGGAAGTTAAATTTGCACCTTGACTTTCGGACTTTGATTTGTTTTAAACGTTAAGTTAACCGACCATTGGGTAATAAATACGTAGTTATTAAAGAGACCGGGATCGGATATGGACATACTCTCTGTCGATACCAAAAACCACTTTAATAACTATTACACGCGAAGTGTTGATCCAGAATGAAGTGGATAGTTTGGTGAACGCGTTGACTGAAGAAAGAGAACGATATTGGACGACCCCTGACATGACTAAAACAGGAGCCGTGCCGGGCCATTGAGGTTCGCCACCTCTAGCGGACGCACTTCTTCGATACCATATCTATTACTTTTGTGATTCGATTTGGGTGCACCCCTTGATTTGGGAGTGTTGTTTCGCGATGTTGAGGTAGTAGCTGCTATGCTCAACATCAGTCCGGATCACGCAACTACTAGTATCCTAGTTGGTATCGCCTCATGTACCTTGTCATACTGATTATCCTATTCGCGACCACTACGTTTTGTTTGTACCTTTAGTATATGGATTGCCCTCTGGTGACTTCCGGTTTTGGGGAAACTACGGTCTTGTATATGCTCTTGGGAATAAAAATGTGTTAAGGGTGGTATGGGCCATGACTTAACACTATTTTAATATCATACTTTACTGATTAGACATTATCTACCTATCGTATTCTATTGTGTATATAGATAGTTTATCGGATCCTTAGAGATGTTATTTCACCCATCTTTAAGTTATGAACTATTACCTTGCACTTGATTTAATTGTATAAGATTTTGAGTCCTGACTCGAGTGTTTCTTTTGCATATGCTCGGGTCAGTCTGAAGCTATCCGGTTGCTGATCAAGGTTGGTTGAAGATGCTGAAGGCTTAGCATTTATCTTTATCAGTCTATTTATATTCCTGTATTGATGTCCTAGTCTGTTGGACATTTTTGGTACTAGTCCCTTGATGTTGAGACATTGTTGTATATTATATAGTGGCTTCATGAACTGCTATTATGACGATGTATTTTCCGCTGCATTATTCTGTGACTGTTCTGTGATGTTGTATTGATTCTCATTTACATTTATGTATTTATAATCCCATAATGATTCGTGTTTTGTATTATTTAAGTTGACGTGTGTGGATTATTGTCAATTTAAATGGTCCAAATATACGGGTTGTTACAGTTGGTATCAGAGCTTCGGTTTCCCTAAAAACCTTAGTTTGGGATTATATATAAACTCATTAGAGATAGGGTAGCAATACCCTAGAATGAGGAGAATCGGTTCAATATCCAAATCCTTTCATTTCAAACTTCTTTTGATTCATTGATTAGACTTTCCTTAAAATTCTATGATTTTCTATCCTTTGGCTTTAACAATCTCTTTCGTATTTCAGGATGGGTACCAGAGGAAACCATAGGGGAGGAAGGGGCCATGGTCCTGCTCAGGCTGCACCTGTCGCTCCAGCTCCTGTCAAATTCACCATTCTTAGTAAGGAGTATTCATAGCTGGGAGGTATTAAGTTTTCTGGATCCGAGAACATTATTGAGGCTCAGCAATGGCTTAAAGGTTTAGAGAAGATATTTTCTGGTCTAGAGATCACTGATGCTCAGAAGCGTCAGCTTGCTGCCTGGCAACTTCAGGATGCCGCGCAAGATTGGTGGGAATCAGTTACTTCGCGTATCGAGGAAAACACCATCACTTGGGCCCAGTTTAGGTATAGAATTATTTGGATTTCGTAGTCTAAATTCTTCTTTTAATCTTTGGAATGTTATTCATTTAGTCTATCTTTTGATTAGGGATACTTTCTCGGCACAATGGATGCCCGCTGCTGGGAAAACCCAACTTTATAGAGCTTTTATGGATCTTAAGCAGGGCAGTATGACTTTTTCTGAGTACGAGAGGAAATTCAACGAACTCTCCAAGTTCGGCCCGGGATTGATTGATACACTGCTTCTAAAGAACGAGAAGTTCATTTTGGGAGCTAGACCAGAGTATTATGACTTGCTTACTGGCCACACTCACTGCACCTTCACAGAGCTTGTTGACTATGCTCTTAGGTATGAGGCAAAGCCTAGGGGACCTACTGCCAAGGCTGCTCCTACTCAGCCCTCCTCTAGCCAGCTCGGGAAGAGGAAGATGAACTTTGATCAACAAAAGAAAGCTTGGCAGAAGACTACAGGATTGGGATATGCTCAGAAAAGCCCAATCGATCTTGCTAATATCACTTGCTTCAAATGCAATAAGAAGGGCCATTATGCTAATAGTTGTCCATCTTCAGGAGCTGCTGTTGCACCGCCTTCTACGACTAGGAAAGACTTATGCTATGTCTGCCTCCAGCCGGGTCATTTCAAGAAAGACTGCCCACTACATAAGCGTGGCACACCATCTGGAGTATTTGCTATCACCACTCCTACACCGCCTGCTCAGGATGACCAAGGTACCTTACGAAGTACTTTTTCATTACATGATTTACCTATTAGGGTATTATTCGATACTGGTGCTTCTCATAGCTTCATATCTATTAATCTTTGCAATAAGCTCAACTTAGAACCTACTCTTGCTATTACTTCCTTATGCGTCTCCAACCCTATTGGAGGACTTGCCAATCTCAGTAGAATTTGCAAAGAGGTTGTGCTCTTGTATGGAAGATATCGATTCACTTGGGATTTTTATGTTCTTGGCTTCGCAGCATTTGACATCTTGTTAGGTGCTGATTGGTTAAGGAAATTCGATGCTGTTATTTCTTGCAAGGCTCGTTCTGTTTCTCTAGTCAATGACAAGGGCCTACTGCTTGTCATCGAATGCAAATCACCACAGAAATATGCCGGAAGCTTCATATTCTCTCTTGATGCTCACCCGGATGATCTCAGTACTACTCCTATTGTTCGGAAATTTCCCGATGTATTTGGAGAGGTCAACTCCCTACCGCCTAAACGGGAAATATATTTTCGCATTGACCTTATTCCTGGAGCTACTCCTGTAGTTCTTCCTCACAGAAGAATGGCTCCTAAAGAAAAAGCTGAACTTAAAACTCAAATTGATGATCTATTTGCTAGAGGTTTGATTAGGAGAAGTTGTTCTGAATGGGGTGCCGTAGTTGTATTTGTCACCAAATCGGATGGATCTCTTCACATGTGTGTTGATTACAGGGAGCTGAACAAACGTACTCTCAAGAACCGCTATCCGATGCCTCGCATCAATGATTTATTCGATCAGCTCCATGGAGCTAAAGTTTTCTCCCAACTTGACCTTGCCACTGGGTTCCACCAACTCAGAGTAGCAGAAGATAGTATTCATAAGACAGCTTTCCGTACCGAGAACGGATTCTATGAATGGTTGGTTATGCCATTCGGTTTGACCAACGCACCTGCTTATTTCGTCGACTTGATGAACCGAGTCTTCCGTGATGTGCTTAACAAGTTTGTTCTTGTTTTTATTGTTGATATTCTCGTTTTCTCCAGAGACGAGAAGGAGCACGAGACACACCTTGCTTATGTTCTGGAAACCCTCCGAAATCATCAACTTAAGGCCAAATTCTCTAAATGCCACTTCTGGCGAGACGAAGTGAGATTCCTGGGCCACATAGTTTCTGAAAATGGGATTTCGGTCGATCCAGCTAAGATCGCCGTAATCAATGTAAGTTCTATCCTATTCGTTATTTCTATTCAATTCCTCTTATCCCTTTCTAATTTGAAATTTATCTACAGGATTGGGAGACTCCCAAAACTCCTACTGATATCTGTAGCTTCTTGGGCTTGGTCGGTTATTATCGTAGATTTATTGAGCACTTTGCCCGGATTTCTGCCCCACTCACTGCCTTAACCCGAAAGGATGTCAAGTTTATTTGGAGTGAGAAGTGCGAGTCAGCTTTTAATAAGTTGAAGTGTAAGTTAACTTCAGCTCCAGTTCTTGCAGTGATCGATGGAAGTGAAGAATTAACTGTCTATACAGATGCCTGCCGAGAAGGTTTAGGCGCTGTTCTTATGCAAAACGGAAAGGTTATTGCTTATGCTGGCCGCCAGTTAAAGATCCATGAAGTAAACTATGCAACTCATGATCTAGAGCTTCTTGCAGTTGTATTTTCTTTAAAACTGTGGAGGCATCATCTTTTGGGAATTAAATTTGAATTATTCACCGATCATAAATCCTTGAGATATATTTTTTCGCAGAAGGATTTGAACCAGAGACAAGTCCGATGGCTCGAATTCTTAGCTGCATATGATCTCGATATCAATTATACTCCTGGGAAAGCAAATGTTGTAGCTGATGCTTTGAGCCGTAGCAAAGCATTGTCATGCTGTAATCTTGTAGAAGGCATGCTATTTCAGCTTGTTATCTCCCCATCTCTTGTGGATCGCATCAAGGACACCTTGCTTTATCGCATGAAGGAGTTAGTTCTTGGTAGAGTTGGAAATACCGACAGTAAAGTGGGAGCACAGATAGATAGTAATGGAGTTCTGAGGATTGACAACCGTATTTGCGTTCCAAATGTCGATGGATTGAGACAAGAAGTGCTTAGAGAAAACCATCGGTCATCACTTTCATTTCATCCTGGTGTCACTAAGATGTACCGAAATATGAAGCGTTTATATTGGTGGAGTGGGATGAAGAGGGATATTTCTATATATGTTAGTAGATGCACCACTTGCCAACAAGTTAAGGCCGACCACCAGAAGTCTGCAGGATTACTTCAACCCCTAGAGATTCCATGTTGGAAATGGGATCAGATTTCTATGGACTTCATTGATGGATTACCGAGGACTAGAAAAGGTAACGAGAGTATATGGGTGATTGTTGATAGGTTGACAAAATCTGCTCACTTTATTCCTGTTAAGACCACTCGGACTGCTTTGAGTTTGGCCGAGATATATATGAGAGAGATTGTTAGACTTCATGGAGTTCCATCTAGTATTGTGTACGATAGAGACCCTTTATTCACTAGTAAATTCTGGAAGGCATTTCAGGACGTCTTGGGCACTAAACTGAATCTGAGCACAGCTTATCATCCTCAAACAGATGGCCAAACTGAAAGGGTGAATCAGATTTTAGAGGATCTGCTCCGTGCCTGCATTATTGATTTTGGTGGATCTTGGGAAGACCATCTCCATTTGGTTGAATTCACTTATAATAATAGTTATTAGGTAAATCAAAATTTCAATTTGAATAAGTAAATTTGAATTGAAATTTAACCACCTTTATATTCAGGCAAGTATCAACATGGCACCGTTCGAAGCTTTATATGGACGGCCATGCAAATCGCCAGCTTGTTGGATTGAGCCTGGTGACCGATTAATTCTTGGCCCAGATATGATTATAGAAGCATCCGAGAAGGTCAATGAAATCAAAAGGAAGATGAAGACCGCACAGGATAGACAGAAGAGCTATGCTGATAGGCGTAGAAGAGATTTAGAATTATTGGTTGGGGATAAGGTATTCCTTAAGGTATCACCCTTAAAGAATGTTATTCGATTTGGTCGTAGAGGGAAGCTGGCTCCTAGATTTGTTGGACCATTCACTATCACTGAGAGAATTGGTACACTAGCCTACAGAGTTGCACTACCAGAGAAATTTGAGGGCGTGCACAACGTCTTCCATGTTTCACATCTTCGGAAAGTGGTACACGATCCATCCTTGACCATTCCTATTGCTCAGTTAGATGAAGTTGATATTGAGCCGGATTTGACTATAGAGAGGAGACCACTTCGTATTGCTGATAGGGATACAAAGCAACTTAGAAGGAAGTCGGTTAGCCTAGTCAAAGTCCAATGGAGTCCCGATGATCGTGATTGCACTTGGGAGACCGAGGAGAGTATTCGGGATTCTAATCCAGAATTGTTTGTTGAAGGTAAATTCCATTCTATACTCTTTACTATATTCAATGATCTATTCTGAATCCATTGTATCTTTGTTATCTGTTCTTCCACTCTTTACTTTGTTCCTTTTCGAGAACGAAAAGTCTTGAGTAGGGGAGAATGTAACGACCCTGAAATTCCGACCCAATTTAAAAATTTTAGAACCGTTATTTTAATTAAAAATGTGAAACTTACATACGATTTCAATCAACGTCCAAACTTTGTTTCTAAATTTCGCCTAGATGATTGTAGATATGGGTAAAGTTTCGTGGGAAAATACCGCAGTAAACTTCGTGCGCGTTTTACTGCACATCAGTTCATTTTAAAACGTGAAAATTTTTATCTTCCGAACCTAAATATTTTTACATAGAAAAATTCTAAATCATTTTCTGACAAAGGCATCATTTTTCGTTTTTCAAAATTCGGACATCTTTAGCTCCGTCGATCTTATTCTTCGGTGTTTTGCTGCATTCTCTGTAATAGGAATTTCAAATATTCACAAACGATTTCCGTTACCATTCAAACTTCACATTTGGAATGCGCCTAGATAGACATAGGCGTACGCCAAATTTCGTCGAAAAATATTGTAGTAAATTTCGCTCGTCAAATTTACATATTAGTTTAAATTTTGTGTAAATTTTCTATCGTCCGAACTCAAATATTTTTCATAATGTTCCATAAGAAAAATATTCTGATCATGACGGCGCATTTCGTTTCGTCAAATTTCGCTTTTAATTGCTAGTTAAAATGTTCACTCGCGCAAATGGTTCAATAAGATTTACCACTCTGCAAACAATGTCAAACCATAAATATCTTCATACCGTTGTGTCCGCCTCGTCGCGCTGATCAAAACGGTATATTTGTTTGTGTCAATCGGAGTTTGGCGTTGCAAATTATAATTGTCGACGGAGCACACACCGGTCCGTTACGCAGCGCAAACCGGTACCCAACATTTCAATATTTAAAATTGAGAGAGCCTTTCAGCTGACCTTGGGAACCCAAATAGCCACCTTTTTGAAAAACATCATTGCATTAACTGTGCACTGTGCACTGAACCCTGCCTTCATTCTGCATCATTAATTGATACGTGACAACTGCTGTCTTCTCTCCTCTGCATCTCTCCTCTGCAATTCTATTCTCTTTTCCCTCCATATTCTTTATTTTATATATACTTCACAGTAAGCAGAAGCCAACCCTTCATTCTTCTTTCATATATTTCATTTTGCAAAAGGTGACAGCTCACACTTCTCTTCTCTTCACGCTTCTTTTGTTTTGTTTATTTTCTTACTTCAACATGAAGCCCACCCCATGCTAGCCACGTCACCACATCCAGCTCCCAACCAGACCACCCAACAGCCCAGACTCACCTCCCCACTGCCAACCCATCAGCTCCACCGCCTGTCACCTAACCGCTGCCCTATCCCCACCGCCACTGCCCAACCCCAGCTCACCGCCCTCCGCGCCCAGCAGCCTCCGCCTGCACGCACCTCCTCCCGCCCACCACAAATCCCTCCACAGCCACCACCAGCACTCGCCCGACATCCCACTCCACCCGCAGCCACTCCGCCACGCCCCAGTTAGCTCCGCCCCGCCACACGCCGTACCCCACCCAACCCCCCCGCTTCACCCGTGCAGCCAGTCCCCTCCAGCGCCCTCCGCCCAACCTCCCTCCACCGCCAGAAGCCCACTGCCGTCCCCACAGCCCCTGCCGTCCCCAGCCCGCCTGCACGCACAGCTTCACCAGCAGCCGTCCCCAGTCCAGTGCCCAGCCAACCACCTCCCCACTGCCTCCGCCTCCGCGTCCAGCACCCGCCCCAGCCCCGCCACTGCCCTCCGCTGTCCCACCCGTCCACGCCACCTGCTCCCAGCCCTGCCTCCGACTGCCCACGTCCAGCCGCCCTTCCCTCCACATGCCAGCCCGCCTGCCCCGTACCCCATGCCGGCCCGCCTGCATGCGCAACCCACCCAACCCCACCACCTCCGCCCCTACCAGCTCCGCATCCACACCCCGCCTTCGCCGTACTCCACCCAGCCCGCTCCGCCTTTGCCCACGACACCAGCCACCCCCGCCCGCTTCGCCCACGTCCCCAGCCCCTCCGTCCCCGCGTCCAGCTTCGTCCGTCCCCAGACCATCCCCACATCACCTCCGCCCTGCCACGTCCACCCACCAACCCGACTGCATTGTTCTTATGCATATACGAAAAGGGGCTGTTTTGTTTGCATATTATACATTAGTTATAAGCTGTTTTACAAAGTTATATTTTCAAGTCTTGTTCATAAGTTTATATGTCGCTTACTGTACATATGTAGACTACTGTAGTATAAAGAAATTTCAGTACATCTACTCAGTCTATATATATAAGCATTTATATATCAACCTAGTACTCACAGTGTTTTACTGTTTGTGTTTCCAGCAACCGCTTCGGGGTCCTAGTCTTCATCCGGCTTGTTTGAATCTATCTCGCTTCGTGGATTGGTAGGGTTTTATATATATATATATTCCATCAATATATATACTGCAATAAACGAATTATTGATTAATTGTTGTTGATTGCAGTTTGTGTTCATTTTGCGTCGTGCCTATTAGGGTCTATTTTGTCTATTTTCTTCGTGTCGCGCCATCTTCTCCAACCACGCAAGGTGAATATTTTATATTCACGACTCAATCTATTATGCTATGATAATCAAGTGATAATTGTTGTTAATATTAATCTGGATATTAAATTGTTGATTGTTAAAATTTGGTTGAAATAAATTGTTAATTTCTAAAAATTTGACGCCATGTATTGTTTAAATTGATTAAACATGTTGAACTGAAATATGATGTTAATTAGGGTAACTAATAGTGACATTAAAATTGATATGTACGATTGATGTAGAAATTTGATAACGGACACCAAGTAAAAATCAGCCTGTAATAATCTTTAATCCGTTGGATTCTAGGAATAATTATATTAATTTGCATAATTAACTAATGTAAGTTAATATGGTTATTTCGGGATTATTTGAATAAATTGTTAATTTGTTATGTATGGTTGCTATTGCTTGTTTATTTACTTTGACACCATCCCAGTTATCACAATGCAAGTTCCCTTTGTTATGATTTGTTTTATATTGAATGATATCGGGTTGAAATGATAAATACCCACTTAAATAACTTGGCCTAGGATAGACAATTAAAAATAAGAAACCCGATTGGTCAACAAAATTATTTTGAAATTGAAATCTATTTGAAATTAAGAAATGAACTTAATAAATTGTTTGGAAATCAAGTAACGACTTAATGGATTTAATTAAAATAAATTAATGGATTTAATTGAAATAAATTAATGGATTTAATTGAAATAAATTAATGGATTTAATTGAAATAAATTGATGGATTTAATTGAAATAAAACCCGATTCGCCACCTTTAGCGGACGCACTTCTTCGATACCATATCTATTACTTTTGTGATTCGATTTGGGTGCACCCCTTGATTTGGGAGTGTTGTTTCACGGTGTTGAGGTAGTAGCTGCTATGCTCAACATCAGTCCGGATCACGCAACTACTAGTATCCTAGTTGGTATCGCCTCATGTACCTTGTCATACTGATTATCCTATCCGCGACCACTACGTTTTGTTTGTACCTTTAGTATATGGATTGCCCTCTGGTGACTTCCGGTTTTGGGGAAACTACGGTCTTGTATATGCTCTTGGGAATAAAAATGTGTTAAGGGTGGTATGGGCCATGACTTAACACTATTTTAATATCGTACTTTACTGATTAGACATTATCTACCTATCGTATTCTATTGTATATATAGATAGTTTATCGGATCCTTAGAGATGTTATTTCACCCATCTTTAAGTTATGAACTATTACCTTGCACTTGATTTAATTGTATAAGATTTTGAGTCCTGACTCGAGTGTTTCTTTTGCATATGCTCGGGTCAGTCTGAAGCTATCCGGTTGCTGATCAAGGTTGGTTGAAGATGCTGAAGGCTTAGCATTTATCTTTATCAGTCTATTTATATTCCTGTATTGGTGTCCTAGTCTGTTGGACATTTTTGGTACTAGTCCCTTGATGTTGAGACATTGTTGTATATTATATAGTGGCTTCATGAACTGCTATTATGACGATGTATTTTCCGCTGCATTATTCTGTGACTGTTCTGTGATGTTGTATTGATTCTCATTTACATTTATGTATTTATAATCCCATAATGATTCGTGTTTTGTATTATTTAAGTTGACGTGTGTGGATTATTGTCAATTTAAATGGTCCAAATATACGGGTTGTTACAGAAGTTCACCATATAGGGCATGAAAGAGTAAGCTTGAACGTGTTTGCTCGATGAATTCTCTGGATTCCTAAGTGCGATTCTTAGGATTTGAGAACCATTGAGCTTCCATAAGAAAATCATCTTTATTTCAAAGGTGCTCAACCTCTAAAGCGATGATGCAAAAAGAATGTTGCTCAAAGTCAAATCTGGTGGAACTTTAATTTCTTCAATAACACCGGGCTCAAGAATAAAAATCGAAATCCCTAAGGCAATTCCGTAGAAGGAAGACGTGAGAAAACGTCATAAATAGCAGAAAATTGAGCCGGTAATAAGAGGCAATAAGCCACGGAACCAATATGTTCGGTGATGGGAAATGGACCTATAAATCGTGGTGCTAGCTTTCCCGATCGACTGAAACGCACAACACATTTCATAGGTGAAACACGAATAATTTGGAACAACGGCGTAGTACAATAATGGTACGTCCAACGATCCGAAAAGTCGGGACATCGATGTAGTACAATAACGGTACATCCGATGAACCGATCACTATAAAAGAACATTAGATGCTAGTCCATAAAGGAAATGAGACGAAGCTCAATAAAATGAAATACATCAAAACGTCCGATGAACTTGGTAAAAAGATGTTCCATTCGAACATCATCAAAGAAACGACCGCTTGTTGCCTATGACTAAGTGCATCGGCATCACGATTCCCCTTTCCGGGAGGATACAAAGAATACCAAGATCGTAGGATGCTAGGAACTCGAGTCAATGGGGTTGACGTAAATTAAGTCCCTTATGAGAAAATAAATATTCCCAAAATTTATGATCTGGGTAGAGAACAAACTTCTATCCCAAAAATGCACTAGATCATGAGTGGCATATCAAGTCTCAATAGGCATAAATGATTTAGAAGCACAAGAGATAGCACGTTCTCTTTTACAAGAGAACGGCATCCAAACCAATACGTTTAGCATTGGTACAAAAGATAATGTCTTGGTTCCTTTCGGGAAACATAAGAATAGAAGTATCGGAAAAGATTTGTTTTAAATAATATTCTTTCCCGAAAAGCTAAAACTTTCAAAATTACAATTATCTTTATGTAATCATCTTTTTAGAAAAAACTTACATTTTTCAAGTCAATATATCGTGTCTGATTGTCTCATCAAAGAGTTTAGGAGATTCCTATCGATAACGTCGATCAAGCGCATCGACCAGAATTCTTAAAGCACTCAATGGGCAATACAAGCACAAAATCATCTTCTATATGATGAAAATATCTCTTAAAAGTTTTAAGAATATTCTTTGCTTGTTTAAATACAGAATCCAATTATACTTATAAATAAATCCTATGAAAAAGATTTGCAAAATTTTAAATTGCTAATTTCATCCAAAAGTCAATAAATTCTAGAATGGAGTCATCGAGATATTCGAAGAATACTCGATTCATAGAATGGATGAAATAAACTGGATAAATGGAATGACATAATAAGTCATTCATAAGAATCATAACGAGTGCGGAATGCGGTAAATGGAAGGCTAATTTCCGCAACTCGAAGGTAATGAAAACCGGTGGCAAGGTCGAGTTGAAAAGACCTAAACACCACTCGAGAGATTGCTTAGGTGATAATCCTAAGACAACTCAAAAATTCCGGAAAATTCTCAAACCATATGAATGAGAGATATAACACTTTCCTTGTCAAGAGGGCTTAAAGAATAAAATGATGCCATCAAATCGGAATCAAAAATGTTTTTAAGAAAAATAGAAATCTGCTTAACAGATTGTAAGTGTCGAAGATGAATAGTCCACTCGGGTCATAGGATATGGCTTCATAATAAGTAAGCCAATCCCCTTCACAAAAATCAATTCCATAGCCTAGGTAACGCACGACAGGCAAACCGGCTTGGAAAGAAAATCACATAAAATAACTTCGACATCAAATCAAAACGAATTGAGTGTTGAGGATCCACCAATCGGATTCGCAATTCTCAAAGAAGTTAGCAAGCCCAAAAACGTTTAAAGGAAAGGAATCAACAAGTTCTTTTGACATAAAATAGTGAGACGAAACTCATATAAAAAAGAACTCGAAAATATAAATCATAAAACAAATGTCATCAAAGATAGAATAAGAAATGCCTTGACAAGGAGAAGAGTTGTTCAGGTTCCTCTCCTCCTTGCTTTGAAGTTTAGAGCAAGAAGATAAATGATGACACAGATTTTAACAATAGCGGTAAGTGAGGGGTTTCAGACACTTAATTACATAGTGTTCCGTAGAATTACAATGGTACCATCCTCCACGACTAGGGATTGGAGTCTTTGCTACCAAGGTAGTTTGCATCACTTTATTATTGGGATAAGGCTTTCAAATGCCATTCAAATAAAATCATAACACGAGCGCCGGGTCAAACCCGAGCATTTCAGCTGCCTTCAACACAAGTGTAATTAGAAAAAGAAATCCAATGTAGATCAGATCGGTGATGCTGAAACCCAAACCAAACTAAAATGAACCAATGGACAGAACAAGTGCAGCCCCTACATGAATAAATGGAAAGAATGAGTGATACAACAGTTCAGTGAACTGCAAGTATCGACTAGGTAGCTACAAGTGTAAAGCAATGTCCAACACAATTGAACGCAGTGAAGTGTTCAAGGATGTAACATGCACCGGATCAGGTCGGAGTGATCCAGATTCAAGTCAAGACTGCATGCAACAAACAACTCCATATTAATGCAAACGAAACTGAATATAAAATCAAAATACTCAGCACAAACCAACAGCCAAATTCAAGGCATAGCAAAGGAAATAGTAAGGCCGAGAACTGATACAATACAAGATCTAGAAGTTGTTAGGTAGACATGAATACGCCATCCAGAGAAGGACTACTGGATTGAATAGCGCTGAGACGGCCAGATCCAACCATTTCTTCTTCTTTTAAGAAAAGAAAGAAAGAAGGAGAAAATATTATTCACTAGAATGAATTTCAATCAAACTTGATTGACAAAGCAAGGAATTCACCAAAGAACATAGGATAGAACGGTACGAAGACTCGAATAGAACCCTAAAGCACGACTCCTAAGAAAGACTTAGGAAAATGATCCTTGCTAGGTTATTCTACAATGTTCCGAAATTTGGCTCTGATACCAAGCTGTAACGCCCCACCTCTATACCCACGCTAGCCAAGAACACTACGGTGTAACGCTGTCGACTAGCAAGGAGAATAAGGCTGTTGAGGAGCGACCATCTGTATAATTGCTTTGTGTGAGTACCGATATGCCAGATAAAAATTTAACTTTTCATCTCAAGAGGAAGTCCGACATACCGATACAAACTCAAAGCTACTACCCAGTGGCTATATATATATACTTCGGAAACAATTATAGAAATAAACATAACATAAATCAGTCACAGATCATTCATATCACAAAGGCGGAAATATATATGAATATACAACACTTAAAAGTGTTTATCAGAGTAGTGGTCTAACAAGATCCACAATAACACAAGGATAGATACAAGTGCTAAGCAAAAGAATGCATCAATGAATCTCAGACATATATACAATGACTGATGTCAGTTACAATACATGTGATAGGTTTCATATGATACAACTACAACTGATGAATCGGGAAGTTATATACACAATTACATTATCGTGATTAATATACATGAATACATAATATCCTATACTAGGACAACGACTACTCCAAAAGTATGAAAAGACTTCATAGCTCTAGCAGCCGCCCAAGGCGAGATATCTACGAACTGTAAATAACTCGGTCTGACCCGAGTATTATTTAAAAGAAAATAATAAACGGGTCAGTCTAACTGAAAATATCAGATGACATGATATAGAATAAACAATATGGCATAAATGTATAAAACCATAAAATCATACTATGATAAGTATGCAATTGAAAAATCAACAATGGATAAATAAATATCACAAGAATCTTCTCAAAGATCCAAATAGGGCATCATACCCAAAACTTGTATTCATAACAAGTCAAAAACACACGTATTCACCAATGCTCAAAAGCTAGAAAATCATAACGATGAAAGTCATGAAAATAGGTGAAGCACAAAATTCCAGAAATCATCTCAAGAAATCCAGAAATCACATAAAAAGGGGGGAGGCCTATCACAAGAACGGGAGTATGAAAACTCACCAACGCGCGTAACACATGAACGAGAAGCTATCTCATGGAAGCTATCTATTAAATTTTGACACACGAACGGCCCGAAGACAATGGGGCGCTACCCCAATATGTGATGGTGAAACATCACACAAACGGGGTTTAGTCTCCCTCGTAGACAAAGAGACATCGCTCAATCGCTAGTCTAAATCACAAAAATGATCGTCATGATCATATAGAAGTGTTAATTACACTAAGCCAGTAAATATATGAGTTTAGCTTCATGTCCCATAACCACTAGCTTAACTTAAATATTTACGAACAAACTGTAGATCTTCACTAGAAAATTGTCACAAGAGGTTCAATCGAACAAGTCCGAGAATTAACCGACGAAGTAAACGCAAGCGTTTCATACCACTTGTTTTGCTAAGCCGTTTAATTAGATTTCTCATCCGAGTGAGGTAAAGGCTTGTATATACTAGTAGATTGGAAAACGGTTTGAGAAAACGAGTTTTGTAATAAAATAGTGTTGAAATCATTTGGAAGAAACAGTTTTGATATTTACTACTAGTATTAAAACCTTTATATTTTTAAAGTGACAAATCACAAAATGATTGTAGAAACAATCAATCACAGGAATTCACATACGAAGACGTGAATAGAATCGAATGAAATCGATTAAAATTTGGAAACCAAATAAAAATATCAATTCCAAAATATGAATTGAAACACATAAAACAATTCAAAAAATTGAAACATCAATTCAAAACTGTCATCTCTGTGTGGCTGCAGTACACGCATGCATGCACTGCCTCGCCACAACAGCATATAAAGAAATAGCAACAAGGCACAAAGGCCAATTCTCAAGAATTCACAGTGCCAACAAATGCAATAAGCAAGTGACAGTAGTGGAAAGCTTCAACCAAGTGAGTTGAAGAGGTTGGCTGCCTCAAGCAACAACAACCAAACCAGTTCGGACAAGGCAGACAAATGCCAAAGTGGTCAAGAAAAGATGACAACAAACTGCAGCCGAAAAACCAGAAACATCAATCAAACGAATGCAGCAGGGGGTAAGGCTGCCTAGGGTAAATGGTACGCAAACCAATTGCCACCAAGTAAATGTAATAACACTGCAAATTCGAGAAGGTAGGAAACTACCACGAAATGCAAGAAGGTCAAGTCTCTGACTCAACACATCTGCAGCACCAAGGCTCAAGGCAGAGGTACATGTACAAAAATAGAAGGAGGGTGAGGGCACCAGGGGTATGGCACCACAGCACACCAACACATGAATGCGATGGTGACCAAACGCAATGAAGACAAGGCATCAATGCAAGGTATCAGTTCCTAAGAAGTGCAACACAGTGACACAAGTGATTCAAGACAAAGTGCAAAAAATCAATGCACTACATGTACAACAGGTAGATGAAGATGCAATGAAGCCAAAGCAAGCCATCATAAACAAAGTCGAAGTCAACTAGGCCGAACAACATGTAACAGCAGTAACAAGTGACTCAGGCAAACGCACAGAAGCATCAACAATTACAGATGCAACATAATGCAACAGGGGACAGGGTCAAGGCAGCCAGCATTGATGATATAAAAATATAAGCTGAATGACTTATGTGGTAAAAGAAATATGTGCAATGCTCAGTGAAACTCAAGTGTCCAATAATACATCTCGAAATCAAACTTCACTTAAATAGAAAATGCACATGAACGTTGTGGCAACAGATCAAGGCAACAGTAACAACTCAAATGCAAGCTATGTCATATATGGTACAGTGACAAATTGCACAAACAAGCACAAATGTGCTACAGAGAATATGCTACATGAAAGACATAAAGGCAGTAAAGTGCTGACTGGAAACGAACTACAAAGACATCAACGAGTATGACATAAGGCAGTGCAACAAAGACCACCAATGTTCAATGTAAATGCAAGCTAGTAGATCATACTACACATCAGGTCAGAGAATAATGAATTACCAGTTCAAATCAAGAATGTAACCTAGTGTACCACAACCCAAGCTAGTATCCTACAACAACTTAAGCACAGTTCACCGAAGTTCAAGGGAGATGGCAACAAGTTCGACCAAGAAACTGTTATTAACAGCAGTCATAAAAATAGTGTGACAAAAGTAAATGAAGACACAATCATGTATCAACCAAAGTCAGAGACCGTAGTCAAGCATCAATAGGGATAGGTCAGTGAACAAAACCAAGTGAAAGTCGAAGTCAAACAGACATTCACGAAATCAAAGAAACTGGCAAAGTTAAAGGAAATCAACAACAATAAAAATCAAGTCGAAGCAGAGGCAACAAAAATAGAATAAGCAAACAAGATCGAACAATTTACAGTTAGATGTGAGTAATAAAAAAAATCACTCACCTTTGCCACGAATGGAGTAGCCGAAGTCCCCTCGAGCTCGATCAAAAATCGAAGCAGTCGAAAGCCCTAATTGTTGAAGGTCGGCGAACTAACGAAGCAGCCATTTTTGATGCGCCCTAGCTTTAGCAGAGGAATGAAGATCGAAAGTCCCAGACTTTTCAGAGCGAACGAAGAACGATCGAAGAAGCCCAAATTCTCGATCGAAGAAGAAGAAGAACGAAAACAAGATGCCGCCATTTTCGTTCGATTTTTTTCGTTTTAGGGTTACTGAACGAATGAAAATGGATAAAGGGGGATCGGGTTTGTCTTGGTTAGTTATCACGTCAACCAAAAAGACTTAACCATTTTTCAAAAGAAAATTCAAACTGGTTTAAAAATTCCAAACAACAATTAGCTAGGAAAAGAAATCGTCTCAAGACGATAGTTAATCGGTACGAAATACCGGGTTGTTACAATATATATATATATATATTTAAAATTTAAATCGTCTCGATTACGTAACTTAAAATATCAAACCCCTATCGAGGCCTGTCGCTAGGAATTCATAATGTTATACCCCTATTCCAAATGCAATGGAAAAGGTTTCGAGTCCTAATTCGATCGTATGGAGAAGATGGTTTTTTGGACCCAATTTTTATATTGAATTTTCGATATTAAATTCAACGCATTTATATCCTGTACGACTAAATGATAACTCCAAACACTACGGAATTTGAAATTCGATAATAATACACTATTACAGATCCAATGGAACTAGTTTTGTCGTATTCCGAGACTGTGCCCCGAAAGGCTATTTTTATTTGTTTAAATTCAAACAAGTTATTTTTAAAATCGAGTAAATTGCTTTTAAATTCAATATAAAAGTTTTATTACCTTCATTCTTATTTGTATAATTTAATAAGCCTTTAAATTATTATTATCAAGCTAAAACTCAAAACACTATTTAACCAAATTTTAATTATTTAAGTAAATTCCTTATTAAATTATCCAATAAATCATTATATAGAAATTAATTTAAAAATTAACCTTTTAAATATTTAAAATCAGTTAAATATTCCAATTTCAAATAACCAAAATTCTGGGTCATTACATATATTCAGTCTTTACTCTAATTAAAAAAGGAAATTTTTTCTTATGGACATAATTATGCACGAAAATATTATATTTTTTATTTTATTAAATATTAAACTTGCATCAAATTATTGTTAAACATGTTTTGTACGAACATTAATTTATAAATATGTATGTATATATTTTGTAAATCATTTTAAAAATATTTAATCATAATGTTTTTGGTAGTAAATAAAAACAAACTTTTCCAAAATACATATTTTATAGATACAAATTATATATTGTTTTAAACTTATACATATACATATTTATTAATATGTACATATATTTGTGAATTAATTTCTTATTTAATAAAATATTCTTTTAGTTCATTAAAAAATTAATTTTTTTTAGCCAGAAGACAATTTAATTTTTATATATATATTTATTGTATTTAATTAGTGAATATTTAGTGCAAAACTAAATAATATATATATTGAAATAATTATATATCATTTAAAGTATTATAATAATTTTATTTAAATTTTAATATATTGTATATGTAGATATTTTATGTTAAAGTGGCAGATTCAGATCTGATTTTGAATTGTTTTACTAAGTAAAAAATTAGCTAATTTTAAAAGATTTTAAAAATATTGACTTAGTCAAAGCAGTTTGATTGACTTTTAAAAAAATTAAAAAAACTATTATATTTATATATATATTCTTGAATATATTTTTGGGCAACCAACGTTTATGTAAAGGGACAAATGTCTCTGCTGCGATGTAAATCCCAGCACCTATAAACGTACACATTAACCATGTACATTATTTATATGTTGCAGTGCACTTTACACATATAAGTGTATTTAATACACTTATATATAATATTACAATTAAAAATTCTATAAATTAATTATATAAATTAAAGATTTTATTTATAATATTTTAGATTAGATCTAAAATGAATTAAACTCCGCATGCCTAACAAAAATTTAAATGGATTTTGTTTTGAAATTCACTCATTTAACCCGGTGCATTCCGGCTCGGTTAATACTATGGTATCAAACCCTAATTGTAACGATCCACCTTTTCAACCTGTAAAAGTCATCACTAGTACATCCATAGTATTCACGTGCCAAGCATTCAAGAGTTGGAAAGATAAATTATTGGGGGGAAAAGAAAGAAAAGACAGAATAATTTCTCACATCGTGATAAGTAATATATAATAAACAACAGATCTTTATAAAAAAATTGTAATATACATACATTAAATCAGACTGCATAACTCTTTCCTCAGCTTGGATGGTTATAACAACTTGTCCTCACAATTGCTCATAAACACAAACAAACAATCCAATGGAAAATATAATATATGTGGTTATGTCGTATTAGAGGCATCCAGCTCATCTTTTGAAGCTCCAAAGCATCCAAATTAAATTTATAAATATGCCTTGTAACGACCCGTATTTTACGGATCGAAACGTCGTGAAATAATTAACAATTGGTTGCATTGTTGATAAGTCGTTCAGGATTTTTCTAAGTCCTAAGTCGGTTTGGACGAGTTAAGAGGTAAGTCTGGGTCGAGTTGCCGACTTAAGGAATTCACCGAGTTAAGGAAGTGTGGTTGACCGACTTAAGGTAGTGACCGACCTAAGTGATAAGTCGTGACCGACTCAAGAGGTTTAGGCGACCTAAGGAAGAGTAGTAGGCGACCTAAGTATTCTGGGGTTAGGTCGTTGGGTAGAGTAGGTCAGCAATGACCTAAGGAAACTGTTGTGAGCGACCTAAGTGTATGGGTGAGTTAAGTTTTAGGTCGGCAGTTCGAGTTAGCGACCTATGATAGTTAGGTCGGAGTTTACGACTTAGGTAGGGTAGCAACTTAAAATGTAGACGACTTAAGAAAGCCAGCGACTTATAGAATGTGGCGACTTAGTATCTTGGAGCGACCTATAGGTTAGCGACCTAAGAAGGTTAGCGTGTTAGCGACCTAAGAGTTAGGCGACTTAAGGAGTTAGAACATAACCCAGTTAGGTCGCGTGAGTAGTTTTGTAGTATGAGTTGTTAGGTCGCATAGTATATCTTAAGTGTTAGGTCGCGAGATTTCTAAGTCGTAAGTCGCGCACTTGTTAGGTCGTAGGTCGCGCGAGTTGTTAGGTCGTTGGGCTTTGGCTTTGTAGTTAGGTCGCAGTCCAGTTGTTTGTGGCTGGTGTTAGGTCGCGAGATTGTTAAGTCGCGTAAGTTTTAGGTCGCGTGCCAGCGTTGTTGAGTTATTAAGGCACGCTAAGTCGTAAGTCGCTAAGTCACGCATAGGCTAAGTCGTTAGGTCGAAGACTGTTATGTCGCGTACATCTGTTAGGTCGGAGAGGCTTTGGTCGGAAACGACCTAGGGAGATAGCCGAGTTACGACTTAAGGAAATTTCTGCTATAAATAGGAAGGGTCTTTCTCACTTTTTGGGATCCGGATTTTAAACGACGAAGTGCTGCCATTTTGAGAGCTTGACTTCTACACTTCTTCACTTCTTTTCTCCACTCTAATCTAGTGCTTCCATCCATCCAAGTTGAAGATCAAATTGAATATCCAAGAGCTTAGATTGAAGATTTTCATCTTTTCAAGAGAGATTTCTTCGTTTGAAGCGGATTCGTGATAGATCAAGCTTCATCCTTCGCTGTCCAGATCTGAAGCGCGTTGATTTGGGTTTGTTTAGGTGATTTGGTGAGTGGTGATTATCTCTCACACGGATCCAAAGAAGTATATCCGATTGTTGGCTCGATTTGGTGTTAAAATAGTGATTTCCATGCATTTTCTTCATCCTAAGTGTAGATCCATATAGATCCATTGTTCATGATGATGTTACATCTATTTTCTCATATGTTAACCTATGCAAGTTCATTCATCAAGTTTGTAGGGATATAATTCATGTTTCATGCTTATTGGACTTTCAACTCTTTAATTACGAAAATGCCATTATTGTGATAATTGTCTATTTAGATCTTGTTTGAATGCTTGATTGTTTGGATTAATGTTTGATTTGATTGATTGTTATGAATTAGATGATTGATGGTTTGATTTAGACCGAAGACGATTCAAAAGCTAAGTGAAAGGCTCTTGAATTGGGAAAGCTGCTCGTGGCGTATGTAGCGGGATGATAAAGCTCTTATGCATAGATTTGATGATGTAATGTTGAGATGAGGCTTTGCGAGGATGTGATGAAGCGAAGCATCATGTGATGAAGACTTGGTCTAATCCAGACGGGATCATTCCAAGCATGTTGATAACTCGGTGATATGATTCGAGTTGAGGATAATGGATGCTCGAGAGGCGCTTGAGCTAGTATGGAAATAGTCGTCGAGGAGGATGACTAGGAGGTTGAGATCTCATCGTTGTTGAAGGTTCTAGCATGCTCTAAGCAGGAGTACATGGGGATGCCCAAAAGACTAAGTTGATGGTCAAGTACTCTGGGTAGATTCGATAATCCTAGGCACGGGTCACGATGACGTGCGGGAGTTATGTCTAGAACCAGGGTTTCCATTAGCCCTTGACGGACGGCTGAAAGAATGTGCCGGTCATTCAATTAACGGTGATATCGCAGCAATGATAACAGTGATAGCCAGGGTCATGGATGTTTGGTTGTATCGTCATTCGGTTTTAAGAGCGGTATTTCCTGGGTGCTTATCTGACCTTGGTATAGACCTTGGAGTTGGTACTTGGAAAACATCGCCCTTAACTCGAATGATTATTATTTTACCTTAAATTGTATGCTCTGCTATGTTGCTTCTACTTAGTCTGTGTCTGGGGGCTATCACTGTAGAAAGAGGTGGAGTGGGAGGGTTGTATTTCCTTTTCCTTTATGCTCTTTTGGTATGTTGTTAGTTAATTTACTGCTCACTAAGACTGTTGTCTGACTCAAGGCTTTATGTTTTAATTCTTATTGCCTTGGACTGTTCGTCCATTTTTGGGACGGGCAGACTAGGTAGCAGGTGACAGGTGCTGTTCTCTTCTCACGATGCTGATATCGAAGACGAGCTGGAGGGTTGCATATTATCTTCTTATTATATGTACTGGATGTTCCGCTATTTTTTTTTGTATCCTCTGAGTGTTATGTAGTGAGGTTTGATTTATTGGCTAATTGGATGCTTGTATTCAACTATTAAGAAGTTTTATATGATGGCATTTTATTCTGTAAAGCTTCACTATATATATGTTCTATTGTATTTTGTCCATGCGCTGTGAGTAATACGATAGATTCTGTTGTTTTAAATTTACCTTGACAATCATCCATGGTCGCCTGGCACACTCTACAGCGCATTTTCTCTAGATTCCGTGCGGGGGTCATGGGCGGTCGTCACATTTGGTATCAGAGCATTGGTTAATCGATTTTACCCAACGCTCGCTGACGTAACTACGTATGAGAGACGTAATTGTATTTTGATGGATGACTACTATATATAATATAGTAGCTTAGTAGAGTTTGAGTCCTTTATGCAGTTGTTTCTCTAGATGTTCTAATCATTCCTTTTTATAGATATTGAGAATGAGTCGAAGAGGGAGACCAGCTGCAAGGGAAGGCCGTGCTACTGAAGGGGCTGCTGATTATGTTGCTATGTTCGAAACCATGATGACTTCGATCAGGAGAAGGATGTCAGCCCCGGGGCCATCAGTAGATGTTGGAGATCAAGTTCAGGCTCCAGGATTGATGGATCACTTGGACGATTCATTTAGGAAGCTTGTGGAGGAAGTTCTCAGGCACGAGAATCTGTTTCCTAAGGAAGGATCTGTTGTTGCTGTGACCAGGGAAGAGTCTAAACCCCAGCAGGGTAGAAACAAGAAGAGGAAGCAGCAGCAGCAGAAGGGTAAGGATGGTCAGAAGAAGCCGAAAGGCGAAGTGACTTGCTACAACTGTCAGCAGAAAGGCCATCTCTCCAAGGATTGCAAGAATCCGAAAGCGCCAGCGAAGTGCCACAACTGTGACATGCTAGGGCATTTCAGGAAGAATTGTCCAGAACCGAGTAGGGACAAGCAGATTGTGCAGGCTTATGCTTTGGGAGCTGTTCCGTCGTCTTCGAAAGCTCCTACTGCTGAAGAGAAAGGAAAGAGTGTGGTTGTTCAAGGTACTCTTTTCCTATGTGGTGCTCCGGTTAGAGTTTTGTTTGATACTGGAGCGTCGCATTCGTTTGTTTGTAATGAACTCGTAGGCCGGTTAGATTTGAAACCAGATATTGCTGATAGGCCATTGGTTGTGACTAATCCAGTTGGGGGTTCGTCTTGTTTGTGTATGTTATGCCGTGGTCTGATTGTGTCGAGTCATGGTTGCTCTTTTGTTTGTGATTGCTTTGTTCTGAACTTTGCGGGGTTCGGAATTATTCTGGGTATGGACCGGCTTAGGAAGTATGCGGCAAAGGTTGATTGCGAGAGGTTGGAAGTGACAGTCAAGAATGTGGAGGGGCGAAAGGTTGTAATACGATGTAAGCATGAAGAAGGCGTCTTCATGAGCTTCATGTATTCGCTGGTTGTTCCACGGGATGGACTGTCATCAGTGCCGATCGCTAATGGATTCGAGGATGTCTTTGACGAAGTCAAAGGGTTGCCGCCGCATAGAGAGATCGAGTTTCGTATAGATCTAGTTGAAGGAGCCAGACCTGTTGTGATGCCTCTTAGGCGGATGGCCCCTAGGGAACAGCAGGAGTTGAGGGTGCAAGTTGATGATCTTTTGCAGAAAGGATTCATTCGGCGTAGTGTGTCCGAGTGGGGTGCACCAGTTGTGTTTGCAACCAAGGCAGATGGGTCGTTGAGATTGTGCGTCGATTATCGTGGGCTGAATAAGGTGACTAAGAAGAACAAGTATCCATTGCCGAGAATAGATGACTTGTTTGATCAGCTTCACGAAGCTAAGGTGTTTTCTCAGATGGATTTGGCAACGGGATTTCACCAGTTGAGAGTGGCTAAGGATAGTGTGTCGAAGACTGCTTTTCGGAGACCATCTGGTTTCTTTGAGTGGTTGGTAATGCCGTTTGGATTGACTAACGCGCCAGCATATTTTGTGGATCTTATGAATAGAGTGTTCAGAGATCAGTTGAACAAGTTCGTACTTGTGTTCGTGGAATATATTCTGATTTATTCCAGAACGGAAGAGGAGCACAAGACGCACTTGCGTATTGTTTTGGAAATCTTGCAGAAACATCAGCTGAAGGCTAAGTTTTCGAAGTGTCACTTCTGGAAGAGTGAAGTGGGGTTCTTAGGCCATGTGATTTCTGGAAATGGGATAGCAGTTGATCCCGCTAAGGTGGCAGCAATCCAGGATTGGGTTAGACCTAAGAATGCATCTGATGTGAGAAGTTTTCTTGGATTAGCAGGATATTATCGACGGTTTATCAAAGACTTCTCCAAGGTAGCTGCACCGTTAACAGGATTGACGAAAAAGAACCAAGTGTTCAGTTGGGATGCTAAGTGTGAGCAAGCTTTCGGAATCCTGAAAGAGAGATTGACGAGTGCTCCTGTTTTGACTATTCCAAGTGGGAATGATGAGATGGTGGTTTACACCGACGCATGTGGTACTGGACTTGGAGCAGTGCTGATGCAGACGGATAAAGTTGTTGCGTATGGCAGTCGACAACTGAAGCCGCATGAAAGGAATTACCCGACTCATGATTTGGAGTTAGCGGCGATTGTATTTGCTCTGAAGATGTGGAGACATTATCTATTGGGAGTTCGATTCGAGTTGTTTACGGATCATAAGTCGTTGAAGTATCTTTTCTCCCAAAAGGATTTGAATCTTCGGCAGCAACGTTGGCTAGAGTTTTTAGCATCATATGATTTCGATATAGCTTATACTCCGGGAAAAGGTAACGCAGTGGCAGATGCGTTAAGTCGAAGACATGCAGGATTGGGAGCCATGTTTTCAGAATGGAAGAATCTCGAGTATTTAGCTGGATTTGACTTCAGGCCTAGATGCGAATTGGAACCTGAGATGTTGGCAAACTTATCGATAAGACCCACTCTTGTGGAAAGGATTGGCGAGGGCCAAAAGCAAGACGATAAGCTTGTCAAGATTATCTGTGAATTGGAATCTGGATTAGATCCAGAAAAGGATAAAGGATTCGAGGTCGATCGAGAGGGTTGGCTTCGAAAGCAAGGACGACTAGTTGTTCCCGATATAGATGAATTGAGGAGTGAAGTTCTGAAGGAAAGTCATCACTCGAAGCTGACAATTCATCCAGGTGGAAATAAGATGTATCGGGATATGAAGAGAACCTGCTACTTGGAAGGTATGAAGAAGGATGTTGGAGATTTTATTTCCAAGTGCATGAACTGCCAGTTGGTAAAGGCTGAACAGAAAAAGCCAAGTGGATTACTTCAGCCATTAGAAGTTCCTACATGGAAGTGGGAGCAAATATCGATGGACTTTATTGATGGATTGCCTAGAACCAGAACGGGAAATGAAGGGATTTGGGTCATTGTAGATCGCCTGACTAAGAGCGCGAGATTCATTCCTGTTCGATCGACTAGGACTGCATCGAAGTTGGCTGAGTTGTATGTTAAGTGGATAGTTCGATTCCATGGTATTCCGAAGAGTATAGTGAGCGATCGAGACCCATTGTTCACTAGTGGATTCTGGAAGAGCTTCCAGGAAGTTTTGGGAACCGAGTTGTGTTTGAGTACAGCTTATCATCCTCAAACAGATGGTCAGACCGAGAGAGTCAACCGAGTTTTGGAAGATCTCCTCAGAGCTTGTGTTTTGGATTTCGGAGGATCATGGGAAGATCGCCTCCATTTGGTGGAGTTTGCATACAACAACAGTTACCAGTCAAGTATTGGTATGGCACCGTATGAGGCATTGTATGGAAGACCGTGTAACTCTCCGACATGTTGGTTGGAAACTGGAGAAAAGCCGTTACTTGGGCCAGAGATGATTCGACAGACTTCGGACTGTATAGAGATCATTCGGCAACGAATGAAGGCAGCCCAAGACCGTCAGAAGAGTTATGCTGAGAAGCGTCGAAAGGATTTGGAATTCGACGTAGGAGATATGGTTTTTGTGAAGATTTCTCCACTGAAAAATGTTATTCGATTTGGGAAGAAAGGAAAATTGACTTCGAGATTTGTTGGACCATTCCCGATTATCGAGCGAATTGGAAAGCTCGCTTACAGATTGAAATTACCGGAAAAGATGTCGAGTGTGCACAATGTTTTTCATGTATCATATCTACGGAAGTACGTGCACGACTCGAATACGGTGGTTTCTGCTGATAGTTGTGAAGACTTAGAAGTTGATCCAGTCGAAAGAAGACCTCGTAAGCCGCTTCGCGTTGTCGAAACCGACACGAAACAGCTTAGGAGGAAGATAGTTAAGTTACTCAAGATACAATGGAGTGATGATGATAACGACTGTACGTGGGAGGTGGAAGAGAGGATGAAGGCAGCTCATCCTGAACTCTTCAAGGTATGGCCCTAAGGTGTCGTCTCATCTCGCGATATTGTAACTTGTTCCAAGTCTTAGAATTCTGTATGCTAAGTTAGAATTGGATGCATGGTTTGTTGATTGCTATGGATGGTAGGCGTACAGAATAGTCTTTGATTTCTTTGTTTGCTTGGAATTTCGGGGGCGAAATTCCTAAGGGGGAGAGAATGTAACGACCCGTATTTTACGGATCGAAACATCGTGAAATAATTAACAATTGGTTGCATTGTTGATAAGTCGTTCAGGATTTTTCTAAGTCCTAAGTCGGTTTGGACGAGTTAAGAGGTAAGTCTGGGTCGAGTTGCCGACTTAAGGAATTCACCGAGTTAAGGAAGTGTGGTTGACCGACTTAAGGTAGTGACCGACCTAAGTGATAAGTCGTGACCGACTCAAGTGGTTTAGGCGACCTAAGGAAGAGTAGTAGGCGACCTAAGTATTCTGGGGTTAGGTCGTTGGGTAGAGTAGGTCGGCAACGACCTAAGGAAACTGTTGTGAGCGACCTAAGTGTATGGGTGAGTTAAGTTTTAGGTCGGCAGTTCGAGTTAGCGACCTATGATAGTTAGGTCGGAGTTTACGACTTAGGTAGGGTAGCGACTTAAAATGTAGACGACTTAAGAAAGCCAGCGACTTATAGAATGTGGCGACTTAGTATCTTGGAGCGACCTATAGGTTAGCGACCTAAGAAGGTTAGCGTGTTAGCGACCTAAGAGTTAGGCGACTTAAGGAGTTAGAACATAACCCAGTTAGGTCGCGTGAGTAGTTTTGTAGTATGAGTTGTTAGGTCGCAGAGTATATCTTAAGTGTTAGGTCGCGAGATTTCTAAGTCGTAAGTCGCGCACTTGTTAGGTCGTAGGTCGCGCGAGTTGTTAGGTCGTTGGGCTTTGGCTTTGTAGTTAGGTCGCAGTCCAGTTGTCTGTGGCTGGTGTTAGGTCGCGAGATTGTTAAGTCGCGTAAGTTTTAGGTCGCGTGCCAGCGTTGTTGAGTTATTAAGGTACGCTAAGTCGTAAGTCGCTAAGTCACGCATAGGCTAAGTCGTTAGGTCGAAGACTGTTATGTCGCGTACATCTGTTAGGTCGGAGAGGCTTAGGTCGGAGAGGCTTAGGTCGGAAACGACCTAGGGAGATAGCCGAGTTACGACATAAGGAAATTTCTGCTATAAATAGGAAGGGTCTTTCTCACTTTTTGGGATCCGGATTTTGAAGCGACGAAGTGCTGCCATTTTGAGAGCTCGACTTCTACACTTCTTCACTTCTTTTCTCCACTCTAATCTAGTGCTTCCATCCATCCAAGTTGAAGATCAAATTGAAGATCCAAGAGCTTAGATTGAAGATCTTCATCTTTTCAAGAGAGATTTCTTCGTTTGAAGCGGATTCGTGATAGATCAAGCTTCATCCTTCGCTGTCAGATCTGAAGCGCGTTGATTTGGGTTTGTTTAGGTGATTTGGTGAGTGGTGATTATCTCTCACACGGATCCAAAGGAGTATATCGGATTGTTGGCTCGATTTGGTGTTAAAATAGTGATTTCCATGCATTTTCTTCATCCTAAGTGTAGATCCATATAGATCCATTGTTCATGATGATGTTACATCTATTTTATCATATGTTAACCTATGCAAGTTCATTCATCAAGTTTGTAGGGATATAATTCATGTTTCATGCTTATTGGACTTTCAACTCTTTAATTACGAAAATGCCATTATTGTGATAATTGTCTATTTAGATCTTGTTTGAATGCTTGATTGTTTGGATTAATGTTTGATTTGATTGATTGTTATGAATTAGATGATTGATGGTTTGATTTAGACCGAAGACGATTCAAAAGCTAAGGGAAAGGCTCTTGAATTGGGAAAGCTGCTCGTGGCGTATGTAGC